>HG992281.1:10217500-10898928 GCA_905220595.1 Spilosoma lubricipeda
CGAATTTAATAAAGGAATTGGACTCAGACTTGGGATCGTCAGTTCTGTGGTGATAAGGTCGAACGTGTAATGGTAGTCATTAAACTGGTTTCATCATTAACCTTTCAAACGGTGGGTTAGTATCGTGATGTACCTACTTAGCTCTTGTAAATAGTTTATTAAATAGCGTAATGTCTTGTGTTGGCCCAAGGGTACCTGGTTACAGAAATAAGCCTCGTTATCCATAATTTCCTTCATCGTAATTTAACGTGATGTAAGAAGCCAACAATCTTGACCTAAGACTTGTGATGTCTCGAAACAAAAAGTCATAACTAAACTCATGAATGTAATAACAATTATTGCAATTGTTTCAAAACTGCAACTCACTAACTAGTATATTTTTGCAATTGTATGTAAGTAGATGTGCGCCTTGAATGATTTCTATGTTTAATAGTCTCAAAGCTTCAACTATTTCACTGAGTGTTCTTTTTTCCTTTTGTTAATAAGTTATATTTCGGATTATTTAAAAAAAAACAGTTGACAACAGCTTGCATACTGTTTACCTTTCATGTAATACTTACACTATTGTGCCTGAATATCTGACTTAAATAGAGTGGCCATCACCAGTATTCGTCTCTTAAGGCCCTACGGACTTTTGAAACTGGGAGGACACAAGCGGGCAGTAGATTTTGATGTTTTCACCATATATATCTAGGCAATCCAGTACATGCTGTGGCGTCTGTTTGTGTCAATCTATGATTTTTAACTATAGCTTTAATTTAACGTTCATAAATGTCACTTAGTTTCATAATTGAATAAATGATTTCGAATTTAATTTTGAAAGTCAAGTATCTTTCGTTTTGTACAAACCAGTTCCTCTTAACTTAAAAAGGTAAATATTAATAGTTAAATATCATTAATCGTGGAGATATAACGAAATAACAATGTAGGTAGACAAACTGTTAGCGATAATAAAAACTGCTGTCAGTAACGATTCGAATATAACCGAAATAATATAAATAAATTTAGTAGCGAACGCCCCTTTTTTTATTATAAGAAATAGTAATAAAAAGGGGTTATTAAAATCATTTTTTGGAAGATTCTCAATTTCGATAGGAAATGCCAAAAATTTAGTTTGAAGTTAATAGAAAGAAGGTAATAAAGTTGGGTATGAAAACAACATTGTATGTAAGAACGTCAGACGGGGCCCCATAGCGGTCTCGGTTATCGTAAGCCATCGTGAGCGGTCAACAATCAGTCAATACACAGATACAATCAATCAGAGTCTTATTACTTAATTGCATTACAAGTTCAGACAAAATCACGATTGGTCATATTAAATTAGGTTAAGAGCCAATAGGTTAACACGGGTGCACCTTGCGCGGTAGCTTTCAGTAGAACGCCGTCCGCCATTACTAGTCTAGTGGTGACATTTACTACTCTATTCGAGAATACCTGCTCTTATTTTAATAACATTTAATATTGCTTACAGAATCGACTAAAACTAATCCACAAATAATAAATCAAGCTATGAACAAACTAAGACGTTATTTAACAATAATGTAATTTAGGGTATGATATGGCGCGCTGATTTTGTTAACAAAATATGATATGCGCGTCGTTAACAAAATCAGCGCGCCGTCATATTTTAAATACTTATTAAATACGGAGACATTTTTTAAATACTTATTTGTTTATTTAAATTTTCATTTTTATGAATGTAACGTTATTCACTTTTCGCGGATTCAACGTGAAGTTAGATTTACAGTAGGAACCTGTTTATGTTAGTTCTACATTTTGTAGTCTAAGTCCATAAAGTTATATCACACTGTTCCAGATACATAAACATGACGGAAATCATTAGATGACCTTTCCTTTTGACACTTTTGTAAACCATAATACTTCTCATAGTTTTACTATGAGCTTAACTCAATAAATATCCGTGTGAGAGCCACGCTTCGGCATGAATGGGCCGACTCGATCGGCGTGATACCACGGCCTCCCGGATAACCGGTGTGAAATAGTGCTTGCGCTGTGTTTCACCGAGTGAGTGAGGATGCCCGAGGCCCATATCGCAATCTCCTCCCCCTATCCCCCTTTCCATCCCCCAATGGCTGGCAACAGACTTGTGACGCCTCTGGTGTTGCGGCTCTCCATGGGCGGCGGTAATCGCTTACCATCAGGTAAGTCTACTCGTTTGCCCCGTGGGCTATTTCATATTAAAATTAAATAAAACAAATATCCATTCTATGAATGATGTCCGAAATATTTATTTATTTATTATTTATTAATTCTCAAAAATTGACTCCCAAAATCTAGACAGAATCCTGTATTTGTACAAAACACGGTAAGAGGTAGTCCTGATGAAATGAATTTACTTTCCAGTTTATCAGGACCATTAAATACTGGCGACTGTTCGGATGGTAATTTTGCTTGCGCAATAGAGACTTTATATGTTAGTATAGGATCTTATTCAGAATTGTTTTACTATCAAAGATTGTGTAGTCTCTCTAACTTATGGTGTAGTCTCTTAGTAAAATGAAATCTAATATTTCTTAAACTACACCTGTTAATAAAATAAATAAAATATTAGCTATTTCCAGGCTTGTATTCAATTAAAACTGATACGGAAATCAAACCAGACTTCTGTCAGAAAAGATCATTCAATGAATACTAGGAAATAATACAAGCTTTTATGAAGTAATTGGCATATACCTGAATGTGTCATCGAACGAGGACAACAACTTTTACGCTCCTTTTACAATGCATATTTACATATATAAAATTAAATGTTAAAAGCCGTTTAATTTTATCAGCTCTCGTGACAACTTGTATTAAAACCACACACTTATTTAAGCACGCTATTAAATACAACATTCCTAATAATTTAAATTTATTTGTTTATCAATTATAATTTCATCACACTTAATTATAAATTCTTCTAATGAACTATTATTTCAAGTTTTGCACTTAATTTAATCATAGTAATGTTAGCTTCGTGATACTTACTAGGTACCTAGTACCTACACTAGTAAATATCATTTATAGTCTATACATACAAATAAAAAAAAATGATAATTTTTAAATTAACAGCTTTTCACTAAATGGAAAAAAAAAACATTTTTTTTTTTGTTTAACCGGACTTTCACTGATAGGTAGCTGATGATATAAGGAGTAACCTTGGCTTCTTATTTTAGACTAGGTGGATGTCGTAACGCAGGTAATATCGCGGGGCTCAGCTAGTATACATATATATTACTAGCCGAACCTCGCGGTGTACCTAGTCTAAAAAAAGTAGCCTAATAAATGTATATTGTGTAATAATAAATTTCAAATTTCTATCTCATGTCACATGTACCTAAATAAAAAGAACGTTGTTATTGGTATTATTAAATAATATTATGTCGTTTATATGGCAAAAACCGGTAGAGTAAGCCGTAGAGTAGTTTGATATTATGCAACACGAATGTCGGCCAAATAACATTTCGGAAGTGGCCAATGTGTTCACGAACGAGCACGCATGCCTTATTGGCAGCATACATTATAGACAGATAAAAAGTCAGGGTTACGTGATTACTAAATACATTTGCATATTTTATGTATAACTAGCTGAACCCCGCGGTGTTACCCGCGGTTATCGTCGTACCGCAAGTAACGCCGCGGGACAAAGTAAGTTTTAAAAAAAGTAGCATAAGTTTCTTCTTGGACCATCAGCTACCTACCAGTGAAAGTCCCGTCAAAATCGGTCCAGCCGTTCCAGAGATTATCCGGCACAAACAGACAGACAGACAGACTAAATTTTTTTAACTACATTTTTAGTGTATGTAGCGGGTATACATACATTAGCATTTAATTAAAAGCAGTTATTTTAATATTACAAACAGACAGTCCAATTTTATTTATTTTGTATAGATAAAGGATAAAACGGATATTTAACTTTTAGAATATTTGTATTTTAGTAATGCTGTTACAGAACTGGGCTACTTAAAGTGCCAAATGTCTTACTAGCTACCTATATTATAAATTTATATAATCTGTACAAAAGAGTAATACAAGTTTATTACGATGTAAACAAAATAATTTGATTGAAATAAATAATCTACGAATTTAATTCTTTTAAACGGTTAATTTTTACCGTTTTTTAATGGAATAGCGGGCGGGAAACGAGGACATACTTCCTATAGCAGTTTTTTAGCGGTGAACGCTACAATTCGTGTCTTTGTGGGGTCGAATTGTACTAAATTAAGTCTACCCCAATCTCAGACCTTTTCCAAGGAGGTCTCAACTTCAGACACAAGTTTGTTTCGACTCTCAATGATGTTTTCCCGACAAATATTAGCGCGGCCGGTGTAGAGTTATCGCCCGTGCTGTCATCCGCATAAAAACGAATGCCGTGAATTTGCAGCATGTTATTGATATGGAGGAGGAACAAAGTAGATGAAAGCACACAGCATTGCGGGATACCAGCAATTACAGATACCTATTCAGAGCATTCAGACTACGACCTTTATGCTTCTATCGGTTAAAAAGCTGGTGAACCAATCGCAAAATTTCTTGGGAAGTCCATAAGGAGAGAGCTTCGAAGCTGCCAGACCCGACTGAAGGCCTTCGCAATGTCCAAACTAACTATCAACGTATCCCCCTTAATCTCAATTGCCTGTGCCCAAAGATGTGTCAGGTATACTGGAAGATCACCAGCTGATTGACCTTTACGAAAGCCGTACTGCTGGTTATTATGTAGATGATGAGATTCCAGATACCACAGGAGTTGACGGTTGATAATCATTATTATTTTCGAAAAAAGGGAAGCTATGGCTATCGTTCTGTAGTTGAACGGATTTGAACGATCGCCTTTTTAAGGAATCGGGTGGACCAATGCTGCCTTCCATGATGTCGGGACTACGCCAGAAGAGTAGGAGAGCCGAAAAAGATGCGTTAAGACCGGTGCCAACTCTGGAGCGCACATCTTCAACACTATTTCTGATTCCATCAGGGCCACTCGACTTATGGATATCCAGGAATCAAAAGTGTTAAACGCACTGAGCATTGGTGGAAGTGGATATTCAGCATATACGGCTCTCGTACCGTGGTACGGTAGGCGACTTCTGGTCCCCGTTGTCCAAGGTCGAGATGGACGCAAAGTGTTTTGCCATAAGATCGGCTTTTTCAGTCAAGCCGACTATGTGAGTAAAGCAATATGCCAGGGCGAAGTCGTAAACAGATATCCGCGCATGATCCGTTTTACTAGAGCTGAGCCAGCCGGCGTGGTGAGCGTTAAAATCGCCAAGTACGATGACCTCTGCAGAAGGGATCTGCTGCTGCACGAGGTCTGTAGCCATCTGGATGTGCTCAATGAGTCGGTCAGTTTCCGCATCACTGCTATGGGACCTGTTGAGGCAAGCATAAACGTGAGGATGATCGTCGCTGTCTATATAGAGCCATAAGATGGAGAGGTCCCTACCTTCAAAATTGCTGAGGCGATGAGAGCTGATATTCGCTTTTGACATAAAGGAATGTTCTAGTGACTAAACTACTCCGTACTTAGAATAAAAATAGGTAGGTGAGGTAGGAAGTGTCCGCTGGAAACGATATACACCCTCCCCAGACTACAAGAGGCAGCCTCGGCGTCCACGAGAGGGATTCTCCAACGCTAACGCAGTTGGTACCCTCCTTGGGTAACAATCTGTGAGCCAACTGTGCCATCTTAGGGGGTCGGGAGATGGGCCTCCGGTAACCTCACTTACTCGATGAAACACAGCGCAAGCGCAGTTTCATACCGGTTTTCCGCGAGGCCGTGGTATCACTCCGGTCGAGCCAGCCCATTCATGCTGAAGCGTGGTTCTCCCACAAAAGTTTATTTTAAGTGTTATATATATGAGTACTTCTGTTTTTGGATGAGTTTTCTTTTACTTTCTGTTTTTGGTTAACTTGCAGCTGTTTGTTGATAGTAATTTTGCGACGATAGTTATTATAAATATACTTAATAATATCATTTAATAACTAATGTGTCTTTATTCTTAAGTAGTCTGTTTATACATTGACAAAACACGTAATACCAGTTTCACCAATATTATCATAAATATTGCCCACAATGATACTAAAATAAATAGGTATATTTTACTCGGCTAGTCACAACGAATCATGCCTTATTTCGTTCCACATAGAATTGGTAACAGAAATAAGTATAAAGTCACATATTTAAAACATTTATAATTAACCTTAACAAAAACTATATCACCATGAATTGTAAGATTGACCCTAAGGTTCACTGATGGCTAATGCCCTGGGCAATAAGTCCACTGATGTATAAAATTGCATAAAGTTATAAATAAATAACAATAAAAAATAACTGTAACCTACATTCCACAATTTTCAATGTTTTTTTTCTGAATTAAGACTAAACGGGAGATTTTCTTTCCCAAATAATAAAATCATTTTACAAATTGGTTTATAAAATACGAGTTCTGAAGTAAAAAATATAATTATTTGTTTTAAATTGTTTGAAAAACTGATATCCTAACAGGGTGTACGGTCAAAAAACTTCAACGAAGTATGAAAGCAACGAGATATGTGACACATCATCTAAACACGGACGAAGGAAGTGCATTTACTGTTGGTTACACCTAAACAAACTTACTCATCTTATGTAATAGACTGTTAAGTGTGGGTTACGTCTGGCTTCGCTCGGTGCATTGCCACTGGTCGTTCTTATGTACGCTGTCAATGGAGTTTTATCACTTTACTTTGTTTTGTTTGCACACAGTCGGCATTGAGTAAGTCGGTCAATTAAAGACAAAAAACAATTTGCGAGTGCTTATATATTGTACTTGCCTACATAATCGTTCCAAATTACCAACTAAAGCAAAATATTATATATTTATAATAATTTACGAATAGCAAGTTTACGAAAATAAATAAAAAAGCAAAGAATTTTTAAAGTAATAAACTCAACGATTTTTAAAGTAAGTATTGTAAATTCGTAAATATATAAGTTAATAGGCGAACATATTTTTTTACGTACGCGTAGTAAAATTCCAGTTAACTATTTTAAATAATATTAACAAATATTCCGGACATCTAACACACAACGCTATCTATTCCCGAAATAAGCAGAGCTTGTATTATGGGTACTAGACAACTGATATAAGACATTTTAACTTTTTTGTAAATACATACATATTACACATAAAAAAACATTCAAACTCCGTAACAAACATTTGCAGATAATGCAAGCATTTAGCGTCCCGGGAATCGAATCCGAGACTTCAAGCTCAGCAGTCGCATACACTATCACCGAAGCAGTTAACGTACATACATGTGTAAATGTGATCAACAATAAAAACATATTAGTGTCGTGTTTCGTTAATCTCATATCGATGCAAGGAAATCTGTAAAATATTTCAACCAACATCTATTATAAAAGTATTAATAATAATAAACTTACCAGATACTTGCAACACTGTTATTCCAGCTAATATCAACCACTTTGCACCTGTTATCATCTTGTCATCCAAACGAATAATACCTTAGTTTGTAAACAAACAAATTACAAGAACTAAACACAAATAAATATTTTATGGTTTTGTTTAAATGTATACGAAATCACAGATAATTTATCACAATTAATATGTATCATAAATAATTTAAACGTGTCACACTATTGTTTTTCATTTTATCTATAATAGAGACCCTAAGTGCGTGTGCCACGTGCGTATTCCGAGCAGGTACTGAACTGAACAGCTAGCGAAAGTGAGTGTATGATGTTGACCCTCGCCTCGTATTTGACTTCCCCCCTTTTGTTTGAGATTACTGCAAAATTCGGTCATTCCTTGCATAATTTTATTCGTGCTGAGTATATTTTAAGGTGTTATTCCCTAATTGGACAAAAAATAAAAATAGCCAATATAAAATAAGCACATCTAGGTCATTTTTGTAATTAGCTCCATTCAAAACAAAAACAGACACTTTTGATTGCATAACGAATAAGGAAAATTAGTTTGATGAACAATTCAAAATGTAGCCATAGTTTGTCTATGCAATTGACTGACGTAGTTTCGATCATAATTTTGACATAGGTATACTTTATAAGAATTATTAATTAATTTATATGAAATAATAATGAAAAAATTGCCATATTTCTGGTACTAATATATCTTTTGAGCCGCGTTTTAGTGTTGAAATTACCCGAAATTATATTTAGTGATGGAATTTCGCATCATCGATATTACCATTCTGTTCCCTAAACTCCTTAACTAAGTACTCATTTAATTTGTAATTATTGTCGTTAATCATGTTCATTTATGATCGAATTATCATTATCTTTTTGAACTCTTCATTGTGGTACACCCGCCATTCTAACTCTCACGTCCCAATAGGCGTAGCTAAATTTAATAGGCCGGTGACGGGCACCAGCGTCACCGGTGCAGTAACTACGCCCTGCTATCACTAACCCGCATGCCCAGCGTGGTGATTATAGACAATAAACCTCCATGAATATGCCTGAAATTGGAGAGGCCTATACCCAGCATTGGACTTCGATAGGCATATGTTACAAAATCGATCGTTTCTTTGATGATACTCTACTTTTGGTTTCCATCAATTTACCTACAAATTTTTGCTTCAATCCTGTGCAGACATACGTCAGACAGAGAGCCATAATTAAATATAAGTTTTCGACATAAAAACAGTTACATAAGCCGGAACAGATCGGAGTAGGTATTCTAGTGAAAACACAAGTCTCTTACATAATAATACGAGGTTCAGTGAAGAGTATTTATGCAGAATCCCAATTTGTACGTCGTCGAATACTTGCTAAGTTTTCCTTATACATGTGTGTGTGTTAATATTAATTCAGTATAAATCTTTACTTTGATCTGAAGCTATCTAGACCAGAACAGATTAACATAAATGAACTTGTAAGGGAGTGTTCTGACAGTTTTTGTTATAAGCAACTAAACTTTAGATTAGCAGAACCCTTTCAGAAATATTTTTTATGAGTTACGACAGACACAGTCTTTTTTTGCTATAAATGAATAAAATTGTTTTACTATGGCAGTAACTTTTTGCTTTGTGAGCTATGACAGTGACCATAATCATTGTTTACTTGAGGTCAACATTAAAACAAATAAAGATGATTGTAATTATATCATGCATTATGGTAAAAAAAATATTCACTAATATCATAGTAGGTTAAGTTGCCTACTTCTTTGTTTCTGTCACAGCAGCTATACATTTATTTTTTTACTAAAATTTTCATTTTGATGTTGGTACCACCGGTAGTTTTAATGGGACTAATCCCGCCCACATTCCCACCACTGTAACTCCTGTACACCAGGATCAACAGCAGTGACCCACGAACACACCGAGTTATGACACTCGGGAAGTCCCAGGAAGAAAATTAACTGTCTTGGAACCCGCAACGAAGTTAATCAGAAGAAAAACAGGAGGAGTTGGAAATGACCACCGGTAGTTATGTCGGACTCGAACCGACTAACTCCGTCTGGGGTACTAGAAGCGGGGGAACTAAGCGCACCCTGGAAAGAAAATCCCTGGAACCCCGACGTACCTCGGACCACCCACTATATATGAAGGTGGCCCCCTCCTGTGTAGGAAGCCTGCTATGGTGACTGTAGCCTCACCTGTCACCCTCAGGCTTGTGCTTATGGAGGACGGAGATCGTTTTGCGATCTCTAGCGTCTGAGTACCTTTCTGTGGTACCTTCCCCATTGGCGGGCCTGGCGGACCCACTTTGCACCTGGCGAATATATATTTTTTTAAACTAAGTATTTTCCTTTTTGAAAAATCCGAACGAACAAACGAACGAGAACGAACATCGATTTAAACTCAATTCTCTAGTTTTTGAGACAGTATTTATAAAGAACGTCTTTGAAACACCAATGTAATTTGGTATTCATAGGAAGGCATGTTATACTTATCACATAAATATAATTAAAAAGCAATTTCGTGCTAAATTATGCTGATTTGTAGAGTCAATTATGTTTACGTCAATTAAACAAAAACCTTTCCATTTAAAGTTACTTCTAGGTGTTAGTTACCAATGGCAGGTAATATAATAACGCAACGTACGCAGGCGTTGCCCAATTCGCGGATGGTCAGCGAATAAGGCCACAGATGCAACGTGAGTGCTGTCGACACACCGAGTAACTAAGTTTTGCAACTGTCTTTTGAGGATACACGAGAAGGATGTGGGTAAAGCCCCAACAAGTGTCCGGTTAACTTGTACAGTCTCGATCTAAAGTTTCTGAAGTGGTCAAGAGCAATCTAGAAAGTATTTTATATTTGAGGCTCTATTGATTTTCCTGGTCCTCGTTTTTTTTTCTTTTCTTGTTAAGATTTTTTGTTAATGGATTCCTATCAATATATATGTATCTAGTTTACGATTTGCAACTATACAAATAAGTAAAATTAGAGCGTCTGTTTGTAATATTAAAATAACCGCTTTTTACTACGCTTACCGCTTATTATACCAAAATCTATTTTTTTACAATTTTTGTCTGTTTATTCCGGCTTATCTCTGGAACTATAAGACTGATTTTGACGGGACTTTCACTGATAGCTGATGATATATGGAGTAACTTAGGATACTTTTTTTAGACTAGCTTTGACGCAAGCTTTACCCGCGGTACGACAATGGTAACACCGGGTAACACCGACTCAGCTAGTTTTAAATACATGTAAAAGATATAAACTTTTATAGTCTTATTGTGATGTGTTTTTATATACTTGGACTAACTAAAGGAGGTAACCTTGACAGCAAGTGCCTGGAAAATCCCTGGAACCCCGACGTACCTCGGACCACCCACTATATATGAAGGTGGCCCCCTCCTGTGTAGGAAGCCTGCTATGGTGACTGTAGCCTCACCTGTCACCCTCAGGCTTGTGCTTATGGAGGACGGAGATCGTTTTGCGATCTCTAGCGTCTGAGTACCTTTCTGTGGTACCTTCCCCATTGGCGGGCCTGGCGGACCCACTTTGCACCTGGCGAATATATATTTTTTTAAACTAAGTATTTTCCTTTTTGAAAAATCCGAACGAACAAACGAACGAGAACGAACATCGATTTAAACTCAATTCTCTAGTTTTTGAGACAGTATTTATAAAGAACGTCTTTGAAACACCAATGTAATTTGGTATTCATAGGAAGGCATGTTATACTTATCACATAAATATAATTAAAAAGCAATTTCGTGCTAAATTATGCTGATTTGTAGAGTCAATTATGTTTACGTCAATTAAACAAAAACCTTTCCATTTAAAGTTACTTCTAGGTGTTAGTTACCAATGGCAGGTAATATAATAACGCAACGTACGCAGGCGTTGCCCAATTCGCGGATGGTCAGCGAATAAGGCCACAGATGCAACGTGAGTGCTGTCGACACACCGAGTAACTAAGTTTTGCAACTGTCTTTTGAGGATACACGAGAAGGATGTGGGTAAAGCCCCAACAAGTGTCCGGTTAACTTGTACAGTCTCGATCTAAAGTTTCTGAAGTGGTCAAGAGCAATCTAGAAAGTATTTTATATTTGAGGCTCTATTGATTTTCCTGGTCCTCGTTTTTTTTTCTTTTCTTGTTAAGATTTTTTGTTAATGGATTCCTATCAATATATATGTATCTAGTTTACGATTTGCAACTATACAAATAAGTAAAATTAGAGCGTCTGTTTGTAATATTAAAATAACCGCTTTTTACTACGCTTACCGCTTATTATACCAAAATCTATTTTTTTACAATTTTTGTCTGTTTATTCCGGCTTATCTCTGGAACTATAAGACTGATTTTGACGGGACTTTCACTGATAGCTGATGATATATGGAGTAACTTAGTCTACTTTTTTCCGGTTCGACAATAACCGCGGGTAACACCGCGGGACTCTAGCTAAGTAAACTAGAGTCTCGCGTCACTCTAGTTCAAAATATAATAGCATCTAGTATATAAAAAGTAAAGACTTACTTTAGTTTAAACACTAGTAATTTTTAAGCATTTGTGTTTAAGTTTGTATTTGATAGTTAGTACCGTATCCACTTGCCTGATTTTGAAATATTTAATTTTAGCTATCGTGTCTTTCATTAACGTAACCAGTTTATATTTTCCTTCTCATTATGACAACTGTATTTTATTATGCGCTATGTATATTTCATAATAAGGCAATATAATCAAATTTTGCGACAATGTTCAAAATACAATATTTTGATTCAACTCATTTCGATTTTAATATATTTTGTCCTTCTATCTAACAGAGAATGTATTTGTGCTTATGTAGTAATATGTATTAGTAATAAATGTACACAAGGCCATTAACCATAACCATAGCCAATAAACCCAGATCAATATCAATTGCCAATCATGGCATAATTCTATGTAATTTATTGGTAGCAAAAACATTTACAATTATAAGATAGTAGTTATCGTAAAATGTTCCTCTGAAAATTTATAAAATATCAATTCAGGCACTTATTTGTTATTTTACAAGCGTTATTTAAAAAAAATGTTTATAATACTTATTTTTTTAATTGAATTTGATCGGATTGTAATGAAGGCATCTTGAAGCTGTGGTGAAGGCTTGAAGTGTAATATTATTCTAAACGTTGTTATTATCTTCATATTATTTACACCAATAGTAATCACAAACTTAAAATTTATTTCAGTAAGTGTAAGTAAACAATGAAATTTTGTTATATATTTTTCATAAGGAAATATGTATATTTTATAATAATTCGCCTTTCTAACGGTATCCATTATTTAAATATGTACATTATTTTTGTTGACTACAACAAAACAAAATAATTTAAATTCCAATGTAACTCTGTCTGTTCGGCTGTAACGTCTAAACCGCTGCACCGAACGATGAGGAAGGATATAGGCTACTCTTCATCGTGATAACAAACATACACGGAGCTATAGGTTGGCTATGGCTTTACGTTATAAAGAAGGATAGCATTTACGTGTGTTTTTAATTAATAAAAGTAACCGATTCCTGAGTATACATACACTACTTCTTTATTTGCAGCAGTAACATAATTTCTTACTTATGATTTTTAGATAAATTTTGACGTAACCTTAAAACTTAGTTTATTTAGTATTCTATTTATGGCATCATAAAAAACCGTTGGTTACACTTGCTTCATAATCATATTTTTAAGAACACTAGATATAATATAAATTAGTTATTAGTCGTAGAATTTTCAAAACAACGATTTAGTAATGTTTACCCAAACGTGCTGACTAGATATTTCTAAACTAAAAAATTCAGTAACACATGAAGCATCTATTTTGTAATAAGATATGTTTTCTATTTCTTTAATCAAAATAACAAAACGAACCTTAAAATAAACACGCTTGTACAACATAATTCTGATAACGATATTGAGTGTTACGTAAATAATCATAACAACGCTGTGAATGGATTGGACCAAAAACTCGCATAAACAATTAGAATGAAGTAACAACAATCATTAGGTTTTACGAAACACGGAAGACGGAACTGCTTACATGCTACTTCGAGGCTTAATATCAGTGAAAACGATCAGCGTCTAACTGTTCTTGATCTTCGAAGTTGAAAGTAGTAGGCACTTGCTGTCAAGGTTACCTCCTTTAGTTAGTCCAAGTATATAAAAACACATCACAATAAGACTATAAAAGTTTATATCTTTTACATGTATTTAAAACTAGCTGAGTCGGTGTTACCCGGTGTTACCATTGTCGTACCGCGGGTAAAGCTTGCGTCAAAGCTAGTCTAAAAAAAGTATCCTAAGTTACTCCTTAGATCATCAGCTATCTGCCAGTGAAAGTCCCGTCACATCGGTCCAGCCGTTCTAGAGATTACGTGGAATGAACAGACAGACAGACAAAAATTTTAAAAAATGTTAATGTGGTACATGCAACATGTATACATACATTTGCATTAATTAAAAGCGGTTATATTAATATTACAAACAGACACTCCAATTTTATTTATTTGTATGTATTGTACAGATTTTCTTAAAAAGAATTCAGTATTAGGAGGGATCGCTACAACGCTACAATTCTTGGAATCTATTCATGCTTTCCATCAGGTAGAGCAGCTATTTTGGCGCAGCTAAAATATATATAAAACAAAAGTTATGTCCTGGGACACCAGATATTATCATTAAATATAATAGTACATGCAACTTACCTATAGATGGCGCTATACTAAATTTTTCAGTCACTCTCTTTAAAAACCACAAAATTGTCTAAACTCCTTTATTTTATTTAAAATAGTTTACAAAAGTAAATAATAATAAAAAACTAAAACCCAACTACGACAAAAAACGACGCTGAAAAAGGAGAAAACAAGTTTCAAGAGCCGTAGTCACGCGTTGTTAACATGTTATTAACTATGGTACATTACACTACATGGACTTCGGCTTTTGAAACTTGTTTCCTGCTTTTTCAGCGTCGTTTATTATATATAGTTATTTTTTTTATTTAAAACTAGCTGAACCCCGCGGTGTTACCCGTGGTTATCATCTTACCGCGAGTAACGCCATAGGACCAAGTTAGTCTAAAAAAAGTAGCCTAAGTTACTCCCTGGATCATCAGCTACCTGCCAGTAAAAGTCCCGTCAAAATCCGACCCGCCGTTCCAGAGATTACCCGGAACAAACAAGCAGACAGACAGACAGACAAAAATGTTTTTAACTACATTTTTGGCATATGTACCGTGATAAATATATATGCATTTAGTAAAAAGCGGTTATTTTAACATTACAAACAGACACTCCAATTTTATTTATTTGTATAGATGTTTTGGTGCCTCTATAATATTAATTTCTTTGCAAAGTATATTTTAAATAGGTACCATAGAAATATCACAACTATCGAATAAATACGGACAAAGTCACGAGAAAATGCCAATAATATACATATACATATATATATATATATATATATATATATATGAAATGTAAAAGTAACGCCCTTTCGTATGATACCAAGCACGGCATATTTATCTCAAATTTATTTTTAATACAGTACTTTACGTCGGCTAGAGGGCGCCACGTTATATGCAGTGACACGTCATATAGCCTATAACCAGAGGACAATCAAGACGCTTCCAACGACACCACATTTGTCCAGTTCTAATGAGTAGTTAAGGAGTTATGAGGGAACAAATGAACATACATACATAGCCTGTCAAAATCATAACCCTCCTTTGGTTTTGCCTTAGTCGGGTAAAAAGTAAATAAATATTTCGGACATCTAACACACAGCGCCATCCAGTCCCAAGCTAGGCAGAGCATGTGTTATGGGTACTAGACAACTGATATAAATACATATATACTTTTTTTGTAAATACATACATATTATACATAAGAACATCTAAACTCCGAAAAAAGTAATCTTTGCAGATTATGCAAACATTTGACCTAACCCAGGATTCGAATCCGAGATCACAACACCGTCCGAGAGCACAGAATTCGCATACGCTACCATTGCGACACCTAGGCAGTAATCTTACGTTATGGACGCTATTTGACGGCTAGGATCCCCTCCGCAAAACCCTATAAAGAACTTCGTTCCAAAAACTAATGCCATTAATAGTGGTTGTATAAATCTAGAAACCTTTAATAGTTATATCAAAGGCTTTATTTTGTTTTTTGGCATTACTTTTGATTTTATATTTTGGTAGGCCTAGATATTGATAATAATAATTATGTGATGGGCATGATCATTTAGGCGCTGCGCAAACTAGTCGCCCGTTGCTACTACTTGTCACTGGTTACCGTAGTTGCTGCATCCCGTGGCGGCAATCGGACAAAGTCACGGGTCGCTACTTCTGGCCACAATACTTTGCGTGTTTTCCGTCAGTCTCATGATGGACGTCATGGATCGCTTGTGTCGCAGACAGGAGACGGATACCGATGTAACTCCTCCGTTTGAGCAACTCAGTACAATTGTAAGAAAATTTGTTAATGTTGCTGGGGGTGTGTGTGTATATGTCTTCTAGTTTCCAGTTAACGACACTGAACACTTTATAATCGTCATGAGTATGTGTTAAGTGGAAGCAACTGGACACAAAAAATGTTTACGTGTGCGCAGGGAGTGGATGATTTTGTAATGGTTCTATAGATATCAAATATTCATAGGTAGTTTATAACAGTGTAGTCAAGACACTAGACACAAAAGTGTCTTCTGTCAGTTTGTATTTGCGCCCTGCTTTATTCTGTGTCTAGGTGTAATTTATTATAATACTAGCTGAACCCTGCGGTGTGACCCGAGGTTATTGTCGCACCGCGGGTAACGCCGCGGGACAAAGCTAGTCTAAAAAAGTAGCCTAACTTTCTCCTTAGATCATCAGCTATCTGCCAGTGAAAGTCCCGTCAAAATCGGTCCCGCCGTGCCAGAGATTAACCGGAACAAACAAACAAATAGACAGACAGACAGACAAAATAAAAAAAAATGGTATTTCGTTACATGTATCGAGTATACACACATATGCATTTATTAAAAGGCATTATTTTAATATTACAAACAGACACTCCAATTTCATTTATTTGTTTCGATTTGTGTATTTGCTTAAGTGTAATTCACAGCGGCAGTAGCCAGACCGTGTTATTTAAAGGTTCTGCCTATTTTGGTATCAAACTGCATTGTGAGGTCGTTAGGTTATTAATATTATAATTATAACAGACTCAATTTTATTCATTTCTGAGTTATTATGCTGCTATTATTCTATCTTCTATTTTACTGGTTAATGCCTACAGAAATTATTTTCAAGATGTTGCCGTCTGGATACCATCCGTCGCTGAGTTCAGTGTACCATTGCTAATATTGTAACAAACTATGTCAATTTATAAAAAAAGACTGGTTCAGAAAAAGAATAGGTATTTAAGATTAGTTTATGGAACGCGGATGCGCTCGTTTGTGTATTAATTGCTATATTATTTATTTTCATTGATATTAATCATACTGCAAAAGCGCAACCTAAAAAGAGTACCGAATTACATTTTAAAAATAAACAACAGACAAACACGGCAAAGAGAAGGATTTGACACAAACACTATACCTCTCTAGTTTGTTTGTTCTACCGGATCATTTCCACACTTAACCTTTTGATTGGGCCGTTGTACGTGAGTTTCTCATCTTCCTACTCCAGCCATCCTAGTTCATCCCAGAAGCTCATCAGCCATTTCAGGTCACTACATGCTTCCGGGAGTGATGAGCGCGGTGTCGTAAGCCTAAACCTTCTTTTATGTAGATACCTATGTCCAGCAGTGGACTATTAAAAGCTATTGATGGTGATTCTTAAAATATTGTTGACCAGCTGTTAATTTAAAAACTATTTCCTTTCTAAAAAAATATCAAATCTGAATCTGAACGGCGCAGGCGCGCGGCTTTACTTTAATTTTTACCCAACTACGGCAAAGGATTTTGACAGGCTATGTATGTGTGTACAACACCGCGTGACTACGGCTTTTAAAACTTGTTTCCTGTTTTTTAAGCGTCTTTTTTTGTCGTAGTTGGGTTTTAGTGTTTACTTTTTTTTATTATATATATAATAATTTTATTGAAATAGGTTTTTTTTTATTAAAAGCACATGAAAATTAAAATAATTTAATTCTTTATATCATATAATCCGAGAGTAAGGGAAGCTTGTTTTATACTTAGACTTACTCGATCGACTATTAGATCCACGGGCAAAGGGAGGCGCTGCATTCGTGTTAAAGAAGTACAATCCTCGGGCTCTGAAATAGTAATAGAACATTTTGGTTTATTAAACAATAATAATAATAAAACAACAATAATATTCTTTATTCAATCAAGCAACATGACTCATATTCTTAAGACTATGTGACTTTACCTACTCTAGCTTTACACACAAAATAAAAATTAAAATAACACAAAACAGAACAAATTTACCCGTGCACACGAGTCACCGCTACAGAACCACCTCCGAAGTGGAAAGCCTGCAGCAATGACTCACATACACGCAGTCAAGTCTATCCACTACACTTTTTAAGATGTTATTTATTAGTTATTAAAGTTTTATTTATTGGATGAGGGCAACTTAGCCCATAGGACCCTGTGGAGGGCCTTAAAGAATAGAATAAGAGTCGATCAGCTGAGATATTGATGGTGAAACATAGATGGAAAGAAGAATATTAGGAAAACTCATACATCTCGGAAGTATTTAAAAAAAAACAACTTAACTACAAAAAACATTGCATTTGCTATACTATTGTTGAAGTATTTGATTAAATTAGTATTGGAACAAATTTGATTATATTTAAAGTTAACGCACAGAAATAAAGTCTTGATTAAAATATGCAATATTTTGTTATGCTTTGTTACACTAATAGAGAAAATTTATTAAAGTATAAAGTGGAGATCAATAAAAAATAGAATAATACCTTATTATAAATAAAATATAAAATATAATAGTCCCATGGGTGTCTGTAAGACTGACCGAACGATCAAAAAGATGTATTTTTAATTTTCTAATATACAATAATTATGATTTATTATTATTATTAAACGTTAAATCGTTATAATAGTTTATGTACCATAAAATATAAGTAATTACTAGCTGAATCGTCGTCAATTTGTCGTGCACATACTTAATGCAAATTAAACACTTATATGGTTTTCTTATGGATGATATTGTAATACTACTAATATTGTAACTATACCAAATTAAAACCACCAAATTGTGACCACATAAGAAGCACCACCTTTCAAATAAAAAAAGGATGGTCAAAATCAGTTTACCCAGTCAAAAGTTTTGAGGTAACAAACATAAAAAAAATACAGTTTAATTGATAACCTCCTCCTTTTTTTGAAGTCTGTTAAAAAGTAGTTCTATCGCCTTCATACCGCGGCGAGTATGTTATGGGCTTGTGGTGGCCCTCGCGACACAATAAGTTAGAACAATAACACGGGAGTTATGTTTATAAAAACTAAAAACAGATAAATACGAGAAAATAATACTTTAACCAATACTTTTTTACCTACATAATGAGGTAAGCAGCAAATTTAAAAATCGTTTATCTATAATGCGTCCTTTATTGTTCTACACCTATCTAAATATGTTTTGTTTTGTATCTATGTTTAATTTTTATTGTTATGTACAGTACATAATTTTAAATATTGCAATTTATGTTCAGATCAATTTTATGGGTGATTTTGATGTGATATAACATGTGAAAAAACACTGACAAGGTTACTTTCAATAGGCGGTGACACCGCCTCGAACATGAAGGAAGTAAGTCCGAATAAAAGGTAAACTGTCTCTCAGTGAAAGTGTGGAAGTGTTTCGGTTCTTGCACTTTGTCGCAGACCAGGTAAACGACGAGCCATTAGCAGCTTAATAAACTTCTAATTTCTATAGAATGTTGAAATCTTTAGACGGACCTATTAACTCTGAAGAGTGGATTCCCGTTTCCGTTCACGCTACATTAGTATGTAGCGTGAATGGGAACGAAAATTCACATGGTTAACGTCCTATTTAGTATAAGACGTTAACCGTGTGAATTTTCAATTAAGTAATTTAAGGATGATCATACAGATTGTTAGATACTTTGAAGTAAAAATTCCTAAAATATTTGTGAAACATGATATAAGCATGACATTAGTTTCACGTGATAGCAGGAACTAGCAAAGATTTTTTTATTTTACTGGATTTGCCCACAAATGAGCAAACGGATCGTCTGATGGCAAGCCATTCTCCTTTCCACGGCAGATCCTGTACCGCTGGCAATATGTAATGGATGGTTATGAAATTTTATACTGTTTATTATGTGAATCATCCTAATTATTTTCATGTATTTTTCATATTTTAAGGTCTGTGCAAAATAATATTAATACTGCTCAAAAAGATGTTACAACTGCATTAACTGCAACAAAACGCATGTCTGCGATTCTAAACATGCTATGCTTAACGCCTACTTTTACGCGTTTGAAAAGTAGGTGGCGCTGTGTGTTAGATTGCCGAAAATGTTTTAAATTATTTTCAGATAAATATAGCACAAAAAAGCAATAAATTATTTAAATCGATATTTATGGATTACCTAACAGAATTATTTAATAGATGAACAACATTTTATTGACGGATCAAGAAAATCGTACGCAAGTGATTTTCATTTCAAAAATATAAAATAACGCCATCTTGTTGACACCAATGCCAACTCATTTGAAATCCACGTATTTCAATAAAATCTAAATACTAAAAAACGATAATATTAACAGCCAAATAAATACAAAAACAATCCCTATCACGAGATACGCAAGGCGGTGCAAATGTCCCTTACAAACCTGCCATTGTTCTTTGTAGTGTAAGTTAAGGTAACTAATACGACCCAACTACTTTTACAGTACAATTTTCAAATGTTTATGCAAGTCAAACAAAGTCAATCGTTATTGTTTAGCCATGTTTTTATAAAAGCGGATAGGCTGCTTTTTAATGCTGTTTGAATTTAATTTTTTTTCTGCACACCTAACATATAAAATAATAGTAGAGAGTAAGTAAGATTGGTCACATTGCATTGTACCTCATACTATTATGTCGATATTTATACGAATCTTTAAATTCTTTTCATTATGGACAACCACAACAACCGTAGGAAAGCCACGCTTCAGCATGAATGGGCCGGCTCGACCGGAGTGATACCACAGGCCTCACAGAAAACCGGTGTGAAATAGTGCTTGCACTGTGTTTTATAGAGTGAGTGAGGATACCGGAAGCCCATACCCCACCCTTCCCCCTATCTCCCCTCCCCCCATCTCCCAAAGGCAAACTGACACACAAGTTAATCTATATATATAAAAGAGGAAGGTGACTGACTGACATACCCAGAGACCAAAGCACAGCCCAAACCGCTAAACCTAGAATCCTGAAATTTTCCATGTAGGTTCTTTATATAACTTAGTGAGCACTAAAAAGGAATTTTAGGAATTCCACCCCTAAGGGCGTAAATCAGGGGAAGAAAGTCTGCGTGAGTGAAGCCGCGTGCAAAAGCTAGTCTGTAACTAGCTAGACTAATACTATGAAGCTGGAGAGATTTTGGTTGAACGCGCTAATCTTGTCATTGAGAGCTTTAATAAAAAGATTCACAAAAACAATGCATGGAAGAATTGTTATACTTAAATTGTTTCGAAAAATCAGCGATAGCATTTAGCTCACTATGACCTTTTTTAAGGTGAACAAATTTGTTCACGATGTCATAACATTATGCTATAGGAAATAAAAACACAGACGAGGTTGCGTGAGTCAGCTAGTTACAAATAAGTTACATTATTCCTTTACTGCTATATGTCAAGGAGTAATATACAATAACGCATAAATTAATCTCACACTCTTTGAGTTTGAACACAATTATCCCTAACTTATAATTTACCTATTAATTAAAATGGTTAATAACTTACTGTCTTGAAACATGCTCGCCGAAGAGTTCTTCTTCGCTTGTTTGGTGTGACTCACACCATCCAAACATGTACGTAATCCACGAGTGACATTTCGTTCCATAGAAGCCTACCTTAGTCGTGATTGACTCGGCATAGTATATCGGAGCTCTAGCGTGGCTGCAACTGGATATACCTGGAAAAATTATCCCTATACATGAAAAACTGTATCACGAAAATGTTTTACAGTATAGAAAAAATTGTGAGGTTAACTATTTTTTATATGGAATAGGGGGCAAACGAGCACATCTGTCGACTGATTTGCCTGACGATAAGCGATTATGTTTTTTTATTTTATTTTTGTAAACAACCACATTTTACACATGACACTTAATTAAATACTCGCCAAGCAGTTAGGTTTGTTGGCGTTACCTACATATATATATAAATATCTCTTAGTACTTTACTACATTATAAAATGTCTACTTCTTTACACATCTCTAACTACGATCCTCTCTAACAAAAGAGCCCTTAGTTGTATCTTCAGTTGACATAATTGATGTATGATTATGCATGTACGTTGCCAGCCTATTAAGTAGGTGTACACTCTTTTCTTGAAAGTTTGAAGATCGTATTGATCCGGGAATACCGCAGGTGACAGTTCATTTCACAGTTCCTTAAACAAGGTCAAGTTGCTTGAGCAGCCTTAACAAATACTTTAGTTTTTGAAAAGTATTTTGAGCTACATACGATAAGAGCAAATAATAAAAAGAGACGTGCTAAAGGAAATTATAATTCAATGACTCTTTCCGGAACTAGTCATAAAACTACTACACGCAATTAATTAAAGAGCCTTTGAAAATACTTACTTTCTTGTTTAGATATTGAACAACCCGGTTGTTTAATGCCATCATTCGCGAAAAAATCAACATGTCCACAGTCTTCTAATTTCCCTTTCTCTAAAGCGTTTGTGTGGAGAACATCAACAAAAATTGCGTCAGTCTTGTCCAATTTCTCATCTAAGTTATTTGTCACGAATAGGGGTAAGGCCGGATCTAAGCCTAGATTAAAACTTTTAATTACTTAGTGATACCTAGAGTGAATCTATCAAAATCTTAATGTCAATAGTAAAAAGCTCTGATATTCTACTGTCTTTTTCTCTATGAAATCATTTTTCAATAGTTAACAAGGTTTATATAATATCTTAACAATATATGTTTCAATATTATCAAGGTAGTAGAGCCACGCTAATTTCAGCACGAACGGGCCGGCTCGACCGGGGCGGTACTCACCTCGCACAGAAAATCAACGTAAAATGTCAGCAATCATGCTGTCGTGTTTCGTTGGTAAGTGCGAGACAGGAGGCCCAATGATGCAGAAGCATCACTAGCCCACCATGGTGTGAATCTCCATGCTGCATTGTTGCATTTTCTGCATTCGCAGTATCGTGACCACCACTCTTGTATTCTGCTTATGCTTTCCATCAGGCAGAGTGGAGTCATTTTGGCCGAGCCAAACATAAAAAAAAAAATACTAGCTCTATCCTATACCTTAATTTCATAGATGAATATGTACGAAATTCATTCACTAATCCAGACTATTATACAAACACGGTTTTTATAGTCATTGTTCGGTTTTGAAGTGTCAACTTTTATTTGATCATAGCCTAGAAGGCACATAAGCGTAGATATCATAAAAAAAAACTAAAAGCTTTATCCAAAACTGAATAAAAATAATGAAAACTCCAGTTGTATTTCTTCTTTTTGTGCAAAAAGACGAGAGTTGAAACAATAAAAGGTATAATAATAATGGCTATAAGTATTACCATAAGTACCTATTAGTAAAAATTCACTTTGCCGATATTTAATAAAAATAATGTCATAAATGGCAAATATCCATTATTATATATCGATATAATATCATTAAATTGCATGGATAGTTTACCGAAATTCTTGAAAGATTTAGTGTTATTGGTTAAATATTGGCTTCTTGGTACGCACACCACCGTGTAAAGTAATTATTTTTAATATCGTGGCGAAACTCAGATAAAAAGCAAGAAAGCGTTACTACTCCTATGAGATCTTAAAACTAAAAATGTTCTTGAAAATTAAATCACAAAACCCTTTATTATAAACCTTCTAATTAGATATGAGAAATGCCAATTCTCGTTATAAGATTCCGACCGATATTTATATACAATACATACATATATGTATATAGGCAATTATTTTTTACTGTGTGGTTTTCTACGCAATTGATGACGAAATATTTCACAAAATCGGTGGGAAGACTAAACAATGATGTTGTGTGTAAATATATAGTTCTGTCATTAAATTAAACTATTTCTTAATAACACACCTACATACTTACTAGATATTTCGAAAATGTTAAAACTATCAGGCATTTGTTTTATTTTGTGATTGGTGCTCGTTTACCTACACCAAGATATGTACTACTATCAGATTTCAATAATTAAACTCAGTATTACTTCTCAGATAAGAACTAAGCTTAAATAAGATTTTTATCTGGATTTTGTGATGCAATTAATAGTTCAAAATAAAAGCTAGATCTTAGAACCTAGCATTTAATACAAGATAACACTAATAATTTTATTAGGAACAGACCATTTCATTAATCATCTTAACAATTCAAATGCTGTACAATCAACTTTAAAGTTATCTTAACTTTAGTTTCTAGTACTTATCGAAATGCTTGCAATATATCTCGAGCACCAGTAGTTATGAAGTTGTATTCTAATAAAAAAGGTTAACGTTATAGCCTACTAAAACGGTAACCTTATTAACTTTATACTAACCCTTTACGCATTAAGTTTACAAAGTATCAAGTGTGCTTATAAGTTAAATAGTAAAATGAAATGTAAACATATAACATGTCAAAATTCAAATTGATATAATAGATTGATTAATAAAGTAAAGATCGTATAAGCCAATAAGCATAGACGATACGTTTTCTACAGTTAGAAGTGTTAATGAAGTTTATGCTCACCCGTAATCCTATATAACTTCCCTGACTTCACAAACTGGCCTGTGAACCCTGCTACCTGCCCACCGAGGCTAAAACCGATGACATGGAATAGGACAAGAGGAAAGTGGTACTTAGTGACGAGTTCATCTATTAACTGAGCGGTACATTTTCCTACAAGTTTGGTATTGTGAGCAGCCTCTATGTAACAAGGCTCGTCCGCCAGCGGTTTGCAGTCGACTGATATTATGTTGTAGTTACAGCACTTCATGTATTCTGCAAAATTTGTATAAATTTATCATTTAAGTTCTCATTTAAGGTTAGTGCAGTTAGGGCGTTAAATTTACAGGCCAGTGGTGAATTTACCACTAGGTTGAGTAGACTGGAGCCTAGGACAGCGAATTTTAGGAGGCGGCAAATTTAGACGACTTTTTTTTTTAGAAAAATTAAATAGCACATGATTATAATATAAACAAAGAAAAGTTTAACAAAAAGAAACTCTTAACATTACTACTATTGAAAATGAATGTGCGAATGTGCCGCGCTGCGCGTTTCATCGGGTGGCGGCGAATTATGTTCGAATACATTTTCATCCTTCGCCCTTTCCGCCGCCTCTTTGTGCGATGTTATCTTCGCAGAAGGAAGTGAAATATCTGCTAATACCGACCATGGTGCGTGAAACGGTTGGCAGCGAGAGATGCTCTCCGATAACTGCAATGAGTATCCAATGCTACGATGCCCAAGCACTGCACACACACAGCACAGGGCGAATCGGCTCAGTACACTGGACAGACGGGATCCAACTCACTCCTAGTAACCGCGTGCAGGTTATTCCTGAAGCAATGCGGGAGCTTGGAAAGATCCTGCGTTATGCGGAACGAATTCGAAGACACGATGTGAAGAACGCATATAACTCTTACCAACAATACTTGCTATGGGTGTCAGAGACGCGCCCTACTCTGGGCGGTCAGAGCTACCATCCAAACCGGGGTACCGTATAGTGTTATTGACCGGAGAATTTCGCTTACAGCCTTGTCGCGACGCTCGGTTCACATAAATTAGGCAAATGTTGCCGAAGGGCAGACAATGTGCCCTCCAGCTTTTGAGCAAGCCGTTGGAAGTACTCGTCAAAGAGCCACCTACCATTAAGGAACAGGTCTAGGTATATTATTTCAGGTTATTCCGGTACCACGACCTAATACACTTGAGGCGCCTTATGGTGGACGTACGATGGGACTCATGAAAAGAAGAGACTTATATTGGTGTATAAGGTCACCATTAAGTCCACCACCTGATCACCAGAGAAACATAGCTGGTAGCCACTCCATTAAAGGTCACCTCTCGGACTATAAACAAACTGTCAATAGTTTATCAGTTTACGCCCATCCCGGGTGGAGTGTGGCACCAGTACCCTATGTGCCACAGGATGGATTCGGAAAACAGCCTCCTGTGGAACACTGCAGTGGAGTGGTATGGGTGGGCGGAGCGTCCAATTCGCACAGGGTCGGCAATTTCAAAGGAGAGAGGAGCATTAACTCTAAAGGAGTTTGCGTGTTGCTTACACGAAAACTCCTTTAGAATGATAGCTTGAAATGTTTTTACACTTAAAATATGGGTATTAAATTGCAGGATTTAGAAGGGACGGCTAAAAATTCGTAACCTATTGGCGGCAAATATGTTAATCCGCCACTGTTATAGCCTATATATATAAGTATAAGAACTATCAAATAATAGAGATTCTAGTTACTTGACTAAACTACTCTTCTAACAATCCTGGATATATACAATGTTTTGTTGAGAACAGAGTTTTAAAACTATAAAGTTCTGAGATAGCTATGAACCAATCAAGGAAACAGGTCACCACAGATATTCAAATAGAAATTTGAAAATATTTTGAGAACCTAATGAACCTCTCATAAGAATTAACTTAAATTAAAATATTAGTGTCATCTATTGTGTCGCCTTTATTAGCCTTTATTATTCCCGAGCTTATTTGGAGTCGGCTACTAGTTCAACCAGTCTTACCTGATTTTTTTTGAAGGAGCAATTGGTATTGAATCTCCGCAACCCTGAGAGTCCCAATAACGATTGCGATAGATATTCATGACAATCGGAACCGACGGCCGAACGTGGTCTCCGATCTACTACTGCATTTTCTCTCCATAAGAAACTTCCTTGTGGCTTAACGAAGATATTTAAAAAAAAACGGAATTGGTCGAGCGGTTCTCGAGCTTTGCGCTTAGCAACACAATTGGTAATTTCTATATATATAGAGAAGTAATTTTACCAAGTGGTGTAACAGAAACAGTTCAGAACCTAATACTCCAAGAAGTGAAGTGAAATTATATTTTCGAATGATCTGATTGATATTAACATAATTGAGTTACCTGGTCTGATTTCAGTGTTCGGTGAGAAGTCTTTGTCGCCTGTGTAACCATGTATCAAAATCTTGATAGGTGCGTTAACGACCCATGGCGCAGTTTTAATGGATTTCGGATCACTTACTAAAATTTGAAATGGCTCACGTTCATTGGCCCTAAAATAATGTTTTCGCTATGTTATTCTTATTTTCATTAGCATATGTCTTATAGTATAATAAAGTTAAAGTTGTTATTATAGTTGATAGTAATGTGTCGTGTATGTACACGTCACAGTGTGTCACAAATCATTCTATGTCCAACACAACTAAGGGAGTTGAAAAGTTAATCTCATGCGACATTACTCAAAAAACTTAAAAAAGTAAATGTTAAATAAATGATAATTATAGTACTGAATAAACAAGACTTGATATTCGATATTTTTTTTCTTTTTATAGTTAAATTATCGTTGTTTTAATTAATATTGATAAGATTACATAAATTGCAATCTGCTAATATAATGTTCAGTTAATTAGTTAATGTCAAACTCATTAAATTTAAATTTTCCAGTTGATTATATTTCCTCTATTGATATATACCTACGATAAACTAAATTTTGTTTGTGCCTTCTAGTTATTTTCACGGTAAATAATGGTTTAAAAAGTCCCCCGCGGTACTTGCATAATAATATTTCCTTAGCTCTATATGCTTACTACCTAAATAAAACTTATTACACAGTGAGTATCACATTGTAATACCAAGACACAAACTTCATTTAACTTTATTCGTAATTAACAAGCGACTAATAAGATAACGAAAACGAACAAACAATTTTTATTATATTTAGGCATTTTGGCAACACTTAATTATTTAGCACCTTTGATAAAATTATTTATCTATGTAGTTAAATGAAAAATGTTCAGTTACTTTAATTTCGTACTCATTAAAACTCAATTTTCCAGTTGATTATATTCTTATAAAATCTAAGTTCTGAATATGTAGCCCAATCAAAAGTTTTAGTAAGACTAACAAACAGCCATTAATCTTTATATATAAGGAGATTTGGAACTTACTTAGTATATAACCAAAACGTAACATTGTTATTAGGACATTCTAATGGCGGTTTTATGCAATTAGTTGGAAGTAAGGCAGATCCTAGAGCTGAAAAAAAAACATATTTTAGTATAAGTAACTTCAGATAGAGTTTTTGTAGTTTTTTCTTTTTGCTAACATTTTTAGTGTATATTGAGTCCACAAGTGTCTTCTTTCGTTTAAAAATACAACTCCCACATTTGGTTATAAATACCCTGCGTCATGAGGGACTTACAAACATACATGAAACGGACACTACTACTATTGAGATAATAAACTTTGTGTAAAATATTCATTTGAACCTGAACTTGTTAAATGAGAGCTGTTAATACGGAGTATGTTCCAAAATGCGCAAAGTGCTTAGACACTGTATTTCTGTAGTTGGATTGTAGCAATCGCGCGAAATATTTATAGTTACATTACTTGATAATATTTCTGTTATTATTATAATTGTAACTTTTTGTAAATTAAATGATTACAAATGTCTATTAAGCGAAAAAAACAAATCGAATTATAATTCTGCCTTTAAAATATATTGTTTTTTTTTTTTTTTTTTCCAAGCTAAGCAGAGCTTGTGTTATGGGTACTAGACAACTGATACAAATAGATAAATACTTTTTTTTGTAAATACATACATTTTATACATAGAAAACACACCAAAATCCGAAACAAATATTTGTAGATCATACAAACATTTGGTCCGACCCGGGAATCGAACCCGAGACCTCATGATCAGCAGTCGCATACGCCAACCGCAAGACCAACGAGGTAGTCTGTTTTGTATATTGTATAAAAGTAATAAATTTTATTTGCCTAAGAAATAGTTTAAAGCAAAATAATTGGCACTTAACACAATCAACATGAAACAAGGCCATTACTATTGTCTACGGAAACTACGGAACGCCCACTTCACTATTGATACGAATACAATTGCATTAATTTGGGATATGAAATGGCGCCATGTATCTCTTTACTATAGCTAAATAGACATTTACAAATGCACATATTATATAGGCTGTCCGTGCCTCCGTGAGCAAAGTAATCCATTAATAGTGGCCACGAGTTTCTCTGCCAGTATTATTTTCATAAGAATATACGCATTTTGGGAACTGGAAGTTATAGATCGACACAAGCAGAAGTAGATTTCGGTGTTTTCACCTAATTTACCTTGAATCAATCAATCAATCCAGTACATATTGTGGCGTCTGTTTGTGTCGATCTATATATGTATTTGTAACTGTTAGCTTCAATTTAGCGTTCATACATGTCACTTAGTGTTTTAATTTAATAAATGATTTTGAATTTGAATAACAATTGTAATGGTTAGTGAGAGCCCTAGAAAGTCCGACAATAGTCTACCTATCTATCGATATTATTTAGTACCGGGTTTTAATCCAACTGGATTTAGGAAAAGATTCGGAGGATGATTTGATTTTATGATTTTAAAAAAGCAACTTCCACATTAGGAATAAGGGAGGTCGCTGTTATAAATTTTAAAAGAAAACTTAAATATTATATAAACAAAAAACGAATGTTACACAATACATCCTGTATCACGGGGGATCTTAGAAACATATATGAAACGGACAAAGTACACCCAGACTCAGAACAACGATTTATGAATCACACAGGGTTTTCCCATGTGGAATTTGAATACACTTGGTGTAGTGGAAAGCGGCGTGCCAACCGCTTAAACCAGTGCATCATCCATGATGATGACATTGTGTTAATGCACAACACGAAAGAAAGACAAAAGAGAAAATATGAGTATTTGCAGAGAGCAGAAATTGTTTCAGTTTCTATACTTGGTATTTACTCTATTTTTCTCCTTCAAAAGGTTTTAATTAGGATGGTAGAGTGAAGACAATCTCTTGAAACAGTTGTAAATCATTGTTACAAATTGTTGAGATGTTATTTTTTTTTTATTTTAAATTACACAATCGCGTTACAAAAACTTTAGATTTCCAACAGAAACTACTTGTAATTATGCAGTGTAAAAATTGTGAAAATTCAGCAAAAAATGTGATCATTTCTATAACTTTATATTAAAACTAGCTGAACCCCGCGGTGTTACCCGCGGCTATTGTTGTACCGCGAGTAACGCCGCAGGACAAAGTTAGTCTAAAAAAGTAGCCTAAGTTACTCCCCGAATCATCAGCTACCTGATAGTGAAAGTCCCGTCAAAATCCGTCCAGCCGTTCCAGAGATTACCCGGAACAAACAGACAGACAGATAGACCGACAGACAGACAGACAGACAGACAAAAATTTTTATAACTACATTTTTGGCATGTGTACCGTGTATACATACATATGCATTTAGTAAAAAGCGGTTATTTTAATATTACAAACAGACACTTCAATTTTATTTAATTGTATAGATGATACAAAATAAGAAGCAGTCTTTTCGAATTTTTCAGAAATATAATCTTCTGTATGAAATGAAGAGCAGTATTGTCAATTTCCATTAACTATCGGTGTTCTAACATCAAAGAATATTATATTTTAGTTTCATTCCATTCACAACTTAATCCCTACTTACCTTTTTAGAGTAGTAGATACGTAACTATAAAGTTATAAATTAAACGAAACACACATTTAACATTATCAAAGAATAAAATTAAACGTTTTATGCACTAAATCTATGACGAGATACTCACGTAAATAAAATAAAAACAATATGACAAACATTGTTACAAAATCACCAGTAATGAAAAACTACTGTAACGGGCTATATAACTCATCTATATAAACCTTGCAGTGCAAAGCCTTACTAAAGTGTTAAACTTTGTCCAAAACTCACAAATCAGCTGATGTAGACAGAGAAAACTATTGAGCAGCCATATGATTCTTTAGTGTAAACGCACTCACATAAAAAACTAATGCTGTTTTGATTTTCATGCGTTTGTGTTACGTTTAGTAAATCTATTATATTATGCTGAAAGTAATCGGTAGCGCATATTGTTTATAGTGCTACAAACTATAAGGCCTTAATATTCATAACGGCTGAGCGATTAGCGGAGCGTTGTACTGAGCGAGTATTGTTCGAGTTATTAGGACTTGAGTGAGTAAAAATATTTTTACCGTGTAATATGTAATAAGAAACCGGTAAAATATCTTCAGTTATATTATTCTTAAAATGTTCATCTCTTTCGTACTTACCTTTCTTATAAAAATATCTTGACATATTCATAAAATTGATCTTTAGCTATGTAAATAGCAAAAACGCTACATGCTTTATCCAAAAAGGTCTTTAGACATTTAAATTTTTTTATAGTGTCGTTGGTTTCGTTTAGAAACGGTTAAACTCCGCTATAGCGAATTCGTGGTTCAAACATAATTCCATTTTTCTGACTAACTTGTGTACATGTACATACAACAAGCGTTGGGAATATTAATGATCACATTAGGTATATCAATTGTAATGAAAGGAAGATTCACCGTTGTGAATTAAACCGTCAAGTTGATTAAACTGTTGGTTATTGACCGGTTTTTCTTGTTAACCGCAACAACATCGTCACCTTCTTTGATTTCGGGCTGTATTTTCCGTATTTTCATTTCAAACCTTTTTTATTCAATTCTACGTTTTGAATTATTGTAAAGTAATTACCTGTATAATCCCAAGCTGATTGTAATATTATTAGATCGATAGGCAGGCAGCTATAGCCAACCTACTAAAGTGTTCTACCAAACTAGTTAAACCATCCTTAAGTGCAGTCCGAATTTAATAACCTAATAAAAAATCCTAATTTGATGCTAATAATGTCTTGAAATGATATGCAATATGATATGGCATATCAAGACTGTTTATTATCTACTGTCCTGTCCTTCCTCAATAATCGAAGAATTTCCATCCCAAATTTCATTCAAACCCGTACACCGGTTTAGCCATGAAAGCAGACAGGGAGACAGACAGGCAGAGTTACTTTTCAATTTATAATATAAGTGTAGATAATTTATATTATATCAAAGAGTATGCGTACAGATCATATATAATATAGGTTTCCATTACATTTAAAAGGTAGATGAAGTCCTGAGAGTATTATTTCACAGCAACTTGGTATACGTAGCTCAGTTTATGATAGTTATTAAAAAAAATCAAGAATGCTTAAAAGCTTGGACTCGAAAGAATATAAAAATATATTTTAGCATCTTAAATGAGCCTCTAGTTTGAGTAAAAGGAAAAAGTTCCACCATCATCATCAGCCTATCGCATTCCACTGCTGGACTTGCAGGATGGTTCGATACTCGGATTCTCGCATTTAGCTCCTGGCAGCCATCTTGCGCTGATCATCACTCCACCTGGCCTGTGGACGTCCTTCACTACATTTGCCGAGACGCGGTCTCTACTCAAGAACCCTTTTACCCCAATGGTTACCTCATCAGTTATCAGTTCTGTTGCTCATATGGACAGCCCCCAAAAAGTCCTATAAAAAAAGACTACTTCGGTACTTCAAGATGATTTCTCTGGTAAAACAGAAATATTATTGACTGTCTTTGCCTATTAGAATGAGTAATATTTCACATAAATCGTTCATCTTTATACGGATAGATTAAAGTCCTAACTAGATTTTCTTACCTTCTGAAAACAATATTCAAAGTAGTAACTACAGTCACCTGGTCAAACTTGAGACTGATTCTTATAATAAATTCAGAAAAATTATACTGTGTCGAAGCTATTATGGATTTCTAATTTATTTTTACAAAAAAGTATTAAGTTTAGAATTAAAATGTTTGGATTCGTACAAAGTATACATATGGTACGTGCCGTTGCATGAAAATATGATATCTGTTTATGTGCATCGTCTTTCCGCTAATGAGTGTTACAATTGCAGGTAAGCCAATAGGGAAAACAATAAAGATAAAAGATGATAATGAATCTTGCATTTTTTATAGGACAATAATCCAATATATACATTGAGCATTGAGTAACAAATTTTGTTCGAAAATAAAATTTACTTGTTTGACTGCCTCGGTGGCGCAGTGGTAGCGTACGCGACTGCTGTTCTTGAGGTCTCGGGTTCGTTTCCCGGGTCGGATCAAATGTTTGTATGATCTGCAAATATTTGTTTCGAAGTTTGGGTGTGTATTTATGTATTATGGGGTATGTATTTACAAAAAAAAAGTATATAAGTATTTAATATCAGTTGTCTAGTACCCATAATACAAGCTCTGCTTAGTTTGGGACTAGATGGCGTTGTGTGTTAGATGTCCGAAATATTTATTTATTATTATTTATTATTATATAAAAAGGTTTCTAGGTGTTTTTATCACTGTTACATTCCAGCAGCTTATTACAAATGTTCGTTACATATGATAATGTTATTATTATCTATTACGTGGTAAGTAAACTAGAGTAGTTGTTAAATTCATAATTATTAATCATGAATACTCGTACATATAATATGAATTAATTAATTTATATTAATTTTACTGAAGTAGTAAGTTTACTCTTTAGTATCATTGTTCCAAATTGTTATGTAAATGACATTGAAATTGTCGTAAGGGAACAACCATCTTATCAATGGTTCTTATGTAGTAATACCTGCTTAGTGTGTGTAATTAGCGTTCACAACTGACTTGATAACAATTAAGGGCACCATTTCTGGTTTTAAAATATTTACTTTCACACCCGGAACCGTAAATATTACTGGGTTATGTTAATACTACATCCTTTAACAGAGAAAATAACAAGTTTGAAGTCATAGTGATTTTTCTAATATAGAAGGAAGTGCCGAGATAAACAGAATTTAATTTTGAGAAAAATTTTAATTGAAAAACAAAACACACTCAACTAAATTCCGTTATGTACGCAGTTTTCAGTAATAAGTCAACATTTCAATAACTCAGGTGTAGTTTTTGAGATACGTACTTATAGTCCTTAAAATACATCTTGATCTCTGAGACAGTTATCACTAGTGCGTTTTAGAACTTACGAGGTACATTTTAAGTGTAAATATTTACATTTAAGTATAATGTATTGCACTTCATCTATACAAATAAATAAAATTGGAGTGTCTGTTTGTAATATTAAAATAACCGCTTTTTACTTAATGCATATATATGTATACACGATACATATACCAAAAATGTAGTTAAATTCTGTCTGTCTGTCTGTCTGTCTGTTTGTTCCGGGTAATCTCTGGAACGGCTGGACGGATTTTGACGGGACTTTCACTGGCAGGTAGCTGATAACCCGGGGAGTAACTTAGGCTACTTTTTTTAGACTAACTTTGCCCCGCGGCGTTACTCGCGGTACAACAATAAACGCGGGTAACACTGCGGGGCTCAGCTAGTTAAGAATAAAACTGGCAAGTAAAAAATAAAAATATAGATGATACAAAACAAACTTGCTTGTTCCATTGCGTGATAATATACTAGCCCCCCAAGCCAAGTTGCAAGGGTTTTTCATTTTGCAATCGTTAACACCTAAATTCTCGTGTGTCATTGGCTAATTTTAGGCAAAGTAATCTTAGACAAAGTATTATGTTTTAGGTTAATACACTCTTAAAGTCTGTTTTTTAAATAGACATCTAACAAAAAGTCTAGATTTACAGCAACTAAACGTCCATTTGTAAGTCATTGTAACGCAGCGAAAGTCTTCTTGGAGGCCACATTGGTGGAGTCAAAAAATGGAGTGAAAGTCATTTATTTCCACTTTTAGTTATTCCATGATCTTTTCAAGTAAGGACCTAATAATATTTTATGCTACTTTTAAAGAAAACAAATTATGTCAGTTTAAATTATATTTTATTGAAATCAGTCAGTTATTTAAAATTATTTAAAGTCATTTGGCACTTCACTAAATAATATGGCGATACAATCAATAAGGTAGGAATGCTCTGAATGCTTCTCTTTCCCATCGTCACTGATAAGGTCGTCACAAATATCAAAAAAGTGCATGACATTGTTAACTGTCACCTGAATTTAATTTCGTAAAATAAGCCTACGTACATATTTTTAAATTATTTACACCAGACGGGAATTTATTTATTTAAACAAACAGAGCCCTTCAATTTCTGACTTACAATTTGAACTACTACAAAATTATGTACAAAAAAATCATTTTCGAAAAAAATATATTTACAAATTTTATTTACAAAAAGTTTATATCTAATGATCATGTCATGATCGGATTTTTTTATTTTATTGAATAAATTTTAAGTACCAATCAAAACAAGTGACAAATTTTACTGTCAAGTTTAAATTGTCACGCTATAGGAGTTCATCTCAGTAAAATACACCGGCTGTCAAATATATTTTCAAAACATTTGACAAACGATATATTTTATTCACGGCAAAGTATTAAGTTTTTTAAAACTACAAATGCAATTTATTGTAATCTTAGAATAAAGAATGATTTATATAAACAATATATGGCAAGAAAATAGAGACCTTGATACAAGATCGCAATGTTTTATACACATGTTTAACAAACAAAACTTAATTATATTTACAATCTATAAATAATGTTAAACGTATTCTTCAGATGGCTTCGGTGTACCATTCTGTAATCTAAGTGATGACGATATTCTACCATTCACGGAATCAGGTAATTCAGCTATATCTTTAAATACATCTATCATACTTTCAAAGTTTGGACCCCAATTAAATAGATCAAGGGGAGCAGGTCCCCATCCAAGTGCTGCTGACGCCGGGGAACCGTTTGCTTGTCTGTACAGAACGGAGCTAACATGAGGAGCTAGGTCATCATCAGATGCGACTAGTGTACTCAAAGAACCTCGGAACGAAGAGTCAAAACTTTCGTACGGAGGTGGTAATATTGGTTTTTTAGGATTACTTCCACTGCTAACATTCTGTCTCCTAACATCTTCTAATTTATCTGCATTTATACTATTATTATCATATTCTATTTCCGAACAAGTAAAACTATCGTTTCCACTTTCATCATCAGATCCGGTTGAACTTCTATTGTCGTCTGGCGGTGAGTGATGTCTGTGTGACATATGATGACCAACACCTCCTCCTCGTGGTGCTTCACTTGAACTAGACACTGCGTCTAAAGTAGAAACTAAGCTAGAAGTTCGTTGTCTAGCATTCATTCTCTCTATTTCTTCTGCAGTTAATCCTACCGCACCTGAACCAACTGAAACTACCTGTGGAACTTGAGGTGGGGCACTGGGAGTTTTTCTACCCGCCGAAGAACTTTGGCCACTTAGTTGAGACATAACGGGACTATTCAAACTCCTCTCACTATTACTGTGTAGTGCATCTTTACCAACTCCACCAGAGCTGGAAGTTGTGGCTAATAAAGCACTTTGCAAAGGTTTCCCAGAAATATCGTGGAGAGTTAATATTCGAGGCTGCTGACTGAGTTCGCTACTTGGTGACAGTCGGGCTAACGGTGTAGTTTGGTGTTGTCTTGGTTGAGGTGGAGGCTGAGCAGCTTGTGGTACCCTTGATGGATAACCACTTGGATGATGAGGAGAATGACGGTGTTGTGGAGTTTGATGTTTATGATGATACCCAGCAATTGGTGGTGGAGTTGCCTTATACTTTCTAACTCCTGCCGCTTCCCTAAATCCTTTGTAATGATAAACAATGTCTATATCAGAAGGCGCGATAGAACTGGCGTTTTCTAAATCATAATGTTCCGGTACTTCTGAATTTAAATCCATTCCACTAGGATGGTCATGAGTGTGGTGAGAATTATTTGTGGACGGGGGTGGTAAAGGGTGATGGTCTTCCCTGAGGGCTGGGCTTTTTCCCACTACTTCACGTTCAATGATATCAGGGCGTTGTGGTCGTGGTGGGTCTATGTTCATAATTTCTCTGTCTTTATACTTCTTTGATAATAATTCGGGGCCAACTATATGACCGACATTACGTGTAATGTCTGCATTTTCTGACATGTAACTATTTAAGCTAGTGTCATTATTATGAAGATTTCTGTTCATTAGGCTATCATTAGTACCTGCGATAAGATTAGGTGCATTCAACATTGCAGGACCTCCATTTTGCTTAGAATGTACCATGCTGCTTTTGTTCGCTGATACATTTCCTTTTTCTTTCTTCTGTTTCCGAAGTCGGTAAAAAATAATTGAAACGGAAATTGCAACCAACAAGATAACAAAAAATACTATTACAAGTGTTATTCCAATGCGTAATGGATTATTCTGAACAGCACCAACACCAAATGCACTATGACAGCCATTGAGTATTTTGCCTTTAAAAACTGTTTCTTGAAAAATACTACCATTTCCACTAAATGGTTGGATTTCATAATTAACAGAAAAGTTGGCCAGACAACCTTCAAATTTATTTTGGTTTAATGTCGTTACCCATTCAGGTTTAATGCCACCTAAAGATATTATAGTTAAATATGGATCTAGAAAATCATGAACACCAGCTGCATCAAGTTCCTCACCGACATGCTTACCATCCACATAAAGGCGTATACTTCTTCCAACTGATACTAAAGTTATGTTATGCCAGTTTCCATCAGAAACATCACTTTGTTCTACTTGACTCATATTAACGATAGTATTTTGTTTTGATGTATACGTTACTTTTCCTTCTAGCAATTCAATCAAAGTGAAGTACTTATCAGTTGCTGAGTAAAATAGGACACCGTCTCTTCTATATGTTTTGAAAAAGAATGTTAAAATTTTTGCTGGACTATTTACTTTAGGTATAACTTTTCCGGCAGACCTACTATTTTTCTTTGACCAACCTGTATTTCCTCCGTAAAATGTTTCAAGCAACTGCATTCGTCTATGTTTCTCAGATATAGTATATGCAACAAATCCATTTTCAGCAACCGAAATAGATTGAAGTGAACGACTACAATCGGGTGATACAAAATTATTGTCACACTGGCATAAGTTAGATTTCCATCTATCCAAACATTGGCCAAAACTACAAACATCTTTTTTGAAGCAGGCTCCTTTTTCCGATCGTTCGCACTTTGGTTCTACACTTCGAGATTTCAGGGGGTTTGTAAGGTTGAGTAACCGCCCATTAATACTAATGCTATGCATACAACCGACAAAATCATCAGAATGGATTTGACCAGGGCGCTCCAAAACTGGGTCTGCTTTATGAAGACCGCCAATCAGTAAAGGTTCATTGTTGAAATTTAAAGTCCTGAAAATAAAAATGAACGAAAATTATCATCAAATCACAAAACTTTTTTTAGGGAGCCAAAGTTCAATAGCAATAATACATTCTTAAACTCTGTTTAAATTGATGAATGTTGAGAGTCTCGAATGACAGCGGCAATTTATAATCATCACCAACTTTTATTATCAAGATAATGTATTATAACATGAACTAAGTCTCAGTGCAAGCAGTTACCTACTGGTATCTAGTGCCTTTATACTCGTTCATCAATATTGTTGTATTTTATAATAATATGACTAGCTGATCCGGCAAACTCTGTACCGCCATAGTTGCATATCTGTCTCAGCTTTCCGTCGCGGACAAAAAAATAGACTTTTCCCGTTATCTTTTAATTTTTCTTGCACAAAAACCTTGTCCTAACAATAACGAACACATAAAAAAAACTCACCCTGCTTGTCCAGTATCATCATCATAACACGAATCATCTCCAGGTTCACATTCGGTGCAAACATCTCCGTGTTCAGTGCAAGATGCTACGCTGAGAGAAATAACTCGCCCGTTCCGAGTCGCAGTAAGTTTGTACCAATTACCATCAGCCAGGTTTTTGTCAGAGTGCATTATTGATACAGATGTTATTGAAGTTCTTGCTCCTCCAAAAGAGAAAGATGGCTTGCCTCCGAGCAATTCAATTGCTATAAAATCTGATCGGCCACCCGTCTGTGCTCCGTAATTATACAATAGTAAAGCTTCAGGTTTTGTGGTGGCAAATATAATTGTTATATCATTAGTCGATGCATCAAGAGAGGGAAATTGCATGTAAGACAGTTCTCCAAATCCGAATGTTGTACTCTCACAATGTGTTCCATATCGTCCATTAGTACAACTGCATTTGTAGCCTGGTTTTAAACTAATACATATGCCACCGTGTAAACAGGGATTAGGTCTGCAAGAATCTACTAATGCTTCGCAGTGATTACCGCGGTAACCAGGCCGACACAAACAGAAAAATGAATTTCGGTCAGCGCTTTCTTTGCAAGAGCCTCCATTTTTGCATGGATTATTATTACAAGCGTCATCTCTTTCCAATTCACATGTTTTACCATCGCGCCGAGCTGGACAGGAGCATGTGAAATCATGACCTTGTTTTCGACATTGTCCTCCGTAACGGCAAGGGTTAGGTGAACAAGGGTCTTGACGCTTTTCGCAGTTGGTGCCTATAAATCCATCTGGACAATGACAAGCATATTCGTGTTTCACCAAAGGCGAAGACAGGATGAGCGTAGAACTTTCAATGATTTTAGTGTCATCTAAGACTCTAATCGAATCTGTACACTGACCATCATTTTGACACTTTTGTGAAGCACATGGAAAATAAGAAATTATTATTTCTCTCTTAAGCAACTTAGTCACCAGCATTTCTTTAGCTTTTAGGTGTTTTACAGTATTTTCTTTTTTCCAAATGGTATTATTATCTCTTGTAGCTATCGTTAAATCTAAATGTCCTTCTACTTCATTAATACTATACAGAGAAATACTTTCTTTATTTCTTAGGTCAGCTCTTAAAATCTCGAGTAAACTCCGATAGTAATAGGTAAGAAAATTGGATGCAGTCATGTTCAAAATTCTGATAGTTACAGATTGCTCTACAGTAGTATTATCAAACGAAAAAAATTCCACACTAATTGATGATACAACATCCCTGTGAACTCCATCATTACCAGAAACAGAGAAAGAATAACCTTGTCCTGGCTTAACAGCTTTTGTATAAAGGTTGCAACCTGTAGGAATATTTAGCAGCGATAATGTATTTTCTGACGTAGACTCTTTAATAATTTTGCACTTGTAATCACCAATAATATCAGGATCATTTGGTTTGACATCAGCTATCTTTCCACGAGGAACTTTATTGTTAAATGCATAAACAATAATATGTGCTGATCTTGGCGTAGGAGGATTGTCATTTCTATCCAATACTTTTATCAATATCGTGTAGTTTGACTTCATAACTGGGCTACCACTGTCCTCAATTTCAATGATTACCTCCAAATTAGGTGTTAATTCTCTGTCTATTTTATTTGTAGTCACAAGAACTCCAGTATGTCTATGAATCTTAACGTTACTCTGATGTTTGCCTCCTATAATAGCGTAAGAAAATGGAGCCCCGTTTGGTGGCAAGTCAGGATCTGTAGCGGAAATTGTAGCAATGCTAGTATTGGGAGGTTCATTTTCATAAACAAAACCTTCAAAATTAGATGCGTCAAATAAGGGACCGTTATCATTTATATCTGTAACAGATATTTTTACTGTAGCTGTGCCAGTTTGTGGGGGCACTCCAGTGTCAATGGCACCAACAGTTAATGAATAGGTAGGCAATGTTTCTCTGTCTAACTGACGAGCTACTTCTATTTCACCTGTTTGAGGATCTATTTTAAAATCTTGATTGGTATTACCACCAATTATAGAAAAGCTGAACTGATTATTCTGAGGACGTACATCCTTATCAACTGCTTGTACTTGAATTACTTCTTGTCCTATAACAGCACCTTCGGAAATACTGGCTTCGTAATAATGATGTAGGAATTCTGGTGGATCATTCCCATCTTGAATGGATATTATTACTTGAGCTTCATCAGTATCATTCCCGTGTATACCACCTGAATTTTTAGCTAAAACTGTAAGCACGAATCTGTTTTGAGTTTCTCTATCTAAATAACGAGCTACTCGAATGACACCTGTTTGTGAATTTATACTGAATCCTTTGTCATTACTTGATCCCACAAATAAATAATAGATGATTCCGTCGTCTCCGTTATCTTGATCAGTAGCTTGAACAATGCCAACATTTGCACCAACTTCTGCAGACTCGGATACATCAAAATGAAACACGGGCTGTTTGAATTTAGGGAAATACTCGTTTACGCCTGTTATGTGAACTATTACTTTCGTTGTATTTCGCATAACCGAATCTGGATTTTCAGCTCTAAGTTCAAGAATATACATCATTTTTTCTTCATAGTCAAATACTTCTTTTGAAAATATTTCACCGGTATTAACATCTACGTGAAACAATGATGCCATTTCATTATTTATGTAATATTTAACTATGGAGTTTTTTGGTGAGTCTATGTCGATTGCAGTTACTTTGTATATAAAACTGTTAACCGGCGAGTTTTCGGGCAGGTAAGCAACATATTCCGTTTGGTTGAATTGGGGAGCATTATCATTGATATCTGTCAAAATAATTGTCAGAGTTGCAATAGTTTCTTTAGGCTTAAAACCAAGATCTTTGGCTGTAATATTAAGTCGATATTCTTGTATAGTATCAAAATCTAATGGTCTCAATATACTTATTGCACCAGAAATCGGGTGAATTTGGAATTCTTCACCAGCGTTTCCAGATGAAATTGAATAACGTACAATACCATTGGGACCGTAATCTTCATCACTTGCTTTGACCGTAAGAATTGATGAGCCTACTGGTTCGTTTTCAGGTACAATTACCTGGTAGCTTAGAGCTGTGAATTTGGGACTATACAAGTTTTCACCAGTCACAACAAATATTACTGTAGTCTCGTCTGATTGTGGTGGAACTCCTCGATCTATTGCTTTTATTTTTAGCTCATAGTATTGACCCATATAGTAAAATTGCTTATTAACAACGATCCATCCATTCATTTTGTCTATTCCAAGATATGCTGTTCCATTCCCACCACGTACATAATATTCTACTTCAGCATTAATTCCAAAATCCATGTTATCTTCTGCTGTAAGCTTGATTATTTTTTCTCCAGGAATTGCATCTTTCGGCACAGGTACAAATTTTTCATGTTCCTTGAATTTAGGTGCATTATTATTTGCGTCTACTACATTTATAGTCACCAAGCATTCAGAAGACATTGGAGGTTTCCCGTTGTCTGTAGCCACCACATTAACTGAATATGTATTTTCAGGCGATGAATTAATAGATGTTCGTTTATAATTCATCTTAAATTTACTCAATATTTCTCCAGTAGCCGGATCAATAGAAAACAGATCAGAAGGTTGTTGTAAGGAATAAGAAATTATCGAATTAGGTCCTTGTTTGTCTCTGTCCGTGGCAATAACCTGGCCAACGAAGCTATTTTTATTTTGCAATTCTGGGAAGTTGAAGCTATAAAATGAATATTCAAATTCTGGTGCATTGTCGTTCTGATCTTGTATAGTTATAGTCAAAGGTGTTTCGGAACGCCATGCTCCATCTGTTGCTGCTACCTTTAGAATGTACTCGTCTTGTAGCTCTCTATCCAAAGGTCGTGCTACAGTTACATTGCCACTTATAGGATCTATTACAAACTTTTTACCTGGATTTTCAACAAAACTGTACGTAGCGTTGGCATTAGGGCCTGAATCTAAGTCAGAGCTTGTAAGTCTGATTACAAATGATCCAATTTCAGCATTTTCCGTTACATTGACACTGAAAAGTCTCGTAAATCTAGGTGGATTATCATTTTTATCTATTACGGTCACTAATACTGTAGACGTTCCTACAAGTTGAGGTACTCCATGATCTACAGCTTCCACAATAAGTTCATAAAATGGAATTGACTCTCGGTCTAGAGCAATATTTGTATAAATCTCTCCATTTTCAGTATCTATTCTAAAGGTTTCATCGTAATCATCAACTAACTTAAAAGATATACGACCATTTTCATTAGAATCTTCATCATGAGCATCTATTTTTATTACTAATTGGGGTGGAGATTCTTCTTCTAATATGGTTGCATTATACAGAACATTATCAATTACCGGCGCATTATCATTTGCATCAGTGACTTTTATTTCTATTTCAATGAATGACTTTAATGGAGGGTTATCAGAATCTCGTACTTCAAACCATACTTCATAGAGTGGCATCGTTTCATAATCCAGTCCTTTACCGGTAATAAATACTTCACCGCTCATAGGTTCCACTCTTAAAGCATCTCCAACATTACCCCCTGCTATACCAAATTGTAATAATCCAGGTGGCCCTTTTTTTGGGGACGTAGCAGATAATCTTGTCACCAACACTCCTTCTGGAGCATCTTCGGAGAAAGTAAAAGTCAGTTTATTAGTAACAGTGAACTTGGGAAAATTTTTGACAGATTTCGGTATTAGTATTAGTTCTGCATTACTTTGCTTTGGATCCTCGCCACTATCAGTTGCTATGATTAATAAGTTTAAAGTTGGGCCTGTTTTATCCTTGTATTTCATCAGATTGTCATTTGCTTTTATGACTCCAGTTTCTCTGTTAATTGTAAATAAATTTTGATGTTCTCCTTTCAAGTCATACACAATCTTTTGGTTCAACCCAATATCATTATCAGTAGCTTTAACACCAAATACAAAATCTCCTTTGACTGTCCGATCAGAAATATGTGCTTCATAAACTGGATGAGCAAAAGTTGGAGTATTGTCATTTTCATCTTCAATTATTATCGTAAGATTTGCAGTGGCTGTTCTAGGATCAGTGGTAGATGAATCTTGAGCCATTATAATGAGATAATAAATGTCCCACTCTTCTCTATCCAAAGTTGCATTTGTTGTTATAATTCCAGTTAAGGAATCTATCTGAAATCTTTCAGACTTATCACCCAGAAGACTATATCGGATTTTTGCATTGTTTCCAATATCCTTGTCAGTAGCTTTTGGAGTAAGAATCACAGTCCCCGGAGGCAAGTTTTCTTTCACGTTTGTTCTGTAACTTTGTCTTTCAAAATCAGGGCTGTTATCATTTACATCTCTTACCACAACTTTGACCGTTCCTGATCCTGTCAGTGGAGGAGATCCTAAAACGATAAGATTAATTTAAATAAGATTAGTAACAGTTTAAAGAGCAAAATAAAATATGTTATTTAAATTTTTAGGAAACTCTATAAGAAAAATATTCTAATTCATTCTATTTCTCTTTTTAATTTTCAAATCATACAAATATTTTAAAACAGTGCCAGTTATATCTGAACATAATATTAATCTATACTAATATATAAAGCTGAAGAGTTTGTTTGTTTGTTTGTTTGTTTGTTTGTTTGTTTGTTTGTTTGTTTGTTTGTTTGTTTGAACACGCTAATCTCAGGAACCGCTGGTCCGATTTGAAAAATTCTTTCGGATTTGGATAGTCCATTTATCGAGGAAGGCTATAGGGTATATACCATCACGCTACTACTAATAAGAGCGGAGCAACAATGAATAATGTTTCAAAAACGGGGGAAAATTTCACGCTACGGGCAATATAAGGCGCAAACGAGGTTGCGTGGGTCGGCTAGTATCGTATAAATCTGGAAGTATTGTCATGTGTTATGTAGAACTTACCTGTATCCATAGCAACAAGTGCTAAACTATATTCCTCTTGAGCTTCACGATCTAATGTTCTCAGTAAGGAAATCTGCCCAGTCGATGCATTTATTTTAAATAGATCAGCATCTCCTTCCTTAATAAAATAGCGGACTTGGTTGTTAAATGGTGGTGAATCAGCGTCATAAGCATGAATTGTTATTATATATCCGCCATTAGGAGGAATAATATTTTCCATTACGTATGCTAAGTACGGCGAATCTAAGAACGTGGGTGGATTATCGTTTATATCTTGAATGGAAATAGATAATTCAGCCGTATCGAATCTCACATCATCTTTAGCACAATCTTCGGCCCTAATCGTAAGCAAATAACGAGATTTCCTTTCAAAGTTGAGGTTTTTGGCTACTCTTACAATACCACTGTCTTCACTGATACTGAAATCACGATTTTCATCACCAGAAGCAATTGAGTACCTAACTCTTCCATTCGCTCCTTCATCTATATCTGTAGCAGAAACCTGAAAAACATTTATAAATTATTATTTACCTTACATTCACGCCTATGAGTAAATATGGTTGTAAAAATTTAACTTCATAATATGTGGAGTAACCATGGTAGTGTTCAAAGTTACCATTTTTTAACAAAATGTACATAAGGTACCTCTAGAATGTGTATACTATGTACAACATATATTTTGATATTACACGGTACAAGTATCGAGTGTATATTATATTCCACTAAGGTGATATTTGACTACCAGACTATCTCTGGTTACTATGTTATGCAAACTTATGGTTTTATTTTTTCAAAAGATTTATATTTACCTGGAGCACACTAGCGCCAATGCTAGCATTTTCTGGAACTGATGCACTATATTGTTTAGGATCAAATACTGGACTGTTGTCATTTTCATCTAAAATGTTTATCCTTATTTTCGATTTCGTCATATTAGGTGGATCACCTCTGTCCTTGGCTGTTACAGTTATAATGTAACTGGATTTTAATTCTCTGTCTAATTTACCTGTAGCCCTTAAGATGCCATCCACGTTACCCAATGAAAAGTATCCGTTAATTTCCGGATCTGGTGTCATAAAATATTCAACATAGCCATTTCTGCCTTCATCTTTGTCAACAGCCTTTATTGTCATTACGACTGTATTCAATGGAATATTTTCGGATACTGTTGTCACATTGGGGGTAACAAATACAGGTGCCATGTCATTAACATCCTTTAGTTGTATCGTAACCTGTAATCATAAAAACTAGTATGAAAAACGAACTAAAAGTAAATAATAACAGTGTTACACAAACAACTAAAATGTTAAAACGAATAAGTAAAAACCTTTGGATTAGAACTTATATTACAGGTTAAATGTAATTTTCATTGAATTCCATTTAAAATAAGTGAAATAATACGACTTCTATGTGCTTTACGCTTCCGTTGACTTCATCAAGACCACATTGTGAAATGTAACAAAAGGTGAACTGAAGAATAGATCGCAATGAACTTGAACATTTCCCATAAAATGTATGATATTAATAATATCTAACTATACGTGTTACTAATAAATATACAACTTTACTGTTTATTCAATCAAAATATTAATCGAAATGATGAAACGTCGTCCGAAATCGAACAAGATTTTTTTACAACAATTAAATATTTCTGTGAAATTTTGAAATATTTAACAAAATCTAATAATTATAAACATTGTCTTTACTAAACATATTTAACTAGATACCTGGACAGTTGAAGAGAGTTGAGGCTCAGGCAACTTCGCCATGTCTTTGGCAGTCACAATAAGATTGTATATCGGAAGTGTCTCTCTATCCAGCTGCTTTGCTGTGTATATGGTTCCATTCTCCACTATAATGAAATCCTTATCATCATCTCCGGAAGATATGCTATATGCTACTTTACCATTTAAACCTGTAAATAAAAGTTTTCTGTGTATTGAATTGAAATATACTTATGTCGATGATATGCTCGATAATAAATAAATTCATCTTACCCAACATTTGCTGCTCCTTCGAAAGCATTAAAGTGAAAATTACTTTAAATTTTAATCGAGATCTTAATGTAAGTTAGAGAAGTAAACTTTACTGATTTCAAATGCAAGTAGATCTACTTTATAAAAATAATAATATCGCAAAATCATTTTATTTATCTAAATACTAATACCATCAGTAAAAAATTTTAACTTAGAGAAATCATAAATATTTACTATATTTTTTTACGTTAATTAATTTTTTTTTAAATCTTATATTATTGGGTTTTATAAAATGCTGCGGTGATACATGAATCGTGAACGTGACTTCATTTAATATCATGAATCCTCACAAACGTTAAACAGTTGATGTCCTTTACTATTCCCTTTTTCAGGGACCCAGCGGTTTTATATTTATTGTACCTTTACTTAGTATCAAACAAACTATTAACGGACCTTTGCCACTTATAGTATGCTATGCTTATTAACTACCTATTTATTTATTAATATACTTGGGATTTTACCTGAGTCTAAATCTGTTGCACTTATTGTTACAACGGAAGATCCAACGGGAACGTCTTCCAGAATTTCATTAGAGAAACTCATTGGGTCGAATATCGGTGCATTATCATTGAGATCAATGACATTTATATACACGGTGACGGTACCAGATAGAGATGGATGGCCGTTGTCTTGAGCTTGAGCAACTAGTATGTAGTGCTGAGTCTGAAATAATCAATTAACGTTATTAATTCAAATTATTGAATGAAGCAGCTACTATCTTATCAGAGACAAAATTTTAACGGATTATTTTGAAACGAATATAAATAATTAAGATGTAATGAAAATACATGTACATATTTATCCCACTCTATATTACGTTACGGAATGACGTCAAGCAAGAATATTTGGCGTTTACATTAAGTACGGTGCGATCATAAGACTTAACGAGTCACAACGGCATTCAGATTTTCCATATAATAGGACACCGAAGCTTCCCAGCTATGACAAGCTCCCTCATTCGTGGATCGTGAAGCGAGATGGCAATTTAAAAAACAAGTAGTGGTCGCGGAATCCGGCCCGGGGATGTTTTGCGGACGGCCGCTTTGTCTGACATTGTTCGAGCCTTAATTTCGATGGCGGATCGAGCGGGCAAATGCCAAATATGATGCGCGACGCGAAAAAAGTGTACCGGGATGAAATTAGCAGCTCTCTAGCGGGGTACGCGGAATTGGCGGGCGGTCGAGGGAACGAAAGTACCCAACGAATTGTTCTTACTAATTAACGGGGCAGGACGTCTTGATGCGTCTGCTGCGGTGGTTGGCTCGTGAGCAAACTGCACCCTTATACAATTAAACACGCATCCGGCTCTTTTAGATAAAGATTTTTGAAGCAACAGCCGACCGTATTGTATATTAAACAATTTGATTGCTACTAAAATAATCTGAACAGATAAATTAATAATTAAGCTAATCTAGAACTTAATAGAGTTTCAAAGTTATTTTTTTTTTTTTTTTTTCCAATTTTATCATTGATTGCGTTAAAAATAATGACAATGTTCAAAAAATGTTTTATAAACATGTAAGGCCAGGGCATGTTACATCACACTACGTTAGTTACAAGGGATTTCAATTACAATAAACGCGATTGGCACAAAACATTTGTATTAAAATAATATACATACATATTATATTTTGTAAATAGCATTTGAATTTATAACTACAATTTTTGAATACTTTAAGAATACATAGAAATAAGGGTATGGAAAACCTACCCCAAAATAATCTTGGCATCAATATAGGCTAGGAAGCAGAAGAAACAGAGAAATGTTAAAATAAATATATCAGGGGAAATTAATTACTATAATTTTGCAGGCCTCTAAGCAATGGTATTTGCACAATCTATTTATACAGTTTGTATTTTCTACATCTTGTTTATGGTAACATAGTAATTACTTGCTAATATAATCATTCATATATTATTTCACCTACGTGGGAGAGCCACACTTCGGCATAAATGGGTCGACTCGACCGGAGTGATAACACGGCCTCATATGAAACAGCGCTTCCGAGTGATACCCCAACCCCTCTACATCCCCAATAGGCCGGCAAATCACTTGTGACGACTTGTGTTGCCGGTGTCCATGGGCGGCGGTAATCGCTAACCATCAGGCGATACGTTTGCTAGGTTGCCCCCTATTCTATAAATAAAACATACTCATATGGCCAGCACGAACTTTCTTTTTATGGTATAATGGGACAACAGATCAGACGGGTCACCTGTTGGTAAGTAACCACTTTCACCTATGGCCTGCAAGTGGCCAAGAGTCACAAGTACTATTCCCTAGTATCGGGGCCCCAACCCCTTATAGTATAAAGACAGCTGTCGCTGGACTGCGACTGGATGCAAAAAGCAACAGACCGGGCTCTGTGGTGTTCCTTGGGAGAGGCCTATGTCCAGCAGTGGACTGCAATGGGCTGATGATGATGATGATGAACCCCTTTTAGTCCCCTAGACCTCTGGGCTGGGAGTGATGTTATGATCTACTATACCACGCTGGCGAGACGAGTTGGTATATGTATTCTTTTATTTCTTTCTTCTATTTCAGTCAATCCTGTAAAGACTCCTATTTCTAATTATATATTCTGGTCTAGCCAGCCCATTTATACCGATGCATGGCTATCCCACGGCGCTCTAAGGAGAGGCCTATATCCTCAGTGAACTATTAAAGGGTAATGAAGTTCCGTGGGTGGTAGACACAATTTATACATTTCAAATAAAGAACCTAGTTAGCAAAGAAATAGCTGCTCATAGCACATAAATAAGCTTGACCCAAAACAATCGGTAACTATTAAATTAATGTTTTACTATCACACTGAAGTTTAGTCTTGAAAGTAAGAAGAGACATTCTTTGAAAGAACACAAACAGCATACGAGAAAAAGTTTCATTATAAGATATTACAAAAGTTAAGTCAAGGATGTATGTGCACCCTTTTAAATTACAAATATCTATAAAATCCAATAGTCTAATAAGATGAATAGATTTGCTTAATAGCAGCTAATATTTATTAGTAATCAGTTGCTGTGTTGCCCGCTTTCGAAATTGGTAAAATGATCTGAGACCGTTTCGCGAGACTACCGCTTAACAACTTTCCTAAGTAAACAAGTTTTTAAATAACTCCCGCGCCTACAAACTTTTATTCATTTATCTAAGAGTAGTAAATACTTGTTTGAAATTCTTAAGAATTATTACACATAAATATAAAATCGCCTCCTACCTAAAACCGAAAAATTACAAAACGACCTTTGATTTATGTCCATAGAAAATTTAACGACTTGTTTGTCATTTTACTGCGGCATTGATGAGTACAATAAGGTGGTTGCGACGAGAGCCGCAAAAACAGGTTAAATAGGCTTTATGCTGGGATACATTTTATGGAAATAAAAAAGTTTGTGCATACAACGTATAGACGTGACTTTCGTGCGAAGTTAGCACTGCACAATCGCCTATTTTTTGCTATTCCTAAGAAATTAACATGTAAATGTTAAAACGCTAGAGACGTGCTATTTGCTTTAAGTTACCTGATATTTAAGACTTCCCGCCCTTTTTAAAACTATTATTTCATGTACAATTCTATGTAATGAGTTGCCAAATGGTAATGACGTATCATGTTGGTGAGATTGCAAGATCGCATAAAAGCGATTTGTACACCCGTATATCAATATTTCACAAACTTTAATAGAAAAAAGAAATTTAAATCATTAATGGTTATCTCGGTTACAATACAATAACATTTTTTAACAATATTTTTTTAATAAGTGTTTACAATTTACATAATCTTTACAAAAAATAAAATTGGAATATCTGTTTGTAATATTAAAATAACCGCTTTTTACTAAATGCATATGTATGTAAACACGGTACATATACCAAAATGGTAATTTAAAAAATGTTTGTCTGTCTGTCTGTTTGCTCCGAGTAATCACTGGAACGGCTGGACCGATTTTGACTGGACTTTCACTGACAGGTAGCTGATGATCCAGGAAGTAACTTAGGCTACTTTTCTTTAGACTAATTTTGTCCCGCGGCGTTATTCGCGGTATAACAATAACCGCGGGTAACAGCGGGGTTCAGCTAGTTGAAAGATGTTAAATATTTTTGCACAACTCTTCAATTTGTTGGTGATTTCTTTTCCTGATATGTAAAAAAATTACCCATGTCTTTGTTATATTTAAATCTACTCATTTAAATTCACGACAAACCTTCTTTCATTTTTCGTTAGCAAAAATTATGATTACGACATCTGTGATGTCTTCTGGTAATAATAAGAACACTTCTTGTGTTGTATGAATCTATCGTTTCAAGTAAAGCGAACGAAATGAATACGAAATGAATGAATGAATGATAGTACTACAAAGTGAAAGAAAATTTAATACCAAAACCATTTGGATTGCGTGGTATAGTAGACAAATAACAACCACCATGGCTCAGAGCCATAAGGGACTAAGGGGTTGGGGCCCTGATACTACAGGGGAGGGACTCAGACGTTGGCATCGACGCGTGTGGCGATTGTGGGTGTGCAGGAACTGCGGTATTCATTTACCATGTAGTCACCGGTCAGCCCATTTGCTCCCTATATGTTTTAAAAACTGCCTCCTTGGTATAGTGATTTACATAAGCGACTGCAGATTAAGAGATCTCGGATCGGTCTGCTGTTAGGTTTTTCTTATAAGAAATTCTTAAAAGCAGCCCGGAGTATGAAATATAGCGGTGTTTCCCGCCCGTGCCTCGGAGAGTACGTTAAACCGTCGGTCCCGGTTGTCATGAACATCTATGGCAATCGTTATTGGGAATTCAGTGCCCTCAAATATACTGACAAGTAGTTAAACCTTCGAATTCAGTTCCCCCTCAGGGTTGCGCAGGTCCGATGTAAAAACTGATATTCAGATAAAACCAGTCGAGCTAGTAGCCGACCCCAAATCTTGAGAATAATAAAGGCTAGGAAAAAGATATTATAAAACTGACTTTTTTATATTTGTAGCTTCTGGGACGAGAAAACAATAATTGTTTTATAGGCTTCCTATTAATTCAGCATGAACTAGGTACCTAGGTAGGTGTATTCAATAATGATGTTGAGCAAGTCATGCCTGACTCGTTTTATATTATATACTTACAAGCCTTAAGGCAGTGTCGACCTTGGTTTTTAAATTACGTGTATTATCTACGACATGCAATAATTTTCATGGGATATCATAAATATCATTTAATCCTTTCTTTCGTTTATAAAAAGGCTTTATATGAGCCGTATCTGGTGTATATACCTACCTGTATAGTATACGGTGCTAGCGTTAATCGTATAGATTAACTGACGTGTGAGAATTTATTGTTAATCACTAATAAATTTTTTGTAGATCTGCAGCTTAAGTTTTTTTTTAAATATGTATTTCATTGTTCCTTCATTTCATCATCTGTGCATTCCCTCCGTGACTTTATTTAAATACGTGTATGAAAGCTCGGAGTTTCCATTTTCCCTTAATTAACATAACTTACAGTTCATTCATGTTAGCTTAGTGAAATTCTGTTGCTTAAGATTATCGATAGTAAAGGTACTACTGTGGGTAGTAATTCAGGGCTAACGAGTTTTTATATTCGATTTTTAACTTCGGATTAACGTATCTTGTACTAACAATAACTAAACTAATAATGTTATTTAGAACTACTTAAAAAAATGACGTCGCTTCGGAGCGGCCGAGCGGTCAATGGCCTGTTCAAGATCTATGTTACGATAATTCTTTCAACCGCAATGTATGGCCGCAAGCACTAAGGGGCAGCGTGGCTATGGACACATGTGAATTGGTACAAAACAATATAAATAGGTATCCAGTACAAAAATTCAAATTTTAATACGTTTTAAACAGTTGAATCAAATGAAATTAAAGCACTATAAGGAGAAAGCTCTAAGAAATATAAACATCTGAAAAGCTTTGCGTCCTTCTACGAGTATATATCTATCCCACATTATATAAAATAGATAACTGGTTCAAAAACAAATGAACTGTTGTATTCTAGAGTTTATTTCAATGCTAGTCTTCAACTACTTGTTTTGTTACAATGAAAATATGTAATTCATTTTTATTTTAATTAATCTTTATTAATATATAAAACTGAACAGTTTGTTTCTTTGTATGAACGCGCTAATCTCAGGAACCACTGGTCCGAATTGAAAAACTCTTTCAGTGTTGGATAGTACATTTATCGAGGAAGGCTATAGGCTATACATCATCAAGCTAAGACCAATAGAAGCGGAGCACAAATGTAAAATGTTTCAAAAACGGGGGAATATTATCACACTACGGGCAATAGGAGATGCAAACGAGGTTGCGTGGGTCAGCTAGTTTATTATATAAGTCGATCGCAGGTGGATAAATCAACAAGGTCAGGTCACTTATTTTTTAAATTATGGATTATTTTAAAAATTACGTTTATACAAATTTTGCCAAAATTTTGTTTCACACCTTTCCTATTAAATGTATTTGGTTTGTTTTATAAAATTCGGCGGCGGCTAAAACTGTTTCAAAGTCATTGACTATCCCTATAAACAATTAAATCTCAAACCATACAATGAAGACACATAAACACTGCGTCAATTTTCAATGTTGTTCTTACGCAGCATGCAAATGAATATTTTAATATTTTAGTGTATGAAGGTACGTTAAAACTAATTTGCACCCATACAAAAGACCTCAACATTGTTAGTCAGACAACATAACCCAAGCAATAGCGGCACAATCGTAAATTATTGTTAAGTCGACGAACAAAGATTTTATCTTTATTATTCACAGAATTTGATAAAAAAAAACAACCTGTCATGTAACGCGAATAGAACATTTGATACGCATCTAACTTATTATGTGAAACTACTTTGAGATTGTGTGAAACAATAAAAATATTTGCCTAACAATATATTTGACATGCGCCCTAATAAGTTTTGTTAAATATTTTTAGATGGCATTTAATAAGTCTCTAATGAAATAAAAACACCGGCTTGACCGGAGTGAGACCTCACAGAAAACCGAGTGAGTGAGGATACCGGAGGCCCATAACCCAAACCCCCTCCCCCTATCTCCCCTCCCTATCCCCCAAAGGCCGGCAACGCACTTGTGACGCCTCTGGTGTTTGCAGGTGTCCATGGGCGGCGGTAATCGCTTACCATCAGGCGATACGTATGCTCGTTTGCCCGCCTATTACATAAAAAAAAACTGGTATCGGTAGGTATCAGATCAACTCATCCACTCTTTGTTTTGTGTTTGAAGTACCTACATACCTAAATACTCCTAAGATGAGAGTTCGCTGATTACTACTAGATACTCAGATTAGTATGATGTATGCAGTTCAAAAACCGACACAAATGTACTGACTGAAAAAGTTCGGAAAAAAATGTCACGTTTTTGTTTAATTGTGTTACTGTTTGATACAAAACATTTAGCTAAAATATTTTCTCAATAATAGTTACTTTATGGTGCCAAGAAAACTATGCAATTTGAAACATTAAAGTATGAAATCGAAGTTATTTTTAAAAGTAGTTGCCTAAACCTTGTCGTTTATTGATCTGTTGTTCTAATATCAAGAGGCAATTTAAGTGGTCTTAATTTTATCAAAAAACTCGCTGAACCCCGCGGTGTTATCCGCGGTTATTGTCGTACCGCGAGTAAGGCCGCGGGGCTAAGCTAACCTAAAAAAGTAGCCTAAGTTACTCCTTATATCATCAGCTACCTATCAGTTAAATTCCCGTCAACATCGGTCCAGCAGCGGTTCCAGAGATTAGCCGGAACAAACAGAGAGACAAAATTGTAAAAATGATGTTTTTGGTATATGTATCGTCTAAATATACATATGCATTTAATAAAAAGCGGTTATTTCAATATCAGAAAATGACACTTTCTCAAAAAAAAAATTTTCACAAAAAAAAAAAAATAGTTTAGTTTTTATTTCCTTCGTTCAAGTAAGGGCTGTACTTAGACATTTATTAGACGTTTTTTAATATGCTGAAGTATTTGATAATGTTTTAGTTAAGTTAGAAACCACAGCATGTTTTTTCTAGAGCATCCGGTATCATGAAGCATGGTTCTTCCAAGGTAAGATTACAATTTTATGATTTTTGTATCACAGTATCACCTATCTTAGAATGAGAATAGAGTAAGCTTAGGAGTAAGGGTCTGATTTATTTTAAGGGTTAATGAGCTTGTCTATCTATAAATATAGTTATGTATAAAGTAAGTAGTCAAAGCGCTGTCAATAAAAAAAAAAACATTATTCACTATCGACCTTCTTTGGTCTCAGTAGAAAACACAATGTATTTCGTATGGAATAATTTAATTAATTAATGCGTTCCTTCATTATATTTAAACACGCAAGGCTTTAAAAATAACGATCTTAAAAATGCAGTTGCCAATTGTTATTTATTACTGGCCAGTAATCAAAGGTTGAATTGGAATCAATCAGACTATTTTAGTACATGGCGAGGTAGTTGCGTGCATGTAATCATATCCTCATTTAAATCAATTTAAACTTTACATGCAAACAAATACAGTTCGAGATGCACTGCAGGAGAGACTATTATTGTTCGCAGAATTTACTTACTTACTTTTCAAAATACTTAACTAAAGAATATAAATAGATATTCCACTATTTTGCATCATTTGAAAATATTTTTTTAGTTCATTACACGACGTTTCGTGACATTTTACGAGAATTTGAAACCTTGCCGTCAGTGCTTATTGTCAATACACATAAACCGCTCAATCGTTTTAAAAGTACAATTAACGTTTTACTTTAAGTATTTTTCCGTATCGATAACCCTTGAACACGAGTATGTCTGCACATTACTTTTATATATTTTTACTTTACTTTTATTAGTAAACATAGCAGAAGCATATTCAATCAAGCCTTTTTTTAAATAATTTCAATCTTCAACTAAAAAAAATCATTGTATCCAAAATTTTTAAAGTAATTAAATAATAACTCCTACCTCTTCATAGTCCAATCTTGCAGTAAGAGTGAAAACTCCGGTCTGAGGGCTTAGAGAGAAGACATCATTGGCCCAGTCGGAGATGACTGTGTAAGTGAGTTGAGCGTTGGATCCTGAATCGAGGTCAATGGCCGCTACGGTACCAACCACCGAACCTCGAGCAGCGTTTTCGGGTATGTCAAAAGAGTATGCACTTTCTTTGAAGACTGGTGGGTTGTCGTTTGTGTCCGTTATCTGAAAATATCATTATATTTAAGTTGGTGTTATGCTTTGAACAGTATAAGTTTATTACAATGTAATGTATGATACGGCTATTTCCAAATTTTCAGAGTCAATAAAGTAATTTCCGATTAAATAGGCAAATAATTTATAGACTTTACCCGTTTCTTACGTATTTTTGAATTTAATGGAAGCGAGATTTCAGAGAAAATTATTAATTTAAAATATTTTTATAATGCAGAAATGTCGTAGATACATATTACATAGATACGTTAAACAGAAACGTAAAAGCTTCGGTGATTAGTTAATCGGGCGGTCATCCGTCGAGCAGACAAGTGGATGGAGGCACTATGATAAGAATCCTACTGATTTGAGCCGACGCGGCTATGGACCGAGATGCAGATGTTTGTATCCATGTACACTCGCCAACAACATGTTTATCTAGACTACTACTGCTTTGTTGTTAATAGCTCATTACTGGCAAATTCAAATGGGAAAGTATCATAAATGTATATTTTAAATATCTTTTAGTTTGTGTGAAAATATAGACATTAGGTATTTGTGATACATGCACTTTTATAAAAAAGAAATAAAATAATAATGAAAATTATATGTCATCAAATCTTAAAGATGAGCTAAAATTAATTTCATAAATTATACTTATAATGTTCTTTATATTGAAACCCCTTTTTAGGCGCACATAGCTTAACCAAAAATGAACCATAGATTTACCAACTCATAGATTTATGTAAGTGTTTAAATATATATAAAAAAATATAAGAGTCAAATTTCCCGTTGCTGCCCGCGGCTCCGCCCGCGTATATGTCGGTTATCGCGGCAAATAGTAGCCTATGTGTTATTATGATGTATAAGCTATATTACTGTAAAGTTTCATCCAAATCCGTTAAGTAGCTTTTGCTTGAAAGAGTAACAAACATCCAAACATCCATCCATCCTTACAAACTTTCGCATTTATAATATTAAGTAGGATTATTATAATGTTTGGCAATGTATTCTGGAAAAGTTACCATATATTCAGTAGAGTAATTAATAGTCGTTAACAACCAAAGATTTTTTGTTTTTTGTAGCAATAGTAGTACCTAGTATTTTTATAATAAATAAAAATATAAATACTTTTGTTATCGAATGTATGTCTAACATTACAAGATCTAAATATCTTTACTACGAATGCATGTAACTCCAGTTACATATATAAAAAGAAGTAAAACAACAAACCTGAACAACGATGGTAACGTCCGTGAACTGAATACCATCGTCGGCTCTCACGATGACATGGTACTCCGAAATAGTTTCTCTATCCAGAGGATCTTTGAGAGTTAAGAGCCCGGTTTTTGGGTCTAAAGAAAACGGTGTTATTTCATCATTTTGTATACTGTAGGTGATAGTCCCAATTGTGTCGGGGTCCTCAGCCGCGATATTGGCGATACGTTGTCCAGGTGCCATGTCTTCTGATACCAAATATGATGGTGGTATGTTCTTGAATTCCGGGGGACTATCGTTCTTGTCGAGAATCACGATTTCCACCTGTAAATAGAGAAAATAATATTACTTTAGAATATATTTTGTGTAGAAGTCGTAGATACTATTATAATAATGTAAATAATACAAATGTAGTAAAGTCGAAACTGTTTTCATTTTCATAGAAGTAGATAACAGCTAGTTAACTGAATTTAAGTTCTTCTTATTACCTACTAGCTTATGCCCGCGGCTCCACCCACGTATATATCGGATATCGCGGTGTTTTTTGCATAGCGCATGACACTCACAAATAATGTGACTCTCTATTGGTAAAGTAATTAATTTTCAAAATTGTTTCAATAGATCCGGAGGTTCCCAACCTCACTAAGTTTACCTATTTATAATATTAGTTTAAAAAAATGTTAAAGTATTTTAATGATAACCGTAAATCGAAGTGATTTTCGTAGAACTAAAAAAATCGGCCAAATTCGCACAGGAAGGCTTCTGTACCATTATTTATACATTTCAAGCGTCTACCTGTTGCCTTTATCAATATCGAGCATAAACGAGCAAAATAATCATGTTTTTGTAAGGGATACCCCTTTAAATAATTATTTTATACTATTTTTTAGTATTTATTGTTGATGACGCAACAGGAATACATCATCTCTGAAAATTCCAACTGTCTAACTATCACGGTTCATGTGATATAGCCCGGTGATAGACGGACGGCCAGACAAACGGACAGCGAAGTCTTAGTAATAGGGTCCCGTTTTATTCTTTGGGTACGGAACCCTAAAAATTATGAAAATTATTTCTAAGAATAATGTCATCATAGAAATCCATATTTATTATTAGACAATCATGTGAATTAAACCAATAAGTGAAGGTTCAGAGCAATTCACTCACTTTAATGATGCTTCTTAATTGTACGTCTAAATTTAGAACCTATTAAAGTTAAACAATGTAACTAAATAATAAAGTATTTAAGCAACAGACGACTGCATAAAACAGACGCAGAAGTCTGGTGATCTTTTATGTATAAGGTTGGCACAAAATCGGCCACTTTAACACAGTATAAGAACACGAACCAAATTAATAATTCTAAAAATGCAGCCAGCGAGCGGTTAACTCGACAAATGTGCGACTCCACTGACGGGTGTTCATTCTCCGACAGACAGGATTACAAATGCGCCTGTGGCCCTTTTATTTGGTACGTTCCTACCTCAATTTCCGATTGTGTCATGTTTTATCAAACTAAGTACATCATAACTGTGTTTTTTAATGAAAAAAATACTAAAATTGTTTAAGTAATATCCATTACATGTCTATGTAATCCAACTATGATATTGTCTACATTATAATAGTAGGGTTTTATTGTTATGCTAACGATTTAACAATATTTGTGCTTATATTTTTAGTTCCAGAGCATATGCAATATATCTATTAATTATGATATCTTATTACGTAAAACAATATTTCTCTCGGGATTCATAAAAGGATTGAATTGAAAGAAAATCGAAAATAATTTGAGTTGAATACTTCACATTCGACGTTAGTATACGTGATACTAAGTGCATTCATCAATATGATTAATGGAGCAGTTCTTTTCCTTTTTTGTAATTTAAACTTTTTCTGCTTTTTGGTGGGCCTAAATTTTTTTCTTCTTTATGTTTAAAGAGAATTTTTGATGAGTTTTTGTTGGAATATTTCGCAAAGATTGATTATAGCAGAATAATTACCTATTGATAGTCGTTAATAAACAAAATGATAGATAATTACGTTTTTGTTTCAGTGGCTTATGAGTCGTATTGATCGACTGATTTTGATTGCCTATTTTTTGCTCGGTGATTTTAAAAAGAACATAGTGTTTAATCCTCGTTTGATGAGATGTATAAGATAAGATTTATGAAGTCGGAGGCAAGTTTTATAAGCGTGGCGAGTGGACGTTTACAAAAAATCATTCGTAAAGAACTCGACAAGTCAACAAAGGCGGAGAGAAGTAAAAGACTAAAACGCACCAGTATTTCGTCATTGGTACTGTGAAGCACGAACTATTCGAGACACAATGATCGGAGCCGTCACAGATAAGAACAGACCGATTGTAGAGTTCCCTGCCCCCTGCCCGCCGAAGACAGGCTGCGCATTTGTTATGATGACTCAATCTTTTCTTTGTATCTGGTAGAGGGTGTCGTCTAAAGAAATCTTCATAGAAAACTTATCCTAACGCCTACGGAATTTTACGTAAGAGAAGCAGCAATTAAATTTGATTGTGTGATCTTGGCTTTCGAGGAAATAAATTGAAACGTGTTAATAAATTTTATTGTTCAAAGGTTATGAATGCGTGAGAAAACCTAGGGATTCATTGTAAACATTTAGTTTACAGCCAAACAAATTCCCAGCGGGTTTAATATTTTTGAATAGAGATGATTTAACACGGAAATGACAGGTTTGATTGTTTCGATTTTGGTCAGCAAATGACGGATTTTCGATATCTGGGTATACTGGATAGAGATAAACGTAAGTGTTGTAAAATCAAACAGTATATTAATTTGTATGAGATGGCAGAATACCTGCCGTCGGCAGTGGCGTGCAGCCAACATAAACAATATACAGACGAGTTGGCAAGCGCAACATACGTCATAACAAAAAAAGCATTAAGATTTATTATGGACAAAAATGTTAGTTGTGCGTAGCTTGTCTGACCGAGAGCGCTAGTGGACCCCCTAGAGTTCATATTTGAAGTAATCGATTAAGGGAAGAGAAATGACAGAACGTCGGTTTATTGGGTCCGTCGATTACTCAAGTTTCGATAATTGATTGCACTCCGCTACTAGATTAATAAGAAATATTGAATGTTTCCTTGTTGTATGCGTGCCTTGAATAATGACCTGTACTTAATAGATACTAAAAAATGACAATATCAAAACTTGAACATCTTATCGGCTAAATCTGTTAAGAACATAAATTGTACTATAATTTACATATTACCGAGTAGTATAGCCATTAAGTTTCATAAATACTAACACCTACGGCTTTTATAATCCCGCATTGAACTAGAATCAATGCAATTATCGTAGTAGGTGTGTTGTCGTCCAAGTAGTTAATAGGCCACAACTTTTTTATAAGCCTTTATATTATAATTATATTAGGCGTATCAGATGTCTAATGAAACTATTCTTTTATAATTTGTCCGCTCCTTGCTTCTTTAATTCAAAAGCTTGATTATACTGCAAATAGATAAGAGTCATAATTTCAACAACAAAAAGTCTGTTTTAAGATTAGGTGATAAGCATAGTTAAAGAAGGGTCATCATGTCAGACTGAGAGTAGAAAAAGTAATGACTTATCTAGCTATAGAGCTTTAGCAAAACCTGATGTCATCAAGTATTTATATTGCTTTTTAATTAATGTGTTGTATCTAACGCTTTACCTTAACACTAGCTGACACACGCAACTTTGTCTCCTAAATCTAAATCTCCTAATGATCGTAGCGTGCATTTATATGACACTAGCTGACCCACGCAACCTCGTTTGCATCTCCTGTTGTCGTAGCATGATAATTTCCCCTGTTTTTATAACATTCTTCTTTGGTGCTCCGCTCCTATTGGTCTTAGCTTGATGATATATAGCCTATAGCCTTAAATGTACGATCAAACTCTAAAAGATATTTCAAATCGGACCAGCGGTTCCTGAGATTAGCGCGTTCAAACAAACATACAAACAAACTCTTCAGCTTTATATATTAGTATATATATAGCCTTCCTCGATATATAGTCTATCCACCAATAAAAGAATGACCATTAAAAAATTATACGAAGCTAACCTTAAAAGATTTTTACGTAACTTCAACCGTTTACGCCGCGCACGCGACGGATACTATCAAAGTAGTAAGTCATTGGACACACTACCCCGCCGCAAACCGGGGTAACAGCCTGAGGGGGTTTCAGCACTTTAAGAAAAAAGTATGTTATAAGTTTTCCTTCTAAAAAGAAGGAAAACTTAAAAGGCTTTGCGTCTTATTGACATGAATAACCAGTTGTGGCATTATGTCTTCTTAATAAAAATAGATTGTGATCCGTGTGATACGACACAGATCACAAGCTATTCATTACGAAATCTGTAATTGTTGTATTCGGGATATTGAGAATATAAGACGTGTATTTCTAATCCAGGAAAATATTGTTACCAAGATTTTTGTTTATTCGTAACTCTTGAGTACCAGATATCATAGAAGGTGGTAGTCACTAACTGTCAGATGACTCAACTGCCCGTTTGCTCCTCACAAAATTAATAAAGTAATTTGTAAGCAACACTTCTAGTTAGATTTATTACAATTTAGTGTTAGGCACGGGAAGAGATAAGTTAGCGGATCGTGCCCAACGTTGGTGTAAAATTATTTACTAGTCATATTATTCGACTAATTGTACTATAGTACAAAACGTTTTCAACGTAGTAGAGCCACGCTGATTTCAGCACGAACGGGCCGCCTCGACCAGAGCGGTACTACTCTCGCACAGAAAATCAATGTAAAATGACAGCGATCGTGCTGTCGTGTCAGTGCGAGACCGGAAGCCCAATGATGCAGAAGCATGATTAGGCTGCCCTGGTGTGGTTCACCATGCTGCACTGTTGCATAGTTTTCGCAATGACTTTGGTAACCACCACTCTTGGATTCTACTTGTGTTTTCCATCAGCAAAGTAGAGGCATTTTGACAAACCCATTCATAAAAAAATATATATCACAAAAGTGACAGAAATCGGCTCAGATAATTCTTGTGTACGTGAGTACGTGAAACTGCAAAGGTTTCTTTATTATTTAACGTTATTTATTAATTCTTCTACATCATTATAACTTACACCGTGAAGAGAGTTTCCATAAATATTTGGCATATTTTTATTTTAATCTAAATTTCTACACGAGCACTAATTACTTTTTAATTAATTTTAATCAAACACGAATATAATTTATGTGCTAAAAATTCGCGTAGCACACGGTAGGTATATTACTATAAGATTATCATTTTTCATGTAATTATGATTTCGGTTCAGCCGAATATGAACCTTAAGGTCTGAAAGATGGCCACACAGCTCTGTCGTTTTAAAACAGTGTAATTTTATGAACATCAATCATTTGAGTCGTTTACTTCCAAAATTTTACGTCATTCCCTTTATTACCTCATTAAATTTTTACATTTTTGCATTACAAGAGAAAATATTTCTACTATTAATGTACTATTAATTCTGTTAAGTAGCAGTAAAATTTAATGTAATCTGTAGAAATAGAAAAGCGAACACGACAAATTTGGTTTTTTTTTTCATTTTGCACTATTTTTACAAAATTTACAAAAAATCATGATTTTGTTAAGATTTACTCTTAGGAATTGTCTAATATACTATGGTTAAATGTAATATATATAACACTAGCTGACCCACGCAACCTCGTTTGCGTCTCTTATTGCCCGTAGCGTAATAATATTCCCCCCGTTTTTGAAATATTCTCCTTTGGTGCTCCACTCCTATTGGTCTTAGCGTGATGATATATAGCCTATAGCCTTCCTCAATAAATGGGCTTTCTAACACTGAAATAATTTTTCAAATCGAAGCAGCGGTTCCTGAGATTAGCGTGTTCAAACAAACAAACTCTTCAGCTTTATATATTAGTACTAGCCGACCCACGCAACCTCGTTTGCGCCTTATATTGCCCGTAGCGTGAAAATTTCCCCCGTTTTTGAAACATTCTTCATTGTTGCTCCGCTCCTATTAGTAGTAGCGTGATGATATATACCCTATAGCCTTCCTCGATAAATGGGCTATCAAACACCGAAAGAATTTTTCAAATCGGACCAGCGGTTCCTGAGATTAGCGTGTTCAAACAAACAAACAAACAAACAAACAAACTCTTCAGCTTTATATATTAGTATAGATAGATAGATAAAATCACAGCCTATAAGTTTGTACTGTCAAAAGCATTGAAACGGCTGACAGAAAACTCAAACATACTTAAAAATAAAATTGGCAGTCATAAGGACTGCCGATAAAAGTGAAAACTTATAACTTTAGTATTAAAATTTGAAATGTCACAAAAAGTAATAAAATTATTAACATCAATCTGGTTTTCACATCTACTGACACTCCGAGCAACAATTATATGCATGTTTGCACGGTTTTCATTATTCAAATACCTATATTATGGGCTGTACAAGATCATGATAAAATGTGAATACAATTCAATTGAAATAACAATTAATATACAATCATGTTATTTATGAATAGTGTTTGTACTTACTTAAATTTCAGTGTACTTCATTCTAATCATTCATTATTCTAACCATGAATTTCAACAATACTTAGACTTTTTACACTTTCAATTATTTAATTTTGTTCGAAAAAGATACAATCGCCTTGTGGTAACGAAAGTAAGAAATGAAAATGTTTGATTCAAATTGTATTAAGTTTCGCGTAAAAACTGCATCGATTGCCGTTTTATATTTTGTCATACCTACCGAGTTTTCGAATTATCAAAAGTATCTCCATTATACCTTTACCGATGGCTGTAATCGAAACATTACCTACCTTCCTATTTAATTTTAATGACCTGTTCCTACTCAACAACTAAAGAGTTTTACCGATTTCAAAATAAATGTGCGTCATCTTTTGACGTTGCGATTCCCCTTTCGTAATGGTGGAACAAATTTCGAAGGGAACGATGAGCGTCAAGTAAGTCTGTAACAACGAGATTGCCTTGATTACTTTATTCTAAAAATGGTAAAAGAATCTAAGAATTAATTTATTATGGCAATGTAACAATAGACACAAAATTGCAAGGAAGTAATAAGCGAAGCATCGTATGCTGCAATATTATTAATAGCTCTTTTTTATAGGGAATTCTTCAGTAAATGCTAACGGATTTAGTAAAGACATACACTATAACATAAAAGAAATATAAATGTACAGAGAATTAAGATTTTTCCCTATATGGGCTAGTACATAAATTTCTATTGGGCATTCAACAATAATCTAAACATTGTGAGAGGTTATATGACCATAATGTTGTAAAACATAGGACAAATCTTGAATACCGTTCCAACGCTGGCGTATACGTGTACACCATTGCCGTGAGGTTGGTAACACGAACTTATGAGTGGATGCTGTCGGCCGACGGATATGGTGGCATCGTTTAGGGCTAGACTCTATGTTTAGAGCGCTTCGTGACCGCAGCGCGGCCGCTATCCCCCCAGGACTCAGGCACAATTATGTTATGGTGTCAGAGATTAGTGGCCGACAGACGCGATACTGATCATTATTACCTATTTATTTTGTACCTATCCAACTAATTACTTGCCTCATAAATGCCTTTTCGAATTATACCTCAGTATGATTTAATTCTTAAAAAGTTATGAGAATGTTTCGAAAATATACCAAATACAATACTTAAATGTAAAGTATGCTTATTAAAAAAACCTCATAGGTAATTCTATTTTGGTGAATCATGGCTGTACATAATGGCAACACACTAAGGTTTAATTTACCTAAGTCCGTATCTGCGTGTTCGCCGCTGTTAACCGCATACATTAGCATGCGGGCACTGGATCCGCCCACACCGGCTATCGGCCGCATCCCCACAAATATATGTAAAATATGCACAAAAGTATCCCGGATAAAGTGCACCGATAACAGGCGACGCAATTTGCATCGCCTTGAGCACATCGGTCGAAACCGTTTCGGACCTATGTTTACCGAAAATAATGTCCACTACTTATGTTATAATTTGATTTGTAGATATGCGAACAAAGCATATATCTAAAACATGGGCTTAACTTAAAAAATGCTAGCATATCATTGTTAATCAGTGCCTTATTTGTATTTAATGATATCATAGTTTTTGTTGTATAGCGGGACTTGCTCGCGTTAAAATTATTTGTAAGGTTACGATACCGTCTATATCCCGACGTTTCGAAAGGGCTATACCACTCGTGGTCACGGGTAGACTCCTGACTGACTGACAGACTGAATGATATCATTTTTTTAATCAATGACTATTTAGTTGGAGGGTTTTAATTGAAGCCAACGTCTGTCTATACGTGTCTGGTGAACGTACGTTGACTCACTATAAGTAGTTTATGTTACCTAACCTACCTATCAATTGTTGTTATTGCCAACGTGTTTTGTACACATCTAGAAAGGAAGTCCTACGATAAGAAATTCTTAATCTTTAAACATAACTTTTTCGCCAACATTGAATACTACTCTTTAAGTGAGGCTTTACCAAAATCTTAAAACGAATTCACAGGATACATAGACTTACAAACGATTTATACCATAACGTAATTATCGTACCCTAGTAATAGATAATGTAACTTTATATTGACACTTATCCCTAGTCAAAACAGTTGAACTTGTCTGATTTAAAATTACACCTTTTGTAACCAAACCAAATTGTCTTAATTAAATTATCGTCGTCATAGGATTGTGCTCATCACATAATTATATGTTTTAGGTAGGAATTGAGCTTCTGGCTTACCAAGATTGCCAACCACTAGATAAACCGGAAAGTCAATAAAAGTAATTAGTACTTTAGATCTTCACTTCTTAAATAGAAAATTAAGAACCAAGTACTCTTTAGACGTTAATGGCATGTCCATATTTAGATAATATTTAGATTGTGTTAATATCGTTTCCATCGTGCTATATGATCTTGCAAAATAAAATTTATTATTATGCATGAAAGGATTATACTGCTCGCGGGAATGCACGCAAGCACCCTCAATTTCTCCTAAATTCGCCACCCGAGGGCACTATCGTCGTATTATTGCCTGATCGATAGTATAATTTCGTAATAACAACGCGCGTCTCAAATATTTTGGAAAAAGATAATCAAATTTCACATACTTAAGTTAATAGTTGAATTTAAATGAACTCGCTTTTCAAATATTTGACAAAGCACAAAATATTGTATACCAAAGACTAATAAAATTACTAATAAATAAATAAGATTCATTTTAATGTAAATTGTTTATTTCGAAAGAATAAAAATCAAAACGTTTAAAAATTCAATTGTTTACTATTACTTTAAGTAAAAGAGTAATAAAATATAGTATCTGACCAATTCACGAAACTAAACTGAACGATGCAAATGTACTTAAGTGTAGTAAACAATATTTACTATCTCTTTGCAAATAAAATAGGTACACGAACGAAAATCACGAGTTCTAAATTTTTCAACATCGCGTCGCCCGCTCATCGAGATTGGCGCTTGCGCAGCGGCGAACACAAAGCGGTTAACGATTAACGAACTAAAACCAAATGAGGGCGTATCATTTTTATTTTAAATAAGATTTTTTTTAAGATTAGGATGACACCAATTCTTTGTGATTTCGATATAAAAACTTAGAAACATGAACTGAACACGGCAAGTTAGTCACCCGCGAATTTAACCCACTTCCAAACTAAAATGTTGACTCGTAGCAGTCGTTAGTTACAAAACACTCTTTTGTTTCAAATGAAATCCTTTACGAATCATAAGATATTATCTCCAATCTTCGAATGTATCAAAAATCACGAGTCACCTCGATGAAAATAATAGCAATAGTAACAAAAGAATTATAATCTCTGCTGCCAAAACCGTACAATAACACCGGTCGTCGTCTCGCAGGTGGTTCTAGCGATTTATCGGTGGGCGATACAACCGTTTGATAATGACGGGGCACTTCGACCGACAGAAGAGCGATGTCGCAACCAGCTCGCCGATTTCGGTCTGCCCGTCGGTCATCTCTAACGATGGAGCGATAATTAAGATCGGACGTCGGCATTATTTACGCCCGCAGCATCCTGCCTGACCTGAGCTCGAGTCGGTCACGACTTTTTCCATGTCGGGCGAAACTATTGTTACGTTTACTTGTGTTTAGTTTAGCTAGATCTGTTTAGCATGGACAATTTGTTTGTAACGTTATTAACTATCGACCGGTGACTGTTTGTATGTTGATGAACTTTATGGCCCAACAGAGTCGTAGTAAACTTGAAGTAATAGAGACGTTCTATACATAGCCCATTTTGCGGTTTAGCGTACAAATAAACCGGAGAGGAATGTTGAGTAGTGAAACTTCCATTTTGGATTAAAACTACAAGTTATGTATCTTTATAATATACATTGTTTCTAAGTTCATACTAATGTGGCATTGTTAGTGCGTTTATCAAGAATCTGCGGCGACACTGCTCGCTGCTGCTTTATGATAATCTTCGTTTCAAGTTAGTACCGCGATCTCTACTCAGATACAACTCATCTCGGTGCTTTTAGTTTGCTATTAACTATCTTATTGTATTTAAAATAATACAAAATATTTGTTTTACTTAAAGTTGAATTGCTTATATTACTAAAATCGACCGATTAAATAATAGAACTAGTTAACAACTTAACAAGTAACTTATGCAATATACTCGAAATGTATTATTTAAACCGTAGCAAAACATAGAAATTATATACATCTGTGTACCACTTTTTACGTCTCATGTGATAAAAAGCTAGCATAAAAGCATATAATAGCATAAAAAATGACAGAGTAATTTCCTCCAAATTACCATTGTAAAAATTTTGCCGTCCGTGTTTGTATTAAGATAATAGAATTCAAGTAATTCATATTTAATACGCTTATTTTACAATCTTTAACATTTATCTACGATAATTCAAACAGCTACGTAACACTTATGGACTAACATAAAATGTAAATAAATGGTTTGCACCTATAAGTGTAGTTTATTTAAAATAATTTCAGTAAACGTTATAGTGTCGTGTAATACGAGACGTTGTCTATGGAACTTGCATTGCAATTTGCGAGCAGAACACTGTGGGACCACCTGGTGGGATTTTGATGTGACAGTAAAGCCACACTGCAGCCGCATTGTTAGCGATCAACCAACATCAAATGGGTACAAAAATAATTAGGTGCGATATCCGCTGATAAATTTTAAAGCCTGTGTTTTATTAAAAGGCCGTCCATGACAAATATTTTTATTGCGTCTCTCTGATGGGTATGCAACAAACCGAGACTATTAAGTGCTGATCAACTTTCACTCATTTTGTTACTTCATTACCAAATAAATGATACATCTGATTTTGGTGTTATAACTATCTGTCCCGGCAAACGTCGTTTTGCCATAACTACTAATAAATTAAAAAACATTGTCCAGCGGACAAAATTGTGAATCTAAACCATTCCCAAATCCCCTTGAACACACACAAAAAATTTCATCAAAATCGGTCCAGTCGTTTGAGAGTAGTTCAGTGACATACACACTCACAGAAGAATTATATATATAAAGATTACAAAAAGAAGTAACAGTTTTTAAGAAACTAGCTTTAGTCACGGTAAAGAGAATGCTATGTCCTTCCTCAAGAAACGAAGTATATCTAGGTCCCATTTCATTAAAATCGGTGTTGCGGTTTAGCCGTGAAAGGGTTACAGACTAACAGAGCTGATACTCGTACCAATAATGGCCAGAAAAAGAAAAAAGGAATCGTAATCAAATAGTTTTGGTTGTGTTACTAAAGATTAATACAATCCAAAGAATAACAAGCATGTTGAATTTACTCAATTTTACTAGAAAGGTGCTTGTTATCTAAACCGCGACAGGAATATACAAACTGGTTACAAACTAAAAACCTGTTGCTTCTAACGATCACGCATATAGTGACAATTTTATCACAAACGTTATACGTTCGCCGTCTTTTTATTATACTCGAAACGTCCCCTAACCGCAACGGTTTAATAGCCGAGCAATATTATAGCGTCCACACAACCTTAGTATAAAATAATATGCACAGTTTTTATTCCTTACAGTTCATTACACGAAGATCTACCACTCATTATGATAACTTCACTTGTTGAAAATAATTGGTTGTAAATATTTCAACATTTATAATAGCCATATATTAAGACCAATGTTTATTTTAGAAATAGTGCTGACATGACACCTCATTACTAATGCCAATCCAATAACAATGAGTGTCTCAAAGTATTCTTAATCTTAAATGTCGTAAATATCTCTCGTATAATTATAGTTTTGCTGTATTTTGGTACAGGAAACAAATACATTTGATTAGGTAAAAGTATTGAGTTCAGTTTTTTTTTTTAAATTTTGGACAAAAGAAAATATTTCAACGAGAGATTTACTTAAAAAATCAGTAATAATGGAATCCATATTCTTTAACTAATTACTGACTTTTATTGTAACTATTATTTTTAGGATTTTTATTTCTTTTGCTTTTTATGATTTTTTTTAGTTAGGATTTCCTTTCAGTTTTTTTCAGTTTCGGTATTCTTCTGTGAACAGACAACCGCCAAAGAAGATAGTCTAATTAAAAAAAATCTTGCCATCTCATGTCTTATCATATACATAGTCTACACTAAAACTAATAGATGTTTTAAGTAGAAGTACACATAAGGCCTGGAAAGGATGTGAAGTTATATCCATAAGTCGACTGCTGTAGGATTTACATTTGAAGAATGCGGTATCCTGTGACTAATAGTTTATTTAAGTAATCTGTAACCTGAATAAATGTCTTGATCAGTAATACAGAAGTCAAAGAATTTTATAGCAGTACAATTTTTGTTGTATAGCACGAAGACAAAAAAAATGGCGACCCCATTACTAGACGCAATCTTTTTCAGAAAACCACTTTTTTTTTTTTTCTACCAATATATTTTGACAAATCAAAATATGGTTGTGTAGGACTTTGAAGACTTTTTTCCTCTTCCACGCCAATAGTCCATAAACTACACATAGTAAAGCTAACTGACATTAATTAAGTCCTAACGTAGAACATACGCTTATTACTTAGTACTGGCCAATTAAAGAAAATGACTCAGTGTACACATATTTATTTTGCATCTGTATAAATCATTAGACAACATCCTGGTTAGTAAAATCTTTGGCAACTTTGAAAGTCAATATTTATCGGCTTTTTGTAATCATAGGTTACCTACCTATAATTTAAAAAAGTCATTATTAATATTAATTAGTGTCAGATTTTAATCTTTTGACCACGAAATCCTATCACGCATCAGTTTTCTATAAGTGAAATATTTGTACAATTCGAAGTGAATAAGTACTGGTTCTCATTATAGCGTTTTTGCCAAGTGTACGTATCGTATTATCATCGCAATTAATATGAACATCGTTGGAACTGGCAAGTCACGGATCTCTTCAAAGAATGTTTATTGTTTTTTTATTTCTTGGCCATAAAATCTTTGATTATGGTCTCTATCTTAGTCGCCTGTACTAGAACATTTCTTTATTTTAGTTTGTATAAGCAATTTTGGAGTAGGTAACTTACTTACCGTACCTACATATGTTGAATGACTAATCATTTAAAAAAAATGCTTTCAAAAACTTGGATAGGTGTTAAGAAGACCTTAAAAGTTTTATCTCATTTTAGATAATGTAAATTTTCATAACAACGACGTGTGATATTTTATTAGCGGACACACCTAAAGTCATTGACTTTTGTTTGGACAGTTCTTAATGGATAGCCATAGCATTATCGCCAGTAGAAAAAAATGTATTTCGACAATAGAACGCCATTAGTTTAATGAATAGGTACATACTTACCTATTCCGTCTGCGTATTGAATCAATTGGCCATCAATATTTGTCATTATTTAATGAAGTATTGCTTAGTCGAACTGGAAGATAACTTCGGTGTCTTTTGATAACAGTACAAACATTGTGATGTTGCCTTTACATGCATTATCAAAAAAATTCAAAATGCGAGAATTGTTAATTGTACATTGAAAAATATTTTTCAAAATACAATGTTATTAATATATATGTAATTTTAATATATTCTCGGAGTATTTTTATTACCTATGTAGACCTAATCTTAATTCATATGATTGAAACTGTAAGTAATTGTAAAATAAGTGCAATTTTGGGTATAATTAAATAAATTCAGACCTGTTTCCCATTAACCTAAATTAAAAGAAATTATCAAATAATTAAAACGTTTGAGATAGTGAAATTTCGATGTCGCATAAAGAAAAAATATCTCTTCAAAAAATATATCTTGTCACACATTGAGTTAACCCTTCATGCAGTTTCATTATTTTTCACTAACAATGTTAACAACAGTTAAGTAGAATGTTATCATGTGCCTAAACAAACAATGGGAGCAAGATTGTTGTCTGTTGTTCGCCACGACGACGGCCGCCGGGGTTCGATTCCCGTTCGGCAAAATTCAGGCTAACGAACGGCCGATAGTGTTGTTACCTAAATACCGTTTTTTTTCACTATTCCTTTTTACGTCAGCGACGATGCTTAAGAGAACCGTTATGAGACGATACTAAGACGGTACAAAAGTGGTTGGCCTGCATTTTGTTGCCGTTTGAGGGCTTTTATTTAAAGTTTAGCGGTACATATATTTTGTGTATGACTGTAATGCAGTCAGTAAGTAAGCACTTGGAGACTCATTTTATTTTTCTAAAGAATATTTTATCTCTCCAGGAGAATATAGTTCTTGCTCGGTGAAAAAATTTAAAACATCTTTTAAATCTTCATCCCATTCACGTAATTACGAAATTTGCAAGACATGCTTAATAGGGTTAAAAATTTATGAGTGATTCACGATGTGCATCGCATTTTAGACAACCAGGCATATTATTCAAATTATACTCTGTTTTATAACTTGTTCATTGCCGTACAAATTGTCTCGGAAGACTGGGAACCTCGGCATTTTCACGTAATTTATACGGGGGCGTTTTTTTTTAAGCGGGTCGCATTTCGATTTGTTGACACGGTGTAATCATTATTATTATATTTTTATTTCAAAATTAACTAAGAAAAGATTTTTTTAGAAATAAAACTGTCTTTGATACACATTTCAATTAGGTAACTACTGGGGGAAAATTACCCTTCTCCTTTGGATGTTTCTCACGCTCGTCACATAGCTCAGCGAAGTGGAGCATCGTCGCATGCACATTTATAACGAACTGTGACGCGTGCCCGTGCGCCCCACTTGCTCAGATACCATCGACTAATCACTGCGAATTAATCCGATATTCATCGACTGATTAACGACAAAATGTAACATTTTGTTGGTGGTCAACGAAGTTTATGCGAATAAGGAAATACAACCAGGGCATCAATTTATAAGCTTGTTGTTTCATTTAAAGAGTATGCCTAATATCTGACTGCTTTCAGGGTCCATGTTTTATTGACTCATATCAGAGCCCACTATAATGTAACGCTTATAATACATATCATAATATGATCAGTGTGTTTTTAGATATTCTTGATTCAACACTTCCAAGATAATATTTTTAAACTCATAAGAATGAAAACAATTTTGAGGAAGTTAAAACTAGGAGACTAAAGATTTAGGAGTAGAACGATTCTTCTCACATCTTCAGCGATGTATAATGAACAAAAACAATGTTGTATCCCTTGCATTTATTTATTAAAAGAGATTAAAGTAATATCCATGTTGCATGTACTTTCACGATTATCTAACTACCGTCGTACACCGTCATTTAAACATTTTTGTCACAACACAAATCGAATGTAAATGAATGGCACTATAAATTCAGGCAAATCAATCAAACGTCTGCCTAATATGGTTGGTTAAATATTATATTATTAGCGACTGTCAAAGCAAACTGACATTTGAGGTATTAATACACGTCATAGAAGGAGTGTAAACAGTAAAGTACACTCAGAGTGACCACCGGGTAAGGGGCAGTGCTCCTTTGGACCAACAGTTACAGTAACCTCGCTCAGTTTACATACTCTATAGCTAAGCAAACCTATGTACCAAGTAATTACTTAGACAATCCTTTCTATAAAATCTATCAATCTAGCGGTTTCCTCAACGAGGTATGAAGGTATATAGATGAGATACCAGTTTTCGACATGTATCAGGTTCCCCGTAAACATGTTACGACCATTTATATCGATGTGCCATACACCACCACATAAAATATTTACATTGTAGGAAAGTCAAGATGGTTCCAAAGTTAGCGATGAATAATACTGAATCTATATCGCAATATTTTACAACACTCTTTAGATATAAGAGTAAGGTATACAGATGTTTGATCAGTTTTCAAATCTGGGTTAACAATGACAAGAAATATACGGACAAATAACCTGTCTGGGGCAAAAATACTGGTTCTATACTTTATTTACGTAATTGTAAATACATATAAGGATATACACAAGATGAAGATAAAGTATAAAAAGTGCTTTAAAATATATTGTTACTCATCACTTGACAACGGAAGCTGACATTTTAACTGATTACGGCTGTCCCTTTAAACAAAACAGCTTTCATACTTTACCTATTTCTCTCACAAAGTTGCATATATATTTGTACGTAATTACCTTGAAGACTTTTAGGATTGTCTTAATGTTCTTTGCATTTTAGAAACAGTTAAATACTATAGAGTCTCTGTGAGTTCAGAAGTACGTCTCGTATATGTTGCAACCGGCAATGTATCCGCCTTTCGGTTAAGTTTATTTTAGATAATTACAGCTAGCTGTCCGCCCTCAGCTGGCCTTGAGTTTCCCACTAATGGTCGTGGCATCGTTCAAAGCGTGCCACTTCTGTGACGGCAACATGGGTTCATTAGCGCTATCACTTCACCGCGGAACGAAGATTGTGTGGATGTGAGTGTGTATTATCTTGCGATGCTTTTAAAGCACCGATTAATTCTTGATATTCTTTAAACTTGAATTGCAACTCTGGTTTTAGACTTCCTAGACTCCTTTTCTATTTTTCCTGTAAACTAGTTATGGTACAAAAAAAAAGTTAATACTACCGTATATTTAGAGTTTACCTGATAATTTAAATTACGTTATCAGACGTTATCTTGTTATATAATTCACTAACACCAATTGAATAATTAACATAATCGTGGTTAGATTATTAATCTCTTAGAGATAAGAGAACGTTTCCAATTAAATGAACTGCAACTCAATATTGTCATTCAGACAGCGTAGTATCGCATAGCGATAGAAGAGATCGCCAGTTGACTTCTAGTTAACCATTTGGTATTCAAATTTAAGTTCCAACGGACCTAGCATGAGCAACTTTGACAAGTCGTTGACAAGCCTCGAGCACCGACAAAAGATGTTACTAGTATAATAAACATAGTATACCCACTTATCTATTGAATACAATATATAGCATATTATAATAACGGAATATTTTTTTAACGACGTAGAATCGCACTGTCCTGTAATTGCCTAAACAATTGCAATAAATTACTTCCTCAATGTTCTTGAAGAGAGTTCTTCAAGAACATTGAGGCAATAAGCGCAATCATAATAAAATGTTTAATGTTATGAACTATTCTTGACTAAGTATTAATGTTCGTTAAAATTATAAGCATACGAAAACTTATAATTCTTTGAGTGACAGTTCGAATCGGTAGACAGGTACATATCAATTAAGTAGATAGTAAATAAGTTGAAGGATCTGAGTATGGTGTTATACATCAGTAATATTAGAAGTAAGATCGCGACGCAAAGCGTAAAACTGTCACGATAAGAATCGATCGCCTAGATATGGATCGACTCTCGAGCGGTACTCGATTCGATTCGTACGACAGTTGCCGACATTCCAGAGAAAGCACCCTGTCTAGCCCCCATCCGGAACATCGACCTTAATAGAGATGACATAGAGCGGATATTTATTGAACTCGCTCTCAGTGCACTTGATTGCGAACAGAATAATTAAACTGATGTTCTGCTTGTAACAACATAATGGGAAACTCGGAGCTTTAATAAGAGCTGGTATTTAATTAATTTACCTACTTATTATTTTAGCTATGTGCCCATAAATATCGTAAATATTATTAGCAACTACGACTAGCCCAGATTATATAAACAATACAGGAAAACACTGAATGAGTGTCATAATAAGTATAGCATTACTATGTAGCTAAACTCATATTTAAATATCTAAAGAAATCTCTTCACTTCATACTGATAGACAATATGAAGTGAAAAGTCAAATATTGTGTAGAAGTTGCTTAAATATAATATGGGACTGGAGGATCCTGGTCAGCTGTGAGCTCCGACGGTGAGGTATGGCTTAGTCTTGGTCTGAGAGGTTATATAATGTGTGTATAATACGTTTAACATGAACCTTGGCCATAAAGTAAGTAAGTACACGATTGTAAGGACGGTCGGTTGTAAGTGTCTATCAAAATCGCCACACTTGGCAGGCGAATTGGTAGTAGGTACACAGGTTACGAAGACGCTGCTGCACATTCTTGACATGAGAATCTTTAGGTGCATGTTCCTCTCGAAGTTATAGTGAACCATTCGTAATATCTCAAAGATACTTAATATGAATTTAAGTAATCGTCTTTGAAAATACTCGTACTAAAATATTAACTATTTATCCTGATATTTTTACGTCGTTGTATTGCCAATTTAGAAGGAATTTTAATTTATTTATGGCAAATTTGACCATTTGGTTTTCTTGATTTCAAGAGATACAACAATGAATAATACCAGAAGTTTTGTACATCAGGTATTATCATCATGTTCAATATTTAATTAAAATAGTAAGTAGATTTAACGATTAAGTAAGTAAGTCTTTACAGAATGTTGTTTTATTTTAAAAGATTCTGGAAAGATCTGACACATTTTAAGAATTATGTTGCGGCTGTAACAGAAAGTATAGCAGCTTTGTGTATCTAAAATGTAAGGTTAATGTTAATAGGGATTAACAATGTGTGTTTAATTAATTTTGATAAGAGAGCAATTAATTATCATATTTCATGGTAAAAGTTATTACTAAGAAGATTGCTTTCTATAATGAGGTAAGTGATTAATTTTTAGCTAATAGGATCACGATCGTAAACGGTTTTAAGTTCAAATATGTGTTTAGTGTATTATGTATTAAAGATCTACGGTGTCATGTTTTCTCATGTAAAGATTAAACACATTGAGAACACATAAATCTCTGCATTAATATAACTATGCACAAACAGTAAGGGAAGAAAAGTGTAATTGTAAGTGAATACGTGTACTTGAGTCTCTCCGTTTCAGGGCACTTAGTACTATAGTCTTGAGGCGGGTCGTTCACTCGATCTCGTCCAATTTATTTACTTTTTTCCCAGGTGTAGTGTTACGGCTATAAAATTCAGTTTTTGTTGGTCGGGCGCATGCTCGGCTAGATCTCCCGTCGAGAGATATGTTGATTTACGTTTAACGCGCGTGACCCCTCGACAGAGCCGATCATAGAGTCGATAGACGATTCGAACTGGCGCGCACCTAAGATATCGGCACATCGCACTAGGACCGATGTATCTTGAGAAATATTTCGCGGTGTATAGCCTCCCAGTCTGCGCGCTTGCTAGACATTCACACAAACATTAGTACATTTCTTTGTGCTTTAAACTATTTGTTCTTATAATGTAAAAAGAATAGGAGTAAAAATATTGCACATGCTATGTGTTGTGACATAAGTTTTCCTTTAATTGATGGTTTTACTGGATTTAAAAGGCAACGAGAGATATAAACAGTAAGTTAAGTCATAAATGTAATCAACAAATTATCTTTTTAACGTAGTAAATAACATAATAAGTTTTAATAAACTTGCATTTAATTACAGTTTTTTACGATCTGTCGCCATCATGATTAATCTTTATGAGTACTCGGTAAGAAAATTTTTTTGGTAACGAAAGCAACAACGAGTATTTTATTATGGAGACGCCTTTTATTTAATGTTATATCTCTAACCTCCGAGACACAGCGTGGTTTTAGTTAGTACAATTTCGATACCAAGATATTCCATCGGTACCTATTTAATTAAAACTTCAAGTTATTTGAAACAGAAACAAGAATATTGCAAGAGTGCACTACTAGTTCTAGCATATCATGCATTCTCACGTATTCTCATCATGTATTCTTTCACAAAAAGTGAATTGTTCCTACTGCAGAAATTTTACATCAGGGAACAGAAGTTCCCTTACGCAAAAATAAGCGGTCGTTTACCCCTACTACAAGATAGGTTAATAAAACAAAGGTAAATCCAAGGTTATACACAATACATAAGAAGTAGATATTTGCTCTAAAATTTAAATAAGCACTCAATTAATGTACCTATCGTGTGACAGGACCTTTAAATTGTATATTATTTCAATTAGCTTGAGACGTAACAATGTATTATTGTATGGAAATATTGAACTCATTACATTAAAAGTTGTATTTGCGTTCTGTTTGAAAGCAGCGACAAGGTTTGACCTTTTCCCTCCATGAAACAACAATAGTATCTATTACTGAATAGTAAGGTACAATTGAATAACTAAGTCCTGTAACTGTAATATGTACAAATTCCTATCGAAGCTCTGATAACTCTCCCATATTATGCATAATTTGCGGGCCTGAATACCTCGTTTTACACACACGAACATAAGTTTAAATGAACATAACTAAACTAAGAAAATAATTATGCAGATGTCTTAAACATTTTTTATTCATGTTTTTATTTTACAAAAAATAAAATAATTACATTAGTTCATAAACATTATCTGCAAGTCCTTATCTCAATTATGTATTTAGAGACGGTATATTATGTTTTATACTTCCTTCGATTATTTTATAATCATTAGTTTAAAGGTTACTTGTAAAGTTATAACTAATTATTCACTTTGTTTTTTAATATAGAAAGAAATAAAAAATATTTAACTTTCAATTTAAAGGGAAACAAAATTAAACTATTCGGAACGCAGTTAAAAACAAGTTAACAAAATTCTCCAAGTTTTGTAAAAAGTTTTTCGGATGATTCAAGAAAAGTTCGTATGCATCAAATAAAAAAATCAATGTTATCTAACATAAGTAAAACGTATGATCTGAAAAAGGTTTGCATCGAAATATCACTGTATTTCTTTCAGTCTCATTTTGTACACATGATTCAAATCAAATGACTTGTCACCAGACAGCGTGGTCCCATTTACAAATTGACGCTCAACTTCTCAAACTCTAGGGTCGTTTGCAGCCATACACGGTATTCATACTAGTGTGTGCTGGATGTTATTTATAATACAAAGTATATACATGTTATGTAGTTAAATAATACGAGTTAGCATTACAAACATTTTTCATCAAGTACATTTTATAGAGCAATGTAACAATAAAGAAAAAATTCCCACGAGTAATTGTAATAAATCTAACATAATGGTGCACGTTTAAAACTTCTTTGGGATATTCATATAATATATTAGTTGGTATTATAGTAGAGCTAACCATAAAATTAGGGACGCAGAAGCGACGATGATTGCGAGATTGAAATTTAAAATGAAGGTTAGATTATGACAATTTAATTATATTTTAGCCATAAATATATCTATAGATATAGAGCGATCACAAAAACTATTAACATATATATCTATACTAATATATAAAGCTGAAGAGTTTGTTTGTTTGAACACGCTAATCTCAGGAACCGCTGGCCCGATTTGAAAAATTCTTTCAGTGTTAGATAGCCCACTTATCGAGGAAGGCTATAGGCTATACATATCATCACGCTAGGACCTACAGGAGCGGAACAACAATGAAGAATGTTACAAAAACGGGGAAAATTATCACGCTAAGCGCAATAGGAGACGCAAACGAGGTTGCGTGGGTCTGCTAGTATATAATATATGTAATATTTGTATTATGGAAAATTTGGAGTGGTTTTTTGTAACTAATATTTAAGTTAAAGAAATATACTACTAATAGTTTGAAACCATTTCAGTGGAAACTCTTTGCAACATATAAAAAGGTACACTACAGAAAAGCTTCCAAATGATTCATAACTTTGGTCTTTGTTAACAAGCAGGGCGATATGCTCTTATGTCATAACTTCCTACCTGAAAATTGTGCCTTTTTCAAAACAATGACGTCTGCTAAGATAGCAATAAAGTATTGCTACACATAAACATTGCGCTTTTGCGTAAACTTAAGGGCTCCCACACATAACTGCGATAGGCGGCGTGAAGTTCTTGCGGTGCGTTCGTGCGAGCTCGCAGATATTTGCGATGCGTTGCGAATTCGCAGTTGTTTGTGGAAGCCCAAAGAAGGCTAAAAAGGAGACAACATCAAAAGTTGAAGGCGAGCATATCTTTAAAACACATTACTGGTTATCCACGAAATAAAAAAACTTCGTCTCAGATAACCACTCTTCATTAGCATTTTGCATTCTGCTTGTTAGTGTCTTGTGTGATACTAACCAGAAATGTATGTAAATACATTGTAAATATATACTTTATTAACCATTTTACTTATGATAGGTTTATATATGTATGTGAATTAGGTGCTGTGTAATCTGCAAGATATTTTATAACTTGAAAATTACACCACTTGTAGAAACATTATTTTGTCATTTCATTTTTTTAAGTCAGCGTACTCGTATCTTTATTTAGGTTAAGTATGTCATAGCACATTTTTTATGGCTTTGATCATGTTTTTATCCTTTGGCATTTGGTTAAGGTTATAAGAAAATGAATAGTTGTCTTTTAGAAGATCTTTAGTAAACAATTTAAAATCTAGAAATCCGAAATTCTGTTGTATTTTGTATTATTTTAAATTTGGGATATGGTATTTAGATTTTGCTTTGCACTTTGTTAAATAGGTAGGTAAACATATATGAATTTATCAACTTCTTTATTAAACATATAAAGATTTTTTTTATATCATTTTACATATATAAAAAAACTTAATTCACACATATTGATTTACATAATATTATGTGTTTTATCGCGTGCTCTTTTATTATGAGTAATATATTAAAGTTATGGATCAAAGGAGAATTTTAGATTTTATGCAAATGTATGAAAAATCCCTGCGCACACCCTGCTGCGTTTATATGAGACATATTTATGATATACCTAATATTTTGGTTTCATTTTGCATAAAATAAATGATTAAGTAATATACAAATTATTTATTATTGCATTTAGGTTGTTAGCAGGAAGATAACTAATGAAAATGTTGAATTCCTGACACTGCTACAGAAGCCTAATATCAATTGCTTTTAAAAGCGATAGACTAACAAGATAGATTGAAGTGAATTGGCGATAGCGACGCCATCTGAAATGCTCCATTACAAGTTTAAATCCTATAATAATAATAACCTATATATGTATATAATAAAATATAATAATTACCTACGTTAAAAATTAAATATTAGTCAGTAAATGAAAGTGAGTCTCACACTCCAGATCACAAAAACACAAAAAATAATTACAAAATGAAAACATGTCAACTATATTTGTTTGGCGGTAAGTAATAGGAATCGTCTTCCTGGTAGCAGCCGGTTCTACCTTCAGGTTACTCTTACCTATTGAAATAACCTATCTTTTCAAAACTTTATTGGTTCATTAATATTAACAGCGTAACGATTATTTAATAATGTTAAATAGATGTTTTCAATCCCAACTATTTTACAATATTTCAAAGTCCAAATCCAATTTTCTCAGAGAATGTTTCGCAAGTCTTAACCACTACAACAATCCCAATAAAGCACAATAAAGTTGGACGTCTTCCGGCATTCGTCAAACGGACTGAAGTGGCCACTCGTTGTGCAACCCGCCACCCAACTAGTTGGTCCCGACAAACCACCAAGTTGGGACAATTGAGCGATTTGTCAACTATTGCATTAGGTAACCGGTCAGCGGAGGCGACTCGAAATTCTCCGCGCGTCGCAAGCGTTTCCCGTTCTTCAGACTCTTCTTACATTACATAGATTCGAATAAAAGTCGGTTCCAATGAGGTAATAGATACTTTGTCAATCAATAGTGACGAGAATCGTCGAGCGTAGGTAGCGGAGAAAGCAAAGCTCTCAAGAATCGCATGCTCCTTACGCAAGATATATCTGCAGGGAACACAATGGATGCGGAATGCTTGCAGAACAAGCTTTTTGGATATTTATTGGATAGATTTTGTGTGGGATGGATTTACTTTAGTGAGTTACACGCAGTCTCTAACACGTTTATAGCAATAATAGTTTAGTTGATATTTTGTTGAGTAAAGACCTAGGAGACAATCACAAACTATAATCTAAAATAGTATGGTGTATACTCAGTCTCATATCGTAAAACGTGAATCAACTGTTGGGATTCGAGTAGGTAAGTCTGGACCGATTTCAAATAGCATCAATATGAAGGAAAGTTGATGATATAGAACTCAAGAAGTAGTTTGATACACAAGAGATAAGTTCCCATCTCACTCCTATAAATGTAGATAATACAGACTGAAGTAACTTGCTAGACAAAACCGTTTAAGCAATGTTTTACTTTTTTACATCACTGAACGGAAGGATTTTTTGCTACTTTATACTTGTTCTTCAGCTAAGGTTATTATCAACCATTCATAAGCAGCAGGAGAATAAGAGCAAGTTAATTAAGCTGATAATTACATAAATAGGGTTTGCAATCGGGCAAATAAAATCAAATACATAATATATTACTAGATGTTGGTATCGAGGCGGAACAATGTTACAACACTATCAGGTCATGAAGATCGGAGCGGGCGTCACTATCGGAACAGTCTTTGCCGTAAACGTTCTAACGTCGAACTGGTTTCTGGTATTGGTAGAGAATTCTGGATACTTGTGTGAAATATGCGCCCCGCTTATCAGTTTATTTACTTTCATAACTATTGTTGTTGTTTACGATGTTTGTGTGAGATTAACGATCATATGATTGTGAATTAATTACTTTATTATTATAAAGTTATTAAAGGAATAATAAATTTCGAGTATAATATTGAAGACGCTATTTATTCATTTTATGAAAATAGAAAATGAAATCGTAAGTGGTAACCCCTTGTTGTTACTTAATTGTTAAAAGTGTTGTGAATTTCATAAAATGTAGTTGTCAACCGCTTCTATAGACAAATGCTTATTGTTTATGAACATTCTATTGTAATAATAAAAGGAAACTAATCAATGACTTACATAGTCTATATGGCTGGTTAAAATAGCGTTACTTGTAGTTACCATTTTTTATAAAAAAAAAACACTGTGACAAATTCGAAAACTATTTTTAATTTATAACCGCTATGTTACAGTATCGGAGAAAATGTGAGTACAAAAACTTTCACGATTCGCATCTAGAATCATGTCGCAACATTTCGCTTTAATGTCTGCATCGAATGAAATTTTTCATGGCTATACAACTTAAAATATAATATGACCATGTTTTTTAATAATTTATAACGTTGTTCCTTTATTCATATTTGGAATTAAAATTATGGAGAAAAGGAAACACTTGATTGGCCGGCAATTTTGAACAAATTATATTATTTGCATGGATAGTAAAAGAAGAGTTCATAACATTAAGTTATTTAAACTTATTATCTGAGCGGTTACAGACTAACGATATGCTGTACCTTCGGGTATTTATGTATGGACTAGAAGATGACAAAGTTGCAGGGTTAAAACATTGTAAGTTAGTACTAATTCACTATTTACGTTTATTACCTGCCGGATCAATAAAAGCAAATATACTAATTTGAAATTATCAATACTGAATAAATGAATTTACTGGTGTCATTAAAAAGTATCAAAATTTAAATACGTTGAGTTGAGTGAACGAAAAAGACAAAAGAAGCCTTTCTAGGGTTCCGTAGCAAAAATGGAACCCTTAAGGATTCGTCATGTCGGTCTGTCTGGCCGTCAGTGTGTCACAGCCACTTTTTCCGAAACTCTAAGAACTATACTGTTGAAACTTGGTAAGATATATTCTAATTATCCGCATTAAGATTTTCACACAAAAACAGAAAAGAAAGCAATACATTTTGGATGTCGCCATACTTAGAACTAAAACTCAATAAAAATAAATTCATCAGACCCTTACGTGTCTATAGATCTATAGATAGGTCTTTAAAAATTATATTCAGGTTTCTAATATCATTTTTTGGTTCTAAACAGAAAAGTTTGGGCGAGAGACACTTCCAAAGTGTAAAACTAATAAAAAAGGTATATGATGTACATTACCATGCAAACTTTCACCGAAAATTGGTTTGAAAGAGATCTAGTAAGTAGTTTTTTTTAATACGTCGTAAATCGTAAACCGAAATTTATTGATCAAAGTTACAACGAACTCCAAGAACTTTTATATTATGTTACTTGCTGCTACGGAACCCTTCACGGGCGAGTCCAACTCGCACTTGGCCGCTTTTTTAATTGTTTTGACTTTCTAGTTCTTTTTTAACCTTATTTTTTACGCAGGTCTTGTAAAAGAATAGTAGAGTTTGGAAAAGCAACAAAGGAAAACAATAAATTTAATCAAATTAATTCAGGGTTGATGCAATAACTTTTTTTCTTCAATTCTCTTAGGTTCTTCAACATTCTCGTTCACACACACTTTCATGAAATAGATTTGACTTTTTCCTTTACCACCTGCTTGTCCAGCCACCTGCGAGTTAGCAACAGCCCGAAAGTTTTAAATTTCCACGTATGGCGTGTATTACGCATTTTGGTAATATTCTAACTCATTTTAAATTTGTTCATAGTTAGAATATAGTTGTCTTCTTTACTGATAAATTCTTATAAAACTACCGCGTTGCCTTCTTTAATTTTCAATCTGAAGAATGTCCCAATTCTTGCGCTGCGACTTGGATATATGTAGATACTCAATTACAATTTATATACGATCCATTTACACTTCAAAACCTGTATCTTTACACTTATTTTCTCAATTTCTTCATGCATAGATGTAAAACAAAAAGTAAAGAACTTCTTAATTTTATTTATTGTTTGACTAGTCAAAAAAGTTAAATATAAAACATTTTGAGTACAGGACCAAATTAAACTGACATTCTAAACAGTAAATCTTCAGGGAACGGTAAACTTAGGTAGGTAATATTTCAGTACTAAAATGCGGAATAAAATTTATAACGACTCTTAAACTATTCATTTACGACTATTATAGTGTATACGTTGATAGATAAAATGAGACAGCTAGATTACATGTTAAAATTGCTGGTTACTGTGAATATATGTTGTACTTTCTTGCTTGATCCATCCTTAATATCTGAACTTTATGTTTTGTCAATAAAATAAAGATCAATATCTTAGGCTATAATGTAGGTTTATGTGTACTTAAATAAAGTACTTCGTCAATCATTCGCTAAACCATCCGTACCGAAACTTTTAAGTAATTTAAACACAGCTTAGCACATAACTTTTAAATGTTAGACTATCAGAGAAAGATTGTAACTGTTACTTCCCAGTTTTACTCGTAGTTATGAATAATATTATATTTATCGACTAACTGAGCCCAGCGGTGTTATTCGTGGTGTAATATCAACCGTAGGTAACGCCGCGGGTCGAAGCTAGTCTAAAAAAGTAGCCTAAGTTACTCCTTACATCATCAGCTATCTGCCAGTAAAAGTCCCGTTCCAGAGATTAGCCGGACAACCTGTTATTTTGGTATATATACCGTGTATACACACATATGCATTTAATAAAAAGCGGTTATTTGAATATTAGAAACAAATACTCCAATTTTACTTATTAGTATAGATTTTCAAAGTTGATTTGTGTATTTATTAATTTGATGATTGTAAATCTTCAGTAATTTAAGAGTAAAATTTCAAGAATTGTTTATACGCATAGTATTGTAACAGGGTAGTCCATGCTGAATTCAGCTCGAACGGGCTAGCCCGAACAGGCCGGTACGACTCTATCACAGAAAACTACCCCTATTTGACTAAAAACTTATCGGTAACTTATTTTTGAATAAATAAAAACCCCAATGTTTACGCAAAAATGCAACTCTAGTCCTATAACATGCAGTAGGCTATATACATAAAATCAATTTGTTCATTAGATATTTAGCCGACCTCAGTGAACCACGCTACCCGACACCCGCTGTTACTAGGTCGACATAGATGCCTACCTCACAGTGCGAACTATTTGTACCGTTCAAGCCCACAGTTAGGGTTACACGCGTGCTAATCCAATACCAGATAAATGATACGCTGCAATGTAGGCCGACGACATTTTGCCTCTAGGACAAACAAATGATGCACTATTTCGAACACTTTACGCATAGTTTTGCTTGATGTAACATTTTGCTTTGCACCGTTATTCAAGCATTCAAGCCGTGTGATTTTAACACATTTGACATTTTAGAGTGAGAATTAGTAGATTGATAAAGTTACTAAAGGTCGTGTTGTGAAGTGTGAAGTTCGTTTTAAAGATAAATATCATTGCTTTTTGCGAACATGTTTGCTATTGCCACAGAATATTTGACGGCATGAGTTATGTACTTTGAAGGTGTCTAGCTCAAACCTCTTCTAAAAAGATCAAGGCAGGTAGAACACTATTCTCCTACTTAACTATTGTGGTGACAAAGTCGTTTATAAACTTTATAAGTTTATTTCATTATGATTAAGTAGGTGATTCAATAGTGTTTTAGAAAGATAAGTGTAGGTGGTCCGCTTTTCTGTCGATCGTCAAATTTTATTGAGGTTAGGTTCACGAAATAACAATTAATTTCTGTATTTTACATTGGAGAAGTTCTTACAATAGTTCCAATATATTTTTATGGTTTCAGAGAAAGCAAATATACATATAGTATAAATAGTGGTACAATACATATCAACACTTCTTTACAAACAAGATCACTTTTTTTGTTCCAGTTTTAATGTCAGATTTTATTCATACACTAGCTCTTTTTTTAACCGACTTCAAAAAAGAGGAGGATGTTCCACTGTAAGTTCACCGATTACTCCGTCAATTGTGGACCGATTTAGAAATTCTGTTTTGAACTAGATAGTGTACCAATGATATCAATTGAAATAATGTCAGTATTTAAAAAAATAAATAACAATGCAGTAATAATTTATTATGTTTTACAACATAACTTCTTCATAGTTCCTTATAACGAATGCGTATGAAATAAATACACATAAGTGATGCATGAAGTGCAGGAAATTTAGCGTGAAACAAATGCATTCTAAGAGCCGGGAATAAATAGGAGGGTGTAGGTAGGTAAATGCAGGCTTATAGGTATACCCTAAAGTCTGTATGCCCCAGGCTTTACTTCTAACGGTGGATGCGCCCACTCTGAGGTGTCGCCTGAGTGCGCTCGCGCCGGTCATCCGTCCCTATGTACCTAGATTTACGAGACATCGCCTACTTTATTGGCTGGAGCGATTCACATAAATCCACTGAGTACATCTTAGGGTATCATTTTTAGTACAAGGACGATTTATATTTTCTAAACAACCGTATTTTTTGTATTGTTAGTGAATTCTGGTGTAAGCAATACTTACTAGAAGTTAATGCTTTAATAAAATAGACAAAGTATCTGGTTCTCTTTATAACCGCATTCCGAAATGTGAAGACAGAAAATTAAGACATTAACGCTCTTATCATTAATTCAAAAGAGAACTTTATGACGCTACGCGATAATACATTTTTATTATTTGTGTAAAATAGTAGTAACCGTTTATACAAGAACAGAAAGGCTTAATGCGACTGCTATATTTGGAAAAGATTTTAATCTAGAATACGACCGAAATACGATAACATATTTGGTTACACATCACCATAATTTTCTTTTAAAACGGGATGCAGGAGTACATACTGATACTTAACATGATACATGGCAATCAAGTTACTCATAACGAAGGGGACATCTTTTAATTAAAAGACTCGGTTAAAAGATTCGTTGTTCTCATGTGATTTCATTTATGTATTTATGATTTTCGAAGATCTTTGTATGATTTTTTCTTGTCTTGAGTACGAAGAACGATTACAATTATTTTTTAAGTGCGATTGGTGTCTGATGAAATGAAATAACGAATTGCAGGACAGATGATATCCAGTGATCATGAAGAACGGAAGCAGAAATCGCAGTACACTGCACTGCAAAATAAATGTATTAGGTACTTCGTATTAGGTACTTGTATTAGGTAATTCGGTGTATTGTTTAATACTAAACAATAATATTATTTACTATTGGTTTGCGGTAATTTTATTAAAACTGTCCTAAACAGAGCGGTACAACAGCGGACTTCGTATATACAGCATCAAGAGATACATATCTATTGATATTCATTGTAGAATCGCAGTAAGTCATAGAGCAACATTACGTTGTTATAGAATACAAGCACATTTCTAACAAAACAAATAAAATTCATTTTTCTTAAATATGAATCGTCACTATAACTACCATGTTTCACGGTAGCTTTTGAGAGGTAATAGTAAAACTTTCCACTATATATAGATAGAAGGATAAGTCGCGTAAAATATCAGGAAGTCACTGTTGTTATTTTTCGAAAAACAAGCTTTTCTCTCGATAAGAAAACCACAGAATTTACAACCGCGAAGTTGCGACTTGTAAATCTTCAGACAAGATTTACAAGTCGCAACTTCGTGGTTGCTAAGTGACTTCTTAAATCAATATGCTATTTACTAGTTACAGTAGTATTTGAGTTTGTACTCAAAGTGAAAATGGTACATATTAACAATTTGCATATGTTCGTCCGACAGTTTGCATCTAAATTAAGTGGCTTAACACATGTTGGCATGAACTAGTATAAGACGTGTCAATTATATCCAACGACTGGTTAAACTAAAGGACTGGATTTTTTTTTTTTTTTTTTTTTTTATGTTTGACCCTGCCAAAATGACTCTACTCTGCCTGATGGAAAGCATGAGTAGAATCCAAGAGTGGTGGTCACCATACTGCGAATGCAGACAATGCAACAATGCAGCATGGTGACCCACACCATGGCGGGCTAGTGATGCTACTGCATCATTGGGCCTCCGGTTTCGCACTCACCAACGAAACACGACAGTATGATCGCTGTCATTTTACGTTGATTTTCTGTGCGAGGGTAGTACCGCCCCGGTCGAGCCGGCCCGTTCGTGCTGAAATCAGCGTGGCTCTACTACCTTTCATTATTTTGTATATTCTTACCTACCATTATTTTGAGTAGCTACATTCGTCAACGGTAAGTATTGTATATTTGTAATGATTTCAATGAACTAAATATCAGATAGATGCAAATTGGTATATTTTAGAAAAGTATGTAACACGTATAATAACAATATTTTTCCTAAAGCAAGCACATAAGAGCGTAAATACTGATTCTGGGAACGCATTTGTTAAATGTCGTGGTATCAGTACAGTTATTTGTTAACGTGGCTTATAATCGGCTGAAGGGTTGAGTGACAGGACAGACCCAGGGTTCGCCCGTCAGACTGCACTACCAAGTCTAGCCAGACGCGTCCGTTAGGCATTCAGCCTCACACAACATACCCGGAATCTGACTAGATATCATCGGTTCATGGTCCGTTATTTGTTGACTTAAGAATGGATTTGACTAAACGTTTAAACAACTAAAATTTGTTAGAGAAGTGTGGGGTTGATGCCAAATGAGAAGGGGTTATCAAAAGTTTTATCTTTTGTTTATGCATTCTATTTTATTTTTTTATTAAAACCTAATATATTACATTAAAGATAACAAACAGAAATATGTTATGGAAAATACTATATCAGATTCATAGATTTCATGATTCTTTATAAAAACTGGATCAAAATCATACAAATTTTAACAAAAAAAGCGTCTTCAAGAATGGGAGCACATTGAAATAGGACCACACGGGAAGCTCCAGCTTTCAAATAAAAAAGAATCATCAAAGTCGGTCCCCCAGTCAAAAGTTATGAGGTAACATAAAAAATACAGTTGAATTGAGAACCTCCTCCTTTTTGAAGTCGGTTAATAAATTCTTGATCTTCGATGTGCCTTTAAATACTAACACAAAGGAGGAGAATCAATTGACATCCCGAACTAACAATGAATTAAATCGTCATCACCATAGCATTAATGAATCTTTATTCATATTTAGGTAATGTGGTAAACCGAAACAAGTTCCGTTTTGTTTTTGGAAAACTTAATAAAATGTTACTATTTGAAATTAAATGACATGAAAATGAAACTTTGATAAGTAATTAAACAGTAAAGAAGATTATAGGACAATAAAAATTAAGGATGATGTGTTAAAAGCTAAGTAAGTTTACAACCTATTTCATATAAAATAGAGCGTACAAATACATATTATTGTCCAACCTAATGTATATCACCAATAACTTCCCAAACGATCTCAATATAACCCCCAGGCATTTCTAATGTCCGTTATCAGTATATAGTTAATTACGGACGCATTAAAAAGACAAGTGTATGGTTGTACCTACAAGAAACCGTACGGACAAATACTAACGTAGTAAACAAATCGAAGTATAGAAAGTATTTTAGCATCCGCTTATACGGAAATTTAAGTCGTAAATATGGTATTAAGTTGTAGTTCACATAATTCAGAGTTGTTGCGATAGCGTTTTATTAGTATTTGAGGTATTTATGTGAATGAAATAAGATCAACAAGAATTCAAATGCTGATAAGACACTGCGAGCGTCTCAACTAGTTATTCTTGCGTGATCTGGAATGTAAATCTACACTTATTAATATAAAGCTAAAGAGTTTGTTTGTTTGTTTGTTTGAACGCGCTAATCTCAGGAACCACTGGTCCGATTTGAAATTATTTCAGTGTTGTATAGTACATTTATCGAAAAAGGCTATAAGCTATATATCATTACGCTAAGATCAATAGGATCGGAGCACCAATGAAGAATGTTTCAAAAACGGGGGAAAATTGTTACGCTAGAGGCAATTGGACTACATATATACGACGAGTTGTTGTTAAATTACTTAAAGAGACTTATTTATGGTATACGGAGGCAAATGAGTTGACAAGTCACTTGATGGTGAGTGGTTACCGACGCCCATTTAATTGCCTCACATACTTGGTGAAACGAACAATATAAGTTCGGTTTTCTGTAAGCCCATCACTTCAGTCGAGTCTGATCTATATTACACTTTATTGACACAATATACAGCTCTTTCTGTTAGAGATAACATATGAAGAAAATAAAAAATTAACGGCATAGGCAACGTGTCAACACTCCTCATATTGAACTGTGGTAGGTGTACCTATCGTAAGGCGGGTCGTCAAAAGATAAATCAGTTACAGTACTTGTGCAAAAACGTTTAATAAGTAGGTATAGTACTTATGGTATATTCAAGTTTATTTTAACTAGAAATGCAAACTATTACGAGTATAACTGGGTAAGGTAGACACAATACGAAGCGATACTCCTTCATTTGAGTTTGCACTGCTCATTTAAAAATCAATTAAACCTTTTACAACTGTAGTACCTAATTAGGAAGTAATTAAGAAAACTTTAATATCGTTTATATCTTGAGATATGGCTGTGTTTAACAGCATATTATGACAGTGATATGCCTGAAAAAAAAACATTAATTTTAATAATTCATTCATCTTAAAATTGAACACGATTTTTTCATATTCGTACCATATATTTCATTGAAATATTAATGTAATGTAAGATTAAATTAAAGAAAGCACAATTGTTTATGACTCTATTATGTGTTTTTAAACGATTTAAAAAAAAAATGTTATTCATAAATAACATGAATCAAAATTAAGATTACATATACGTGCCCGGAAAGAAAACAAGCTGGATGCCGTAGCTAATATGTACCACTATAAGAACTTCTATCGGTCGGCTGCTTCTTGATTCTTTTTAAGAACAAAAGAGAGAATGTAAAAAGTACATCACTTATTAAAAACTAGCTGACCCGACGAACTTCATACCGCTATATTTTTCTTTCGTAAAATATTTTCTAAATTTCTGTCATGAACAAAAAAAATCCCGTAAACTTTTGATTTTCTTCTACACTAACCTTGTCCTAACAATAACAAACATATAGAAAAAAGAGTTATCCAATTCGCTGCGGTCGATCTGAAGCTATGCGCGTACATACATTTCGGCGATTCATTTTTATTTATTACTAGCTATTGCCCACGGCTCCGCCCGCGTGTCGAATCGGTTATCGCGACATCGGTTATCGCGGCAAATAGTAGCCTTTGTGTTATTCTGATATATAAGTTATATTACTGTAAGATTTCATCCAAATCCGTTGAGTAGTTTTTGCGTGAAAGAGTAACAAACATCCATCCATCCAACCATCCATCTACCCATCCATACTTACAAACTTTAGCGTTTATAATATTAGTATATATATATACTATTTGCCAATTTGATTGACTACTTTCCAATTAACCTTTCTTCATTTAACCTAAATTTACCATAAAGACTAAAAAAATATATTAAAAACTTCCTTTTGGATTTGTTCATTTACTTAAATATAAAACGGCCAAGCAAATAAGGAAATAGTAAACTCTAACAACGTCCAATCCATACACAATTTCTAATCTACAAGATCGGTTTATGCCATCTGTAATAGGCCCAACAATAACTGTGACCCAGGAACGTTTTAAATGCGTCTATAAATTGGTACTGAGACATCATGATAACGCCACAAATCAAGACAGAGCGTTAATTACGGGCCCAGGCACTCAGGCCTAGGTGTTAGTGCTGCGACACGTCTACAGACTCGACTATTTTACTTGCCAATTGCATCGTGCGAATGACATGAATGATCGGCTTGATACTGATTCTAAATAGAACACAGTTTAAGTTTTGTTTTTATATGCCCTAATTAACGTAGCTTTTTAATTTGATACTTTTTTAATATTTACTTTCTTACTAGATGACTTTATCGCATTATCTTATACACACAATTATAGAAATGTTGACTTTTGTATCTAAAATAAATGTGTGTTAGCATAAGATGCGAAAGATCAGAGGATTTGCTAGTGGTAAAAAGATATTTCTTAAAGATAAAGAAAATAAAATAAGTAATAAAAAAATATCAAGTTAAACTGATTATTTCATAGTGGTATATTGCAAATCATATTTGTTTTGATTGTGATGTGCTACATCACTATCTTGACTGTAAAATAGAGATACGAAGCTATTTCTGTCTACAGTGCTGAGAAATAGAGTACTAATTAAACTTGTTCGTTCCAAAACTAGTTACAAATTGAGCATCCTCAGACAACGTGACTCATGTTGTCTTGCATTTTTATATCAGATAAAGATTTTATTACATTTGTTACGGTCGTACGTGTTCGAAGAAGTTGTTCGGTCAAATGCGTGTGAAAAATGTTACTAACTACCGCTTATGGAACAGTTACAGTGACTAAGTTCTGGAAATACTCAGAAAATGACTGCGATTTCGTAAGCCATGTGGAGCAGAAAATTGAATTAAATTTTCTTTAAAACAACGCTGGGCACAATATATTTTTTTGTTGGTCATATTCGCTGTTGCATGTGTATACATAAACCTAACCAACTAACCTAACTAACCAACAAGTTTTAAACTTGGGAATAATCAAATATGTAAGTGAAGAACATTTTTTACAATGATTAATAGTACTCATGTAAGTAATCATGGGTATATTGGGTATGTTAATAAAATACGATAAGAATTTAGGCCCGCTGGTATTAGAGTATTTAGGTTTGTCCGCGGTTAAGTGGACTGGAGTAAGAAAATAAACTTTAAAATATTATGATCTTGAAACGAAAGATATACATTTTACATTCAGAGGTTTTGGTCAAACTAATTTTTGACGAGTTGTGTATGTGTTGACGAGAAATGTATGTATCAGAATCTGTTTAATTTTAAGTTCGACCCACGTTTCCAAAGTTCTTTTAATAAGACGTCTTCTGTTCTCATGACGATCATAATTGAGTACATAAGAAGCTCAAAGTCGCACGATATCTTCATCTATATCGCAGATAAGCAGCTTTCTAATCGGGTCAAATAACGTTTATGTTTAAAAACTAGTTAAGCAACGGATGTGCCTTGTTAACTGTAGTGACAAATGTTGTCCAATTGTTAAATAAAAATCTTTATAACGCCAGTATTATATTGCATATTGGAATTTTATTCAACGATGCTAACAAAAATGTTAGCTGACTTATAAGTAGAAAATTTTACAACGGTTCACGCAAAGGTTTTTCAGGTTTCATAGAGCAGCTTTGTAACGAATGCAACAAAAATAATATGCCACACAATATGACATACTTTGCCTTTACTTGCCATTAATCCAACGTTTATTTAAATACTGCATGCTGTCGTGTTTCGTTGGTGAGTGCGCGACCAGAGGCCCAATGATGCAGAAGCATGACTAGCCCGCCATGGTCACCATGTTGCATTGTTGCATTGTCTGCATTCGCAGTATGGTGACGATCACTCTTGGATTCTGCTTATGCTTTCCATCAGGCAAAGTAGAGCCATTTTGGAAGGGCAAAACAAAAAAAAAAGAAAATTTTATTGTATATTTTCAATTTTGCCGCAAATCTCTACACATGTTCGCACAAATTTCTACAAGAAACATAAAAATGTAATTATGATTTGATTCACTTTTACTTAAACTTGTACTAGTTCCGGTATATGGTAATTACTGTCACGTCATACATATCTGTGAAACAGAATAATTTAAACAGTATTTTCGATGATGCGTTGTATTTATTGCTTCTTTCAATGTGCCCAATAAACTCTTACACGCAATGGTCGTTGTCACGTCAAACCATCCAGAATAAAAAACACCAAGTTAAAAGCCGTGCGGTTATCGATTTTTTATTTATAATAGTCATAGGCCGTTAAATATTCTAGTAAAAACTAATGATGACCATTTCATCTATCACCAAATAAATGTACTGTCAATAGTCTACTAATTAATATTGTGTTCTATTAAGAAATTTTCACACACTAGTTGTCGTTAATAATGTTTTTATGCACATAACTTACCGATAAATTGTAAACGGTACATTTGGAACTGACGATATATTTTTCCTTTGAGAAGAATACACATTTCACATAGATTTTTTCAACCTACTTGACAATTATACTACAATGATTCTTTCATTCTAGTACTATAGCCCTGCTTGGCTTGGGACTAGATGGCTTTGTGTGTTAGATTTCCGAAATATTTATTTATACACTAGAGTATCGACCCTAACATTGCTTCATTCAAGAATACTTATGTTGTAAGCGAGACGAAGAAATTTTATACACAATTTTTGATAAGAAACAACAACATTTGAATATTAATTGATAAATAAAATTTGGTTGCGGTCCATATTCTATTTCTCCTTCGTTGGACAGTGGACGGCAATAGATTGATTTAAACTGATAAAATTAAGGTTAGTAAGTTCCACATTTTATATTATTCATAGAAGAGGTTAGACTTATCTTTTTCATCATCTACGTGTCTATGAGGAAGCTATACTCATAAAGGTGATTAATTCTCGTGTTTAACTTTAAGCTAAGTGGTTTAGCTGCCGCCCGAAGGTAAAGCCTTAGCCCAAGGAATACGCATAAACAGTAATTTTATAAATTGAATTGTTATTTCCAACTCAGAATCATAAGTAGCTTAATAGGCTAACATTTAGCAACTGATCTGCTGGTTTTCAGATAAGTATTCTGTACAATAATTTTTTATGAGACAAAACGCTATTTCAAATTTACGGCATGACAAAAACAAATACGGGCAGGTTTTTATTTTCTGATTTTTATGGTCTATTTAAAGCAATTTTATACAACAAATATACAAAGCCAATATAAAAGTACCGGGTATGCCGTAATTTTTACATGTTTTTAGGCCGTATATAGATTTATCCGTATATATATTTTGAATTGATACTTACATTGCAATTGTTCGCTATTGTTCCGCAAGTTATAGAAACAATTTTCGTATTTAAAATGCGAACATGTTTTCGCTATTACACAGCACTGCACTTCAAAGTGATTTCATAGTTCTCGCACGAGTTACTATGCGAATACCTCGCGTTAAGTTTGAGTTGTGTGAGGAAATTGCCTTTTCCGTTACATAGTAAGCCTTAGCTTCAAAAGTAAAATCAATAACAATATCCCATTTACAACAAACAAAGAAGATGTACCGTTTATTTCTATCTTTTTATTTATTTTTACTTCTATATTTTTTTCAGTTTTCATAGTTTAGCAGTGTGCGTGTTATAATAAATTATTTCTGCATAGTTTTAGAGAAGTGTGGGTAACTTGTTTATCGATTGAAATGTGTTTTGTTCTACTAGCAATAGACAAAGTTCTGATACTTTTGCTAAGCCTAGCAGGTCTCTTCCCGTGTCATGATGGATCTAGAATACGAAGTGTCACTAACCCTATACGGCTTTTAGATATTACAATAGCTGACTAAGGGAGTACTAATATAGGCAGGGTAACAGCACTCAGAACAGAGAAAAAAACATGAAACAAACTGGATTGGTATTGGATTTGCCTGGCAAGCGTAGTAGCTATTTTATAAAAGATTTAATATACAATATTGGACACTACTAATTTCTGTTGATGAACAAGTTTACTAAATTAAATTTTCTGTAATCCTGCAAAAGGCTGCTACACAACACATTGAACCCAAAATTATCAAAGTTAATACGTCCACGTAAAGATAACGGATTAAGTACCACATAAAGATTTTTACATCCATTTATGCAATGTTTGACTAGACAAGCAAATTCTTTGAAGGAATGCTTCGCCATAATAAAGACCCATAAAACAAGTGGTTTACGTACCATGATGTTCCGTGTAAAGTTAAGATAATAATTCAAACCGCTTACAAAGTGAACACCACATTATCTCCACAGATGGACAGAAGTATGTCGGTAGGAAATAGCAATTCGTGATAGCAGAGCGGTCCGCGTGTGAACCCTGCCACGATTTATCTAAAACCCCGTTCTGACTATGCTATACTGTACCGCGATATATGTACCTCCATATTGTGTCATTAGCTATTACTCTATGGTATGATTTATTTATATGCGAACATAGGTTTGCTAGCTTTAGTGTATAGACTGTATAGCCAGTGCGTCAAATGCTTACTGTCAATGTACCCGACGAAGAATAACCGACGATCTGCGAATATATGTCAGTAATGATTATATTAACTGAAATGACAGAATTCTTTATTAGAATAGTTACTTTCTTTACCTACCTCTAATCACAATAGAAATATTCGTCGAACGAATCTACTTCTCCTGTATCCTTCTTTTCGTTCATTGTTCGTTCTTCAAACTAATGAAAAAAGAACAATGTTGTTGTGAGAGTTGCAATTGAATTAATCTGTATTCTGATCTAACTGCAAACGTTCAATGATTTCAGTCGACAAAAAGCTTTGGATTTGAACATAGATTTTATCAGACGTCTCAAGAGCTTAATCTTGGAATATGTATATTCCTGAACTGAAGTCGCCTGTATACGTATACGTATACAGGCGACTTCACAAAGTCATCTAACACCGAGCATTCTTATAAGGAATGAAGATAATTTGATTGCGGTAACACCATACTTGATGAATTTATAGTTAGACGTAATCGATAGAATTGTTGCCTGCTATTCTCAATTTTACTGAAGGTTGCATTGTTTCTGTCAGAGCTTTGAGTGTAGCCGTAGACTTTATCTCTTCGTCGCAAATATATTTCATACACTGTCGTCGACACGTGAAGCCTTCCATAGATCTATCAACATTCACTTATTTTTATATAACGCACCGACCTATTTTATACAAGAAGAAAAATGAACGTTATTACGATTCATTATAAGAACATTTTTACAAAGGCATATATATAAATAAAAAGAAAAGTTAGCTAGTCAGTTCTAAATATGGCCTGCCTAAAATTTTTAAGTTTATTAATGTATACATATTTTGGGTCTATGCGTTGATGGTGCTATGTGTTGTATGTAGTCATGTTGCTAATACCAAATATACAAAAAAATTGACAAAACAATTTAGTTCTACATATTTTGTGACTGAAATACAAATAGTACGGGTGCTGTGCAAGTCACAATAACACTATCTTTATGAAAAATCTTGAAATGGCGCCCGACCAACAAAAATTGATGAATCACATTTAAACCGAGGCGCGACGCCCGGCAGTATACTCAACCATTACCAATAACAATTTCCCGGACACCATCTTTGTTCACGATTCACTAAACCTTGAAGATTTATAAAGTATATCATCCTGTCCATAACAGAACAGCAACTTTAGTTGTGCATTTTGTTTGTAATTATAATCTCAGTTTTATATTAATTATTTAAATAAATTAGAAATAATTTAAAAACTATCTTTTATTTCAATACTTCGCACTACGCACCAATCTCCTACATGACTACGAAGCCGTGACCTGGTTCCAATACCTTGGCTGAAATACGGAGAGGTATTAGCATGGCAAAATCTGCAATGACCCAGTTGAGTAAAATTTAGAGGGACCGTAACATAACCCACCATCGTATATACATCTAGTCCGCAGCCTCGTCTGCTCTATTGCTCTGTACAGTGCAGAGACGTGCACTTTCAAAGCCGCAGATAGGCAGAGAATCGACGCTCTTGAGATGTGGTGCTGGCGTCATACGCTGCGAGTACCATGGACGGCCCGCCGCACCAACATTATTCTCAAGCAACTTAAAATAGAAAACACCCAACGTCTCTCCACAACCTGCCTACGACGAATACTGCAGTACTTTGATCATATTGCACGCAGGGACACAAGCAATTTGGAACGTCTAATGGTGACTGATAAAATCGAAGGGAAAACACCTAAAGGTAGAAGAGAAATCCAAAGGATGGTCGGACCAAATATCGGAGGAACTTAAAATACTTGTCAGGGACGCACTCCACCAAGCCACAGTGCGGAACCGATGGAGACAACTGGTTGACGGAAACAAATGGAGTCACGATCCTCAGCAGTAAGGGAACGACTAAAGAGAGAGAGTTCAATACTTATTTGCAACTGCATTACTGAGTATAAGCTATCAATATTCTAATTGTAACCTACATAAAATTCACATTCAATAAGTACCTATCACTTGATTTTAGGTTAATTTTAAAGTACCTGAGCGTACTGAGCTCTGCTTGGTATTTTTTATTTTGGTAAACGTTCTAAAAATGAATCCTAGCTAGATCGATGCATACTAAATTACATTGAAATCGATGCATACATATTACATGAAAATCGTTGGAGCCCATTTCCGAGATTCGGATAAACATTATATATATACAAGAATTTTGCAGGTACTAGAGCCACGCTGATTTCAGAATGAAAAGGCCGGATCCACCAGGGCGGTACTATCCTTGCACAGAAAATCAAGGTAAAATACAGCGTTCGTGCTGTCATATTTCGTTGGTGAGCGCGAGACAATGATGCAGAAACAACACTACGCCGCCATGCCATGGTGTGGGTCACCATGCTGAATTGTATGTATTTGCAATGAGTTTAGTGACCACCACTCTTAGGTTTTGCTTATGCTTTCCATCAGGCAGAGTAGGGTCACTTATAAAAAAAAGAAAAAAATGCTCATTTAAACATATTAGACTAGATAGGTAAATTGTATATGTCGGAACTTTTGCATAATGTTATTGAAGTCTGCACTTGAACAGCGTCGTAGATTCTTTCTTCTTTTTCATCCTGAATCATTAAGCATAAATTCATGCATTTGCGTTTGAGTTCTTCGTCTCTCTTGTTTAATTACTAATTCTACTATAAAAATGGTCTTAAAATGTCTTGGTTATGTAAAAAAATTAAAACAATATACATTTAATAATTATTTAAGTTAGTGGTCATTAAAATATAATATATTTAGTAGCTTTGTACAAGTTGATCAAATGAAAAAAAAACCAAAGAAAACAAAACGATTCAATCATAAAATTATACTATAGGCAAGTAAAATGTTTGGGTTATAATAAAACTGATAGACATTAACATAATATGTTTGAATGTTTAATAATAATATAATATTTTTCCAGTCACGATTTCGAAATAAGGTAATGTGTGAGCATATTCGTTGGTCTGTACATTTTCTGTGCTCACCGGGCGATATGATCGGACTCCCCGTCGCCTTATTGATAAGGTTTCCATACTTCCCGTGTGTATCGGAATGCTTCTGAGTTTATTTAATATAATCCCCATCTCTTTATGGCGTTCATACGCCGTATATAATGTGTACATACGCGTTTGAGTGTACGCAGTGGCAATATTGAGATAAACTGATTATTTTATTGAACAAATCCTAATAATTTGTCATGCTAAAGCATTAATACACAATATTATAATATAATTATCTGGCCTATTCAAACCACAAAGGCCATACCTAAATACACTTTTTTATGAAAGAATTATCTAACACTTGTATAAGATATTCTGTTATTTTCAATACACTCACGCCTTTATATTTGTATAATTTAGAAACCGATTTAAAAAATTAAAGTGGTCTATTTTGTCCAACCAACCAACAACTATTTTGACCAAATTAATTGTGGTCCACATAAAAGAAGAAGTATAATGTTAAGTTTTAATATTTTTTCTTAAAAATATCCAACATTAACCTTCACAAGTATGTAACGTAGAGTAATAAATTGCAATATTTAGGTATGTGTTGAAGATAAGACATTTTGGTACCTTGAACATAAAAAAAAGGTAATAAAAAAAATGTGATGTGTGTTATGAAAATTTCCTGGGATAAACTTCTTAACACTTCCATTAATACAATATATGTGTGTTTATGTAAGTGTTAAAAGTTTGTCCCAGAAATTTTTATTACGGCGTAAATACGAAAACAAATAGTAATCAATATTGGAAATCGTACGGAACTATACATCAATCGATAGGATAGCCACCGTAAATTGAAAGCAGCGATTATGATGGGTAAAATAGATTCGCCAGAGGTCGACGCGACATCACGAAGCGAGTTGAGGGTTAAAGAGCGATACTTCTAAGCTAGTTCAAACTACGGGTTTAACCGACACAATGGCCAATTTCATTGAATTTTCTATGATGGATACTAGTTTTCTTAAAGCAGTTAACGGTGTTCTGCAATCACTTTAAATTAAACTAACACTTAAACTATTAATACTAAGCGAGTGTATTTATATGTAATGAGAATAATTATAATGCCGATAGCAAAGTGAGTTTACCTTAAATTCTGATGTAGGTATAAAGAAATACTTCCAAATTTATTTTATGTTTAAGATTGCATAACAAACATGAAAGAGAGCTAATGTAACATTCATAAGTGTGCATGTGTGAACATGTGCATTTTCTGTCAGCAAATTTTGGATTAGACACAAAACTATAACACCGTTACATTTTGTCATATCAATTGTACCCTCTATCGTTGTATTCTGCTATCCTTATTGTAAAATAATAATTATAACATTTAGTTTTTTTTATTTTTATTTGTTGACGAACTGTAAATAACTTGATATATACGAGTTAAATCTTTTTTAACTTTTCGTTGTAGTTATTTGTAATATTTGGTGGATAAAAACAATAAGTATATTTTAATAAGGTACCTACTGTGATAATGTAGTATTTAGAACGCATTTGCTTTGTAGAAGTTGGTTCTGAAATAAGTCGTCACGGAGGCGCGGAATAGCGTCATTGTAACATTAAGTCGCGCCCCTAAAATAACTCTTAACTAATTTGTTCTAACATGTTGATAGAAAAACAGAATAAGGAAAAATTGCACCGAACCATTTTCTTCTGTGTTCGTCAAATAAATTCTTAATTTCCTTGATTAGGAGTTATTAAACGTGTTAATATCAATGACACACGTCATAAAAAACTTCAATATTCTTAGCTGGTTAGTTAATGATGACATGAGAAAATGAAATGCTTACATCGAAACAAAATTGAGATGTAAAATATTAAACTAAACTGTTTATCGAATAACCAGGTTTTAATAACAAATTCCTTAATATAAACAATTTTTGTACTTTTGATGATACAACGTAACTATGGTATTAGAATTTTGAATTTAGTTGATATTTTCTTTGAATTCAAGTATCATTAAGTAGAAAATTAAAAACTTTAAATAATTTCTAAAATAGTTATTAATTATTTCTCTCAAACTTTGATATGTATGTGATATGGTAATGTTTTGTCAATATTTATACCAACTTCGTAAATTTATTTTTCACTGTACCTTTTTGCAAAATATTTGATGTAAATTATTAGCCGCTAATAACATTTAACATCAATCAAATACCGTTATACAAAAACGATTTAGATAGCCTACATAATTATATCGCATTATACAGCGAATCTGCACGATATTTTGTTTCGGATAAGTTCAATAAATAGCGTTGTATTCGTGGTGAATGCTAACCACGGGAATTACGTGTACCCGTCGCGATCCTTGTAAAATAAAACTTTAACGAACATCACAACGACAATTCGACACAGAGTCGACTGCCTCAGCGATCACAAAGCTTTCTCATTAAAGCGTCACCGGTCAAAGCCGTGACACTAAAAGTCATTCCGACTAAAAAAATTCTTCAACCCGTTTTGTTACATTTCTCAACGCTCGGAAAAAGAGCACAAAAGATTTTCTTAGTTGAAGCGTGACTGTCGTAATTAGGTGGCGAGAGCATTCAGCTCGTGTTAAACGTTCGCTCTGATACATAATATAGAAATCATCAGTACTTTGTCATTGGCGTGTGCATACGACTGCCACTCGATCGCGCAGATCATGCAAGATAAACTCCGTTGGCTTTGGTAAACAGCTGCTTGCACTATACGTAATTAACTAACATGTTTTATGACTTCCAGTGAGCCCATGTTCCACGTGTGACATGTTTCATTTGAACTGGAATGTAAAAATACGTGTGAATTGATTGTTTTTCTCATAAAAATATGAGACAAGTTCATTCTGTATATCTTTAGGAATTCGTAAAGTGTTTTAAAGCGTTTACTTTCTCGTATTATTTTCCAAAGTAGTTCACATCGTAAGGGCCACAAGCCAAACCTCTTTTAAATATAATGCTTAATTTCCTACATTTCTTACTTGTCTCGAAGAGTTAGAGTCGGTACCGAGAATCACCTAATTAGTGTCAATGTTAAGCAAATTCCAATGCATATGCCCCGCCAATCATTTACGATGTCCCATCACATAAAATCCAACTTTAATAAGTTGCTTCCAATTTAAAATCAAAATTATTTTTAAGACCGCTGTCTCTCCGAAGTGGGGACCCGACGGGGGCCGGATTATAAATCATAAATGCCACGTTAGGCCTGCCAGACGGCCAGGTTCGTATCGAAATTATCGCCCCTTTGCCGCGTGTAAAATATACACAACAGTTTCAAGTTACTGGCCCAAATATTTCATTTCGATGTCCAAAATAAAATAACTTGATCGCAGTCAGATCAACCTGGAGTCTCATCATTCGACTTACAACAAATATTCTAAAAGAATGAAACAGAATCTATGAAACCGGTTTGTCTAGGTTTTGTTGCAAAAACAAGAATGCCGATTAACGATCTGCAGGTTATTTTACAATTAATTGCGTTAAATAAATGTTTTTTTTATTATGTAATCATTGATTGATTCATTACCCTGAAGATAAAGATGATTAAATTTAACAGTGTCATTAGTCTAATAGTGGACCTCCCATCTACCTGTGGTAATTAGGAGGTAAATATTCTGTGAGTATACTGATGGACACGCTATGGTAGTAACTAGCTCAGTACTTCCGCACACGCGGATCTATTCGCCTAAATACTGAAACATTTATTATATCGCAATCAATCTACTTGAGAATTCTAGTTTCTGTGATCCAATTAGAATATTTCTTAAGCATCAGTCAAAGTGTCTCACTTGACAGTTGAGTAATTTAACTTAATTATGTATCCATTTAATTTACTTACGTTATAATTTGTATTTAGATTCATGTGAGAATTCTTCGCTTTTAAGTGCCATATAAGGCAATTTAGAGTAACCTATGCATTTAAAACCATTCATATGTCAGTCTAATATAGTGCGCAAATATTAAACAAAAATTACGTGATACATTATGTATCTCTTGTTTGAAAATAAACTGGAATGTTTAGTCCAGAGATTTATAACATAGACGCGTTCAAAAAAGAACAATATGAGATAATAATGGCAAGGCAATGAATAAATATCAATACTCAAAATAAGATGTAGACAGCCGATACACGTTGGGACAATCTACAAATGTCAAAGATTCAAAATGTATGTCGCACACATAACGAACATGAGTCTCGTGTGGGCTAGAAAAGCACAACATAAATTATTCTCATTGTTTCGAAAGGCCCATGATAAATGTATTTGTGCTCTTAATTTAAGTTTGCTATTGGTAGAAAGGTCCTCTACTAGGAAATTTTAAACGTCCGTTTTGTCTCCAATTTCGATATAGACTGAACAGGAATGAAGAACTTTAATTAATTTACATGTTTATGATAACAATTATTCTTAGAAATCATTGATCCCGATCAGAAAACCGAATGAATATATTTGTGGTAGACGTCCAGAAACAAGAGTTATAAGTTGTGTTTGTTTGTAATTTTATTGGTGACAGAATATAAATTATTCTGAAATAGCGGCTAACTTTATTTTCCCCGTGGATTGGCATCCAGCGCACTATCCAAGTCTAACATTTATAATATATCATTCGGAAGTAGCAAAAAGTTGGTGTCGGATCGTTGCGACAGTAATCATAGCTGCAAAAACTTCTACACAAGCACCTGCAATTACAAACCATTTAAGGCCAGCTACGTGCCTTACATAATAGTTAAAATCTAAGTGTTTTCTATAAAGAAATCGTATCTAGAGTTTCTATCGGTAGTTAGTGAACAAACTGGGACATAAATACATTTACAACCTTTTCTACACTTGTTTTGAAATAACTTGCACTTAGGTGAAACAACTTGTTAATGTTGATATCACCTACTATCTATTTATGATAATGATAGACACACCGAGCGATTCTTTTAACCGTGTGATAGGTTTCTGCTAAAATGATCTATTGTTTTATAAAAAAACTATTTAAGACGAGATTGTGCCACAGTATGTGCACACAGAATAGTATAGTGGTAGTGATAATAGAAATGTCATTCTCCAGGAAGATTGAAGTAGCGACAAGGACAAAGTATCAAACGCGGTTTACAGGATTAAGTACTATTTTAGAAAAACGGCTTAAGGCGAATAGCCTTGCAATTACAGTCAGAGCGTCTTCTCGTCCGTCCGTCTGTCCGTGCATCCAATATGGCCGCCGCATGCCTGCCCAAGATTGACTAGTAGCTGAATGCTTCTTTGCCAGCGGCGATCTAGGTTGAGTCGATCTATCTGAGAGCATGCTGGCATGCAGGAATGAAGCTCTAGCCGCTTGGTAAATTAAAATACTTTTTGTTTGATAAATATTCCGTGATTATCTTGTATGTTGGATTTTATGTATGACTAGCATGTATTGTGCGTACATACAAGACATAACATTATACGTCGAATTGTTTGTTAACTCACCGTTCGAAAAGTTGATATTTCGAGTAGATACGTTATCGTAGTTCATACCTGCAACATGAAAGCTTGGTTTTAGTGTTATATGTATTTCATTCCTAAGGCAATAAAACGCTCTTGCAGAGCCTAAAACAAAATTAGATTTTAATTGTGTAATTTAAGCAATATTCATGATAAAGTTCAGAATACTAATAAATAATCTAAGATATTGGAATTCGGTATATGAAAAGGTTTTTTTGCAAATAGAAGTAGTATATATATATGATACATATGTGGACTGCTTTTATTTGTGATTATGATACGTTAATATCCTACTCTAGTGCATTGTTGAATTTAAGATTCATAGTATTCTCATAAAAAAAGTAAATTAAAATATTTGGACGTTAAACGTTGCCCGCCTGTAGTGCATAAAACCCATCATTACACAAATGTAATCACCGCTAACCCAAAACCACATAAGTCACATTTATCGCCACATCAAAAAGCAATCAAGCGACAAAAGTTAGGACACGTCATCGAATGGAACTCCGACGAAAATGTGTTTGAAACGCACCTAATCGATTCCACAGAGGCACAGGTAAAGCCGGTCCTAAGGAAGATAGAGTTCTATAACCGTCACAGAGCTCATCAGGAATAGATTCTTATGTACAAACGCTAATCTGTTTTAATAACACCGTTATGGTTACTAACATATTTACTGCAAAGAATGTACATAAATACCTAAAGTGCCGATTATTAAACTAAATTTTAACGTGATTTGAAATAAATGACAAGAAATAATCATTGAAAGACATGAAAGGCACTGTAGGTAGCTCGAGTTGATTTATTACGAAGGGATCGTAAATTGTTTGGTTCTTTTTTGCAAAACAAATGCTATAATTTGTATCAATTATATAATCAAGACAGACAACTGCTACTTCATTATTACAATTTCAAATTAAAGTCCTTTAGGTAGGTATTTATTATTAATGGGAGTTGTCTAATGATCGAAATTCAAACCACAATTATTAATTGTTTGTTTCAACACTTTTCTTCCATATGACAATAAACTTAACTTGTCCCAAATTTTATACTCATCCATTTACATAACTTTGATTAAACGGGGTACAAAGATTTTGCTTTACGTATATAAAATATAGATGAAGTCAGAATATCTAGTGAGCTTGGCAGTATCTTCACCCAATGGAAAGTTGGTACAGAGATTTTGCATCACGACCATGAAACAAAATTGTGATGACAAAAAACTTTAATTTGTTTAATAAATTTTAGCTAAATAATACTAATTTATTGTTTGTTACTTTACCCACTATTTGTTAGTTATTACTGTTGTTGGGTCCTTTGCTTTTGAACATTTATGAATACTGTCTATGCTATTTAATTCACATAATACAATGTTATGTCTTTGTCTTGTATCACAGTTGTAATAAAATTAATTTAACGTCTCAGTCTTGGTAGTTTCATTTTTTAGCTTGCCCTGTATATTATTAATAATAAAAATCATCAGTAGATTATACATACTAAAACTTAACTGTAGCACTTCGGAAAATTTTCAAAACTATTGTTTTAGGATATGGTTTGAAGCCATAGCCCAATACTCGTAAATTCGGTGTATAACTAATGTCGGGTTGGGTATTCGGGTGCGTCGTTTGAGGTTGAAGCAGACACCCCCCGCTGTCTAAGAGATATGTTACCTGCTCTCGGTGGAGAACCAACACTAACGTATTGACGATGCTATAAATTACTAAAATGGCCGTGGCATTCTGATTAAGAAACTAATTTTGGTGTAAGGCTTAGACCTTGTTTGTATCTTACCTTTTTTTAATGTGATACTCGTGTTTATTTAATTTAACTAATTTTCCTTTTGATTCGTTTCGATGGATAAAAAAATTAGGAAATGCCTCTGTGGCATTTAAATTAATAAATGTGATAATGTTATAAAAATGTGTTCAAGTACCTTCTTAAAAATATTGTATTGTGTGATATTAGTATATATTGTGTGGTGTGTACGTGAGTGTGTTAAAATTAATGTCTCATAAATTATAAGAACTTTCTAAGATACATGCATTACATATGCATGTATCTTAGAGAAACACACACCACAGTTTTATCCTACTTTTTCAAAAGATTTTCAATTTGTTCATATTTTATTTCTAGTGAAAACATTTACATATTTGAATATATTTTGTAATACAAACATTCAAATTAAATTATAAGAATTTTTAATTAGGTTGTATTTACAATCTGTAATTTAAGAAATTTGTATTATTCATTGCGACAGGAATTATATTCATTGTTTATCTCTGTGTGGTCTCGAGCACGCACAGACCACCCCACAACCTTGTCCGACTGTTTGCTTTTAACTAGAGAACAGGAGAAGTATCCCCTTATCTATAAATGACCGCTTCCAACTCGCACTAATCCAACTGTCGAGGATACTGAGTGCCTACTGTATTTATCTTCATAAATTAATAAATATAACATAGGTTTAGCTTTCTCCTTTTTTATACATTTTTCATAACACGTATACACTTAGGTACTGCCTTAGTTGGCACATACTTAGGTACTAGTTAAACAAACCCCGAGCCATAAAACCCCACCAATTTAAAAGGACTGACGATTTCGCATCTAATGGGGCGATAAACTAAAAAATTAAGAAGTCTAAACTTTTGAAATGATTAAAAATATGAAATCTTCTCTATAATCAGTTATCTGTTCGCTTCATCATCATGATCAGTCTATCACAGTATACTGCTGGACATAGGCCTCTCCAATTGCACGTTACTTAGTAAGATCTGTTCGCTTAGATCTTTGAAACTACTCAACGGATATTAATGTAGCTTTTAACAATAGATAAAGTTATTTAAGAGGAAGGTTTATATATCTAATACATGCATATTATAGTAAAATAAATCAGCGAATTTCAAAGACTTCCGTTGAGATGCAGGGCTGTGTCGATAGTTATGTATGATATACCTACAGTACAACAGATTATAACAAACTTGCAACTACATAAATTAAGTGAACGGATGTAAAATTGTAACCTTATCCATACCTATTTTATAAATGTGAAATTAATCTGTCTGTCTGTCTTGCTGTCACGGCCAAATTGCTGCACCGATTTCAATGAAATTTGGCATGGAGATACTTTGATTCTTGAGGAAGGTCATGGGCTACTCTTTGCTGCGATAACTGACAAATACGCGGGTAGAGCCGTGCGCAAAAGCTAGTAACAGATAAATAACAGAACACATTCTTCTAAGTCTGTAAAACTATTCTCATTCCATCATAACAATAGTCAGTAAAGCAATATAAGTCTATAAAGCAGGTATTCCTCAAAATTCTCTACTACGCACGCCGAAGCCAAAACGAAAAGAACCGCAGTAAAGATCATTCGAGTCAAGGCTAACGGCCTTATTGTACCTATAACGAGGTAAAAAGAAATCATCTATACAAATAAATAAAATTGGATTGTCTGTTTGTAATATTAAAATAACCGCTTTTTACTAAATGCATATGTATGTATACACGGTACATATAGCAAAAATGTAGTTAAAAAAAGTTGTCTGTCTGTCTGTCTGTTTGTTCCGGGTATTCTCTGACACGGTTGGACCGATTTTGACTCCACTGAAACTTGAATCCAGGGAGTAACTTAGGCTACTATTGTTTAGAGAAACTTTGTCCCGCGGCGTTACTCGCGGTACAACAATAACCGCGCGTAGCACCGCTGGGTTCAGCTAGTTCGATAATATAAAATGTTAACAACACTAACAAATTCACATCAACTTCCAAAGTTGCAGATGTGAACAGAATTAATACAAATCATTTTCACTATTTGTATTGTTTCGCTTTAAAATAGCTCCTATAATTTCATGTTGAATAATTTAATAATAAAATAACGTGTTGTGAAATTTACGACCACATAAAAGGCGATTGGCTTTGAGGTCTCGTCTCGAGAAAGCGCACGCCGGAAGCCACTCTCCAACATACCCGCTGTGAATCTGCAACTTACTGCGCTAAATCGACTTAACTACTGTTTCACTTGGCTTAATAAATTAATACCTTACTTTTGATTAGACAGTGATTATCTTGTTGATTGGTGGGTAAAGGCGTCGGTTGCAGAATCGAGGCTAAACGCCATGGTTCTGAACGCGGAGTTCCAGTAATGAAAGACAGATAAAGACTGCCTATGACTTTGTAATGAAACCTTTTTGTTTAGGTTATACCTAGTACAAGAGTAATATTCTACTGTAAATATCTATTAAATAAGGGACTCATATTTTTATCGTAAAAATACATATACATATATAAATTCTTATTGTAGTTATTTACAGCTAAAATATGTACAATATACACCCCTAATACTACAAAGTAAAAAAATCACTGGAAGTTTGTAATAAAGTGTCCCTTCACGTTAATATCCTGTGTCAAAACAATTTCTATGCAAATAATACTGATAGCTATTTTTTAAAGTTCCGTACTATGTATCAAAAAACGGCACCATTACTTGATCACTTCGTTATCTGTCTGCCTGTCTGTTCATCTGTCAAGACCCTTTTTCTCAAAACATGTGGAGGTAAGTTAAGGCTAGTGTCGAATACTCCAGTCTATGGTCTCTTGTAGAAGTGAAAAAAATGAACTTCTAAGTCGCTACGATGAAAAGGTACGGTCTTTTATACTCCATTTTGTCTTATATTTTGACACTCGCAAGGGAATGAAAACCTTTATGGTATTTCCCATACCTAGAATTATAAAATTTAGCATGAAGCAAAGCATTTAAAAAATAGATGGTAAGTAGTACTAGTACATAGCAAATAGAGATTATTCCCTTTTTTTCAATTGGTACACTAACCATGACCTATGTCGAAGTATGGAAATAAAAGTTTTCCAACTAAAAAGTTAAGTTTATGTAACTAAAAGTTTGTACAGAATCCTCGGTGCGCGAGTCTAACTCGTACTTGGACTTTTTTTAAATATAATAATTTGTACCTAATCCTAACCTAACGTTCGGTTAATTTTCATCCCACCAAAAGCATTTCCATGTAAATTTTTGCCAAGACGACTGCATATGGCTTACCCTGTAAAAAAGATATCAGATCTCACGTAGAGCGAAGCTGCTGAATATACACGTCCTAACTCTATCAACCCTAACTTCAGAAGCTCTACATCTCAGTAAAAATGTTGTTGTTGGTTGGCAAATTTCAATCAGAAAAATTTGTTTTTTACAGATACAAACAATTTGAATAGATACACATTTAAATACATATTATGCTTAGCATCAATTTAACGTTAACTTATGGCAGTAACTTAATTACACTTAAATCTCGGATCTACAAATTGACCGGCCTGAAACTTAATATGAAAATACCTACATTTTTTTTTTTACAAAAATAGTCTTTGTAGTTGTCAGAGAAAAAATAATTTTAAAGGTATTCGCGGCAGTAACTTTCTATCAAACTGCATAAGCGACTGTTCCAACTTTGAAGTTAGACGGTTTGAAGCGTCAAGAGAGGGCCATGGCGGTAGATATACTCGTTAGGTTGTTTTTAATCTTTCAATTTGCTAGACACTCCGTCACGGATTCTTTACTAGAGGTCTTGGCCCCTATTACTTGTGACATAAACTTGTAACAGAAACGTGGGTGTTACCTCAGCTATACACAAGTAAAAGCCAGTTTACTGTTTAGGTACTGAAAAGTTGCGTTCAACGTTCGTCGGCACATTTCATTTGAAAGCAATCACCGAGAGGCATTAGTGAAGCCGATCATTGAAACAGAGAGACATAAACAAACAACTTTATAAACGCCATAATCAACAGTCAAGCGATTGACATTAGTTACGCAATAGTAGAAAGAATATCGTAAACCAAATCCGAAGGAATAGGCTCGTTGGACCATAAAAATGTTTATTGCTTTTCTTCCCACTTGTCCACAAGTTCATTGACATCATATATTCTAGATTGAATTTACAATACAACTAAATATGTACATATCATTATCATCAATTAATCAATGCATGTTATTTTATAGATTGTGACCGTTTATCGTTTAGATCCACGTCTAAATTATTTTTGTACAATTTTTTTTTTGTTAATTTACCTGTAAATCTAGACAAAGACTTGCTACATCGGGCAAGTTATTCGATTCGCTAGTTCTTTATCAAGCGTTTGAATTTAAAATTGCACGATTCTAATCTTACATTATTCTATCAATTTCCTGTAGGGGACGATTTCTTCTTTATCTGTGATATTTACGTTCCAATTTCGAGTGTTTCAAAAAAAAAATTAAAATTGTCTTAACATCTTTATTTTATTTAAATTGATTTTTAAAAAATATATAGAAGTTCTATGCGAGGTATAAAGAAAATAACTATTGAGGTATACATTTATGTTTGATCATCTGTTAAGGTATTGTGTTATAATATTAAACGAGTCAGTCTACAATAAACAGTTGCAGTGACAATACGCATTTTTAGTTTAAGTTCCTACAGTTCAAGCAAAAGTGAACCTTATCACCCCAACAATTTTTATTATGATTTTTATCGAAAAAAATAAAAAATGAAACTAAACTTGTCTCTTGTGCTGCCACCTAGTAATTTCTACTGAAAAAAGTTCTGTCTAGAGTTACTCCGTACTTGTTACATACAATACAGATTACTACGCTATACAAAATTTTTCGTATAAGAAAATAAGTAAATAAATATTTTTTACATCTTTTTTATAACTAAATACATATTATACAAAACATCCAAACTCTGAAAAAACAAATATTTGCAGATCGTAAATAAATATTTTACCCTTCCTGGATACCGCTTCGCAACGCCCCATAAGAAACTTTGTTCCAACAAAAATAAATTTTATTACTCAGAATGGTAAGTGTTTGTATAATTAAAAAACACTTATCAATATATGTGTACTGCAATAATATTATTCCGAATCACTCCTTTAAGTCGTACAGCATTTCCATAAGATTGTATTGTAAATTGATTAAATCGAATTCCACATATTTTCAAAAAATAGGTTAAATACATTGCATGAGTTTTAAAGCCTTTATAAATCATATTAATTGGCACTCAAGTAACGAAAGTTGATTCGCAAAGTCATCATTAGGCATCCTCGTCTTAAGCCACGCCATCGGCTCGTAACACCACTAGATATGTACATTATATTGCTACCGACATCCGTAATTGCCCCAGTATGTATTGAATGTGCTATGTGACAATACGACAAGCGAACACTGAGCTTTCGTTTCTCACAGAGTCCACTTTCTTTTTTTATTTATCAGCGTAATATCGGATGTATGCTTTTGCGACAATGTTAATGAAATTAGATCAGCTATTCCGGACTTTATCACATTACTTTAAATTTATTTAATGATGTAAATTTATTTTTCTCAAGTGTATCGGCTACAATATTCATTTTATAGCAATTTAAATCTAATTTAATATGATTAGTGAAAGCACTAACGATTTAATTATATGTATTAGGTTGTTGATTTGTACGTATGTTGAAATTTCAATGTAATAAAATACAAGTAAATACTATGGTAATTGAGAAACGAGTATTATTGGTGCACTGGATAGTTTTTTGTTGTATGGCTTGTTAACACTTATCAATTGTATTCTAAAAACATTATTCAATTTCTTAGGGTTACAGGGTCAATTGTAGCCCTTCTTGTCTCACCGTAATAGTGAAAGTTTGTGTCTCTTTGATGTGGTGATACTTTGATAACAATTTATTTTGGAATGAATTATATTTTCACAGACACTACCTTAATCAGAATCTACTAATATCATAAATGCGAAAGTTTGTCAGGGTGGATATTAATTATCTACTTTTTTACACAGGTAGTAAAGCCATACTGATATCAGCACGAAAGGCCCGGTTCAACCGGAGCGGTACTATCCTCGCACAGAAGATCAACGTAAAATGACAGCGTTTGTGCTGTCGTGTTTGGTTGATGAGTACGAGACTGGAGGCCGGAGAAATAATGTAGGAGCATCACTAGGCCGCCATGTCACCACGTTGCATTGTTTGCTTTCGCAAAGAGTATGGTGACCACTACTTTTGGATTCTGCTTAGAGTTTCCATCAAGCAGAGTAGAGTCATTTTGGCAGGGTCAAACATAAAAAAAGATGATTATTTAACGTGATTAGCATCAGAATATCACATAGGTTACTATTTACCGCGATTATCAACACAAACCAGCATTTAAATACAAGTATCATACTGGCATTTAAATTATGGTAAGCATAGCATATTTTAACAACGGAAGACACACTGAAAATAATTAAAAATTAATTAATTAGTCTATTAACTACAATTTAACAAAAAAAAATATAAAAAAGGTAGCAATGAAGCCATTACAAGATATTTATAAAAAACCAACGAGTAAATACTCGTACTAAGAAATGGATTTACAAGTACTAGTGAACTCACACGACAGAGTTGTTATATAGAACTTTTGTTACATGAACTAATCTGAAACTTTGTGTGTTTAGTGAGTGTAGGCGATTTGTTTGACATGAATATTTGAAAAGCGACGTGATAATTATTATTTGGTGTCAAATAGTGAGAAAAGTCGTGAGAATAACATCAAGTGAACGACAGCTCGTGACTGTGTGTAAACGTTGAAACTGCGGCTAACGAATCACTCTCAGTAAGACTTTACTACTTTATTAGGAAACCTCATCGTAAATTGACAACTTCAGCTTTTACGAGCGACTAACACCTTTTCAATTTCATAATTTTTCTATTAAGTGTTAGTGATTAAGAGTAAAATATCAGCTCTATAAATATCATTGCAGTTTGTATTAAAACTATATCTACTTATAACATTCGCGTTCATAAATAATACAGAGTTTCAGGCATTTACTGAAAGCTATTACTTTCAATTCAAAGTGTTGGGGTAGTTGGAACAAAAATTAGAGAGATGTTAATGATTCCATCACACAATGCAATTCATTATAGGATATTTTTAGTAGACACGGCTCTTTTGGTACTGCAGTAATATAAACATAATCTTATATACCGTCCAAACTTATATGTAACAATAAATTGCTTGGGAAATACGGATCCCATTAAATCACATGCTTAAAACACGCTACCGGCGCCGAGGACTAATTGAAAATTGCGAATATGCAGTGCCTAGATTCAGCGTATTAATTAAAACTAAAGATTCTCGCCTCTCTTTGCCTATGTTGAAATACCTACTTACTCACTACTCAACTTATGCATACTCATCTTCAGCCAGGTCAGTACAAAGTGAACATTAACCCTATGTTGTAAGAGTTAAATTCCAAAGTCGTTAGTTAAAACTTTTGTATTCAATTTTAAACTATAAACAGAGGGCCTAAAGTCTATTTTAAGGTAAACAAAATTAAGAATGGATGTGAAATCAAACAAGGAGCGTAGTTAATAATTTATTGATATAAGACATGCGAAGCCCATAAAGTTACCTTTGGCACACGTCTCGGTCTCTTTTAATTTGTAACTCGTTAGCTTTAAGGAGCCAGTGTCTGCGACATGCTTAGATTAAGATTTCACCGCGCTTAAATATTTTATTTGCTTCCGTACGCACCAAAATTTATTCCTGATTGTAGATTAAACATAATTTTCATATTGAAAATACAGAATAATAATATGTGGATAAAAAATTGTGAAGAGTTTAATACCATTTCAATAAAAAAATTGATTTATCGAAGAAGTTTGCAGTATAATTTTCTTGTACACTGATATTCGATATAAGAAAAGGTGTGAAATACTAAATAAATATATGAATGAAATAAATACATAGTCATTAGAGGGTTGAGGTAACAGAGGTTCATTAAGAGAGTAAACACTTAAACCGAGAGTAACAAGCATCGGTCTGTCAAACAATAGTCATAACTGTTGAACAAACAAAAGTTATCGCTCATAAGGCAAACGTTTGGCCGAAATAGAGGGGGCGGCGCAAGTGGAGAATGTTAGAAAAACTTATAGAAAATGACAAGCAACTGACAGGGACGGAAATAGCCATAGCGTTGAAATGAGCGAGACGGATACAAAACTCGTTCTCCGGCATTCCGTCGCATGGTAGATTTAGGAACAGGGGCAGAACGATACGATTAGAAGGTTATGTTGTGTTATTTTTAAGGATAGTTTAAATAATTAGATATCAATAAACAAAATTAAAAATTATAGCTCTAAGCTAAAAGCAAGTTCACGGTATGTTATTAAAAGTAATTTATGAGCCGAATTGGGGTTTGCAAGTACTTAAAACATTTTGGCAGGTGAAATCAACATCGACAATAACAGCAATTGGTTATATTGACAACTAAATTAATATAACGTCCATTTTTTACATGTTTGACTCATGTTAGACTGTGACCTTACGCACTACCAATATAAAGAAACCCAAAAGTATTCATTAAAACTATAGTTCTATACGTTTAACTCTCTCAACTCTTAATTACAGATTTGTTGGCTGGACTGAGTTATATGATAATTTGAGGTTTATTTTATCATAAATCAATAAATATTATATGTAGTGAAGAAGAGGTAATCATATGTTACTAGTGAATCACGAGTAGTTTAAATTTAGTATGTTTCAACTTTTAACTTAAAGATTTATTTTTATGTCCGTTTTTAGTTATTTTGTGTTTAGTATTTTTTTCTTAATGAACGAAGCAGTAGTTACAACTATTTATTAAAACTTATTCTACTGACGATATCCGTGATGGTAAGCTATTTCCTGTATAGTTTGTACTGGCTGGTCCACTGCAAACCATAGGCCTTTAGCCATAGTTGATTCACAATCCTCGTATTCGAGCAAGGTCTACAAAACATGAACATATTTAATACGATTTTTCATCATTCGGACTTTGTTCTTATTTGGTATACTTATTCAATATCTCATTCGAGTATATAGGAATGTATATTTTACACGAAACTGATAAATTAGAGCAAATCACTGGCTCGCTTGTCTTTTCATAATGTAACGATAATTTAAAATGTGAATGTTCCGTTATACGTATGAGTAATGTAGCCAATCACCTCAAGCGAGTTATAAGCGTATGTATAAGCAAGTATTAAGAACTTTATAGAACTCAATATATTTTTTAAGCAATATAATAACAAATTATATATAAGAATTTAATATTTAATTTATGAGTGTTTGACAGTATTAAAATTTATACATATATCCCAATTAATCCCAACATATTGCCTTATTATGCTAATAAAGCAACAGATTATGACAGTTAAGGTTTAATAATATCAACAATATAGTCGTTTCTATGCGGCTTCACATATCCTGTTGAACATATTATCTATTTTTATATTTTAACATTGGCGAAAACTTATTTCGCCTGCTATAGAAGGAAGAAATAGTGTGTTCACGTAGAATTTTAAGCGTGTAGTGTCTGATTATTTAAAATATACCTTATCAGATATTAAACAGGTAGTAGAGCCACGGTGATTTCGGCACGGTAGGGTCGGCTCGACCGGGTCGGTACTACCCTTGCCCAGAAAATCAACGTAAGATGACAGCATTCGTGTTGTCGTGTTTCGTTGGTGGGTGCGAGACCGGAAGCCTAATGATGCAGAAGCATTACTAGACCGCCTTAGTGTGGGTCACCATGCTGCATTGTTGTGGTTGAGTATGGTGACCACCACTCTTGGATTTTGCTTATGCTTTCCACCAGGCAGAGTAGAGTCATTTTGGCAGGCCCTTACATAAAAAAAATACCGTGGGAGAACCACGCTTCGGCATGAATGGGCTGGCTCGACCGGAGTGATACCACGGCCTTACAGAAATCCGGTGTATGTAAATAGCGCTTGCGCTGTGTTTCACCAAGTGAGTGAGGATACCGGAGGCCCATATCCCAACCATTCCCCCCATCCCCCTCCTCATCCTTCTCCCCATCCCCCAAAGGCCGGCAACGCACTTGTGACGCCTGGTGTTACGGGTGACCATGGGCAGCGGTAATCGCTTACCATCAGATGATACATCTGCTCGTTTGCCCCGCTATCCCATTAAAAAAAAATATTCGCTAAAGTCATAAAAGCTGTATCCGTCTGAATCTCGACAATTGTTTTATCCATATTTTCCTTAAACAAAGATTATATCCCTATTTTAAAATAAGTGTCTGACATTCATTCAGAGTTTTCCCTTTTTATTTTATGAAAAAAAGTCATAAAAACTATAACAAATACTAAGCCTAAAATGAATTAATTTGAGACCTAAAGATAACTAATTAATAAATGAGTAATAGCTAATCTTTCTTCTCTGATATTTTATTACTTACTCGTAATAACGTAATTTAAAGTCCGACGCAGTCGAGACATGAGTTCATTAATGAATACGTTTCGTTTTACATTTTGTTTGGTATATGTAAACTTGGCTTTCCAGTGTCTCAAATTATGTGATTAATGATGTTCTAGGGAATAGTAGAGTTTAAAGACCGACTGGTAAAACAAAGCTATTCTTCTTAAACCAACTACGGCAAAGCATAAAGGAAGGCATTTTATGGTTCTTTATGTATGTTTGTGTCACCGTAGCGTCTAAACAACTATACCAATTTTAATGAATTAGGATTCAATAGATTCGTAATAATAGCGCGGGTGACATAGGCTATATAAATTTTGTTAAAGGTTTTGTAGTATGTCATTTATGTCTGTTTACCTATAATCTGCTGACTAACGTCTAGACCAATGTGACATCTGAAATATTATCTATATTATTTCTATTTCAAATGTTATGTGTACGCAACACATGACTTTCAATAGTTGTTTATTTTTAATATAGAAGGTATTCAGCTCGCTCCGAATGTTTGGTTGTAGAGAACTCAACTGTAGGATTAACTCGTCTTTGGAAATATCAATAAAATAATAATACTGATTTAAAATTTACAACCCACAATAAGTCGTTAGTGCACTGCCTGCACAAAAATATTTCGACAATTTCAGAACTGCGTGTAGCAGATCTGTTATTGCAAATTATATAACGATATAAGGTAGCAATATTGGTTTGCAATTGTGTTCTGGGAGGAAGGAGGGCCGCCCACCTCACGCAAGGAACACGCCAAGGTGTCCGGTTGCTTGTCGGGTAACGTTACCCGCGTGAAACGAGCCTCGCCGCGACAAGTTATGACACGACAACAAACGCCGACACTGTCTGTGATAGAGGTTTTAATTTATTTTTGACACAGACTCCTGGTTTATTATCTTTTGCAAATATCCTCATTTGGCGCCTATGTTTGTATTTCTTTGTCTACCCCCTTGATTTTCTTTTCTTTGGCTACCAGAAAATAAGGCTTAACAACAGAAGGTTGCGGTAAATTTCCATACGTTTTTTAAATATTAAACTCAATAAAAATGAAGCAATTTAAACTGAACATATATCACGTGCACAAAAGAGCTGTTTTTATTTCAATGCAAATTTATGAAAAATTTACTTTTTCATAAATTTGCATTCTCTCATTTGCAACTCAATGTACGATTTACAAATATTATTAAGAGCACTGGATTCCGTTTTTGCCTTTCAGAACCTGAAAATATTACTATACAAAGTTAATGTCATTTTTTACAGTACATTAGGCAATTAACAGACGCTCATCTGATTAAAAGTTTACTACCATCGCCCATGAACATCCATAATGTTATGATGTTAAAACTAGCAAAACTTATAAATCAGTAATTTTTGTTATAGTTGCGGTGAAAGCCACCGTACATTTCTTAAAAAACTGGTCCTAGTCAATTATGGAAAGAAACCTTCTTCAATATGTTCCACTGAACGTTTATTATTCCACTGTAAGTAGCTCTTTGTTTCGCATCTAATGATAAAAAAACAATAAATATCGAGAAATAAATAGTCGAGGTAGTAGAGCCACGCTGATTTCAGCACGAACGGGCCGGCTCGACCGGGGCGGTACTACCCTCGCACAGAAAATCAACGTAAAATGTGTTTCGTTGGTGAGTGCGAGACCGGAGGCCCAATGATGCGAAAGCATCACTAGCCCGCCATGGTGTGGGTCACCATGCTGCATTGTTGCATTAGACAATGCGTTTGCAGTATGGTGACCATCACTCTTGGATTCTGCTTATGCTTTCCATCAGGCAGAGTAGAGTCATTATGGCAGGGCCAAACATAAAAAAAAAAAAAAAAAAAATTGTGAAAATTCATAGACCGAAGGTTATAAGGCTGAAAGGATGACCATTGACGACGAATTGAATGAATATAAAGCCTAAAACTTTTAAAACCATTTTTAGTAAGATTAACAAGAACTTAATTATTTCTACCGGGAAAGAGCCACGCTTCGGCATGAGCCCATTCATGCACGGCTCGACCGGAATAATACCTAACAGAAAACCGGTGTGAAATAGTGCCTGCGCTGTGTTTCACCGAGTGAGTGAGGATACCGGAGGCCCATAACCCAAACTCCCTCCCCCTATCTCCCCTCCCTATCCCCCAAAGTCCGGCAACGCACTTGTGACGCCTCTGGTGTTTGCATGTGTCCATGGGCGGCGGTAATCGCTTACCATCAGGCGATACGTCTGCTCGTGTGCCCGCCTATTGCATAAAAAAAGCACCTGTTCAACAAGTTGTACAAGTACAGCTTCAAAATCTGTAATTTTTATTAAATTCAGTTTTTTATTAAACCTACAAGTTATCTATATGTATTCGTAATCACCGTTTAAAAATCTTTATTTTGATACCACTCTCTACTACGCGATATATTTCAAAAACATTTTTTTGAGATTACTTTTTGACGCCAAAAATCCTCTTTTTTTTTTTATTTGATTTGCCCCGTGTCACTTTCACGACTAAGACGAATCTATAGACACGACTCACATAAAAATACGGCAAACCGTTTAGGTTCTAGGGCGTATCCTTTTTTCGCAGTCGGGTAAAAATAAGTGATTACTTTAGTTATTGCTTATTATCTACATATTTTTTATTACATACAGTAAATAGACTACGATCGTTTATCGATACGTACTACATATTTAATTATGTAGACATTATTAGATCTATATTTAAATTAATTTTAAATAAGATCTCGTTTCTATACTAATTTATACTAACAAATATAGTATAGTAAATGAGTATGGTGATCACTACTCTTGGATTCTGTTTATGCTTTCCATCAGGCAGGGCCATACATAAAAAAAATATAGAATACTTTGTTATTCTTAGCCTCCATGGAATACATACAATTGGCTGTATATTGTTCAGAGGTAACTTATGAACTGCGTATATTATGTAGTATTTCCAATATTTAATAACATACAAGTGCTTTGATACATGCAATCATGAACATGTAGCTAAACATTTAATAAATTAACATAATATATAAAAATAACCATCATAAACTCAATCGATCGTGCCTTCAACCCTCAAGCAATAAATATGGAATTTAAAAAAAATAAAAGCCATACATTACTTACATAAATCTTGAACATGGGTGAGATAGTCGCTACACAAAAAAATGTCGTAAAACGTGAACATAAGTCATAAAGTTCCATGAAATTAACTCATCCTCCGATACTCATTATGAATAATTCGTTTGCAAAACTTTTCGCAAACTGTGTACACAGCTGGAATTCATAAACAGCACTCATTGTTCGCGCTCATTAACCATTTGCACCGTAAAATAGACGTTTTAAAATTTTGTAGTTTTGTTATCCACGCTATGCGCCTCTAATCTACCTCAACCCTAAACAAATAATATAGAGGTTCGAAAACTGTCACAGTTTCCTCTCTATTTACCTCGACGCTCTTAGCTCGAAAGAATCATGAGTGAAAAACTCACCTTCTTTTTATTTTTTCTCGGAAGTGTCTGAGCCGACGCGCGAAGTGATAAAATACATGGCTTTATACGGTAACAAGTCTAGAAACAATGCGAGTGTTTTTGTGGGCAGTAGCAGCTCCTAGATCATTACAATAGCATAAAAGTAGCCAGTTATGAAGCGACCGTACGTTGCGAGAACATGGTTTGAGACCGGTTTATATGGTTTAACGCTTTTTATAGGAAAAAGGATTCATCGTAACTCGAGCGACTTTTTAAGCACCCGAGAATATTGAAATAGTTTTAATGATAATTTCATCAGTCATAAGTCAATATCGTATTTAGAAGTCAGCGGAAGCCAGCCTGTACAGAAATTATAACATAAAAGACCGATCTCGAACTATCGATACAACCGATACATAAAAGTCACAAAAAGAAAAATCGTATCGGCAGAGATAAGGGCGGCGACGCGTTCGTGCCGCGTAGCCCACGGCTGCGACTCGATATTTCATGAAACACCCGATTTATATTCGCTGCTGTGTTCCAGCAAAACTTTAATGTTCACCGTTCGTAATTACTGACGAAAAAGGGAATATTCTTTTCACGTAGATGTTCAACATCGATTCCTAATTATACAAAGTAATATTAAATAAACATGGACCTTTTCTGTTTTTTATTGGAAATCGATTGCATGTTCTGCCACATCTTTCAATCGTATTGCAAGTCTTAAATTATTTGCATATCGCATTTCTAAGTTAACCTTCAACTAAAAGCTGCATAAGTTACATAAATTACTGTTACAGATAAACTTTTGTATTACACTTCTGTGCTATAATAATGATCTTCAGAATATGAATTTTAGATAACCGTTATCTTTCATTATCGTAACATTATTTTTGACAACTTACATTAGATTGTTATAAGTATTTTAAAGAAATTATAAAATGAAACAAATACCCGACTACGTTAAAAAGAGTGACTAATAAACATATAGTATATAACTAGTGGTCATATAAATAAAGTCGTAGATAATCATTACATTCTTTATATTTTATAATTGTAAAATCACACAAATGACGAGACTTGTAAGTCGCCATTAAATTTAATCCCCTGTTATTCATTAGGCAATTCCAATTTTACGACCAATGATATTGAGCTCCCCACCCATAGTAAAGTTGGATTGTGAAACTATTATTACTAGTATTATTTTGATGGCAACAATAAATTTTGATCTCCTTATAGTCTATAGGCATATACGCAACTAGCATGACGTTTTGGCAATTACATGAGAATTTTACATTAAACCGAACTAATAAAATACACCTTTATAAACACCACCTATTATTATATGGAGGGACTAGTTGATGCCCGCAACTCCGCCCGTGTGTATGTCGACTATAGCAGCAAATAGTAGCTTATGTGTTATTCTGATGTCTAAACTATATTACTGTAAAGTATCATCCAAATTCATTCAGTAGCTTTTGCGTCAAAGAATAATAAACATCCATTCATCCATCCAGTCATACTAAACTTTCGCGTTTATAATATTGGTAATTTAGATATAAAGTTCAATATGTATTCATATATGTAATGACAATTGTAATGTTTTTTTTTATTTCAAGTACTCAGATTAACTCTTTTTAATTGAAAAGAAACCATAAGAAGAGATGAGTCATGTTATTCAAACAATGAGGACTATCCTCCGCGGTCTGGTAACAAATATTGGCCAGCCCTGCCTAATTGAACATATTGAGATATTATATTTATCCGAATAGTTAAGCAATACTAAACTTAAGATGTCAGACTAATATATTAACGAGAGTAATTGGAGCGGTTCATTCAGGTAGTAGCTCCCACTTGTCAGTTATAACATTTATCTTACAACATGTATCAGCATCATACATTAGTCGCTACAGCTTTGTACCGAAGATGCGTATCTTGCCACATGCCGACTTGGGACAGTTATGTCCGAGCTCCACAAAAAAGCTTTTTGTTGTTGTACTATTTTACGACAGGTGACACTGTTTGGGGATTTATGTCTCTTTACCATTAAAAGCTCTATGAGTCATGACGAGAATAAGGGATGATTCATGTTGCAACTTGTACCTATCATGGCCCGAGTAGGTTTCACCTAAACGACGTATTGTATATATATAGGTATATATTAGCCTACCAAAGTGACTGAACTCTGCCTGATTGACTGCATGAGCAGAATTCAAGAGTAGTGGTCACCATACTTATTGCGAATGCAGACAATGCGAGAATGCAGCATGGTGACCCAACGAATGCTAGCTTACGTTATGCTAAGTTTAGTCTTCTGTGAGAGAGTAGTACTGCCACGGATCAGCTCGCTTATGCTGATTTCATTAGCGTGGTTCTACTATCTTTAAAAGTTTATGTTACATTTGTCGTGATATTCAGAGAAAAATGTACAAATATATCTGCCGGTTTTGTCAAATAGAATGCGATTAAAACTGCTGCGTTCGAGTAAAACGCACGCAAAGAAGTGAAGAAATTCATTTCCATCCAGGAGACATTACAGTGTGATAAGAACGATCAGAATCTGTAACATACATACATGTATTTAAAAACATATATACATATATATATTGGTAGGTAAATAATCAGCAGTCGAAGTACCATTAGTCTTATCTAGTTTGAGAGCCATGCGGAGAATGTCTAAAACGAAAAAAGAGAGAGAGCTACTTAGAAGTAAGTTATTTACAAAGATATTTAAAAGACTATTTAAAAAAAGGAAATTTGCTTTGATTAAATTATTTACAGAAGCGTTCACGTCTTAGAACAAATAATTGAAACAGTAGTGATTGATTGAATTTGGTTTTATACCTATATATTTCAGCTTATCTAAAAGAGTAAGAAAAGTCGTGAAGATAAGTAAGGAATTTACAAAGAAATGTAACAAGCATACCGCGAGAATCTACTCGGGGCTCAGGTGGATTCAAAAGCTGCCACGAACCGGTCTGTATGACAGTTAATAAGAATACCGTTTTATTTTTAGAAACACAATCATATACTCGTAATATGCTTACAAGTCTTCTGTAGATACTTGTATAGGTAGATAATTAAATGTGATAAGGCAATCTGTGAACTATTAATTTGCAGAACATACTTTCTTAATAGAATAATGAACCTAGGTTCACAGACGGTCGAGCGGTTTCAATTGAAGTCGCGTTAGTTCCGTTGGCATTCGGTTGAAAATGTGGAGTGACACCAAGAATGTGAGCTTTATAAATTTGTTCTAATTAATGCCATTATTTTTATTTAAACATAGATCATAAAAACATTTGATTCAACCATTATTCAGCATACATTGCCATTGAATTCAAACCACTCAATCAATTTTAAAATTCGAAGCGCAGAATCAAATGCGAGTATGATTCAAACTGGAATATTTTTCTGTGACAGGCAATATTGCCTGTGTGCTTATCTGTAGCAAGGGACTGATGGATCGATGTGGAGAGCTTTTTAATGCTCGGACTCAAATTCATTGCCCTTAAAACTTAAAAAAAAAACTGTTATTTAAATATGTGTACTCGTTTAACGTGACCGTTGACCAAATTAATAGTTTTCCATTACGAATCATTCTTCATCATAAAGATATATTGTATTTGTTTTATGACAACACGCGCAATAGAAATATTCAGGGACTTCCCAGACTCAAAAAAAAAACTTTGCGTGATCACATGTGTCTCACCCACAAACTGACCGCAGTAGAAAGTGGCAAGGTGGTTGTTTATACCACTATGCCATCTGAATTTGACGGCACTCAAATATGCATTTGTTTGCTATTATTAACTTTTTATTGCACATTTTGACAATTTCATATTCTTTATAATATACTAGCTATTGCCCGCGGCTCCGCCTACGTGTATCTCGGTTATCGCGGCAAATAGTAGCCTATGTGTTAATCCAGGTTGTCAGCTTCTTGCATACCATTTTATCAAAATTGGTCCAGTCGTTTGCGCGTGAAGAAGTAACAAACACACACACTCACAAACTTTTACCTTTATAATGTTAGTGTGAGTTAGCTAAAAATCACATCTCACATTATTTATAAACACAGCTAACTGAGAGTAGGTAAAAATTTAATGATGAAAGCTAGTGACTCATTATATTGCGTATTATTGGAACATAAATTCAAAAATAGTTCTTTGCTAATTTTTTACGCACTTTGTATCCTAGCCTACGTTACTTTTTCTTAAAACTTATTAAGCTATTTGAACAAAAAAATATAAATTAGCTATATGCCTATGTATATATCTTTGTCTTTAAATGGTCTCTTGTATGTTATCTTTATTTTTCAATTTTAATAATAAGAAGTGAATATAAAATCCTAAGGCAGTTTATGTAAAATCGTGGTTACAGAATCACATAGGTACTTGACAAAACAATTTATATAATTATAAATTATACAAACAGGTTTATTTTGTAATTAATTAAAGCTTCACAAGAAAACAAATAAAACAGCAATTCAATACTTAAGAGGTCATCATCATCAACGACTCATAACGTCCCACTGCTCGGGCTCGGGCTCGGGTCTCCTCTCAGGAGAGGGTTACGGCCATATGTCCCCACACTGGCCGAGTGCGGGGTGGGGACGGGCAAGACAACCCATCCAGGTATTGACCATACCGTTGTTACTTACCATCGGTAATTGTTTCTAATCACCGAGTGCAACTGGGCTATTACATAATAAAACAATTACATAACCTTAACAAACAGCGTAGATAGCTGAACTTAAATCTTTTCATATTTTTTTTTATTGTATATGGGGCAAACGAGCTGACGTATCATCCCATGTTAGCAATTACCGCCGCCCATGGACACTTACAACATCAGAGGCGTCACAAGTGCGTTGCCGGCCTTTGCGGGATGGGAAAAGGGATGTTGGGAGGGGTTGGGGGTATGGGCCTCCGGAATCATCACTCATTCGGTAAAACACAGCGCAAGCGCTAGTAGTTCCAGTTTTCTGAGAGGCCGTGGTATCACTCCAGTCGAATCGGCCCATTCTTGCCGAAGCGTTACTCTCCCACATAAGTAATATATTCCGTGTCTGGCTTTACATAATTGAGTACTTAATAATCACAAAATACGAAAGAAGATAAGATATAAATTGAACGAATACGAAGTACAATAGGATTACGTCAGACTCAACAGGTAAACTAAAACATCCAGGTAAATGATCATTTTTTATATCACAGACATACGAAACCTTTTGCTGTACAACAATAAATTTTCGTAGTAACACAAACCGGGGTCCAACTAAACCCAACCCGACCGCCGGCCACAATAGAACACGTCAGATCTAAAGATGAATGATTCGAATTTTGGCGTCCCACGAGCCCACGAGTTCGAGTCGATTCACCGGCACCTACACTACCTGAGATAAAACATCTTACACGAAACCGTCGTATCATACTTTTAACTTTTAACATCTATCGAAATCGGAATGCGCTTTAATAAACACAATTTTTAATTAAGCTGTGTTCAGAATTTTTAATGGCGGTCCGTGAATTCATCAGTTCCATAGCTAATTATGGCTGGATTGCGTTTATTTAGGATTGAATTATGCAACGCTCGGGCGAACCAGGGCTGCATATTAAAGCTACGAGTGTCGGATATCCGACGTCAAGCTAGAAGTACAGTCGCCTACAAACAACTGTTAATGACTTTACCCAATCAATTTGTATTTCGAATCGAAAGGTAATAATCAAAATTATGTTCATTGGGGATTATGATAAATTTTCTTATTAAGCCTGTTCCTAAATTTAAAGGTATAGTTCCCGTAAAATTAAAAGTTACGGCATTCTCAAGTTTAGTAGTGAGTATGTAAATAAGCTTTTATATTATATATTTTTTAAGTTTTTAATAGCAAACAAGGCTCATGTGCCAAGCACGCCAGCCTCACCGTCCTCGACTGTACTCGACCAATCCCGAACAATGGCTGCTAATAATAAGGGACGTCGTATTTACGAGCATACGTGCCCTCCAAGCTGAGACGAGCTAGCCCTATTGTGCTCAGACCTCCTATGATTATTTCAGTCCCTTGCACTTTTCCAGAAATCCCTTTTTTAAGTTTAGATTTTATAGCCTTTAGATGGAATGGATCAGGCATCAGACGTAAATCCTATTTAGCTTTACCGAAACATTCATTGATTTCAAGAATGTATCCGAATCCGGTCGTAAATCATTTAAAGGCTGACGCATTACTAGGCAGGCAAAGCATTGTGAAATTGATTTTATATTTAACTTTTGAATATTGTAAATAATGAATGCCCTGAACTATATGCTTTGTAATTTTACTACTACTTATTAAGATGCATAGCACCAGGATCGTCCTTGTTGAAGGAATACTTTCCTATTTAGAGTAACCCCTTGTTCATAAACGTTAGTTCACTTTAAGACACAGTTCTTTGCTATTTCCAACTGTAAGGCGATAAGTATAAAGTTTAAAATATAGGTACAGATTCGTTGCCTAAAGTTACATAACGCTTATGAATATGGAGCAAGTTTTTTGTGGTTATCTTTCTAAAATTAAAAAAAAGTATTTCATACTGCAGTGGTATTTATCAAATATTTATAAAGCAAAGCTTTACCTACCTTGATTTATACAGCATTTATATATGGCAAAAAAAATACATACAGTGGAACAAAGAATCTTCTCCTTGAAGTCGGTTAGGAGTGGCAACTTACCTGTAAAGAAAAAAAAACAATATTAAATCAGTACTCTAATAAAGTTTTAGGTAATTCATTTAATTCAATGTAAAGTAATGCGTTTGGATTGATAATTCTAACTTATTACGTTTTGACGTCTGTACTACTTAATCGAATATTGTGAAATTTTTACACAAACGCTGATAAAGATATTGTAGGTAGTACAAATATCTACATACGTATCTACTGTTTTTGATATGATATTTATTAATGAACATTTATTTATTTTTTAAAAACTTTATGCACTTCTGTACATTGGCGGACTAAATGCCCAAGGCATTCTCTTCGAGTCAACCTTATGGATAGTATGTGAAATAAAATTAAGTTCAATGACACCAAAATTAACGATTACTAAGAATATTTTTCTTTTCATTGAACATTTTCAATTACAAATATGTATATGTATGTATTCATAGACGAATAAAAATATCATTTTATTTGATTTTTCCAAAAAACCTTAACTATCGCGTTCTTTACGTATTTCAAAGTTGCCGAACCTCTCGATTAGAGTATGGTCACAACCTAACAACACACAGTTATCATCATCAGCAGTCCGTTGCAGTCCACAACTGGACATAAGCCTCGCTCAAGGCAGACTACAATGTAGGTACCTGGCATTCCTTCGGATAGATTTCTTTTTTTATTTATTTCATAATAAGTTATCTAGATTGTACCCAATTACGTAATTACTGGCATAGGGTTCGTAATCGGTTTATAGTAGCGTGTTATAAAAGCTGTTGCTAGACTAGACCCACGCGGCTGCATGACCTAAATACATGTGCCCGCGCACCCGGCGTCTACCAATCACAAACCGCCATTCAAATCGACGGCGCCGATCCTCGTATCTATAAATCTATAGAAATACATAAGGCGATACTTGAGCTATTAAGTAATAATACCAAATAACCATTGTACCAATACCTTCTACTATCTAATGTCACTGGGTTTTAAAAGTGTCATGTACTAGTGCGAGTGCCTGCCTCGTTGGTCTAGTGGTGAGCGTAATCGACTGCAGTTCAAGAGGTCACGGGTTTGATTCCCGGGTCGGACTGCTGATGGGATTTTCTTAGAAGAAAGAAGCAGCCCGGAGTATGGAAGATTGCGGTGTTTCACGCCTGTGCCGCGGAGAGCACGTTAAGCCGTCGGTGTCGGTTGTCATGAACATCTATGGCAATCGTTATTGGGAAGTCAATGCCCTCAAATATACCTACCTTCGAATTCAGTTCACCCTCAGTGTTGCGGAGGTCCAATGCCAGTCCCTCCGTGTAAAAACTGAAAGTCAGGTAAAACCGGTTGAACTAGTTGCCGACCCCAAATCTTGGGAATAATACAGGCTAGGAAGATGATGCTGTACTAATGCGAGTATTATAAATGCAAAAATAAATGCCTGTCTCTGAAACATAAACGTCACACTTACCTATACCGCTTATTTTGATGAATTACGGTATAGAGTTGGTCTGACAGTCACATCTATTTCTAGTAATAGTAAATTCGCATGGCGCCAATCTTGTTTATGAAACACAATCACTATTTGAAGTGTAATCGTACACTTTAATATTTTAAACCGGTTTAATAAATTTTGCAAAATGTTTAATCAGTGGATTAGTCGCAAACCTTAAAATTAAATCACATAATTGTAACAATCTCTTAAAATTGATTTTTTCAGGCAACAAATTACATTAACGGACTTAACCTAGTCCAATACCTATCCTATTTACAAGATGTGAAGCCAAGTCACATTCATTGTAGGTACAGACGGATGTAATTTCGACTGATTAAAATTGATTTATTGTTCACTCTGATATTTAATCACATTATAGTTACGTATATACCAAGAACAAGCTTCCGTTCGATCATTGTGACTATAGGAATAATATAGGGGCAATAGAGGGGTATCAAAAATAAGTTTGTAATAAACCTTTTTTCTAAAACACCTTACAGAATTGTACTGCATGCAGAGACACTGAGGTAAATATCGTTTGAATAAATTTTTCTATGCCACTAGAATGATATAGCTATGAAAATATAATATATACATTGTATGTCACAGTTCCATTATACCAGTGTTTAACAGACAATCAACTCTTATCTTAATATCTTCATAAGGATCTATCAAACCAAAAAACTATATCTCCGTCATTGACTAAGCAGTTATTTCGTGTTTAATATTTGCCTCGATAAATTTGTATCTCTGTAAAAAGTTTAAAAACTAAACGAACGTTACAAGGTACCAGGGCACAATGAACAAGAGGAGCCTTTCTGTTCAGCAGCCGACAAAGCATCTCAAAGCGAATTGATACATCTAGAACGACTACGCTTTACGGATTTAAGACCATCGTAAAGTTGACAAGACACCTATTAGCTTATTTACTCATGTATATTAGGCCACACATTATCACCATCTGTGATAGGCACTTAACAATGATCGTGGGATGTCACAACCTCAAGCGCCATCTTAAAAGTCGTCTTGTTAAAAATAAATTAGCTAATAAATAAAACGTTTCCACAATAAGATATAACTACTCGTACTAACTAATAACTACAAGAAAATATCCTTTCTCATTGTAAATCTTTTAAAATCACAGTAGTGATTTTTGATAGCAAAACAGTTGTTATCAGTTATCATATTTTAAGATAACTAGTAATGTTTCTTTTTTTATGGAATAGCGAGTAAACGAGCAGATGCATCGCTTGATGGTAACCGCCGTCCATGGACACCCAACGCCAGAGACATCACAAGTGCGTAGCCGGTCTTTAGGGATAGCGAAGAGAATTGTTGGTTGGTTTTGATATGGGCTTCCGGCTTTCCTCACTTACTCGCTGAAACACAGCACAAGCGCTGTTTCACACCGGTTTTCGGTTTAGCCAGCCCATTTATTTTTATTTATTTATTTATTTAACTTACTTACTTCTTAAGTGAATCATGAATGAGCCAGCTCGACCGGAGTGATACCACGGTACGGACGGTCCATGGGCGGCGGTAATTGCTTACCATCAGTTGTCCCCTATTCCATAAAAAAGTAAGAACCTTTAGAAAACGAAGTCTTTTAGAAACTTTTCTTGTATTCTCAATATGTTAAATGATGTTCCACAGCATAAAATTTTACTGATACTGTACCGATTTCAACATCAGCAATGTAGCAATTAATGAAAAAGAGTTACTTAAAATTAGCATTTGATTTACCAATGTTTAATGGCGTTAGCGGTCGTAGACCAAAAGACAATTATGTTTAACTTTAACTTGTATATAAATTAGAATTGCATCCAATTTGCATTCAAAACAAGTTTGGCAAATTGCTGATAATATATTTTACTGTAACGGATAACAGTCAATATCCTTCCGTACTCCTATTACTTATCTATAAACTCGATTCTAGTTCAAGAAAACACGCTTTAATATTTAAAATAGAAAATGAGTAAAGTTTAAGACAGAAAAAGATTCTTCTGTATCGATCTAAAGTTCTGCGATTCGTTTTAGTAATAAGATTTTTTGATTAGGTACTTTTTGACAAAATTCTAATTTGATTTTAATGGTGCTTGCTTTAAATAGTTAATTTGTATCTATTTATAAAATTAAACTGTTATAAATATCCCGTAAAAAGCACGCAATGTTTCTTTTAGACTAAGAGACTTATTTGTTTGTTTAATAATGTTGTCAATTAAGTTTGATTGATATTTACTTTTGACTAGATCATCTCTTAATTTTTAAGTAAATTTGCTGTTTTGAAGTTTATGTAAGCTACGTTGAAAGATTTCGTTACATATTGTTAAAAGTTACAACACCCATTTAACTAAAATCAAGTGAAGCGACACAAAATTAATGCAAACTAAAAAAATACATTTTTGTAACAAAATTACAGCACTTAAAAACTGTTGTCAAAAAAATTACTGAGAAAAACCAATCATTTTAATAAATGGATTTTTGCATAATTTATTATTACATATTTAATCATCGACACGCTTTAAAATAAGTATGATATAAAATTTATTGAATCGGTAGCATATGAAGCATCGGTCTTTTTCGTGTTCACATAATCCTAGTCGTTGACAAGCAGGATTATGACGAAGCCAGATTAATGTACGTACAGCAATACGGATAAGTGAGAGATTAAGTTTTATATGACCGACGGTGGCCGTGTGAAGAAAAAATATTAGATTATGAACCACTTTGTATACCGCTCTGAGATAAGAGTTTTATGGTTAATTATTAAGATTTCATAGAAGCTCTACAGGTCACCTTCTTCGTTCATTAACACTTGATTGAAATGTAAATTCTATCTGCGTATTCATATTCCATAGAATATTTTGATCAACATGATAAAAGCTTTGAAGCAACACAAGTATTAAGTATCGCTTGTTAAATTTATCTCACGTAGAAAGAAGCGTCATGATTATTATCCTTCGCGATGTTATCTCGTCTATAATGATGGAATTATTCCCTAGTCATCGGCATAAATATAACTACTTATACTACACCAGCGTGGTACTTACGCAAAATCATGATGCAAAGTTGCTAGCCATTCACTTATAGGAATGCAAAAGCATTCACAAGCGAAGTAAAACTTAAAATAAAAAAGTTTAACACCTGAAGACTTGTATCACAATATGAGCTTTCGTCGCTCGAGGGATGAGCGAACCTTTTAAAAGCTTTTCCGAGGCCGTACAGGGCATTAAGCCAAAGTGAAGATAAACTCGGTAACAACCTCCGGACGATATGTTGCCTCTACCATAAATATATTTATCTACTTTGCTTTTGTTGCCAAGATAAATCGGCTCGTTTGACTAGTGCATCGTTTCCAGATTGAAATATATAAAGTGTTACTACTTTGTCTACGCGGTTCAACAAAAGTTGTTAAGTTTCTGGTTCGCTTACTCATGCTCCCATGCTATTTGTTAGACACAAACTAAGGTGCTAGATTCATTATGTACGCACTGTAGGAACAGTAATTGAAATGCACCAAACGATAATTTTAAACTAAATGAACATTTTTAAGGACATACAGACAAGAGCATATCATGCATTTGATTAATCGTCTGTTTAGTCAGTTTTTGTGTAAAATATTTGTATTTAAAAGCCTTTTTCTTCATGTTATAACATAATTTGGGTGCTTGTTTTAGTGTTGGAACAACAAAATACATAAGACCCTTGTCAGTTATTCTCACACATTTGCCCAAAGCAACTTACGTGCGTCATAACATAAAATTAACATATTTATCCGCTTAATTTCAGGGTTTTTGAGTGACAACTAAACTTTAAAAGGTTAATATATTTCATTTTGTTAATTATGTCCTATGATTTTGTGAAGCTACTATGATGTATAGCGTATGAAAAAATCTATAAAAAGTTCAGAGGGAATAATGCAGGAAAGCGTAATAAAATAATCTTTGTCCTGTCTTTTTGCTCTGTAATATTATTATAAATCATAATAAAAGTTTCACGAATAATGTTAACACAAGAATATTAACTTTATATTATTTTTTCGTGAATGTTAATCCTATATTCTATGAGTTTAAAAGCTTAATTCTTGATGCCAGTGAAGAATTAAGCTTTTACACTGCGAGTTTGTTTCTAATACGCAAAGAAAAAATATCTTAATATATAGACAGACATATATTAAATTGTTAGACAACAATTTCACATTTAGTTGTTCTTCATTAACTTGAAGGTAGTACTATAAAGGCCTTTTAGATACTACTTAAAATATAAATAATACAGGATGTTTGTAGCAATCGTAACTGATAAACTAACGAAACAGCAGGGCTTTATTATGAAAAAAAAACTTACGGATATGCATAGGATAGCGATTCTAAAAACAAATATTCATCTTATCAGTTTCCCGTATTGCAGCTTTATTATTGCATTTTATAAGTATTTACTCGAAGTGATCACTAAAGATTGCATAATTTTATAATGTACAAAATCGTTAAACCACGATGTTAAACGACAAAACAGTTAAGCTAACGATGAAGAAAGAGTCTCGATTCTCGGTACATAATGTAACTATAAATAAATAATTGTCTACATTACAATTCACGCAACACATAAAATAATCCCTCTCAAGAAGGAATGACAAAGACCTTCTCGATCCGGAAACATATTCTTAGTTCGAATAATATATGAATGTCGCTTAAGCAAAAGTAGCTTCGATATTTCAAGCGGCGGTTAAGTTATTGGTTGTTATTAATAATGCGTCTTTCCTAACTTAATCTGACTTGAAAGGCATTGAGTCGGCCGTCGCGCAGCCGATCTATTGTTAAGACAATGCTATAGGTGTATATATATACATGTAATAGTTTCTTTATATTCCATTACTATGAGAGTCAATTTTACATTCCGTTTATTACACTCTGTTCCTGGTGGACACCATAATAAAATACAAGTTTGAGTTAAACGTAATTTTTGCTTCCTAAGTCGTACTCTTGACTTTCTTGTGTCAATAATCGGAAGAAAGGTAACATTTAAATAACTTCTTGGACAAATATATAAACATGTTTTAACAATCAACATCTAAAATGTACAGGTACCTTCAAGTTTAGGATGATATGAACAACAGAACTAAGCAACTAAAGTCTGCTCGAACAGTTATTTTTTGGCGGTTGTTCAAAGACTTTAATGGGCTAGAGTAATTTTAATATTAATTAGTTTAAAAAGAACCCATGTTTTAGTTCGGGTCATCATCGAACTGTAAGAAAAGAGAAGAATAATTTTAAAAAGAGTATAATATAATGTATGCATCTCCATCTAATGTGATACAAATGAAATATAGGTTCTGCCTAATAAAACAGTGTATTCGGAACTTAGTTCTGTACTAAGAAACAAACTCCGTACTCCCTGGGAATATTAATTTAGAAATATTTACTTACTTTACTGAGTATGGTAGATCCTGATTTTGCTAGTAACAAAGTAGCCACATATAAATGTGTAAATCAACAGTTATAATTCCTTGTTAGTAAGTCCCTTATTAGGTACAAGTCTTAAGCCTTTTAGAGACAACAGTTCTTTACTTCCACTTTTTTTAAACCGGTTACTTGTATAGCTATTTATATATTTTTAATTGCATTGCATCCCTCTTAGTATATTTGACACGTAACTTTTGTAGTCTGGACTTTTAATCATTCTGTTGAAATAAACTTTCACCCAAGTCAATTTTAGTCATTTAACAACGGAATTCCAAACACGTATTGTCAAATTACCACCCCGTCTGGCCAGTATGGTATAAAAGGCCAAACTCTCCTTTCTAAGGAGAGGGTTATGTCCAGCAGTAGACTGTTAATAAAATGGTGATGATTATCAAATTTGTTAAATGGTTTTACTACCCCATTTTAGATCCCTCTCCCACTCGAATTGCGTAGTAATTCTGGTTTTACAAAACGAGAGTGAAACGAACCTTGTCGGTACAGTTGTTACTATAAATGATACGAGTATTATACGCTCAAATGCAACAATTAAACTAGTAGAAAACATGTTAAAATTTTCAATCTCAGAACTGAACAGAATGCATTGTTTCTTTATAAACTTTGTATGATGTCAGAAACTTTACGAATGGCAGAGTTATGACAATGTCATAAGCTTATCTAACTTGACAAGCCTGTCTAAATAACTTATGAAAGACTAGCTGAACCTACTAACTAACTAGTGTTACCCGCGGTTATTGTTGTACCGCGAGAAACGCCGCGGGGCAAAGTTAGTCTAAAGAAAAGTAGCCTAAGTTACTCCCTGGATCATCAGCTACCTACCAGTGAAAGTCCCGTCAAAATCCGTCTAGCTGTTCCAGAGATTACCCGGAAAAAACAGACAGACAGACAGACAAAAAAATTTTTAACTACAGTTTTCGTATATGTATCGTGTATATATACAAATGCATTGATTAAAAAGCTGATATTTTAATATTACAAACAGACACTCCAATTTTATTTATTTGTATAGATTCACGACCTAATTAAATGCACCCTGACCCCATTACAAGACAGTGGATACTATTAATTGCACACGCCTTATTTTATTCTCCTATTTTACACACTTACTTTTCGCACCAACTTCAGCAGCCAATTTGAGCATTTACAAGATTCAGTTACAGGTTTCGTTAGTAAATTGATTTTAATTAAAGACGAATATTTTTTCTTCGTCACTATACCTATTAAGTACTTAATTATTTCAACGCTAATAAAGATGGCAGAAATATCCGGTATGTACTACCAATTAAAGATACATGTAAGGTTCTAAATTATAATTATTTTCCAATAACTTAACAGATACACATACAGGTGCTGTAAAACTAATTTGCATTTGTAGATAAAGTTCATAATCTCTATTACACCATACTTTACTATAAATTATAAAAACCATTTTATAGAAATACTGCTGCAATGGGGATTTTTTTTTTATTTTGGAACACATGTGTAGTACCCGTCTGACTGGTATATAGTTAGTATATGGTTTGTATTTGATTTTATATAATTTTAGCTGATGATAATGATGAATCACAATGCAGGCGCATTGAAGTCAATGCTTATTTAAAAGTTAAAGCTTATTTCAAACTTTTTTCATGACAAATAATTTTCTATTAATTAAAAATATAGAAACAGAGATCCTATGAAAGAAGTACAACCGTTTTGAAGCGACGTGCTTACAGACATTCATTTATATTTGCATACATTATTAACAAGTAGCATAGAACTAAATCGCCTAATTAGTAGATACAAATATACGCCCATATTTTCCCTTCTCTGAGTTATACAAATTCTTTCTATTCTTTCGTGACAAAGTGATCACGATGACTTATTTGAATTGAATGTGGGTAAAATATTACTACAAGATCTGGGTGTCCCTAAATTTGAATGTTTATATTTTATGACCAGGGTTTGAATAAATAGACAGGGTTAACATGACATTTAAACTGTCCGTAAATGTCTTTGCTGACTTGCAAATATCCACTACTTAAAGGGAGATATTTGTTCAATGTTCTTAAAATTGTTTAATAAGTATATTGTCTTTCAAGTAAATATAAATAACTACCCCTTCCCCTTCCCCAGTACTCAATTGGATAGCTTACAAATGACGGCATAGTACTGAATGTTATTGTTTTATGCTCCTGTATATTTCTAAAAAGGTCTCCTGGTGGTTCACATGACTCATCAATTTTCGACACGGGCCCGTAGCCTAGGTTGGCATGCAGATACCTTGATTATTGAGGAAGGAAATAGGCCACCAATTACCGCGAAAACCGACTTACACGTGGGAGGAGTCGAGGGCAAAAGCTAGTAATAATGATATGTATGTTAGGAATATGTTTTAGAGGAGTTAAATCTACAGAAAAAAATAAAAGTAGCTTACAGCGTTTGTATCAACTTTTGAGTTTATAATACGAAATATGTTTCTTAAACTTGGCCTCATATTAAAATGTTTACCACAAATGTAAGCTTTTTGTTTATATTTTAAATATATACCGATATTTTACATACACTGGTGTTGATGATGAACTTTAAACAGTTGTGCCATTAAATATGGTTTTTTTTTAATTTCCTGTTTATTGCAATTATTACTTTGGGATATTCAAATTTGTGTGTGGTTTCAATTTACTAAGAAAACCAAAGATGTTACTTGACTTCGGATATTTATTGTTTTAATATCAAAAATCATTATAAACCACTAAAGCCCTGGCATCTACTTGAGAATACTCAAGTCAATCGTTACTCGTTAGCTACGCCCTGGCTCCAACTCTTAAAGAATCGAAGTATCTCTCGAAACTTTACGCTGTGTCATTCCTTGCACCGGCACCCCGAAGAACAGAGCCATCTCAAAGTAGACAATATTAGATTTTTTTCACTGTGAATAGTTATTAAGTTTAATTGCACAGATAAAACGAAAATTATTACGAAGCAACCAAAAAATCTTTGCAGATTAGCTATAAAATATGTAATAAAAACGTTTCTTTTAATAAAGACTTTATTTATCTTTCTATCGTAATTAGGACCATAACATAAAATAATAAATAATACTTTATTTTCAAACGGTCAGAAAAGATATTCGGACCACCTGATCGTTAGCGATCATCATAGTGTATACATTAACAGTATATTTTGCTCGCGGCAGTGGTTGTGATAAAAATAAACATTTAATTAAAATTACTTTCAGCGCACGTTTCTTAAATACTTGAATTTGTTTAAGAACTATTAACTTTCAAAAGAAATAAGTAAGTTTTAACAATATTTTATATCACAGTAGGAGTGTTCGAAGTATTTTAAAGGTGCCCTCGACGATCTAGGATCCCATAATCAAATACTGGTCGGCTAACTACAAACTACAAAGTGTTTTTTTTTTCAAATAAAGAAAGGATTTTGTTACATCTGCCGACTCACTTTTTGGCAACAATAAAAATCGCATCGCAATCGCAAAAAGAAGAATTTAATATATCTGAAGATTTGTCTAAGGCTATTAATTGATTCGAATGCTATGAGCCCACCCATGTGGATTAATTTAAATATATTATAAAAAAAGCTACGTAAATGTAGTAATAGCAATCATATTGAGAATGAAGTAAAACGACAGACACAGTATTTTTTAGGAAAGTCAACGCGTCCGTCTCTACGTGTTTTTCTGTTCAGCTAGAGGAATACGAACGATTGAGTGGCCATAGGTTGGCGTGTGGGCCGTCGGGGATTATTGAGGATTTTCTCTTTTTTTCTGCATACAAGCGTCGTGCGCCGTCGCTGCGCGGCTGCTACGCCACCATTGTCCACCGTACACTAAAATAGCCCGCATTTTAGTACTGCAGCAAAATGTTGGAAATGCATAACGCATGAGTTATGGAATTTGTTCGAGTAACTTAAATGATTTATTGGGGCTCTATGGTGTACTTAGCAATAATTGAGTTTTCCTATGCAAAAAAGGTTTACTCTTTTCTGCTTTAACAGACCGCACAAAATTTACGATCACATTTATTCAAAAATTGAATTATTAAAAGCACGTCTTTTATAACTACTAGAAAAGACATTCCTTTGAATATTATTCATTATTGAGTAATGACTTTTATTCAAATTCTCTGGATTAACAACCATGTTACTAAATTTATTTTATACTAGTTGTTGCCAGCGGCTCCTCGTGTATGTCAGTTGTCGTGGCAAATAGTAGCTTATGTGTTATTCTGATCTAAAAGCTATATTACTGTAAAATTTCATCCAAATCCGTTCAGTACTTTTTGCGTGAAAGAGTAACAAACATCCATCCATCCATCCAACCATACTTACAAACTTTCGCGTTTATAATATTAGTGTAGATTTATGATATATTCTCTATCTACTACTATGAATATTGTGGGGTAGAGTAAGTTAATGTTTTTGAAAAGGTTATCAAGTGTCAATTATCTCAGTAAGTACCGACTAGAATTAATACGTGTATTTATTAGTTAAAACAATGAATTGATTAGTTTTATAGTTACAATTTTTATTTTAGCTATATTGGTAGAAATCGTTAATATTAATTAAATTATCAGAGTGCCACTCGTAAATACGAATTATAGTTATTAATCAGCTTATCATGTTTCCAAAGTTGATTAAATTCACAAATTTTAATTCAGTTTAGATTAAAGGTTCTTTTTGAAACCCGCAGAAATTACTTAACAACTTTTAAATTAGAAATTAATTAATAAGATTGTTTAGACGCAAAACGTCGTCAATATATATTGCAAAGTTACCGACTTCTAGCGGTTTACATTAAAATCTGTGACTTCAAACATATCCTTACATCTACATTCATAAAAAACGTGAATAAAAAACGTGGAATATTTATTTTTCTAGTAATGTCAAATCCAATCGTGAATAAATAAATCCGTCTCTAAATCTAGCATGCCTTCAGTGTCATGAAAATCGAAACCCATCTCTTAAGCGGTCTTAAATGGTATACTCTGTCAAGTAAACCGCCGGTAACACTCATGATCATGACCCATAGAATGCAAATAAATTTAAGTCATATTCTAAAAGCTTTATTTTTTCAATTGTGTTAGATTGTTTTCTATAGTACTGTGATTGAAAATTCCATTCTTGGAGATGTGATCAGGCGCTGGTTAAATGATTAGCGCGGTAATTGGTGTCATGGTAAAGTTCACAACTAATAGGTTTTTCATATAGATAGGTACTATATGTCTGTGTACATGATGGGAGGTATCATTGATCACCCATTTGGTTGTCAGTTCCTGTACGTTTAAAAAAACTCAACTTTTGTCACTATATAACCCACTTCAGTTTTTGTTTTTATCTATTTTTAGCATCAGTTTCCTTCTATTTGTCATGGATGAAAATACAACAATCCACAACAAAGGCAGGAGAGTGTGGATCTTTTTTCTCTTCTATTTTTTTTATACATTTTATATGCTCGCTTGGATTACGTCAACATCGTATTATACTGAACTTGAATTATATTGTTATATTTAGCGTAACGTAAAAAATAAATTCTTCTAATCTTTGCCATTATTCAATTTTAAAGTTTAAGCGTACACTAATGAAGTAATTAATACAAGCATTTATCACTATGATAAATAAATATAGTGTACTTCATCTTATTGCCGGACCGCGTCTATAACAAAGCACTGAATTGCTCTTTGAGCACTATAAAAATCACATGGATTTCACAAACAAAGATACCAACTATCAGACCGATTACTCAGAGGGACACGAAGGAATAAAAGCGCATCCTTATCTTATGTTTAGCCGTTGTCGTATACCTCGGCATGGTGTACTTTATGTCACGCCATCCTGAAGGCTAATTTACAATTTAATATCACTAGCTTCGTACATATTGCACTTAGAACAAGACCAGAAAGTGACTATTGAATGAACTTGAAGTTTATCATTAATACCATTATCATTATTAATAGAAGGATTCGTTTTTACTTAATCAACACAAACCTATTCTTATATATACTCGTATAAACTATATATACATTAAACTTTCTACATAAATCAATATAGTAATGCTTATTGTAGATATTATGTAGGTAGGCTTAAAATGTGCTTCAAGATTAATAATCTTCAATATTTGATTTATTTTGATAAACAAGGTTTTTCCACGTGAAAAACTTATTTGTAGCTAATAATGAGTACGTTACAACAAAGTTGATCAGCTCGTAATGTATAAAATAGACGAGTTAGTAACCGTTACTGTACCTAGTCCGAGTTTGTATGCTAGTATATTGGACGCGAGCTATCTAGACCGCGTCTAATATACTAGCATACAAAGCTGTTATTCAAATACTTAAATTAAATTTTAATTAATAGCTTGAAAGTAATTACCCTACTACAACATGCTTTTACAGGGCTACGGAGAAATTTCAAGTAGTCAATTTTATACTTTACTGTCGGATGTCATAATAAATATTATTGTATGGCTTTTCATTTCCAGCTTTATTTTGATCTAACAGTGCTCGTTTAACCAAAACCCAGTCGTACCCACTTTTATTTTAGATAAAAATTGAGTTAGCAAACGTTTTAATATGACGATACAACCTTTCTCATGTTACGTGGACAATATTTATTTTTGTATGAGTCCAAATTCTTGTTAGAATCGAGTGGCGAGAAGAAACTGGTTTTGAATTGTATTTTGGTATAAATATGTAGATAGCGACGCCCAAGAGGTTATCACCAGATATTACAAGACATTTTAAATATTGCCACATGTCTCAAATAATATCTACACTATTTTGTAACGATGTATATCACTGGCATTGACTTGAGAACGCTCATTTTGGTTATAACCTATAGTTTGTCGTATATAGAATTATAATAATCTTGTGTTGAATAACTTGCTTAACTGAAATTCCCCTTACATACACCATCTGAATCTTGTACATCTATATGTCAAGTTGACATACAAGTGGATTTCATGCCTGCTAGCAAGTGATTAGTGTTAGTTTTAAACACCCACAATATCATTATCGCAGTAGGTGATACTTAACGACCGTTTTATAAACGACTACGCCCTTTTCTCTGTCAATCCAGTATTAATATTAATAATGAGGTTGAATAAGATTATAAGTTATTCACATCAAATACTGTCTTGCAAAAACCTGGCCCTCTCAACCATGCTGTCCTTAAGGTTATTAAATCTAAATCAACCGGTTACCTAATCATACTAATTTGAGTAATAACAGCAGTTAAATTCGTTATAAACTCAATTAATATGATTGCAATAACAACAGGAGGTTTTTGTTATTTAGAAAGCGGACATTTCAGAAGATTATTTTAGTACCAAATACATGCTGTATATGCCATTAGCTATTTAATCAGTATTCAGACCCATGAGGCAGTGAGAAGGAATTAAGAGCGACATCATGTGATCCGACAGAGAACAATAGAGACGAAGTGGTACAAAAAACTGCATATGCGACCGCAAATACAACGAAACGTACCTGTGCTCGCGACTGACGTCGGGGTATTAATTAGTAGCTATAGGGTGACAACATTGTCCAAAAAACCGGGAAGAGAGCACTTTACGGCAATTGTGCAAGAATCTCTTATTCAAAAGAAACTTTTTTGATGACTTCAAGTCACCTTTTTATAAGCCCTTCACAAATTACATTTTGAATAGGTATTGTTTTAATTGAATACCACTTCTTACCGTCGAGTTCGTTGTCCGGAAAATTAGTCGTAATCATGGTTCTCCTAATTAACGAAAAAGTGTCGCCATATCGAGGCGCCAGAAAAGGATGCCCGAATTACTCGTGCATTGGCCATCGCGAAACTCAAAAAAACCGTTTAAAAATCACTCGCTCCGCCCAGCGTCCGCCCAGTGACTCCTGCGCACTTATGATTTATCGTTACGAGGACAACCCGCCCCTCGCACTAACTACCCGGCTTCCGTACTGCTAATTATACGTACACAGAGCCCTCTTAAAATCTTAAATCGCATTCTCAATTTTGTCATCAGGAACTGGGCTGTACGAGCCGCCACGCCACCGCGCCATAATTGAATTCGACATGGCTTATTCGTCTTAATCGTGTAACTTCGATTCACGTGCTGTATCCGTTTGTTCATTCTGATGTTCTACCACTAATATTTATAAACTTATATTCTTTTTTTAAATGTGAAAAGCATTTTTTGGATATGATCAATAAATTATTATAATGAGGCAAGTATCGTGGTACTAGTTGAGGTCAAGGACCTTACGGCGCTCGTTCGTTATTTAATAGATTGGGTTTATAAAATTGTGTATTTTATATGAAAACATACATACAAGTTTGAACTATAGTAGTAATATAATGATCAAATAGATAGTCAGGACTTCTATCTCAGGTTCTTTCCATGCAGTCATAGAGGATTAATAAATGTATCAATTTACAGGTGATTTAAAATTTTCGGTGAAGTCAAAAGTTAATATTTTAAACTTTCTAAAGTTGTTACCAATTAAGAGGTAAGAAGAGAAAAGTTGCGTGCTGAGAACACTAATAGAACCATCCTAGGAAAATGACTTTGGGCGTGTCACTTTTGTCCCTGTGCGAAGTACGAAAAAATATATTTGAGATGATCTTTAGTATATTTAATTTTAAATTAATCTCATTTTTGTTTCTAATTTATTCCATTAAATAAATTTAACGAGGTACAGGTAATAAAAATATATATAAGTAGTCGCATTAGGACAAAACATTTTTATAGGTAAAGGCACACTGGCCTCGGCGACGTGCGAAGTAAAATAATACATGCATTGTGCTGTATTGTTTGCTGATTTAGTAACGAGTCACGCATCAAGGACGTGGATCGAACGTATTCTGAATAATTTGGAAGTGGACATGGCCAGTTCTCACGCTACGGGCATTCTTACGCTTTAGATGAGAGCTTTTCATATTATATTATTTACCTCCGATGAGGTTCGCTAATCCACTTAGACTCAACCATTTGTTGTTTTCGTTAATGATCTGTGCGTCTACTTAAATAATTTAAATAACAATCACTTCAAAAGAGCCGTAATTTAATTAAAAACATTGAAAAATTTAAAAAAAAAAAACTAAATTTAAAAACAGAAACTGTTTCTTTTTTTGTCGTAGTTCTGCAGTAAGAAAAGTATTTTTAAGTCGGTAAAGAATCAATAAAAATATTATTTTCGTATTGTTCATTTGTTAATTGTTACTTTTTTCTTAGCAGTATATATATATAAGTGCAACAAGCAAACAATTCATGAGCATAAGCCATCGCATCCAACGCGACTGATCATATTTGATTATACTGATGCGATGTTCCGAACACATACGTATCTATATGTTAAAAGTAACGTACCTACACTAACATTCTTTGGTACCAAACAATATTATCTCGTCTGGGGTGCTATTATTGTCAAAATATATGACCAATAAAATATTACATTAGCGCCTGCTGTTATTAATAACTTGAAAAAAATATTGTCAGATCTGATACTACTTCTAAAACTGAATAAAGTGTTATTATTACGGTGGATTATAAATTGTATATTAAAATAAATTACATGTTATTTTAAAAACAATAGGTGAGATCTAATTAAGCATAATAAATTAATCTTTTTGACGTTTTCTTGAAAAACATCTATATAAATTTCATTTATTGCAAAATTACTGTCAAAATATATCTTTGGACTTAGTTCGTTATCTTATACATATACATGAATATATACTTATATATCTCCTATTCTATATTATTCATTTAAAAGGACGCCGGAGTTTCTAGAGGTTATTTTCTATATTCCTACAATAGCAAACAAGTGATGAAAAATCTTCATCATAATCTTAATCATCACACACACTCAGCAAAAAGAAAAAAAACTGACCTGTTTATTCAGGTTCACGGTTTTGTGTTTTAAGAACACATTTACCAATAAAAAAAAGTATGTTAACGTAGAGGCTATAATATAATACTCAGATAGTAGCACATTGTTAAAAACGTTAAAGGTATGTTAAATTAAACATCGATAAATAAAAGATTAAAAAATTAATACTATGGTATTCTTCAACATGCTAGAAATAATCAACTTCGCCATATCTTTCATGTCTTTGTACTCAGAAGTTCAGCCTTAACAAAAACTGTTGACGACAATAGCTTTTGATAGATCAGAGTTGAACATGAGCTTCTCCTAAAAATGAGCTTTTTGCCTCATAAAAGCTATAACAAGTTGGCTGACCGGACTGGTTGGTGGGCAGTGCTGTTGCTATCTTAGTCTGGTCTGGTACAACACTAATGGAATGAATAGGGATGCTGACACTATCTAATACCTTTTAACGAGCAATTCTTGTATTTATATATCTGTATATTCGGAACCGGCTTCAAGATTTACATAAAATTTATCATGCAGGAGGTTTCGGGGGTGCTAAATTGATCTAACTAGGATTCTTTTTAGAAAACTTATTAAAAAAACAGGCACCATTTTGGTAGTTGTAGTATATGTGCCTATTATCAGTCACTTCACTAGTAACGAATTGGAAAAGAAGAAGGCATTATGTCATCTCTAGTGCATGTGCTGTCGGACACAGATCAGTCAACTGTGAGCGACGGAGGTGACATGCATCTCAGAGCCGACAATATAGTATATGGATATGCTACAGTAGTCCAGGTACTGAATTCTTAATCTATTACCATCCGAATGAATGGATTTCATTTTTATCAAATTAATTAATTGAATTACTTAAGGTGTATTCAAAATTACTACCTGCTGTCTAATTTGAATTTCCTCAACTTTAATTTATAAGTAAAGTCGAAGTTCATCATCAAAGTTTGAAAGCTATACTTGTTCTGTACTGTTCAATGAGTCTTTAAGATCCCTATTTAAAAATGCTAATGTACCTATCATAAGGAAGAATGAATGTCTGAACAAAATGTTATTTCTATATACTTTCTATATTGAAATTAGCACTCGCTGTGACATAGATAAATGAGTTCTATCACGTGAGAATTATTTACTTCCCAAATTATTTCCTCTAAAAATATGCAGCAAGATGTTAATTGATTACAGTTCTGAGGCAGGTGTTGAGCCTGAGCGCTATAAACATTGTCATTATATAGAATAAATCTTGCAAGATAAATGTATCACTGAAGCAAATAATGTGTTTTTTTATATATAAAAGAGCCTGTCAATTTGACTTTAAGCTCTGCCTAAAGCATGGAAAAAACTGTAATGGAAATCAGTGACGGAAATACTAGATATCGAATTTTACTCTGTATATGTACATATCGAATATTCAATAAATCAATCTAAGCAATCAAGTAATCCTTTGATTACAGAGGTTTCTCATTTATCTCAAATATCTCAATTATTTATGCATTACTAGCGAAGAATAGAATAGAATAGAATAGAAAACTCTTTATTTGCACACCTTATTACAGAGCTAAATAAGTACATAATGCATAAAATATCCGAAGTGTAGTGTACAAAGGGCGGCCTTATTGCCATAAGCAATCTCTTCCAGGCAACCTTAGGATGGATCAAATATTTCAGAGAGACAGTAGTAGTTGACGTGCAATGAGTTTGGAAAATAAATATTATGTCCATAAACACATATATATACATATATACAAACATACACACAAAATTGAAAAGAAAAAAAAAACATATATATAATAATAATAATAATTTTACATACTAAAAGATAAACATACATACACAAATATAAGCATAACCATAATTTAAGAGAAAGAAAAGACTCAAATCATACCTAAATGTCTGAGTGACTAAATTGTAATGTGTAATATTCATGAACCAACCTCTTGAATTCACCCATCGTTTGCGCCTGCCTTATGTTTAAGGGCAATTCATTCCACAAGCGTACAGCTTGAACAGTGAAAGACTGATCATAAAACTTCGTAGAATGCTGAGGCATCTCCAGTGCCAAATTTTCAGATGACCTTAGACATTTTAAATGTGTGTCATTAAGGAACTTGAATCGTTCTTTGAGGTAGAAGGGAGCTCTGGGATTGAACAAGATGTTATAAAGAAAAGTAAGAATATGAGTATTCCGGCGAGAGCGAATCGGAAGCCACTCGAGCAGTTGACGAAATTCGGAGACGTGATCATATTTTCGCAGGCCAAATATAAATCGTATACAGAGGTTTTGTAGTCGCTCAAGCTTATCAAGTTGTGCTTCAGTGAGATCTAGATAGCTGACATCGGCATAGTCGAGAATTGGAAGGAGAAGTGCTTGTGCAAGTGCAGCCCTAGTTGCAGTCGGAAGAAAATTACGCAGTCTTCGGAGAGATCCAGCAGAAGCAAATATCTTACGACTGACTTCTTGTATCTGTGGGCCCCAAGATAGAGTACTATCTATGATTATACCTAAATTTTTAACACTAGTACTAATCTCGAGGTTGGTGCCATCGAATTGTATTTGAGGTAGTTGAGTCCAGTTGATTCTTGAGACCATCCCGGGACTGCCAACAACACACACCTGGGTCTTTGCAGGATTAACCTTGAGGCCATAATTATGACTCCATTCGCCAATGCGACGTAAGTCAGTATTAATTGTGTTGAAAGCTTCTGTTAACAAGCTAATCTTAGCTTGGGTATATATTTGTAGATCGTCTGCATAAAGGTGGTAGAAGGAACTTAATTGGTTCGAGATTGAGTTTATAAAAACAGCGAAGAGTAAAGGAGATAGAACGCCACCCTGTGGTACACCAGCAGATATACTGCACCAGGAGGACTTTGAGTCTTCAATGCAAATACGCTGCCGGCGACCAGACAGGTAAGTATGAAACCAATCAATTGTCGTTGGAGATATGTTAAGAGACCGTAGTATACCAAGCAGAATGTGAAAATCAACAGTATTAAAAGCGTTGCTAAAATCGAGCAAGGTGAGTACTGTGATCATTCCACCATTCATGCCTTGTCTTATGCTATCCGCAATGTGTACCAATGCAGACGTAGTGCTGTGACCAGAACGAAAGCCGGATTGTTCAGTAAAGAGTTTTTGGAAAGAAAGTTACTCAGTTGAGAGTGGATGAGACGTTCGAGCACTTTGGATAGGAAAGGTAAAATGGATATGGGCCGATAGTCAGAGAATGAAGAGGGTTTAGCTTTCTTAGGTAAAGGGATTAGTTGAGCATCTTTCCAAGCAGTTGGAAAAACACCACTTGTCACGGAGTGGTTCAGGATATTGCATAGGATGGGTAGGATCTCGTCAAGGATAGGAAGAATCATGTTTCGGCTGATACAATCACTTCCGACCGCATTGGATGAGATCGATAGAATGGTCTTCCTAACATCACAAGCGAACAACTGACTAAAAACAAAAGGTGAATAGTTGGGGGTTGGGGCAGATGAAATATTTCTTAGAGTATTAGCTTTAGTGTTGTCATTAATATCAGACGAGGAAGAGAAATGTTTATTAAGTAAATCAATGTTAAAATTTTTAGGAATAGAGTCATGGCGAGACTTCCCAACTCCCAATGTTCTTAGAAATTTCCAGACTTTTGCTGGATCTCCGTTTTCTACGGCAGAGTGGATATGTTGGCGTTGTGCATTTCTACACATCTTATTGCAGAGATTTCTCATATATACATATTTTTCAAGGTTATCATCCGTTGGTCGACGTTTGTATTTGCCTCTGACAACATGACTAGTAGAAGAGACCAGAATAAGGTCAAGAAGAGAGGGAGTGCAATTAGGAAAGTGATGTGTAGCATCAAGTGTTAGTAAGGATAAGTTGTTACAGTCCACTAATCTGCGTAGCGAAGAAGACCGATTGTCATTTTTCAATAGGCAAGTATTGAAGTCGCCCATTACTAATGTGTGACTATAAGAGGGAGATAGTTGTTCTAGTAATTTTTCGAAAGAGGAAAAGTAATTAGTACGTAGTGAAGGTGAATAGTAAACGCCGAGTAAAATTTTCGCATGATTTATATGTAATTCTATAAAGAGATGCTCACCTGCGTCCGGTGGCGGAGGTTGCGAGGACATACTTACAATGGTGAAGGGAATATGTTGTCGTAGATATATCCCAACACCACCCCCACCACCAGTCGCACGATCATTTCTTATAAGGTGGAAGCCTGGAAGACTGTATGATGTTGATGGTAAGCAAGGTTTTAACCATGTCTCAGAGATCAAGATGGCGTGTATATTTTTACAATGAAAGGTAGCCAGCATATCAGGGAAATGAGCTGGAATACTCTGTGCATTTATATGGACTACATTAAAATTCCGCGGAGCATCGGAAAACTGGCACTGAAGATTTTCTTGAAGTGAGGGTACACTAGCAAAACTAGTATTAAGGCTATTTGTGGAGTAAAAGCTGTCGTTATCACTATTGTCTAAGTCAGTCATCATGGTATATAAAATAAATAAATTTATAAATATAAAGAACTAAAAAACAAACAAAAAAAATAATACTAAATGATCTTTAAGATTAACAGATATATATCTAAAACAATATGGATTGTTGAATTTGATCCACCCGCTAGTCGTGTGTTTGACATTTATAACACAGAGAGATATTTAACTAATGTTATAATTGAGCAGAAAAGAGAAAGGGTTAAAATATTGAATAAACTGTAACACGTTTTAAAACAAAAAAACAACAAAAATAAGATAAAAATAGGCAAAATCAACAGTAAAACGTCACAAGCATCTGGGCGAACTACTCGAGCAAAAACACTATGATTCAAACTATAAAATTTTGGAGGAAAAGTGTAATAAGTGTATGTGTCAATAACTGGAACGCAATTCTGACATTAACTAAAAATTTAATTTTGTAAAAGTGAGGTAAATAAACTGTGTAGTTTATTGAGGTGGAAAGTGTTTTCATAAAATAATATTAGTAAAAAAGGGTATATTAAAACTGGTTCTCACCCAGATGTGTAACGCTACATTGAATGTAAACAAGCCGTACAGATGCACTTATTTTTTGGAGCCGGCAGCTGCTCTTCGCTGTTTGGGAGCCTGGTTTTTGGTAGCAGCTGGCCAGTGCCGGATTAGCCACGTAGCAAGAGTAGCAAATGCTACGGGCCCCGCGATTTGGAGGGCCCCGCGTTCCAACGCCGTAAGAGGAAAGTGCAATAAGTCGAAACCAATCTTGTTTTTTGCCGGGTCAACAAATGCCACATACGCAATTCAAATTGCGAATATGGCATCTGTTGGCCTCTGTATTTCTCAACAATTATTAATAATTAATTCAAACAATTATCGATAATTGTGTGAGAAATACAGACAGACGCACACAAACTTGCATATGGTGTTTATTGATCTAGAAAAAGCGTATGATAGGGTACTCCAAGAGGCTTTGCAGTGGACTTTAAATGAAGAAAGATTGCCTGCTAAGTATGTGGCATTGATTGGATCTATGTACTGAGGATCTAGCACTTATGTAAGATAGCTACGGGAAACACCGACCAATTCAGTATCTCTGCTGGTTTGCACCCGGGACCGGTTCTTAGCCCATATCTCTTCCGACTGGTAATGAATGCTCTAACATCGGACATACAGGAGGAGGCACCATAGTGCATGTTAGTTGCAAAAGACAATATGTTGGTCGGTGATGACGCGTTCGAGGTACGTACACTTGAGACATGGCAGCAAAGACTAGAGAATTTTGGGTTGAAAATCTGCAGAACTAAAACCGAATACATGTTCTGCGATTTCGGTGGTCTCTCCGGTCTTGCTGCCGTGTCACTGAATGGAACAACGATTTCGGTCTGCATCAATTTTAAGTACATCGGTTCGCTGTTACAAAATAATGGCAAAATAGGTCTGCGCAACATCAAATCAATGCAGATGGATGAAGTGACGGTAGGTAACAGAATCTGTTTGCGATCCCAAGTTCCCATTAAGTTTTAAAGAGACAAATATATAAAACGATCATTAGACCTGTCGTCCTGCATGGATCTGAATGTTGGCCAATAAAGAAAACGGATGAGAAATGCCTGCATGTAACTGAAATGCAAATGTTGAGGTGCATTTGTGGTGTAACAAGAATAGATAAGGTGAAGAATGACTACATTAGAAGAAGCCTGAAAGTAGCACTACTGGATGGAAAATTGAGAAGCAGGAGGTTAACCTGGTATGGACATGTGATGCGTGGTGTTGGTTTGATGATTGAAAAATAGATTTTGGAAAAAATCTTAATAATGGTCAGTGCTTACAAAGATGATTAAGAGAACAGCCTAGGCAACGAGTTAGGTCAGTTCGCGGAGTTGCGAAAATAGATGTGGCTACTGTTATTGACATCAATATATTTATTAGACTTTTTTTTATATGTGTTCTCGGATAACTTCGTCGGTTATGAACCGATTTTGATGATTTTTTTTATAATGGAAAGGAGATATCCCAACGGTGGTACCATGGACACTAAGATCTGATGATGGCATTCAAGAGAAAACGATCGATTTGGTCGTTCTTGAAGTCTTTTTTTTTGTTAAAATTGTACTTGTTCAACATAAAAACGCAATAAAAATAAGTTAAGGAACATGAAGAAGAAGAATCATCTTACTTTCATGAATATAGCCTATGATTTGCTTAACATTGAAAGTGATATCTCTAAATTTGTTCGTTTATATTAAAACCAGAAAAGTTAATTTGTTATAAATAAACTTTAAATGGTTCTGTTTTACTTAATACTAAAAAAAACTTTTGTGGATTTAATATGAGCAAATTTAGGGATGCGCACTAAAAACAAAAAAGAAACTACCAAAGCTTAATCAAATGCGAATACAAAATTCAGTGTTGTCACTTTTTTTTTTAATTTGTCTACTTTTTATTAGGCAAACTATCTGTAATTAATGTGTTTCGCACCAATTGACTAAACTTACAAATGGTCAAATACGTCACCACAAAGTGAATCTAACAAAGTTACTAATAGAAGAAAACTATTTAAAAGTACGATTGCATATAGCTAATTTAGGAACTAATAGTTCTCGATATTTAAATACTAAATAAAGTCGCTAATGTAATATGTTTGGTTCACATTTTTAGTCTAGCATTGTATTTTAGTTGCATCAGTTTGAACTATTTTATTACACAAACTTTAAAGAAACCAACCAATTTGATCCATAAAAGTAATAAAATAAAATTTTGTTTAAAAGTTTATTTAAAAAACTGGTACACGTATTCCTACATAGTCGCTCCCGTTTGACACGCATAGTCCGTTTTAGTCTTTAATCTGAGTCTAATACTGATATTTGGCTGCCTCAGTGGCACAGTGGGAGCGTACGCGACTGCTGTGCATGAGGTTTCGGGTTCGATTTCCGGGATGGACCAAATGTTAGTATGATCTGCAAATATTTATTTCGGAGTTTGGGTGTTTTCTATGAATAATATGATTGTATTTACAAAAATAAAAGTTTATATGTATTTATATCAGTTGTCTAGTGCCCATAATACAAGCTCTTCTTAGTTTGGGACTAGATGGCAATCGTGTGTTAAATATCCGAAAAACCATAAACTCAAGAACCTAACGCAAACAAAGGGCCCCTTGGCCGAATTTGCTACAGGCCCCGCGTTGGCTTAATCCGGCACTGCAGCTGGCTTGTCTGCAACCACTGGCCTCAACTGGTCGAGATCTGCCACAGAAACAATACGACAGCGCGAACCGTCAGGACCCAATACAAAAACGGAACCTTCTTTGGTCCAACACTTCGTGATCCCGTATTCCTCACGTGCTGCCATGAATGCTGAGTGTCGCGACCGGGTCAGGAACTCGGAGAGCGTCATACCAGTACCTTTAAGTTTGGTCTTAGATGCCCAGACCTTGTCCCGTACTGCTACTGTCCGAAATTTGACAAGAATGGGTCTTGGTTTATCACCCAAAGATTGTCGACCCATCCTATGACAGCGGCTAATGTCCTCAGGTGTAAAGGAGCCCAAACCCAAGCTTCTTACCGCTATATCTGTGACCATCTGCGGCGCCATGTCATCTTTCCTCTCTGCGACTCCATGTATGAGAAGTATTTTGCGGCGGCTGCGGGTTTCCATGTTGTCGACCTCTTGTACAATAGCCTTCATCTGGCTCTGGAAGGACTTCAAGGTGTCAAGGATGAGAGTCTTAAATATAGTAAAGTCCTCGGCGAGACCAGCCAGACTTGCAGCATTGGAGGTTTTCTTCAACAATTCCGCTTCAAAGCTTGCCATCCTCTTCTCAAAACAATCTTGCAGCTGCTGTAGACTGTTCATGGTGATACAGTGATTACTTTTAATTCTTGTGTTTTGGTTACTATGTAACTTAGTTAAATTATGGATATAACACTTGACTAGCAGGTATTTACAGTTAAATAATTCTTACATTCATTAAATGTCTAATAAAATATGGTTATTCTATTTTTATTTTTAATTATTATTAGAGCTTTTAAGTTTTGTGTTGAACTTTCAACTACCCACGAATGAAATGAAGCTACGTGGTACCTACGGAAAACGCCGTAGGACGTAACTAGTCTTTTTTTAAGGAATATGGGGCAAACTTTTGAGTGGCCGGCTTTTGAGGGATGGGGAGGGAGGTTGGGGTATGGGCTACTGTATCCTTGCTCACTCGGTTGAACATAGCGCGGGCGTTGTTTTACTCCGGTCGAGCCGATTCATGCATGCCAAAGCGTGGCTCACACACGGTAAAAAAAGTAGTAGTCTAAAAAAAAGTTAGAATGGTAACCGGTATAAACAGCTTAACGTGTTCTTGAAGGCACTGAGAGGTCTCTATGTCTCGTTGGTCTCGCGTTTGGCGCTGAGACTGCTGATCATTCTCGGGTTCGATTCCCGGTTCGGACCAAAGGTTTGTATGATCTACAAATATTTGTTTCAGTGTTTGGGGGTTTTCCATGTATAATATGTATGTATTTATAAAAAAAAAGTAAAAATGTATTTGTATCAGTTGTCTAGTACCCATAACACAAGCTCTGCTTAGCTTGGGACTAGATGGCGTTGTGTGTTAGATGTCCGAAATATTTATTTATTTTTTAAGAACGGTCCACCATCCATAGGTTGACTTGACTAGAATGGCCTACCTTTGCAATTGTTAATCTACTCGGCTATCATTTAGTCAGGAGCGAAAACTCGTTTAAAAATTAAACAAAATGCTGAAAAGAGACCTACAGAGTACTGTGACAGTCAGATGCCGATAAATTATAAAATAAACTCTAACATTGTCGCATTTAAAAAACATGTTTACATAAATATGTACACCTCACCATAACATGACAAATTGTCCCTAAAGTATAAAAAGCCCCTTTAACAGGGTGTCAATAAAAATAAATTACTATTTAAATATGTGTACTTAATTGCTCTCTAATAACGAAACTACTTCATTGCTAATTATTATATTAATTAGCTCTTAGTGGCAGTACATAAAGTAGTCACGAGTTATCTGAGGCTAGATAGGAAATGGTATGGGAATCAATATAAATATATTACCCAATAGAATTGCCAGAGAAACATGCCTGACTAGAGATCAGATACTATAACTCAGCACGCAACATATCAATTAAAGGGTGTATTAAACATCCTCATGCTATGCGTAGAGTGTGATTTAAATGCGAATACTCGATGCTATTTTATTTATGAACTTGTTACTAGATACGACACTGCCATTGTGTCAAGTTATATTTGCTTAAAAGAACCACATTAAAGCATTAATCGCTGTTATAATGAGCATTCTGTGTTAACAAATTATAACAGAAAGAATACAAATAGAGTACGAAAGTAGCAGAGAAAATTCCATCTAATTATATATCTCTATAAACACCATAAAGATACTTATGTAGATACTTAAATCTTTGAAAAAACATAATTATTCATACTAACAGTACAAAATCGAAAGTAAATCTGTCTGTTATGTTTTCAAAGCTAAACCAATATACCGATTTAAAGGAATTTAAGTATAGAGATAGATTGGACCTTGGAGAATACATAGGGTTCTTTGTGTCGCGATAACCGACATACATGCGGGCGGAGTCGCGGACAAAAGCTAGTTAGCTATAGAAACATTGAGTGAATACTACTAATATAATATATAATAATGCGAAATATATCTAAACCCGATGCTGAAGATTATCTAAATGCTTATATTAACAATTATTTTTATGGAAATTAACGCGATCACTTATTAAAAGGTATTACATACCTCTGATTTGCCTGACGTTTCGACCAGGTTACACTGGCCGTGGTCAAAGGAGCCTGTTAATATATCACGGAACGCGAAAGTTTAAAAGTTAGTATATCTAAATGCTTATTATAAATATAAAAAATAAAAAATAAACTAATACAAAAAAAACAAATTTTAAATAAGTATTATTATAAATATTGTTAATTTTAAAAAATGTGTATAGTTTTATCAGTTTTATACCCTTCCTACAGTTCATAGTAAATGAAACTGGTATTAACTGTAAACTGATGAGGTAATGGCCATAACATTAACTATCCATCTATTAACAGTTACAATAGCATTAATAGTTCTGATTAAAACATTTATTTACTTTTGAAGGCATTTTCTTTCTGTAAAGAAATTACTTATTGAAAATAAGTTAAAATACTGATTGGTTATGTAATCATATTTCCTAAACATATAATACGATTGCATGATTTTTAACGATAAAAGAAGTCAGAACGTTACATTACAATTACAATACAGAATCATTACGTTACAAGCAATGCAATATGAACCTATCGCGGGAAAAGCTCATTGATTCAATGCATATAAACCAATTCTTCTAAATTTTAAGCGATGAATAATGTTAAAAACTGTGACATTGACAGTAATAAATATTTACAAATAATAAGCGTTAATTTTGTCGTGAACTGACATTTCTATCAGACAAGAGTAAAGGCTATCTCCATGTACTTCTAATACGATACAAAAGGATCTAACGCCGCAAGATATATCTGTTTTGTCATAAATCGCGACTTTATTTACGATCAATATCTACACTTGATTTACAACGACAATGCTATTATGTCTTTTCAATACTTATGTATGACTCTGCTTTGTCTTATTATTATACTACGACACTAAAAAGTAATATTTTAACTGCTGGCTAGTAATCTGAGTTTACACTTGTTACATTATATTATTTATGAAATAGATTATAATATAGATGATTTTTGTGCCTGTTCATATATCGGTGCATTTATCATTGCTTATTTTGTCTCTTGAGTATAAAGATACTGCTGCATACTCCGTCAAAAGAATTAATCACATTCTTGTACTTAAACTTTACTGACTACTTTACTAATACTATTATTTTAACCCAAATTTATGATTTAATCAATTTTACATTGTCAAAATTTTATAGTAATTACGCAGATTTATATGTATAGGTACCAATCACCAGTTCAGAAATACATATAAAATACTCTTGAAGCTAATCAACTTGCATTTTAGAATTGTAAAATTTTAATATTGCTGTAATTCTTTAATTTACATTAAAACTAGATTTTTTAAATTTTTTTTACCCTTTTTCCAAAAATTTGGTAAGTGCCTGGTAACCTAGGTAACAAATCAAGCGATCCATGTGTAAAAAGAAAGAAATAGCTACTAAACTGGTACAACAAGTACAATAAAATATAAACTCAAGCCCACCGCCTGTCCGCGTATCAACATATTCACAATAGCTTGTAAATGGTTTACTTGATGGATATGTCAAGTGTTAATTTATTATCTTGCTTTAATAGTGCCCCGTGTATACAGGCACTAATTAAAAACGGTCAATCTATTCTGAAAACTTAACTGTCGTCGGAACAACTTTGTCATGACATGTTTTTTATTACCGGGGCAGGCAGAGACACAGTTTACCCCTGCGGGCATAAACTGCTTGGGCATTGCAGGAATGTGTGCGAATTTGGGATGCCTAGTATTTGAAATACACTTTTTTTATCAATGTTATTACCATAAACAGAAGTAGATGTAGTACCTTTACCGTTTCTGTAATAGAAAGACGTAGTACTTTGCGTAGTCGTTAAAAATGTGTATTTTATCTAATTCTACAAATGGCCAAAACCATACCATGCTTAAATTCTGTCAGGTTATTTACCATATGAATGTGATCATAATAAAAGCGTAAGAGAGCAATGCTTCGGCATGAATGGGCCGGCTCGACCGGAATGATACCAAGGTCTCGCAGAAAATTGGGGTGAAATAGCGCTTGCGCTGTGATTCACCGAATGAGTGAGGATACCGGAGGCCCATTACCTAAACCCCCAAAACTCGGTGAAACACAGCACAAGCACTATTTCACACCGGTCTTCTGTGAGGCCGTGGTATCACTCCGGTCGAGCCGGCCCATTCATGCCGAAGCGTGGCTCTCCCACTGTAGCTGTTCTGATTAAAATTAAAATACTTGCATCATATGTGTTTCATTATTCAAATATTTTTAATTAACAGTATATAATTGAATGCCTTCATATACTTATACATCATAGGTGTGTTTCAATTAACAGCTCCTGCAATAACTTAGAGAGTAAGTACCCTTGCGAAACAGGAATGTAACAATTATTATTTATTATTATTATACCTAGAATCTTCTGCATCGGCTTTTATGACAATTGTTTCCTCTATGTACAAAATCAGGCGTTCTAAAGATTGAAATATAAAATTCATTGAAGTTTTGTAGGGACAAAGTACACAAATTATTATTTATTATACCCGTGTTAGCCACACTAAAATAATAATTTCTGCCTTTTGCATACTTAAAGTACTTTATTAAAGAAAAAGTTTGTGACAAAATTATATTTAACTGTTAATCTAGAATATATTTTGTTTATTAAATACTGATACTACGTTATATTTTAGATATAAAATTGTTCACTTGTTTACACGTTTAAGTTAAAAATATGTCTTCTAATTTACAATCACAAGAATTTATATGACAATTTATGTCTGTTGGAGGCTATTTTTAAAAAGTTTTATGACTGTAGTAAACACACACTTCAATAAAAAAAATTACAGCAGACAGAATCTGTAGAATCAGGATTTATTCTAAGGTGACTGGCTGCACAGATGGCGCAGTGGTTTAAACGGTCACTGCGCCGCTTTGTGTTGTGGGTTCAGACCCTACATGGCACAACACTTCGCGTGATTAATAAATTGTTGTTTTGAGTCTAGTTATTTTTTGTATCCGTTTCATGTATATTTGTAAAGACCCCTCCGACACAGGATGTTTTCCGATTGCGGTAGTTGTCTTTTGTAAAAAGATTCATATAATTTCATAATACATTTCAACATAGGATACGGCAACAAGCCTATAATCAATATTTTAAAAAATATTCAAAAGCATTCTACATATTAATTTAACATAATAATATGCAGTAAAGCGTTGGTACCACAGACCCGTTATTGTTGTGCATGAAGCATGTTCGCAAAGGTGTGCGTACTGCTACAGACATAATAATAATCCTTTAGTATTTAATATTTCTTTGCACATATTCATCGCTTCTTCTCTCTTTCTATAGTGTACAACTAAACTAAGATTAGGAAAGCCAGATTTTGGGATTCGTCATTCAAAACGATTTCTTTCAGTGATCTTCAAAATCCATACTCCATACTAATATTATAAATTCGAAAATAACTCTACCTATCTGTTACGTTTTCACGGCTAAACTGTTTCACAGATTTCAAATAAATTTGCCATGGATATACTTTGATTCTTGAAGAAGGACATAGGTTATTTATGTCAATAACTCACATACACAAGCTAGTAGTCTATAATTTAAAAAAAACAACATAACTTATCGTAATAACATTAGTATATCGAGCAAATTTGACGGAAGTATTAAAATTGGAACACAAACTTTTTTTTTATTTCGAACCAGTGCATAAGGTTATTGTAAACAGGTTTGTGTAACAATTATATATGTTTAACCTTAACCTAACGGTACTCCTTTAAAAGATAGGTAGAATACATTATTGAATGTTTTATGCCTTTATGCAAATACGTCAATAACGTATTGAATGACATATACAGTTTCTTCACCCGTGGCTTATGCACAGCGTGCCGCCAACAGTGACGTCTTTATATAGAATCGTTTGTGCATTCTTAAGAAGAGTATGTAATATCTTGCGATTATGTTATCTTAATATTGTGTTTGTGAGAGAAATAATTGTAATTGATATAATACTTTTTTTTATAATAAATAGCTTTTATATATATGGGTTAAAAAGATACAGTACAAATATCCGTTAATACGAACATGATTGTCATCAATGTGAGCAAGTATAACAGCAAAATTGTATATTATACCTAAGTGATGATATTTATTACACCCACAGTTATGACCGTAAAATTTATAGATAGGACACAAAAAGGGTTAAGTACTTTTCATATACAAAAATGTTCTGTCCTCATGCGATAGACAAGTATACTTGAACACCAAAATTCCGACCGAAGTCCCATCGAAGATCAAGTTAACGTCAAAATTAAGTTGCGTCTTTTTTTAGATTTCCCGAATTTTAATAATTTGTAAATATTGTGGAGGCTTTTGTTTAGTAAAAGGTTAATGCTATATAGCTACGACGTTTTAACTTAAAATCAAATATAAAGACCACCGATATACGATATTTCGATACACCGTTTTTCAATCTACCTTCAACCTTTTTTTACAGTTACATTATTTTAAGGCAATATAATTATTCAATAATACAATTAAAGTCCACGCGCCGACACACAAAAAGACTATATTATAAGGCTTATATTTTCATTACCAACTGTCGTGTTAGGTCGCGGGGTTATCTGTACGTTTACGCCTGTGATCCTTGTCAATGTCCTAATAAGTACTGTTGTCTTAAACAGTCTACTATTAGATAGTTAGTAGTACTTAATTAATTATTTATTGAGTTATTCCATATGACTCATATTGTAAACCCATAAGACTGGACCTAGACTTTTAGCTGTGCTGGGTGCGGTGACCTTTCAATGATTTAATTCAAATAACAGGATGAGACTGTTGTTTGGAAAGTTACGGTATGGCCATCGTGTAATGTCTTAACTCCTGACATATAACAATGTACCTGACGTCGACATCCATCGCCAGCCAGAAACCAAATTCAAAAATATTTATTTATTGTTGTTTTATATTTATATATTACTTAACCAGTCCTATTAATCATCGGCTTCATAAAAAATACACGTGTTTTTGAGACAGTGAACGTGAATAAAATGATGTTGCAATTTTTTTTTCTTACTAAATTCTGAAGAGAGTTATATTTTCATTTCAGTTAGTTAAAGAAGAAACCTGATGTAAGTAAATGATTTTGCTGAATTTGATATTATGCGTAGACTCTATGTTGTAGATAAGGATCTTCTTCAATTAAATTCAAGATTCAATATAATTTGGTTTTAATGCTTGAAAGTTACAAGGTTAAGAAAAAAATGCAACACATATGTCACGCGTGTCACACAGCCAATCCGAGCCTGAGCGCCCGGGCGTGGGGGGAAACGTTGCGTTCCGTTCTTGTTGCCTAAACACTCTATTTAAAGATAAGAAAAAGTTAAAAAGAAACTATAACCCGACCCGAAAATTTGTATAGTATATATTGACACTTCGTTCATTAGAAACGATACAGCAGTTTAGACGCTACGATGGAACATAAATAGGTGCCAAAAATACTTTTCTCCTTCTTAGCTTTGGCGCAGTAAAGTAATGATACTCTATAATTAGAACATCAATTAGTAGTCACAATAGGAAACTGTATTGTATTATCAAAACCCTGCTACAAAAAGCTGAAAGGCAAATCAAATCGAGAATTGAAAATAAAATCTTATGAAATCATAAATAATTATGATTCATTTTTTGACAACTGCACCAATTAAGCTCTTGTAACAGAAATAATTATAATGGAATGAACCATTAAACAATCCTATCTTTGAACTTGCCGTTAAGGTCTCACACACATTGCTTATTGAGCTTTTTAATAACTTGAATATCTCTATCAAGTATAATATATACTCCGAAGATTTGTAAAGGGAAACATTATTTTATTTGTACTGTGTTTCGTAGTATTTTCCAATTTATTTTATTTTAGTGGTCATTAAACTTAATTTATTACCACGAGGCCGCTATTAAAAGGCTCTGTGGAAGTTATTTGTAGTTTCGCTTCTACTTGTCATTTTTATTGAACTAAACACACTTACGACCTGGTCACAAGCAATAAAATATATTTTCACGTGCACTGAAATGCCGATGCTGTAAATAATATAACCAATTAACTTACATAGCGAATGAAGGATACCATTTTGTTCCGTGCGCAATTGCCATTTTAGCGGATAGTTTACCTGAAATAAAACAGAAATATTAACTTTATGTCATGAATGTGGAGAAGGATGGAAAAAGAGAATTCGTAGCACTGACCCCAAGTAAAGTAGGGAAAAGAGTAAGGTATGGAGAAGAGATGATGATCATAAGATGCTAGAGGCGATTTAAAAATATCATTAATAAGGAAGCCCTACTTCAGAAGAAGAGCTGTATCTCAAAAAAAGCGGCTAAGTGCGAGTCGGACTCGCGCATGAAGGGTTCTGCAGTAGCAAGGAACATAATATAATTTTTATTGTATATTTGTGTTGAATGAAAGGTAAATTGCGGTTTACGTAAATCGTAAACCGCAATTTACCTTTAACGTATTGAAAAAACTACTTCCTAGATCTCGTTCAAACCAATTTTCGGTGGAAGTTTGAATGGTAATGTACATTATATTTATTTTAGTTATATTATTCCCTTATTTTAGAAGTTACAGGGGCTGACACACATGTTACCACTGCATCTCTATTCAGTCGCGCAAACTATTCAGTTTAGAAAAAAATTTCATATCAACAATATCATTTTTGAAGGCGTATCCATCGTATGGGTTTGATGAAAATAAAATTTTTGAGTTTCAGTTCTAAGGGAACCTGCAAAATTTATTGTTCTTTTTCTATTTTTGTGTGAAAATCTTAATGCAGTTCACAGAAGACATCTACTTACCAAGTTTTAACAGTATAGTTCTTATAGTTTCGGAAAAAAGTGGCGGACAGACAGACATGACGAATCCATAAGGATTTCGTTTTTCGCCATTGGGCTACGGAACCCTAAAAATTAAGACAATATTTATTGCTGGCAGTCCACATGATTCAGGGCTCTAATAATAAAAACGTAGAATTGAAATATTATACGTTCATTTATTGTCGAATCGAGGTAAATGAGATTAATGATTGATGATGATGACTTTACTACTTTTTTTTACATTCTTACAACAAAAAGTACATTCTTATTTTTTAAGTAAATATTAACGCACACTTAACAAAGGGTTAAAATTCTCCTTGCACAAAGCATAAGCGTTGCGAATTTGTCAACATTTGCTTTTCACACAATTTTATTGTATAAAAAAAATAACGAAAACACAGAAACAAATATGTTTTTTTTTTATTATTTTTAAAACAGAATGAGAAACGTATCGCAAAAGTGTGTTTTTATGCAATAGACTAGAGTTGTGTTTTTATGTATATGAATAAATCGTCTACGAGGCAAGTTCATGTCGAACCGGTTCGTCGATTAAAATTGTTTCATACAACACAGATTCTATCCAAGTTGACTACCATGCACAAATCGAATGATGCGTGCACAATTACTAATCGTTGTAATTGTCAATACGAAAACAATCAATATTTTTATCGAATAATCGACTGTTACAGATTGAATCATCAGATATATAAACTTGGCTTGCATTTGATGTAAGAATCGATTGTTTACGTAAGTTAGCCGTACTTAAAGGGTGAAATGAAAAAGTGCGAGTGTTTATTGAAATACTAAATATGTCAATTTATACCTAATGAAAGAAACAACTCTTAAAGAACATACACTAAAAAAAACTATTTTGAATTTCTTCTTTGTTCTGGTAAATAATATTTGTTGAAAAACATATTAGGTGTAATTCATTTCATGTAGAACACAGATAACTAGGAACTTGAAAACTGCATATGCAGTAATAGGATTGTAATTCATTTATTTCCGGAGAGACCCATATTGAGAGAATCATACATTTCTACTACTTTTGTGGTTTAAAGTAAGTTTTATAATATTCAGCCTTATCCTGACGAATCATATGAAACTCTCACTTTCCAAAACTCAGTTAATCGCTAAAACGGGTTTACTGAAGGACGATACATTAGCGTTTAGTAGAAATAAAGTACAAATAACATAAGTAAAACAATATTACCCATGAATCAACCAATTATTTATTACTTTATATGGGAATCATACACACAACAGTGGCCGTTGGCCCCCACTACCACATAGCCATCCTTGCCAACGTGCGATACAATGTAGTGCAACCTATAAACATGGATCTATACATATTAACATACATGATTATCGTGACTGGCCTTATATCGCGTGGTCATTTAGATCATAAAACAATAGAACAGTTGCAGTCGAGAGAATGCATTGCGCAGTTATGCAAATAGTAGGGGTCGCGACCGTGAGCATGAATATTGATACAGCATTGTAGAGATTGCAGATTTTCTCCGCGATAGCCCAGGCCCTTACTCTCTGCCAGCACGATTCCTAAACGAATTAACTTAAACTGATTATCTGACAGCGGTTTTAGATCACACAATGAAATCAATAAAGATACGTGAAAGAAATTTGACCTAAAAATCCATTACCTCGGAATAGTGTAATACGTTTAATATAATAAGAATAGCACGAAGATTCAAGCGAAGTGGTCACGCAGCCACAATGGTCGGCCCGGCTAAGAAATGGCTTCAAAAACGTATATAACTTCGTCAAATGGTCATAAAATGAGACCCGTTTTATGGCGCACCTTTATAGCCGCGAGCTACGTAAGGATGAGCGGCGGATGCCACGCGGATCTGGCCCCAATGTTGGAACAAACATTGTGCCACGCTACAAACTATACCTGCATTTCATACTGCTGAGTAAGACCATATAATAGAAATTCTCACTGCAAGTCTTTTGTGTTCTAACTTCTGTCACGGTGGAAATTCTCAATGAATCGATCGATAGAAATTCCAACAAAGCGCGTCTAGTATATTCACTTCCTTTATTTAACCTGCAGTATACCATATAAAGGTTCATAAAGAAAAAGTCATTAGAATATAAGTTATTTTATTCAGGATACGAATATTTAAAAACCGGAATGTGTCTTCATACATGTGCAATTAATAAACAGACGAATATTTACATTCAACAATAAATGTTTCTATTTATTACGCTACAACTCTTAAATTAGATTTACGAAACTAAGTACATCACATATGTGTGATATCTGTAATAGTTAATTTATTATGTATGTTATAAATTGACAACATACGTAACATTTAAAAATTTAATAAAAAAGTATTACAATTGGAATTTCATATAATTTGCTAAAGATAAAATGATTTAAAAAGAGTTAAAACACGTTTGATGTTAAGTATGAAATCACAAACTTATACTTTGGGCATTTTTTAAACTAACCAATATATGTGTAACTACCACGAATATAGTATATTTATAGTAGTAGAATTTTAAAATTCTACTACTATCATCATCATCATCATCATCATCATCATCATGATGATAGTAGTAGAATTTTGGAGAACAATAGATCGGAGAGGATGGCAAAAATAATTAATTGAATATATAATTGACGCGCCCGCTTACATTATTACTTCGGGAAGGTAACTTGAAATGTACATATATGTATTTGGAGACATATACCACATAATTTTAATTAACAATTACAATACAAAGTAAGAATACTTGAAATAGTAAATTTTATGATGTAAAAATATAGTTAATTTTGAAACCAAAGATTTTACATTCAAACCAAAATCAACCTTTCTGACATATGGACTAAATGAGTTCTTTGCGAAATATTTATAACTTTATGACCTATTTAAAATTGATTTCTTCTGAAACCTCCTACCTGTTTTCGGGTTTATTTAAGTAATATTTATTGCACTGGCTTACTAATAAATATAATATACTAGTTGTTGCCCGCGGCTCCGCCCGCGTATATGTCGGTTATCGCGGCAAATAGTAGCCTATGTGTTATTCTGATGTATAAGCTATATTACTGTAAAGTTTCATCCAAATCCGTTCAGTAGTTTTTGCGTGAAAGAGTAACAAACATCCCCATCCATCCTTACAAACTTTCGCATTTATAATATTAGTAGGATAATATTAGTAGGATAGTAGGATTATCGTAACTTTGTATGCTAAGGTATGCATTAGTTTCACTGAGAACTCTCTTTCTTTGAGATAGCGAAATCAGAAAATTAAATAACTAGGTATATGATGTTTGATATATGATATGACAGATAAATGAAATAAATTTATTTTGTGATACTAAGATTTTTTATACAATTTTAGGTACCGATTTATTAGGAATACAGTTTGTAAGATGAGATAGATTTCGTCCCAAAAACAATTTTTACAGTCCCGTGGTTCGTAGCACCGCAAAGATATTCAATGTGCATTTTAAATTTGCATAATCATTACGCCTGCACTAACAGTATAATAATTACTTTTAATATTATAAATATAGCTCCTAGCCTACTTGTAAGTGGAAAGGTGCTTAGTTTTGAGAACCATATTTACGTAATTTCATTGCAATAGCTATTAAAATATATTAATAATAAACATATTAGGCCAGTTACAAAAGTTTCTGATAAAACTTAGGAGAGTTATCTGCAATTTATTACTATTTAATAGATAAAAAAGTTAAACTTTACCTTATAAATACCTATACGTATATCTGACATATATGTCTTTATCCTAGACTAGACTAGACTTGCGAAACCAAAATATTTTGTTATTTGACAGCTAATCAGCAAGCGATGAAACTGGCCTTTAAAGTTTGAGGTTTGGAGATTTATAAAGAGTACCTTTTTTGACTATTAGGTATGTATAAAACAAAGTTAAGTACAACATTGTTCAAAATATTTCAAAGCAACCGTTGAACAAATTTTGGAGCCTAAGGAGATAAACGTACATTTATTTTGATTTTAATGTACGTGCGCTACATTTTAATTGAGTCGAGGGTCTGTTAGTTACCAACATATAAATTAAATGTGCAAAATACATGCAGATATACCACTTCTGTATGTATTAGCAAGTAATTGACGTAACAAAGGTTTTCCTTACAAAATGTCATTTGTTTGAAACAAATCGATGAGGAAAACGCATTATTTCGACATATCTCGAATTTGTTACGTTTTGATAACATATAAAGTCAACATAATATTAAATTCTGAAGTTCTGTAATTTCACAGCATTTACCATTGACACGAAAAAAGAACATTTTGAGTTGAACATGTTCAATTTTCTGCTCTTCTTCGAAATTTAAAGTTTAAGAATGCTAAATTCTTATGTTCATGCTCAACTGTAAACAAATACATAACAATGGATACCAATAGTTATTTTTATGTGTTAATATATAGACAGTTGTCTTAGTAATTCTAATGACTAGCTGTCCACATGATTTTGAAATTGGAGATTACACAAAAGCACGCTTAAATGTAACATACCTAGTAAATATATATATACCTAGTTTTTATAGTAACTAGCTGTGCCTGCTGTACTAAGTATACGTGTAATTTTTATGTAAGTTTTAATTTTTCAGCGATTAAACATTCTCTGAACTACGACAAACATTTCAAAACCAAAATCAGCTAATTTGGCCCAGCCGTTTTAAAATTTTAGCGAGACAAACGAACAGCAATTTATTTTTATATATAAGAAGATATGACAAGTTATAGTTATGACAGTTTTATGACAAGGGGATGCGAGAGATCAGTAATCAAGTTCAAATGGAAGTCGCCAGTCAAACCTTTTAAAAATGTTTGCATAAAAAACATCAGTTTTGACAAATTATTTAAAAAAAAAATCTAGTTTGATACACGAGGCTTATATACCTAGCTATGGAATTTTATGGACATAATGAATCATAGCATGTTAAACGATTTTCCTAAAAGCCTTAATGTCATTGACTCTACCGGCTGTAGAGTGTCCAAGGTCGTTCTTCAATAAGATCGTTTATCGCCCCACTAGCTCTTAAGACCCGAACAAAAACCCCGACCCCTTCATTTAAGTGAATTATTTTATTGAATAGGCTTATTACTGAAGGAAAGGGGATCTTATGGGTTATTATGAAGAATAATACAAGTTCTCACACTTGTTTAAAACCTGGGAACAGGTTTGAGATGGTCTAATTGGATTTAGTGAGCTATCAATATTAATGAAATAACGTATGTAAAGTTTTTTGAAAAATATTTCCGATATACACTTCCAATTATTAAATTAATTCAATCGATTTATAGGTTTGAATGCAAAAAGTGCGGTATGATTGAATCGGTATTAATGGCATGTAAGCTGTTTGAATGATCTAAACCTAATGTTCTTAAAGTAATATATCGGCAGACCCCTATACGCCATAGACGTTGTGTCGAAAATCGAATTGTGCGAAAAATTATCTGCGAAAGAGATAGCTATAGTGTAATCGTGTTGCTGCTTCGCGCTCACTAATAGCGTCATGTTACATTTGAGTGTTCACATTATGACCACCCTAGTAATACATCCATCGAATCCTTTCTAGGCTTAATAAAAGTCATAACTGTATGTGCTACTGTTTTAACGTGTGTAATGTATACTTTTGAAAAAAATCTCACTGTGGTAAAAAACATGTACAGATCATCTTATGGAGGCTATTGACCCCGCTGCCTCACTCACTATGGTGGTCCACCGTCTCTTTAGTACAGATTTTCTAAAGCTAATGAAAATATCTTGGATAAGCTCAATTCAAGATCTGTTGTGTTATATAATCTAAATATATATATTATTATGTAAATGAATCTCCGAAATGTATGTAGGCACATAACTTCCGATCTGCTGCACCAAATTAAAGAATTCGTTTTTTATGTGTTTGTTATTATTAGGACATGGTTTGTGTACAAGAAAAATGAAAAGATAACGGGAAGAGTATTTTTTTTGTCCGCGACAGGAAGCTGAGACAGATATGTAAATACGGCAGTACGAAATTCGTCGGCTCAGCTTGTAATTAATAAAGGGCACTTCTGTGTTATGGAGTCTAAGTAATTAATTTAAATAACGAAGCGGTAGTAATTGACACACAGAACAACAATCTGCTGGTACATTTCTGTAAACATTTCCAAACCCATTGCCCGGTGAATTTAGATACAGGCGGTAGATCGTGAATAACTATGTAGCAGGTAATTACGGGTTACGCGCCAACCAAATTAAATATTTTTAACGGTCCGTTTCCTCGAAATAGTGATGTATCAGCACATTATACTCAAAGGGTACGATGAGCACGATGTCATTTAAATTATTTTCATTCCATAACCGTTGACTTCCCTGTAATCCATAATCTTAGGCTTCTCTAATGTTTTGAACTATATTTTACTGAAAGTTACTTAATTTGACCTTGCATATCTTTGCTTAGCTTCATGTCTATATATCTCAGAATTATAGCTTAAGCAGTTCAACAGATATAAATTACTCAATACGTTTAATAGACATACCCACTTGTCTCAATTGCAAAATAATTACATAGTCTTATCAATAAATTTGTCTCATTTGACAATTATAAGATAGAAGTAATCATTTAAATATTAACATGTACCTTATTCATAAACATAAACTAAATAATAAATTATATTCGTCATTTATGTAATAAATAACTGCGAAGGTTATCGATAAATCGCATCCCTAATAACAAAATGGCGTTTAGCTGCCGTTCAGGACCCTTGCGCATCGTCGATCGGCTCACGCGCTCTCTACAATTATCGGATGAAATGTAGTCACTGCTATAGTCTATTGTCTTGCCTTCTAGATATATGGACTGCACACTCGGTACTCCCACCACATTTAAATTGGTACGAAGTATTATTGTTAAGAGATATATATTTTATAACATATAAGGTGAATTCTAGTTCAATCACATGTCAAAAGGTTTTAACAAACAATATCTTAATAAGAATTATCACTACGATATAATAGATACGACACATGTACCTTGGAATTGTAGCCCATTTATCATGTTTATTAATGAACGCGAAACTTTACCTTCTTCTTTATATATAGATATTGATTTCTGAATGAAATTAATTGCGTACGAAAAATGGTATGAGAATCACTGTCATTCTTTAAAGATGTAATGAATCCTTGTGTGGAATTTACAAATATTCAATTGACGATATACAAAGCTCACTTAATACAGAGTTAATCTATGTGAATCCTACTATCCTACTAATATTATAAATGCGAAAGTTTGTAAGGATGGATGGATGTTTGGATGTTTGTTACTCTTTCACGCAAAAACTACTGAACGGATTTGGATGAAACTTTACAGTAATATAGCTTATACATCAGAATAACACATAGGCTACTATTTGCCGCGATAACCGACACACACAACAACTAGTATAGGAATAATTCTTTTATTTTACTATTAAACATCCAACTCCCGAAGCTATGGTTTTTGATGAAATTATTTGTGCTACTGTGCTGTCTTATCACATATTATTTCTTATGCCATCTATTTAAAATACTTGACAATTGTGACGTGTAATTGAAAATTTGATGAGGAAATATGATCTCTTATTATGTTCGCATTGTCTGACAGTATATTATTTACAACATTTACAAAACAACCTAAATGTTACTCTGTGAATACAGAAAGTAACACGATATGTCGAAAAAACATAGAAACCGTTCTCCTCAAATCTTTATTTGACAAGAAATTGGTTAAAGTCTCTAGTAAACTTGTCAAAGATTTATACTTGGACATTAAGCTACTATATAAATGTTAATTTTAATAAATGATTACCCGATATTTATACCACAAGCCATATCTTAGATTACACATACCGATGCGAACTGAACGGTTTCTTCAATGAATTGATACGAGAAGTGTAAAAATATGTAATCTTTTATATTAAAAGTATCATTATCTTTATTTATTTTTGAATACGAAAAGTTACCGTGATATGTGAAAATATATTTGTGAATAAAATAACGGGTCTCGGGCTGGGTGTGGGCGTTAAATTCTTAACATTTCACTAGCCCTATTTGCATTTTACAACTTTTATCGATGTACTAAACGAGATTCTGCCGTGGATGGCGAGAATCAGTACGTCTTCCATATTGCTTACATTTTATCTTATGCCGTGAGTACTCGTGACTCAAAAGGGATTACTGTATTTTCATATATGACACTTTATTGACGTAACATCTAAACGGTTTTCATGTTATTTCCTGTCAATTTACATTTGAATTTCCCTAATATGGCAAAACAATGCGAGCATGTTTTACCAACTTTGGCCAATTCCAATCTTGAAAATAGAAACTAGTATCAATCAGGTAATAGATTTAACAAATATATTTACTTGTTCTTAGAATATATAGATATTTTTAAGGATTCTATAGCTTAGTATTCAATACGTAGTAATAAAATTTAATCACATTTAGTGCGACAACTAACAATAATGATTCAAATGGAACTCGCCCGCCCGCAAAATCTCAAAAATGTTTGTTGCCAAAACAAGTAATAAAATGTAAAAGAATAACAATGAAAATGCGCGCTCAAATATAACACGATATGTCAAAATGGCCCTCTTAATTGTAATTTAGTAGGTAATACATGCGAGCGAGATATCAAGATCAGCAGGCTACGCTCATTGCAGCCTTTCCAAAATGTATTTGACTTATGCGATGCGAGGGCTGAACATCGTGCTTCATACAATAACACACTAAATCAAATCAAACCGTAATGCGACGGAGGTGTGTCGGGAATGGAATTAAAATGCAATAATATCCCGGCCTTGCAGTAATTCTGGCCTGTCTCAGATCTCTGAAGATTATCGTAAAGTATTTATTTATCCAACGTTCCCTCGGGAGGTTAGATACCATCAGGAAATCAATTTTGCAAGGAAACGTCGTGGAGGCGTAAGGTTTGTGGTCTTTAAGTTACAGGTGCCGGAATAATATCGATATAAAAGCTATTCAATTCCAAACTGTACTCAATTAAATGCAATCAGTGAGAAGTACGAGTGACGATGCACGAAAGAGAACTTCAACTTTGAATCATTGTAGTGAAACACATTTTTGAATGAACTTTGTTTTGGGAAGCAAATGAGGAAATGGAATTCTTTATTTAACAGTTGTTAATGACATTTTAGAAGTTTAAAATATATTTACATAAGTACAATATCTAATCTTTCCAATCTTAAATGTTGTTATAAATATTACATATACGTACCTTCGTACACTAATACTGTATCATATTTGAGAACACTTAAATTAAAATTCCATGCATTCAGTTTGGCTAATTTTAATAATCATTTAAAATAAATTACCTACTTTGTAAAGTTTAGTTCGGTTACTTTAGTTAGGTGGACATCTCAGTCTTTAAAGTTAGTTAACACCGCTCTAAATGTACATCAAGTAACAAAATATGATTAGATGCTAGATTATTATGATATATATACTAGAGAGCAAGTGCATTTAATTTGCAGCGCCAACAGGTGCAACAAAACATTTCTTAACAGCTTAACACTGATGACATAAGCCTAATAAAGACGACAACACTACGAGTCTGCATCAGCTAAATTCCCATCACATATCTGCCAATGATACACAAATCATAATAAACTTCATACAAGTTCAAACTTATGGTCTACATACACACAGGTATATCCTAAGTATCCCCACATAAACGCCGATGTATGACGTAGAAAGCAACAGAACCACTAGGAACCGGTTCGACTTCACATGAATGCACACACATAAACTGTCCAATTAAGTAAGGCCTATGACAGTCCGATCAGTGTCCCCGTTCAGGTCTCTACATCGGAATGCTGCGGGAGGTGAGGTGGATCATGCATCAATGGTTGTTATAGTCAACAACGATAAGAAAGCGGACTCAGCCGAGGGACTGTCAAGAAACAATCTATATTGTGAATACAGCAAGATACTAAAAATTATTGCAAAAATAGATATAATAAATAATTTACCATCTTTTTAGCCTTCAGTTTCCTTAGACTTTATTTCTGGATACAGACATTAATTGGTTTTATTCATACGACTATTTAAGTTATTTTGTTAAAGTTAGTTGCATTAGTCAGTTTAGAGCATGGCAGACTGGAAACTGCTTAAATTAGCACTGCTAACTGAAATCATCCACATCTCTGCGGACTACGGATAGTTACGGTTCCGTCAGAATTACAAAAATGGAACCCTTATGGTTTTGTCGTCCATGTGTGTGTCCATCTGCATATACTATATTTTAGAGACTATTTTTTAAGGTATGTGTCCGTCTGTCACCAGGCTGTATCTCATGAACCGTGATAGTTAGACAGTCGAAATTTTCACAGATGATGTATTTCTGTTGCGGCTATTATAACATATACTAAAAAATTGTTAAAATAAATATATATACATACAACAAACGTGTTTTTTTGCAGTTTTATGGAAAATGGTACGGAACACTTGGTGCGCGAGACCGACTCGTATTTGGCCTTTTTTATATTCTGGATGAATATAAAAAAGTCCAAGTGCGTGCCTCTTTTTATGTTCATTGTCACGATGTTGATGTGAAACATATTCTAATATCGGCTCAGATTGACTGGCGTGGCGACGTACCGCCATAGCATGCGTCACCATGCACAAGTAACTGTACTTCTTATATTATTTCTACAAAATAATTTCTATATTTCACATCTGCCAAATATCTTGCGGTGGCTGAATATTTTTACAGTAGAATTGATTTCCTTTATCGTTAAAATTAAGTATGCTAAAAAAACTCACATCGGGACAAAGTTCTGCCGGTTACACTAGTGGATACGAAATGAAGAATAAGTATCTGAGTGCTAGGTCTGTTGCTAAACGAAGTAAAAACCTACTATTTATGTATATGTCTGCAAAATATTATAAAAAATAATCATTTTTAATCATATCATAATTTACAATTGAAATATGATTACTGTCTTTAATTTTCAAGCTCATTATCAATTCATTTGGAAACGAGTCTTTTAGGCAATAAAATTGCCAAACACAAACACTTTTAGTATGAAATATCAGATATGTTTTATAGCCCTGACCAATTTATAAGTTTTATGTATCTTATCTTAAATGCTAAAAAATCACACACAGTCACATTTTTGTTAATGTTAAAAACTATAGCTTCACATACATAAAAATGTCTTTAACTATATATTTATGTATGACTATACATAAACACATAGTCAAAGACAAAAAAAAATATATAAATATATCTTACTAAAGTGACACAACAAGATATATTAAAATAAAATATATACATGTGTATATACAGGTACATTGGCAATTCAATACAAGCTACATATTAAAAATACACAAAATACTTTTTTGATACTTTTATATAAATAAAAAATACATTGTCAATATAACAACTCTTTCATTAAATATACATATAAAAGCTCGCAACACATAAGAAAAAAATATGTGCATAGGAAATATTCCGTAGATATTGTAGTTTTAGCAATCTGATGGCCTATATTAAATTGATAACACAAAAAAATATTATTGAAATCACAAAGGAGTTAGATATATATCAGTTTACTCCTTTTAAAGTATATTTATGACATTAAAGAATACCACCTTAACAATATTATATGAAAACTTACTCAATCTATTAAGCAAAAGAATTGTGGCAAGCTGTAATGAGGACATAACTGTGTTGATTTTGATCCTTTTATAGAACGTGAATACTTGTTTTAATAAACAGAAGTACATAATCTTGTTCTCATAAATAAATACAGAATCTAGGCACTCTGATTTTATACCTGATCTAGTTGGTACAATCTCTCTACATGGCTGGATCTGTTTTCTATTGCTAATAGTTGGAAAAACAGGCTTGATATTCGAACGGGAATTGATAAATTTCTTGTATAACTAAAAATACTATATTCATAAATAAAGTGGAGATTTGGATTTGGAGATTTCTGGTGCGGTTTGCATACTAAGGTAAAGAAATTTGTATATTCTAAAACGTACGAAAATAAAATACGAAAAGTAGTAAACAAAATTTTAACAAAATAAGCAGACCTCAAGTACTGAACCAAATTGAAATGGGACCACACGGAATGCACCAGCTTCTAAATAATGAAAGAATTATCAAAATCGGTTCAAAGAACTTTCTTCTCTTTTGAAGTCGGTTAAAAAAATACAATATAATCAACTTTTTTAATCGGTGATTGCAAGTCAAGTTTTTTTTATATTTGGCCCTGCCACAATGACTCTATTCTGCCTGGTGGAAAGCATAAGCAGAATCCAAGAGTAGTGGTTAGGATACTGCGAATGCAGACAATGCAACAGTGAAGCATGGTGACCCACACCATGGTGGGTCTCCGGTCTCGCACTCACCAACGAAACACGACAGCACGATCACTGTCATTTTACGTTGATTTTCTGTGCAAGGGTAGTACTACCTTGTACTACCTTGCGAAGTAAGTTGTTTTCTCCTTGTGAGCATCCAAGTTTTACACATGAATCTCATTGTTGATATATTATAAATCACCATTATTGGCAGTCAAATTTTAGTTTAGGAAAAATTTTCAAATTATTATTAAGACTTTATTTAATAGAAAGCCGTTTTCTCCCGAGATCATCAAAATGATAGTTAACAGAAACGACTTTCGTCGTGACATTTCACGGTATAAATTAATTCAGATTATTTCACTATAAACTAGTTCTATTATGAATACATCTTTCATTACTTTTTGCATATTTAAAATGTCTAAATTGAACACGATATAACAAAGTAGCGTAAATCTATAACTAAAAGGTGAATATTTGGTTGATAATAAGCTAAAGATTTTATTAAAAATATTTAGTCAAAGTACATAAGGCGATAAAACGTATTATTAACACACTTTCATTAATACGATATTTATGTATCTTGATTTGAAATATAATATTTTAATGTTGCTTAAACCAACTTAAATAACATATGATTAACTCAACTGCATACATTTCAATTTTCAATGACCAATGACCATACAGATCATCTATACCTATCTATACTAATATCATACGGCTGAAGAGTTTGTTTGGCTGATAGCGCTAATTGCAGGAACTGCCGATTCAAATCCTACTAATATTATAAACGCGAAAGTTTGTAAGTATGGGTGGATGGATGGACGGAATTATGTTTGTTACTCTTTCACGCAAATACTACTGAACGGATTTGGATGAAACTTTACAGTAATATAGCTTATACATCAGAATAACACATAGGCTACTATTTGCCGCGATAACTGACATATACGCGGGCGGAGCCGCGGGCAACAACTAGTTAAAGTATATTTTAGAGTTTGATTGCTTATGTATCAAGGAAGGCTATGAGCTATATAACACTATACTAGCAGCAATAGAAGTTGTGTAAGAATTTATTTCTTTTTAAAGACGCAGGTGAAGTTGCATGAACCAGCTAGTTAAGTGACTAGCTGAAGAATATATTCAAAAATTAACTAATATGACAGTGTATACCATTAACTAGTTACAATTATTTTTCCGTTTATCCTTAAGAATATGCCGTTTGAACCTTGTTTACCATAGGTACCAACAGTTTGACCTCATATCTTGCTTCCAGGCAGAAGCTAAGTGGCTAAGTCTCTAAGTGTTTGGCTATTGGTATTATTTTGAACAGTTAAACCAGAATAATTTATTTATCAACAAATTGTTGTTCTTTGAACAAATAACTAGACTTGTGTTGAATTTTAACTCTCTTGCACCCTGGTCACCATGCTATCCCTGTCCGCAATGATGGATGATGATGGAAGATGGTGACCAACACTCTTGGATTCTGCTTGTGCTTTCCATCAGGCGGGGCAGAGTCAATTAGGCAGTTCAAATAAAAAAAAAACTAGGCAACATTTTAGTCACTTAAGTTCATTCATTTTCAAAAATATTTAGATGGTTTATGTATAAAATCGCAAGGAAACAATTTAATAAATATTTCAATATATTTTATCATCTACATCTACGTTATTTAAAGCAATATTAAAGAAAACTATTATTTGAAACACACAATTCAATTTTCCGCATCAAAACATTTATCTCATAAAGTCTTATAATTATGTACTTCTTTTGTTGAAATATTTTATTAAAACATTGATAAAGATATTCTGTTGTTTTATATAACGAAATATGTGATGTTTCAATTATTATTAACAAAATTTGAGGCTCTGATGAGGTGTCAGGATCGCTGACAGGAAACCGTTACGATAAAGCCATAATTTCTGTCAGCAACGACTATCATTCTTGTATTTTATTGTTTTAACAAAACCTGTCGAACGTCTTAATCGTTGTTACTAAATTCATGATAAATACCTTACTCCTAAAATATCTTGAAACATTTTATTTCGTAAAGGAAATTTTGCATACCTTGTTTCTGTCTAAATTGGTATATTGAAATGCCAACAACAATTTGCTTAGAAATTCTGCAAATATTTTAATGAACTACAAATAAAATTTATATCCACGACAAGACGCATGTTAGAGTATTCGTTATGGTGATAAGAAACACTCGGTTTTATTTTAAAATGGCGTACACACTACTAGTTACGTTAACAAGTTAACGATATAATATTGTATATTCTCATCATGCTCATATTCTATAAAAAAATCGACGAAAACTAATGGTTACATTCGATTCTTGAAGATAGATTCTGGAGGCACTATGGGAAAACAAAAATTTTATAATACTCTGTGTAATTTATCTCCGTGGTGTTTATATTTACGTAATACTTCTCGATTTGTAGTTTTAGTTTACTATAATCCAATCGGAGCTGAAATTGACAAGACTAAGAACCTTTTAAGGTCTTTTTCGTTGGGATTACATTAAACAACTAGGGCTACGAGTAATTTGATATCGACCTGAAATTAAACCTCCCACGATTTCGCTGTTTTACGCAACTTACTCAAATGGTACGGCGTAGGATTTCAGTTAGAATACAGCGATTCAAGCCAAGTCACGACTAACGTCTTTCGGCAACTTGTCAGTCAACCGTTATCTATTCAATTATACTAATATAATGGCAAATGTAAGTCGTGTGACACGAGCTTTATAATTAGCCGATATTCGATATAGTCTCGTTGTTATTTGAAATGTTTAGCTTCAAAACCTTAATTCATATAATTATTCACTCTTTTTTTACCTTTACATTTACTTCTCCATTCTCTTACCTAAAGTGAGCTATTTCTTTTGTGCGTCATCTATTACTGTGGAAATACAGCTCAGCCGGTATGTAAATAATATTAAGAGAATGAACACTACTTTATGCATTTAAGAACTACAAAAAGTCATGTTTAATTGCTTTCTGAAATCAAGGTCGCGTTTTTTTTCGATGATAAAGCTTTTAGGGGACGCGCCACCCAAACTCGTTATCAATGCGTCTCGAAACACATTTAGGCTGGTAACAGGTTAAATAAACGTTGATTTAGCATTTAAAGATTTCTTCCAATCGGCATATTTGGCTTGGCCACCAATAAATTTATTGATAAAAAGTGAAACGCTAATAAGTTAAAAAACTCCGACAGTAAATCGGCATCTGAAGTAATGCTCTTAGTCGTTTAAAAAGCCATTATTTTTTTGTTTGTTCGAAATCATTTTCGATTATGACTAAAACTTACTAGATACTTAATACTTATATGTCCATATTAAAAATGTTTAAAAAGCGAATAAAACCCGCTCTAGAAATAATTATATCTGAAAAAATCTGAATCATTTGGATCCAGTACCTAAAGTTTAAATGTTTTAAGAATTTATTCTAGATAAATGGATTCGTTTATAACCAACTTCAAAAAGGAGGAGGTTATCAATTCGACTGTATTTGTTTTATTTATTTTTTGTTTGTTACCTTATAACTTTGGACTGTATGAACCGATTTTAATGATTCTTTTTTTTTTTAAAGCTGGTACTTCCCGTGTGGTCCCATTTCAATTTGGTCAAGTTCTTGAAGTTGCTTCTTTTTTTGTTAAAACTTAAAATTATTAGTTACTTACTAGTCAATATTCGGTATGTACTATCATTGGTACTACCACTGCCTCGGTGGCGCAGTGGTAGCGTACGCGACTGCTGTTCTTGATGTCTCGGGTTCGATTCCCGGGTCGGAACAAATGTTTGTATGATCTGCAAATATTTGTTTCGGAGTTTGGGTGTTTTCTATGTATGGCCTACGTTCAGCAGTGGACTTCTTACGGCAGATATGATTGGGTGTTTTCTATGTATAATATGTATGTATTTACAAAAAAAAAGTATAAAAGTATTCATATCAGTTGTCTAGTACCCATAATACAAGCTCTGCTTAGTTTGGGACTAGATGGCGTTGTGTGTTAGATGTCCGAAAATATTAATTTATTATTTATTTGTTATTATTGGTTTCCAATACTAAAATAGTAAAATTTTATTTCGTGTCTACGTATTATTTGTAAAAGACAAGAGGGCTTCATTTGAGAAGAATTAAGTAACACACGCTTTTACATCATAAAGGTAGTGTAGATATACTTTTTTGGTTTTTAAATATCATTCTTAATATGCTTTGAATTTCTTGTACAAATTGGTAATGAGTACATCCTTTTAAAATTATTTTTATTAATGTAGTCTATCACTGTTGATGCATCTCCTATCTTGAAATAGCAAAACAAGAACGAAGAAACCATTACGTGAATCGAAGGTTAAATGTGTTGCGTAGACATAAGACTATTAGTATTGGCGTGAAATAATGAAAGCCATTTCACTGTATAACGTAACTTGTATGTTCATTAAAGCGAGTGTCGATGCCCGCGCCGGTGGGTGTACGTTGCATAAATCAGTCCCGAGAATGCAGCCCGGCGCCCTAATGCGCTTTCGTTGTTGGTTGATAGCTCACCCCTCTCCCCGTCTTACCTTAAATCTTTCATTTTCACACACAACCATACTCCCCAATTACTTTATGGACTCAAGGACTTAAAATAAAAACTGCGATTAGTTAACATCAATATATCTCGATATTCAAGGAAAATAGTATTCGTTGTTTTCATTTCCATTATATCTAATGATAACTTAAATCTACAAGTTTATGAGGTATGGTAGTTACGATAGTCTTCGATAAATTGGTATTAACAACCCTCCACCTGAGATAGTACTCCAAATTCACATTCTTACCGTATAATTAGCGTAGATTCTACATTGTTAGCTTTATATTCCTGCAAGTTTTGTTTAACAAAACCGTAGAGAGATTGTGTCGGAAGAACGCATTCTAGGTAAATTGATGCACGTTTGAGATACCATCGTAACAGATGCCCAACTCATGACTCACAGTAATGATTTGAATATTTTGCAATATTGCAACACTGACAGTAAAATAAACCGGAAGAGACTTAAACAGACTTTAAATAGTAACATTTCAGTATTTTCATACATTTGATGAACTCGCCATTGGATTTTTCCCAGAGCCAGCCTTTGTCAACACGACACATGTTTCAAAAGCCATCGTCACGCCTTCTTAAAGTGTTATGGACTATGGTACATTACTAAGTTTCAAAAACCGTAGTCCATGTAGTGTAATTTGAAGTTGAAGGACATAGGCTACTCTTTACCGCGATAACAAAAGCTAGTAATTAGAGCAACATCACGATCACAAGCAAAAATTTGAGAGAACCAATCTTTCAGTCTTTAGTGAGGTTAAGTGAATTCCGCTTCCAATGAACACCTATAAGTCAAAAAACAAATGCCTTTTTGAACTTTGAATGGCTCTATACAACTTTAGGCCACTTACACCTCCTGTGACATCACTCACTTAATGCAATATGAAAATATCTGCCATATTTGTATTTGTTCTGTAAAGTAGTAAATCATCTATTAGAATTATTCACTTTAATATTGTCTAGTGCATTGTATTTATTCCATTAGATTAGATCAAAATACTCAGTAAGTCATAAAAAGAAGTTTTAATAATAAACGTAATAGCATAACATAAGACTCCACTTCATCTTTTTGATATCCTTGTTTGTTTATTACTTTGAAGCATTTATAATATCTTTGATTAGTGTTTTGTAATTACTAAATAAAAGAACATCATCGTAATGAACTAATATAATTCTTTTTTCCACTAACATCACAAAACAATATCGAAAATATTTTTTTTTTTAAACTTGCAATATTTTCTTTACATTTATACTGAGAAGTGCAAGTAAGTAGAATTTTCATTTACTTTAATTGCTATTTTTTAACCGACTTCAAAAAAAAGGAGGAGGTTTCTCAATTCGACCGTATATATATATATATATATATATAGATATCTCTTTTCGGCCCTTGTTGATCTGACGCGACGTGGCGTCAGTTAATTGTTGATCTGTTGGCGATTGTTGATCAGCAACAGTTTTTGTTGATCTAATGTGTATTCCGGCGTACTAATGTGGCTCCGCTCTGGATCAACAATTCCAACCCCTCTGCTGGCAGAATTACGAACTATTTACATCATTTTTATACAAATCCACACCAGCTATTGTTGATCCGATTCAAACGGACCAATCAGAGGCCACCTTCTCCACGATTGGGTCTTTTCTATGGTAGACTGTTTCCACTTTGCTTCACAATTAATTAACGAATTAATGCATAACGTATTATTGCCTAAGGAGCCTTCAAACAAAAAAAGGTACGTAATCAGATATAGTTAGGTACTATCTAACTTTACCAAAAGTAAAAAATGAGTTGATACGTATTTAAGCCTTCCTGGATAGTCTACCCCTAGGGAGTGAAATAGGGGTTTAAAGATTCTATGAAAGTCTGTAATTTTTTAAGTTAGAACATAAAACTTTATCTTTGGGCTACTGATTAAAAATGACTAGATACATATTTAAGTGTTTCTGGATATTCTACCCCTAAGGGCGTGATATAGGGGTTGAAAGTTTGTATCAAAGTACGTCCTTTTTTAAGTTAGGAAGAGGAAACTTTATTTCACGGTTATTGATTAAAAATTTGTGGTTACATATTTAAGCGTTTCTGGATATTCTACCTCTAAGGGGGTGAAATAGGGGTTGAAATTATATATATATATATTGTCCTCTACTCGCCAATTGTTGATCAGGCCGAGATATGTAATAATTGTTGATCCACCTTTTTGCTACTATTTCTAAGGAAGTTTCCAGTGTACTGTCTTAAGGGCGCAATATAGTATTATACGGTTTGGAACGCTGTACCTAAGTCTACGGCAAAATCTTTATCTCGATTGACTCGGCAATTGCAGCTCTAATAACCGTCATCTTTTTCATATTTGATACTTTGTTGATCACTTTTTTCATACTTGATGATACTTTGTTGATCAATATACACAACGTTTGATTAACATATGCCACGGGAACTAATATTTTAAAACGGCGTGGTTTACACTAAGTAGTTAGAGCAGAATTTCAATATTCATTCTGGTTGTTTTTTTTTTTTAAACGTGGAATCCTTTTGCGTTGTAAAACCTCTTAAAACTACCTACTTGGAAAAGTTTTTTTAACTGTTTTGTTGGTCTAGGTAATAAAGTTTCATTTTTATACCTTAAAAAATGCTCATTCCCATAAATGCTACGATACAAGTATTCATTTATTTGTAATCAAAAGTCTACTTCGAGACTAACCTATATACGAAATGTGAACCCCTATTACATCCCTTAGTGGTAGAATCTCCGGAAACTCTTAAATACGTATTAACTTATTTTTAATCAGTAGCCAAAAGATAAAATTTCATGTTCCTAACTTAAAATGACGGACTTCCATACAAAGTTTCAACCCCTATTTAACCCCATTTGGGGCAGAATACCCTTAAATACGTATCTTATCATTTTTAATCAGTAGCTCAAAGATAAAGATTCATGTTTCTAACTTAAAAAATGACGGACTTTCGTACAAACTTTTAGACCCTATTTCACACTCTTAGGAGTAGTTTTTTTTTTTTTTTTTTTTTTTTTATGTTTGACCCTGCCAAAATGACTCTACTCTGCCTGATGGAAAGCATGAGTAGAATCCAAGAGTGGTGGTCACCATACTGCGAATGCAGACAATGCAACAATGCAGCATGGTGACCCACACCATGGCGGGCTAGTGATGCTTCCGCATCATTGGGCCTCCGGTCTCGCACTCACCAACGAAACACCTAGTAGTTATTCCAAAATTCCTATTGCTATATATGGTATTTAAAGAATCAGCCTCTAACTCCAAAAGAATACAAATTAAGATCTATACGTACATGTAATATTAAAATCATCCTCTAATCCCTAACTGTTAAAGAGTTTAACCTTCTACCATCAGTTGAACTAAATAACTTGAAACTACACAACTAAAGATCTATAGATGCATATGAAATCAAAGGATTATCCTCCATCTCCTAACCGTTGAGGAGTTATACCTTCCATCATCAGCTTATCTAAATAATTTGAAAGAATACGACTTAAGGTAACATACATACATATGATATTTAAAGATCCTATATCCTCCAACTCCTTACCGTTCAGGAGTTGTACCTTACAGCATCAACTCATCATCATGAAATGATGACTACCAGACGCAAATATCGGTGTAACAATATAAAATATACTAAAAACATAATACGTGCCTACAAAAAATGAGCATACCCTTTCGAACACAAAAATAATTTTCAAAATTGATGATATAGTTTCAAGAGTTAGGACTTGTTCATTGAAAATTTGCTTGTTTTTCAGGATCTAGTTTCAACAATTCCTTAAATATTAGAATTTTAGAAATTTTTAACGAAAAACTAAATACCTTGTTAATAACAATCGCAATTTTTTATGCGCTAATAAATCCTTAAAAACATTTTTCTAGACGTCATGACACTCATTACGAATCGAATGAGCTATCCAAACTATTTTTAGGAACTTTATTATAACAATAATATACCTGTTCCTTTCTACCGAGGTTGCTGCTCCGGCCCCCGCGTTTTAAGATGCTAGTGTACGCGGCATATGTTGATCAAAACGTTGTGTATATTGATCAACAAAACATCATCAAGTATCATAAAGTTGACCGTTATCAGAGCTACAATTGCCGTGTAAATCGATGACGAGCTAGAGTATTTGCCGTAGACTTAAGCACAGCGTCGCAAGGCGTATAATACTTATATTACGTGTATAAGACGATACACTGGATACTATCTTAGAAATAGTGCCAAAAAGGTGGATCAACAATTATAGCGTATTTCGGCCTGATCAACAATTGCCGAGTAGAGGACAATATATATATATATATATATATATATATATATATATATATATATTTTATGTGTGTTCGCCGATAACTTCGTTGTTTATGAACCGATTTTAATGATTTTTTTAAATGGAAAGGAGATATTATCCCAACGGTGGTACCATGATAAGGACACTAAGATCTGATGATAGCATCCAAGAGAAATCGAGTCAAACCTTGAAGTCAGTTTTATTTTCGTTAAAATTTTTAAATGATGAACCTAATTTACTGAAACAACTATTGGGTACAAGTGTTACTAGCACTGTGTGAAATTATTATATACTTATAGTGAATGTGACAGATTAATACTGAGAGAAATGAAATAGTACCCTGTTTTTAAATTCTAATTGGAGATATCTAAGTCTGCTCTCGCTGAGTGGTTCTACTTAATTTGAATTTGATATCAAATTATCAACTGACCCATAACGGTTTTTAGTCATGGACGCATGCGCACATGACAGCACCTGACCGCTTCTTAGATTATGATCTACGAAGAAACGCTTAACTTGGGTACCTGACTTGAATATTTTTATCCTCTTCTAGTATTACATATTATTACTATTTTATTTCCCAACTTCAAAAAAGGAGGAGATTCGAGTCAATTAGACTGTATTTTTTATGATGTGTCTTTTTTATTTGAAAGCTGATGCTTCCCGTGTGGTCATTGGCTATTTCAATTTGGTCTAGTTCTTGAAGTCGGTTTTTTTTTGTTAATATTACGTAAAACATACAGATTATAATCTCGAATTATGTAACTTAAGAGGAAAGATCAAATTTTAAGATTTAGATTGCATATTTTTCTAACCAAAATGCGTTTTAATGTGAATTTTTATAGTAAACTTAAACAAATTATATGATATCAGTTTACAAGACAAGCTTATTAAACAAACAGATAAACAAATTAAAATCCGTCCCAATTTACATTAGATTCCATATTCCATTTGAAAATATAGCTTAAAAGAATCTTGAAAAACCAATCATTTAATACAATTCGAAAAATATATTAATAGGTTTATAAGTGAGTCGTTTGGTTTGCCATAATCGATTTATTTAAAATCTACAGCGACGACTCTGCAAAAAAAACGCGTGTTAAGTCCCGTGTTGCCATCCCTACACAAACTGACTCGGTTATTACTAGTACAGACAACAAACACGAGATATTGTCAGTAAACAATCATCCATAAGTTCTTGGAATGTAAAGTTCTTCGTTAAAAACGTATAATTTTCGTCATTTTTGACACTATAATCGTCGTGTGATAATTTCTTCCCACCATTCGTATTTACAGCAAAATACGAACCAAATGAAGGTTGATCTCCTAATTGTATGTAAATCAGCACACAGAAATAACAAGGTTCTGCATTATAAAATAAAATGTTGTTAAAAGTACTGTTTTATGACAATATATTGAGTAGTGAATGTGACAGTTCTCACTTGCGTCGACCAATCGGTTGGCGTCGATTAAGTAAGATATTCGAATCGTATATTCAAATAAGCAAGGCTTAAGTATTAATACACTTTTATTATTCCTCTTATCCTTAAAGTTTTACTGTAAAGTACGTTGCGTTTCGAACGCTTGTTAAAGATAACGATCCTTGACGTATAATAACTTCGGCAACTTTATACTTTTAAGGCAACTTTTTGTTTTTAATATTACAACGCTCAATAACTTGCTAGGTATACCAGGTAATTTATTCAGCCAATAATTTATTGAAATATACATAAAATTATACCTGCAGAAACAGTGGCATTGAACAAATAAGGCTTTTCAAACAAAACATAATACATTTTTAGTGGGTTCCGATATAAATGTGAAAACGTATCTTTTAAGAATGTACTTTATTTAGACGATACTAGTAAATTATTTAACTTCTTAGAAAGGTTAGAAAGTGGTCACCGGGCAACGAATCGTTTCAATGGCTAAGGAGCGGAAAACCAGCTTGATTTTTAATCGACAGATGGGCGACGTACCCCTCTAAGGTTATAACGACTGCATCACCTCTTTGCTACCACTACTTTAAAAGGCCATTGACTACTGAAGTAACTTCAATATTTAAAAAACCGGCCAAGTGCAAGTCGGAATCGCGTATCGAGGGTTCCGTAAAAACCTGTAGGTATATAATTAATTCCTCTGCGAGATGTCGAAAATTTACAGCACAAACGGCTGAATCTTTTGATTGCGTAGGCTTAGAAGTTTGATTTTTTCACAGATCCAAGGGACAGTAGACTTGAGTATTGGATATGAATTTCAGCTTGATACCTCTACTCATTCCTGAGAAAACGGGTCCTGACAGACATACAAACGAACAACAAAGTGATCCTATAAAGGTTTAGTTTTTTTCCTTTATAGGTACGGACGGTAAAACTCATAAAAAGCAATTTTTAGTGACGACGCGTTTTTGTTGAACATAAAGAAATTACTTTTAAGTTATTTATTTACAGTTTCATTAAAATCATGGTTTTTGGAGATTATCTATATGCGTAGAAATTCTCCAAAAAGTATGATTTAAATTCAAAATATTCTGAATAGGACAATTCGTTTGGAGTGACATTTACGATGCTATGCAATGGATTTTTACATTGATTCACCCCGGAGTCACTGTTTTATTGATGTCGTAAGAAACAGGTTTATGGCATAGCCATTATGTTCAATGCCCGATGAATACCGATGGAACTACTATTTGTAATATCTAAAGTTGACAATCTAATAATAGTATTCACACAGATGTCTAATATATAAGTTTCCTATTGAGTGCAAATCCTATCTCTAATTATCCTTCCTTTTTGTAATACAACACCCGCACTAGGAAGGAAGTTCCCTGTGTCGCGGAGGATTTTAGAAACATATTATGTATATATAAAACTAGCTGACCCAGCGAGCCTCGTACCGCCATATTTACATATTTGTCTCAGCTTCTCACAGGCAGTGTACAATTGCAAGGAAAAAAAACACCGTTATCTTTAAATTTTTCTTGTACACAAACCTTGTCCTAATAAGAACGAACATATATAAAAAAGAATTACTTAATTTGGTGCTGCCGATCGGAAGTTATGGGCGTACACACATTTCGGCGATTATTTTTTATATATATAGACTAGCTGAACAGCTCGGTCTTACCCGCGGTTATTGTCGTACCGCGGGTAACGCCGCGGGACGAAACTAGTCTAAAAAAGTAGCCTAAGTTACTCCTCAGATCATCAGCTACCTGCCAGTGAAAATTCAATGAAAATCGGTCCAGCCGTTCCAGAGATTATCCGAACAAACAGACAGACAGATAGACAAAAAATTTGAAAAATATGACATACATGACATACAATACATATGCTGTATACTTAATATTAGAAACAGGCACTCCAATTTTATTTATTTGTATAGATGTTGTATGTAATGAACACCCAGACTCAGAAAAACTATTTGTGAATCAATCAAAGTGTTGCCTCATATTGGGTTTGAACCCGCAAGACTCAGTGCAATAGCAGTAATAATAAACTATCCGTGCAGTCGATATTAGTTTACCTACTATACTTAATAGCAGTAGATCTTAGTTCTTGTAAACACAGTTCTTGTATTTTTTTATAACTGCTTTATTGACTGCCTCGGTGGCGCAGTGGTAGCGTACGCGACTGCTGTTCTTGATGTCTCGGGTTCGATTCCCGGGTCGGATCAAATGTATGTATGATCTGCAAATATTTGTTTCGGAGTTTGGTTTTTCTATCTATAATATGTATGTATTTACAAAAAAGTATATAAGTATTTATATCAGTTGTCTAGTACCCATAATACAAGCTCTGCTTAGTTTGGGACTAGATGGCGTTGTGTGTTAGATGTCCGAAAATATTTATTTATTATTATGTATTGTACTTAAATCAATAACTTTGATTATCATTAAAATGAAATTCAAAACGTTTTTTTTTATTATAAGCACCAGTTGCAATAACAGATTTTGTGACTAATTTACAATATTGTTGTGTATAACTTGCCACATTACAAGGTACTTTATAATAATGCTAAAATATTTGAATAAAAGCAACGTAGGAATTGTGAGAAATGGTGTTAACTGGCCACACCCGCATGTCACAAGTTCAACATTTTATACGTCAAAAGGTGAGGTACAATATCGTAATGTGACGAGATTTTTTACGAGCACACATCCAGTTTTAGATACTTTTTATTTCTCTCACAAATAAAATTGTGCTTGAAACTTGTGACTCAAAATGGCTTTTTCGGATCGAAGGTTAAATAATTTTTGAAGCGGATTATTTTCATTGAAACTCAGAATATAGTAAGCTTTTAAAATGCTAATCGCATAAAGCAGTATAACAACTATTTGATGTGAACAAAAAAAAACCTAAGTTTGAGAGCGCAATAAAGGTTTAAAAATTCAACTTAAGTTTAAAGTGACCCAAAAATTATTATTAAAATGATACATATTACAAACTAAAATCATGTTTCACATTGTTAATCTTTGAAAGGTTTCAGAACGAGTGTACTGATATCGTTCAAGAGACATGACTTATCGTAATTTAGAGCCCTCGATTAGACTGCGCCGAGCCGACATACACTAACGAGTATTCTTTTTTTTATTATTTTAACAGCAATACAGTGCCGATGTGTTGTCTCTACTGGTGATTGTGCTAAGTTAATTGGATTGTTCGCTTTGAATTATTAGCAGTACCACGACGCTGAAATTCACTCGATGTGACCATGCAATATATTCAATTAATTAATTATATTATGTTTTAGATACGTACCTTTGTTGTAGTCGTTTTTAGTGGCGTCCCAGACGACACGGCACATATTTCCACTTCATACCGCTCCACACCGGTTTCCCGGTCGAGAGAAATTGCCGTTGATAGTATTCCCAAGGATGAATCGATGTCAAATAACCTGTCCACTTGCCTACCATCACCAGTCACATTCACTATGTAATATTCTAATCCTGATTTGTAATTATTAGTTAGGTTTAGCACAGCGGTTCCCGCGGGTTCATTTTCAGCTACGGAAACCGATTCTACGTTTGTCCACGTTACCCCTTGAAGCTCTGTACCACCCATAATCACAGTAAGATAAGTCTCAGTACTTTTTTGTTCACTAAGGACTGCCTCATCTGTAGCTTTTATAACCAAGTTCCATCGCGCTTCAGAAGTTGCCGGAGGATAACGTAAAGTCAACGCACCGTTACTTCTATGTAAGTCGAATAGGTCATTACCTCCATGTATGAGTTTATAAGTGACCAAACCGTTTGTGCCTGAATCTATATCACGAGCTAGGACATTCATTATAAAAATGCCACGACCTGTACTTCTTCCAAGTCTGTCGGTGTCAAGCACAGCAGCATTCATAGATACGAAAACTGGAGCGTTATCGTTAATGTCTTCAACGATTACAGTAACTAATTTCTCAGCCGAGAGCCGCGTTGATGGTGGCTCGGCTCTATCATAAGCGGCAACAGTTATTCTAAATGTGTCTATGCTTTCTCTATCAATTGGTAATAAAGTATGTATGACCCCGGTGATATTATTTATGGCAAAGTGCCGTTTACTATCATTGGGATCTTGATGCGTTATCGAATAATAAACTTTGCCGTTTAGACCTGAATCTGGGTCCTCTGCGGTGACAGTAACTATTGGTGTGTGCCTTGGTATACCTTCTCTTATTTGACGAACAATAGCTGTATTTGTAAAAATAGGAGCATTGTCATTAGCATCGACCACAGTTACTGTAAATGGTATGCTAGAAGATAGACTTGGATTACCGTTATCTGTAGCAGTTATATTTAAAACATATGATGTCAAGTCTTCATAATCAAGTTGTTTATGTAAAAATAATTCGCCAGAGTAACTGTCAATAAAAAATGCTTCTTTTCTATTTCCCGTTGTAATAGAAAACTGCAGTTCGCGGTTGATGCCAAGATCAGCATCTGTGGCATGAAATTGAATTATCTTTTTATTAACAGGTTCTGTTTCTAAGACTGACACTCTCATTTGTGACTGGGTAAATACTGGTGCATTATCATTTTCATCCATAACCTGAACTGTAATAGTTGTTGTTGCAGAAAGTCGGTCAGTCGGACTTGAATCATGAGCTATTACCGTAAGATGATATCTGTCTGTCGTCTCACGATCTAGTGGTTTGTTAATCAGTAACTGTCCAGTTGCTTCGTCCAAAGAGAACTTTCCAAGATCATCGCCACCAATTAATTTATAGTAAATATCCCCATTTAAGCCTTCATCAGCATCTGTCGAGTACACTCTCATAATTGAAGCTCCTATAGCAGCACCTTCAGAAACTTCAACTCTATAGGGAGTGTTCTTAAATATAGGAGCATTATCATTAACATCTGTTATGTAAATTGTTACCCTAACAGAATCTGATAATTTAATTTTGCCATTGTCACTAACAGTCACTGTTAATGTTATATAATTTTGACCTGTAATACGCGCCAGACTTTCTCTATCGAAGGATGTTAAAGTCTTGATAAAACCGTTGCGAGAATCTATTCTAAAATCATTCTGTGCAATAGGTAGGGAAAATGTCAATTCTGCATTACGTCCAATATCTCTATCTATTGCGGTTAATTTTCCAACAAACGTGTCAGGTGGTTCATTTTCCTTTATTTTAAATATAAATGTAGTGTTTGTAAACTGTGGACTATTGTCATTTTCATCCAAGACATGAATTACTACTGGCACTTGAGATGTTCTTGCAGGTTTGCCATGATCAGTGGCTATTACTGTCAGTGAGTAGTAGTCTTTCTCTTCTCTATCCAATAAACTTTTTACGTATAGGTATCCATCTGGAAATACTCCGAATTTCCCATCTGTATTTCCTTCCACAATAGAATAAGAAATTCTTCCATTAGCACCAAGGTCGGCATCGGAGGCAGATATTGCAAAAAATCTAGTGTTTACCAATGTAGATTCAAGTAAAGAAGTTTCATAAGAAGTGTGATCAAATACCGGAGTGTGATCATTAACATCATCAACGATAACAGAAATCGAGTGTTTTGCTGCTAAAGCAGGACTACCGTTATCAGTAGCAGTTACCTCAATAAACATTATAGTTCCAGGCTCTCCTGATATTGGCTTATTTAAATAAATAACACCAGTTGTTTCTGAAATACGAAAATTATCCTCCGGGTTATAGCTTAGTGTATAAAAGATGGTTCTATTAGAACCTGAGTCACGATCAGTTGCTCTAGCAAAATACACCTCTTGTCCTACAGCCATATTTTCAAGTATATGTATTTCATCTTTGTCTTCAATAAAGATAGGATAGTTATCATTTACATCCAACACCGAAATGTTGACGGTTGTAAAGCCAAAGGCTACTCCAGTTTTAGCCATCACTTTTAAATGATATGTCATTTTATCTTCTCTGTCTACATTGGCGTCTGTGGTAATCACACCTGTTTTTTCATCTATTTTGAAAATGTGTTTATAATCACCTTCTAATATATAGTAAGATATTGTGTCACTTGATATTCTTGCGTTCACTTTACCTACATACCGACCTACTTCTGGTTTTGAGGTACCTTCATCTTCCAGAACTTTAAAGTTATATCCATTATAACCATCAAATTGAAGATTATTGCGTTGTGACGTTTTTACTATTTCTACTATGGCATCTTCAAACGCTTTCCTATTTCCTTTATCCTTACATGATATTTTTAATGTATACATGGTCTCTGGAGCCTTGCGAAAATCTTTTTGAAGCACAACGTTTCCAGTCCATGGTTCAACATCAAAATATTCTCCACCACCGCTTTCCAGTCTAAACATAATTCTAGCATTTTCACCCTCGTCTAAATCTAATGCTTTCACTTGCAATACATTTGATCCCACAGGTAATTCTTCATTTATACCCTCAATGTACCTTTGAGGATAGAACATAGGATCATTATCATTGACATCCAAAACTTTCAGTAATACGGTGGCTGTCGATGACTGGGGAGGAAACCCTTGATCTTTGGCAAGAACTTGTATTTCATACAGAGGTATTCTTTCTCTGTCGAATTCTACTATTGTACTTAATTGTCCTGTTATAGGATCTAATACAAATGTATTAGGATACTTTCTCTCTATACTCGATGGCAAATAGTATGAGACGGAACCATTTGTACCCTGATCATAATCAGATGCAGTTAGAATTAGAATTTCCTTAATTGGTTTTATATTTTCATGTAAGCTTGCATTTACTTGAGGTTGGGAAAAACTAGGTGCTTCATCGTTTTCATCTAAAATCGTTATCTTTAATCTAGTATAAGCCCACTTTGGGTTTGGACCACCATCCCTGGCTGAAACATTTAACTCAACAGTTCCTTGAATTTCACGATCCAAAATCGATTTAGTTGTCACTAAACCCGTCAAATGGTCGATGGAAAACCACTGCTGTTGATTTCCATCATAAAAATCATAGTAAATTTCAGCGTTTACCCCAGTATCTTCATCAGTTGCTGTAATACTTGCCACATAAGATCCTGAGGGAGCTAGTTCCGTTAATACAGCTGAATATTCAGATTTTTCAAAAACTGGTTCATGGTCATTTACATCATTAACATGGATAACTAAAAATGAGGTAGCAGTGCGTGGAGGTGATCCTCTGTCTGTAGCAACAACAGTTAAATTATATTTACTAATTTCTTCTCTATCTAAAACACCATTAACATGAACTATGTACACACTCGATGAATTTTCCAGACGAAAATGATTGAGTTCATTACCTGCAACTATACTGATGATGGTGATACCATTTAAACCTGCATCTAAATCTGTGACAGTAATAGCGGCTACAAGTGACCCATTTTTCGCATTTTCATCAACAGTAGCAAAGTTAGCTGTTGGCGGTACATACGTAAATGTTATAACCGGGTCATGATCATTAGCATCTATAAGATTAACAGTGACATAAGTGCGTGCATCTTGTCGCGGCACACCATGATCTTTAGCTATCACAGTAAGAACACAGGTCATATTACAAGTAGTATTACTACAGTACTTAGGACAATTAAGCTTTTTCGTAGTTGTTATCACTCCAGACTCAGGATCCACAGCAAATTGTTTTTCGGTATCAGTTACTTCATAACTTATTTTACTATTATCACCTAGATCACTATCTGTGGCCGTTACCTTTAGAACTGTGGTTCCGGGTGGTACACTTTCATTTAGAGACACTGAAAAGTCACTTTGATCAAATATAGGAGGATTATCGTTAACGTCTAATATAGATACATTCACTTGGAGATACCCGTATTTTGGTGGATTACCACCATCACGAGCTGATATGTTAAGGACATAGAAATCAGTGGTTTCTCTGTCTAACTTCCCCGTTGTTTCCAGGTGTAGATACGAAGTTTGACCGCTTGGATTAACGGTAACGTTAAGACGAAATTTGCCCTCAATATCACCATCTACAATTCTATAATCGTTAGTAATACCGTTTTCTCCTAAATCCTTATCAGTAGCAGCATCAAGCAACAGTTTCGTCCCAGCCGCTGCACTCTCAGAAAACGCCACCGCTATGCTTGGTTCAGGAAACTCTGGATTATTGTCATTCACGTCTGTTATTCGTAATCGCACTTCTATCGGATAGGTTGGCTGACTTGATAACACAACAAAAGCGTAACGGTCAACAGCTTCCCTATCAAGAACTAAATTAGTCCTAATTTCACCAGACACCGGGTCGAGCGTAAACTCCTTAGGAGGTTCATTGAATCTATAAGTGAAACCTTGCTTCGTTGGGATTCTTCCAACTATAGTACCAACGGGCTGGTCTTCAGGCACGCGAAGGTCAACACCAGTATCGACGGCGCGAGATTGCATTTGCTCGGCGGTAGCGCTGATGCCGGCGCTGGACAAAACCGCCAGCGCAATCAGCGCCACGTGCCATCGCCCCATCCTCGTCATGACACCGATAAAAACATTGCAGGGTTGTTCTTCGTCAGCGAAAGTAGACGCGCGCCGGGAGCGCTCGCTGTGTCCCGTTCGCGCAGACTCGCGCACTCGCTCTTGTCAGGTATGCAGCATGGCCGCGACGACCTGCGCGCGCACGAATATCTCACGGAAAGTGCGACCCGTTGGGGCTGCGCCTACGCCGTCACATTCATTCGTAAACACGTGACAAAACACTATAAACAGTCGTCTAACATATATGTCCGAAGTCACACTAAACAAAACTTTTTAAACTATAGTCACCTAATCACACAAACACAAATTCAAAACACTTTTCAGTTATGTTTTTGTTTTTTTTGACAAGCGGATGACGCGTTCAATGCGGCATGCGGGCGGCGTCGCAGTCGGCGCGGCACTGGCAGGCGGAGGCTTCGCACGCCCGCGCCCCTCCCTTCGTCCCATCGAACCTCCCCGCAGCTTTCAAAGCTTCTACTGTAGCTGCGTGATGATGATACCGAGATAATGGAACTTGAAGGATTCTACTATTTATTGTTCGATACGAGTTAGTTACAGTTCTTAGAAAAGCTCACTGGGCATAAGAAAGGAGTGTAAACTCGTGTATTCTCATAGATATTCAAGTAGATTCATTACCTGCGCATACTTTTCGAATACAAGCATTAGTCTAGTTTTATATCAACCAAAGTTGTATAGTATACATATTTTTTAATAGAATATAATTGATATTTTATTACTACTTCTTAAATAGTACAGTTGTGGTATAAAATGCTACAAATAAAAAACTTCAGATTGAACTATGCGTCGGTGGTGCGTTGAAGTCTAATAAACGTAAGTAGGACGCGTGCGCGCGACCAGCTGCACATGAAGTAGTTGGTTCCATGTCACGTTGACACAATGCTTGCTTAATTGCTACACGCTTTATTTCAGTGTTATGTTTATTTAACACAAATGTTATGCCAATTATTTGTAATGAAACTGAATCAATTACGTTATTATTCTGACATTTCGAAAAATGTTGGAATATACATAATACCATTGACTACTAAAATATAATTAGGCAAAAATTTATACATATGAATCAAAGATACCTATATCTTAAATACAAATGTTTTTTCTGTTTTTTTTTTAATTTGTTTAATTGGTGATAAACTAACCATAATGACTTGGCTGATGGTTGGCAGTTACCTTGATGATACTTTTACGCCATCTATAGTACTGACACCTCTTTCTCCCACTGATAGCCTTGATAGCTTTTGGCTCTAAAAATGTATAAAATTGATAAAGGATATCAAGGATATATTTAAGGTAAGTAATTAATGTAAGGCAATAATTCGAACCGAAATCTGCAGTACTCTAGGTCTTGATGTTGCCTTTTTCATGTTAAGGGTTATAACCTAATTATTTACTTTGTTTTTCTAGTTACTGTTAGTACACATGACTTTGCCGCTACATCCTCTAAACTCTCTAAAGGTTTGCTGGACGAAAAACTCAGGTTTAAGTTAAATTAGCCTTTGTACATGTAATCTTCTTGTTAAATTTGTAAATAAATAAATCTATTAAGCCATTAACAAAGTATTACAAAACAATATTTCTGAATGTGATGATTTATAATAGAACAAAAATAAGAAAAACACTTATTGAAGCAATGGCTTAAACAATTTACAATCAAAGCAAGAAAAAGTTTATGAAACTAACTCGACTGCGAAAAAGCTTTTAATAAAATTGATATAGCCTACGTTAGTTACATGAGCCATTATGAATCTACTAAAATATTATTAATTTAAAGCGGTTCACTAGTTTATTACGCTGGAACATTGTTGTAATGAATTCACACTTTCACACGGTGAATATTACCTTATTTTTGGCTTTGCCGTAAACAGGTAAATAAAACATTCTTGAACTTACATACATATTTTTTACATACAACGACGAAAATAATGCTTACATTAAATACATTAGCTTGAAGGGTTCGAAGCATAGATACTTCCTGTCAGTCAAAGTTTTTGTAACAAAAGAATAAAAAGGATTTATTGTCATTTACAAGATGAGCCAACAAATTTTCGAATAAGAAGTCTTCACTTTAGTGTAGTTTTTAAATACGTCGTTAATCTATATTTTTTTATTTGCATTGAATTAAATAGTTTGTTGTAACAATATTTAAAGTTGGCATGGTTTGTTGTCAAGTTCATTTCTTCAAGAACTTTCTCTGATTAACCTTTCATCTTCTGTTTCGAAATAAGTTATATATCCGGCGACTGACTTAAGTCAGTACATTAAAATAAGATACGCGTTTACATAGATAGTTCTTTGACATGCTCTTTATACAAGATACCCATTTTTTTTTCAATTGCCCGTATTTATATTATCAACACCATTTCACAATTTATACTTGTAGCTTTTACCCCAGAACTACATACTATATTGACTAGAGCATAATGTAAAGATTTCAGTTGACTGATGGTGACTTTATCTCCCAAAGAACTTATAGCAAGAGTACAAATCATTTAGTTCATTTTATTAATTCAATAGACGTCTAGAATGCTACACCTGTTTGACAGTGGTTACATCTTTCTATTTTGTCTCTTATAAATACTACGGCTGTTATAGTATCGATATTACAATCAATTAATTTGAACAAATTTATGTTTACTTCTGTAGTATTAATTCATTACAATATAACATATAAGGGAAAGAATGATGTTGACGCTGTACCTGGACATAGTTATTACAAACCAACTATTCATAGATCCTTTCCAGTCAATAGGTAGGCCCCCACCAGTGCAAAATACGGTTCTATTGAAATGAAATGAAATCATTAATTTTGTTCTTGTAACCTAATTACAGAAAAAATATTTCATCACATTTTAAAAGAACGTTATTTTGCAGTCTACACTACACTCTTACAGTCTCAAATAGGCTGAGCCTTTGACACCCTCACAGGATGTTGGAGATTAGAGCCAAACGTACATCTTCACGTTATGATTTTGCACTAGTAAAGGCGCTCAAGTCTGGTAGCCAGAGCGGCATTCTTTAACGATTACATCTTAAACTATATATTTAAAAGTTTTGGCAGTTTAAATATATATAGTAGGTAGTAGAGATTTCAGCACGAGAAGTGACAGCATTCGAGCTATAATGTTTCGTTGATAAGTCCGAGACGCATGGCCTAATAATGTAGAAGCATATCAATGGGACGCCATAGTGTGGAACACCATACGCAATGTGTATAGTGACCACCACTCTTGGATACTGCTTATGCTTTCCACCAGGCAGACTAGAGTTACTTTGGAACTCCCATGCATAATAAAAACTAACTACTGAACTGATCTTAATGGATGATTGTCAATAGATTTGTATTAATAGCCTCAATGACATAGACTATACACATTTTATGAAAACTTTTTACGTAGATGTGTTAAAATTTTTCTTATCGTTCTATCGGTTTATTACCCATCATGAAACATAATAAAAATCAAGATTTTATACAATTAACTATCTTTATTCTCTATGTTCATCAAGGTTAAAAGAAAATAACATTATCATCATACTAACAGTAAAACACGGTATTGATACTTTAATTTTCATGTTTTTTTTTACATTAGTTGCGTAATTAGTCATTTTGTGACAACTTCAGTCATATTAAATTATTATGTAGTCTCCTATAGGATCGTGACTGCAGACTACTTAACGTGACATGTTTGTATTCATTGCTATGTGTGTACTCAATAAGTTACTGTACCCACATAATTGAAACAGCGTTCCATTTATCTTAGAGCTAGAATTCAAAGTTGTTGCTAACCTGGAAATCCAATCAATCCGCATAAAATTGATGTATAAATTTACTAGACGTTGATTTTCACTGTGTAATTTTATTCTAGAAACAGTTTTCATCGATATAACTGTAATTTAATATTGTAGTATTGAAATTTGTGTTAAAATGCTGTAAATTAAAACATTACTATTAAAATTATACAATAACTATGCCAGTTGTAAAAAAATAAGTACAATTTTAACAAAAATAAAACCGACTTCAAGGTTCAACTCGATTTCTCTAAGATGCCATCATCAGATATAATATACATACAGATAACAATAATATCCTTATTATGGTATCACCGTTGGGATATCTCCTGTCCATTAAAAAAAGAATCATCAAAATCGGTTCATAAACGACGAAATTATCCACGAACACATATATAAAAAAAATACGGTCGAATTGAGAAACCTCCTCCTTTTTTGAAGTCGGTTAAAAATCAAAATAATGTTTCTAAAAAAGCTTATAAAAACCATATGCAAGCCATCTAGTGGTCACTATAAGAAGCTTTACCACCAGCAAAGCCTTCAAAGGACAGAACATTGAGAAATACAGCGTCAATATGATGCTTTATACAAAACAAACTTTCGTAGTTGCTCCGAATTTTTTTCACAGATGGCGCAACTAACACTTTTTGCTAGAAAATGTAATAGTTGATTATATTGTAACCACATTGAAACTATTGAGTGTTGAGCTTAGAATATTCTTTCTTCCATGTTTTAAATAGCAACTTTTATTGAAAATTAATTTATAATGAATAATTTTATAATGTTAGGTCATCACGAACGGACCCATCCATAGATTGGTATGGTCAATATTGCTTAATTTTGCAGTTTGTTACTATATGTAAAAATGATTAGCCGAATATTATGTTGAGTACTATCAACCCGCCCCGGCTTCGCACGGGTTCCTCACGGCAAATATAATATAGCCTATGTTACCCCGAGAAAATGTGCGGCTTAATTTTTGCCGACGTCTTCAATAAATATCGTTATATTTTAACCTATATACTCAAAAATTTTACTAATTATTTAACCTTTAACCTTTTAAAATCATTCCATCTATTGGTAAAATCGCATCAAAATCCGTGCAGTAGCATTTGAGTTTATCACGAACTGACAGACAGACGCAGCTGAGGACTTTGTTTTATAATATGTAGTGATGCTTTTAATTACTACGGTCGAACCTTTAACAGTTATATTAACCAAATCTACAAATTACAATGAAAAACATTGTTTATCCAAACATAAAACTAAATTAAACTACCACTCAACGTAGTAGGCAGTGAATATTCCGAATGCAAAAAATAGAACGTGTATTATTATAATTATTTTGCTCACGGGATGACGAATTCGGAAAAGGAATTAGGAATTCGAATTTGGATTCCAAAAGTGTACGACCGGGCTAATAGCTTTGCATATGAGTTCACGTATAATAGCCTAACAGCCTGTCAGTAAATACATGGTTGTACCCATTATTTATTATTATTATTATTATATATTGTAATTTTTAACTGAACCTAGCGACACAACCTAGTGAGGTTATGTCACTAGGTTGTTCAGATAAGGAAGGGTCAATTGAAAGGCGTTGAAGTAAAATTTGAAAAACGGCAGGTGACCTGTCGCACAAAAGTGTGTTTCAAAGCTGATGGGAAACAAAATAAATCTAGGGTTAAAAAATCATTCCGCATTTCGAAGTTCGTAATGTTCACCTTGTAGGTCTCATTTTCATCTTGTTGAAATAGAGATTTAGTATCTCTTTGTCTCCCTTTGTTCCAGCAATTCTTTATCCATTTCTACTGGACTACGTATCCAAATTTCTTGTGAAATTGGAGCTGCGTTAACTTATTGTAAATATCCGACAAAAAGCAATTTTCAATTTTATAAAACTTGACCGGCAAGCAGGAGTGTTTTTTGTACCTTTAGTTACTTTATTCATTTTTAAATAACGTTTGCTTCACTAGGTACACGAGTTTACAATGACTGAATATTAATAAAGAAATAATTCCTCATAGACAGGCAGACAATATAAAACTGTTAATATGGTAACACAATCAGTTAAGGTGATGACTTAATAAAAAAAAACCGTTCTACCAAGCTAAGGAAGAATCATATTCTCATGATGCTTCCTAACGGTGACATCTTAGTATTTGCTCTGTATGGCTGGTATTATCAGTATCTTAGATATTGTCCGTAGGATACTCTAATAACGCGATATACGCATGTAATTATAAAATTTTAAATTGTTTGTTTACAAGTACAATTTTAACAAAAATAAAACCGACTTCAAGATTCGACTCTATTTCTCTTGGATGCCATCATGAGATATTAATGTCCTTATCATGATACCACCGTTGGGACATCTACTTTCCATTAAAAAAGGAAAATCATCAAAATCGGTTCATAAACGACGAAGTTATCCGCGAACACACATATATATATATATATATATTTAAGGTCAAATTGAGAAACCTCCCCCTTTTTTTTGAAGTCGGATAAATTATAATAATAAAATACACAAACCGACTAATTTATTTTAACTTAACGTCACTAAAAAAGCGACGTAAAATTTTAGATTTGTCATTTTTACATAAATTGGTTAATGGTAATATAAACTGCCCTCATCTGCTACAAAAAGTTAACATTACAATCTCTTATAACTGATTAACCCGCGATTAACTAGATACTCCTTGTTTACACCTAAGAGGTCCAAAACAAACCTAGGTCATTTCTCTCCTCTAAATAGACTCCAGGCTGAGTATAATTCCGTCTGCAAAAATATGGACATCGATATTTTTTATTAAGGCTTACCACATTTTAAGAAAAAATTGTCATCGCTAAGCTAGGAAAAACGAATTTTGATATCCTTATGTATTGAGTCTTTTAGTTATGTATTTTATTGTGTATTGTGATCTTCTTGGAATTTCCGTATTGTATTTACTTACTCTTTATTCTCGAGTTTTAATTATGTACTTTTCTTTTTTAAGTTAAGGGAAGCCTTATGCTCCTAACTATCTGCTTTCATATATTTATGCTTTCCGTGGCAACCTGTAATTAAGGCAGCACCAATGATTGTATATTACTGTTAAGTGCCTCCTAGCTTTTAAGGTGTATGTTCTTGTTAGTTGTCCAAATAAAATAAAATAAAAAAATAATAATAAAAATAAAATACTAAGGGACCCTTAACATATTGAAATCCCTTCCGTGTACTATATAAGAAATGAGTTATAGTTTCGGTCGGTTTGCAAAAGCCGCACTAAGGTGCTGCACAGACGTGTCGCCCGTTGCTACTAGTGTTAACTGGTAACCGTAGTTCCTGTGTTCGGTGGCGGCAATTGGACACAGTCACCGGTTGCTGCTTCAGGCTACAATTCGTTGCTTGTTTTTCACAATGGACGTCATGGATGGCTTGTGTTGCACACAGAAAACGGACATCGAATGCAACTCTCCGTTTGCGCAGCTCAGTACAATTGTAATGAAATTAGTTTATGTTACTTGTGTCTTCAACTGATGACTTTTAGTGTCCAGTTACCGACACCGAACACTTTTTGATCGTCATGAGTATGTGTTAAGTGGAAGCAACTGGACACAAAAAATATTTACGGATGCGCAGCGAGTGGATGATTTCATACTGGTTTTATGGAAATCAAATATTTAAAGGTAACTTGTGTCTGACACAGGACACAAAAGTGTCTACGTATGTGCCCTGTTTTACATGTTTTCTTAAACTGGTTTCTTAAATTATTTTTGGTTTTGACCATACTCTGGACCTAGGTTCCCTTATACTCGTATTTCCGCATTACTTGCAGACTCACTGCTGTCACTTAATCTTTTGATTATAAAAATGTCATATACCTACATATTTCGCACTAGACACCCGCCTAGGCTTCACTCGTGTTTAATATCTGTTTATGTGACTGTTCAACTCATTTAGTAACCCTGGTATTTCTCCACTTCTCACCCCCGTACCCCGTCTACTATTCTTGAAAACGCAACAAATTGACTAGCTTTTTGCTTGAATTTGAAAATGGTACTACAAAATATGGTGGAAGTTTCATTTTTTTGTATGGCCTGCCAAAACGACTCTACTCTGCCTGTCTGCATAAGCAGAATCCTAGAGTGGTGGTCACCATACTCATTGCGGATGCAGACAATGCAACAATGCAGCATGGTGACCCACACCATGGCGGCCTAGTGATGCTTCTGCTTCATTGGGCCTCCGGTCTCACACTCACCAACGAAACACGACAGCACGAACGCTGTCATTTTACGTTGATTTTCTATGCGAAGGTAGTACCGCCCCGGTCGAACCGGCCCGTTTGTGCTAAGATCAGCGTGGCTCTATGACCTGTATTTATATGTGTACAAATTTCTAAACCCCACTTAACATAGTTTATGTTGGAATTTTTAAAAATCCTTTGTTGGTGCCTATCTGCCTCACCTAATGAACATTTAGATAAAATTTCATGCATCTAGACTTAGCGATTTTCGGCGATCTATCAGTCAGTGAATCAGTTTGGGTTTTTTTTCTTATATAGATATGCTAGCTCACTCACGCGACCTCCCCTGTGTCTCCTATTGCCCCTAGCGTGGTATTTTAACAGATCGAACAATTTTGTTCACCAAAAAAAATGTTATAGTGAGCCATTGTGAGCCAGCCATTAACCGTAGGACAGCCACGCTTCGGCATTAATGGGCCGGCTCAACCGGGGTGATTCCACGGCCTCATAGGAAACCGGCGTAAAATAGCGCTAAAAAAGCCAACCTCAGAAGACAGACATATACTGTCGCGGTCTTTTTTATAGAACTCTTAACTACTCTTTCGTACATTGTTTTTATGACACTCTAACCGTTTAAACAGCGCACGTGGTAGAACCAAACTCAAAAAGAATAATTTTCCCGTTTTCGCAACATTTTTATTGATACTCTGCTCCTTTTAGTCGTAATGTGATGCTGGTAGCTAGATAGCTGGACTGTCTAAAAAAATTGTTCAACCAAATAAACCAACTCTTCAGCTTTTTAATATCTATTTTATTACGTAAACTAAAAACTTTGTAGCGTTTTTACGAAAATTATGCGAACGGAGGAGTACGAAATTTGGCTGGAGGAGCAGGAGGAGGGCAGAAAGCTAAAATAAATAAACAAATGACGTGGTTGAATTTCGACCACTGGGCGACCACTAGTTGGTACTGATAAAGAAGAAGATGTATTTATACAAATAAATAAAATTCCAATGTCTGTTTGTAATATTAAAATAACCGCTTTTTACTAAATGCATATGTTTGTAAACACGGTACATATACCAAAAAAGTAGTTAAAAAATTGTCTGTCTGTCTGTTTGTTCCAGGTAATCTCTGGAACGGCTATACCGATTTTGATGTGACTTTCACTGGCAGCCAGCTGATGATTCGCGGTGTTACGCGGTATTCAGCTAGTTTTATTAATATTAATTGTACCTTCTAACCAATGTTATAGTAAAACACAGCTTTACTTTGTCACAGATGTAATTAGTTGCTATAAATAGGTTAATACCGGAAAATGTTTCATGTAAGACAGTTTAAAGTGTAAAGTCGGTTCGATATTCAACGAAAAGGGGGGTGGGTGAGCGGCGGTGAACGGGGAGAGAGGTAACAACTTTACCATCTGTACAGAATGACAATTACTTTCTAACGTTCCCATATTGATTTCTATACTATTTTTAAAATAGAATGAACAACAACGTATCGAACATTATATTTTTAAACACCGACGCAAAAAGAGGCGTGTTATAAGTTTGACGTCGATGTCTGTCTGTTTGTCTGTGTGTGTCTCTTTCTGTTTGGCTGTGTGTTTGTTTCTGTCTGTGGCATCGTAGCTCTTAAATGGATGGACCGATTTCGATGTGGGTTTTTTTTCGGTTTCCTTGCGGTGCTTCTTAACTATGTTTGGTTAATATCGGTCCAGCAGTGAAAAAGTATCAGCTCTTTTTCGAAATGATGTGAGGCATTTTTGGCGTATGATTTATAGATATATTACTCGATTAAATCCTTGCGTAACGGGTTTTTTTAATTTTTAATTTTAACTTGTTAGTTTGTATGTCCAAACATGAATGTGATAAATACATACTCAATTACTACTATTATCTATGTAAAGTTCCCTAATATTTACATAATATAAACCTCTTTTTAGCAATTTCAAAAACAAAATAGAGGAGGTTTTGAGTTTAACTATTTTTTTATGCCGTTTATGCTGTTTCTGCAGGTCACTACGTATTCAATGGGCACATCATCATGAAGTTAGCAGGATCTGATAATAGGAACCCAGGAAAATCAAGAGAAGCCCTCAAATGTGAAAGGTTTTGTTAAACGGCATTTAAATAGCAACGGTTAATTTATTATGTATAAGCTTCAAAGCGCGCGTGACCGGTAAAGAATAACAGCCATACATGAAATCAATACAAATAAATATAATTGAAGTGTCTGTTTGTAATTACAAATTAACAGATTTTTACTTAATGCAAATGAAAATGTAATTCGATACTTACATGAAAAAAGCGTTTTTTGGAAAATTTATCTGTCTGTCTTTTTTCTTTCTATATTTTTTTTAAAGATAACTCCCTCATTAGGAATATACATCCTGTATCGCATGCGACTTTACGGAATGGAGACAAAGAACACCCAGACCCAGAATATCAGTAATTGATGACGACACAGTTCAGTGGACAGTGACGTGGCGACCGCTTAAACTTCTAATCCGTGCAGTCAACGTGCAGCTAATCTCTGGAACAGCTAGACTGATTTTAACAGGACTTACACTGACTGGCAGATAGCTGATAATGGGAGTGGAGTACTTTAGGCCACTTTTTCGCTTCGCCCCGCGGCGTGTTAGAACAAGAACCGCGGGGCTCAGCTAGTTATAAATAAATTACGAGTTGGTAAGTGAAATGTCTATGTTATTAAGGAAAAATATATTAATTGAAACAAGACAATAAATGAAAGTATTTCACGCGTTTGCTCATAATCTAGATGTCTCAGTAAGCGTGCACTTTTTAAATTTAGTGTAACTTTTTTCTTGTGCAAGTGGCAACTCAGAAATTTTGTAACTGTCACAGTTTATTACGATTATAAACAAGATAAAATTGAAAATTTAAAAACCTTAAACGTCCCACTGCTGGGCTCGGGTATCCTCTCATGTGAGGGTTAAGGCCATACGTCCCCACGCTGGCCAAGTGCGGGTTGGGGACTGGCAGCACAACGTTGTAGCTACATCATCTTGCCATTGAATGTTTCTAAGCCGCCCAAAATCCCCTACGCGAGCACTTAATCGAGTAATGCCTTACATCATTTTGGAATAGAGCTGATACTTTTACACTTCTAGACCGATATTAACCAAATATAGCTAAGAACCACCGCAAGGAAACTGACTTTCAAATGAAAAACACTGCATCGAAATCGGTCCATCCGTTTGAGAGCTACCATGCCACAGACAGACAAACACACACAGACATCGATGTCCAATTTATTACACCCCTCTTTTTGCGTCAGGGGTTAAAAATGGAGTGCTTTACGCTTTCGCTAGTGTTCTCTAACAACGCGTTATAATTGTAAAAACTTAGAACAAAAGTTATGCTGAAACCGCTTGCAAACTTCGAAAAATAATGAGTCCAAAAAGTACACCTTTTTTAGTTTTGGGGTTTTGTGAAATCTCGAGCTTATGCGAATAAACGAGAAACAATTCCTGAGTTCAAAAACGAGATCCAATGCGTCATTGGTGAGATACAGCCACATCTAGCAAAAGTCATGGATAAACCCCTCATCAGAGCCGTGGGCCATTTGATAGATATTTTGTTTCATACTTAATCGAAACATGTCTTCTTTACAATCCATTAAAAAAAACAACAACTCTACTCGCTCGCTCGCTCAACTCTCCCCCGACGCAAAAAGAGGGGTGTTATAAGTTTGACGTCGATGTCTGTCTGTCTGTCTGTGTGTCTTTCTGTGGCATCGTAGCTCTCAAACGGATGGACCGATTTCACGGCATGTATATATTTGGTTAGTATGAGTCCAACAGTTTAAGTGTATCCGCTCATTTCAAAAATGATGTAAGGCAATTTTGGCGTATGATTTCTCGATTAAGTGCTTCACGCGTGCCAGTATAATCATTAATTGACAATTAATGGATAACTTCGACGTGAAACTAGGTATTTAAAAAAAATATGATTATTATTTTAAAACTAGCTGAGTCCCGCGTTGTTATCTGCTGTTATTGTGGTACCGCGGGTGACGCTGCTACGCGAAGTTAGTCTAAAAAAAGTAGCCTAAGTTACTCCTTATATCATCAGCTACCTACCAGTGAAAGTCCCGTTAAAATCGGTTTAGCCGTTCCAGAGATTTATTTTCGCATTTATTAAAAAGCGGTTATTTTATTATTACAAACAGACACTCCAATTTTATTTATTTGTATAGATGAAAAGTGCACTGTTACTGATACGATGCTTAATCACTGTGGCGTAGTTATCTAGGTCATATTTCATTCTAGTAGAATTTCACCCACGCAGCGTTTAGAACTCATCGCTGGAAATTTATACATGTTAAGTAAATAATTGAAAATGCTTAAGTTTCATATTCAAGAACAAAATCATCCCAGTTTGAGTTTTGTTTCGTATCATAGTTTGAGATCGTTTCGTTAAAACTGACCCAAATAGCCACGGTCAATAGAAATTCAACGCACAAATAGTCAGTCACATAAACCCAGCAATACATAATCTTAACGTCGAATCAACCCAGAAAGGTAGCTAGGCCTTTTTCGGCAATCTAAAAATAGCACTGGTGCTATACCTAGGCACCTAGTATATCTTCCACTGGAGCACTTGTTGCATGAAGACTTTGACGTCAGCTGCCCCCTTCCAGTTGCGCGTTAGTCGTGGGGGGACCGCGCCTCCTGTGGGGGCCAGTGCTTACGTCAGCGCTTACATTCATGAATGGATTGAAGCCCTGCTCCGACCTGGCTTGATTGGTATTCATACATGATGTCTATTTATATAGATTACAGTGTGTAATTATAGCTTTGACCTTACAAGAAGGTAAGATCATTCTTATTAATATGTAATGTGAATTTATGTTGGTCGTAAACAAGGTAGATAAGGCAAAAAAGACTTCTGAGAAATATATTACCTTCTTCAAAACGCGTTAGCCTTGCAATTAGAAGGTAGTATAGCATTTTAACAGCATGGTTGATCAAAATATTATCAATGTGTGACTCACAATTCATTAAAAGTATAAAAAATAGTTTCATATTCAAGACCTTTAAGATGACACTACGTTATACTACACCAGACTGTAATGGTTCATGAAAACCTGCATCGCACAAAGAAAACGTTTTTGATATTTTTTGATTTAATATTTATCGCATTAAGAAACATCTATGATACTTACAAATATTCTTATAAATCGCATATTTAATATTAAAGATCTTTGGTCTTTGCAGTGTTCAAAGTGAAATCAATTTGAGCTTATCTAGCTTATGTTTACCAGTGACTCTAAAAAAACTTCAAAGAGAGATATCAAGCAAGTGAATAATAAGTAAGTGTTAGACACACAGACAAGGACAAAACTTGAACCTTACTCATGTTTTTTCTTTATATTCTCCATGTGCATTGTACGTATTATCGAAGTTGATAATTATTGTTGTTACATTCTCTGTTGATTATTAAAACAACAATTTATATTAAACTGAATCCTGGTATCCTGATAATCCAACTAATATCACACTATCACTTTAATATTATAAAGGCATAGGTGAAAGTTTGTGAGTGTGTATGTTTGTTAGCCTTCAAGCGCAAAAGGCTGAACCAATTTGGATAAATATTGGTATGCAGGAAGCTGACAACCTGGATTAACACATAGGCTACTTTTTATTGTATTTACTACCATTAATATTTATCATATCATTACAATAATATAGGTGAAAGTTTGTGAGGATGTTAGGATGTTTGTTACTCTTTCACGTAAAAACTATTTCGGATTTGGAAGAAACTTTACAGTAACATAGTTTATACATGAGAATAACACATAGGCTCCTATTTAGAATGAAAACCGGTATACACGCGGGTTGAGCCGTGTTCAATAGCTAGTCTTATTATAAATGCGAACGTTTGTGGGGATGTTTGGGTGTTTATTACACTTTCACGCAAAAACTACTAAACGGATTTAGATGAAACTTTGCAGTAATGTAGCTTATACATCAGAATCACACATCAATAAGATCACAATAAGATTTTGTTTCATTTGGTCATGCTAACAGGTAACTATCAAATAAGTCGGAAAAAAACTAACATTAGAGCACTGACTTGTTGTACGCTGCCTAATCAGTTGGAGTTACATGATAATAATGTACTGTGCGATTGTTTGTCTTAAATAGTTCTAAATAAAAGTCTGTAACAGCATATATCTACTTTTTATATGGAAGCCTATATATCATACATAATGAGCCAAGAACATAATTAAATTAGATATTTTTTACAATGCAAATTTTAAAGTATTTATCAAATTCTTATCGAAATTGATTTCAGTATTTAATGTAAATGAACTTTGTCCTTGAGGGCTAAGTCATTTGAAATAATAGTTTAAAAGTTATCACGATAAGATTGCACTGAATGAAACTCCATTAAGCGCCTGCTATGAGAGAGCTAGGCAGGAGTCCATGCAATTAGGAACAAACCAGAAAGTAACTACTTAAAATGTCACTAATTAAATATTGATTGTTGATAGGACTATAAATATAGAAAGAAAAGAAAATGGCAACTCATTACACCAACTTTAAATATATTTGGGTAAAAGTTATGAAATTGATGATGATATTACTGGTGGAAGTATATGGAATATTTTACAATACATAGTTATCAGAAAGAATCGCTATAACATTCCATTAGAGAATAGGTACCTTTTTTACTATCGAGTAGATTAACTACATACATAACATTCATAAACCTTGTTTTACTGGTTTAGATACGTATCCAATGTAGTCTATTTCCAAACGTATCGACTATTCTTCATATTAATATAAAAATAAGTGAAGTTGAACTTCAATAATAATGCCATAGGTAGCTGTGTACCCGCCGTTCCAAAAATAGAAGCAGCTACGTGAACAAGGACGGAGATACACGAAAAGCGAGATAGATACTTTCTAACTGCGCAATACTGTTTCATGTCTTTCAAATCAAGGAACATTTCCCCTGGAAATTTCTTCCGATATGATAAATCCGCTTAAAGAATATTGTACGCTAAAAATATAACGAAACCAATATTCTTATAGTTTTTTGTAAATAGCAAATTGACAGCTTTAAGAGTAGACAAAATTGAACGTAGGTGGATGAGTACGTGAACTTAAAATTATTATATATAGAAATTAATGGATAAAATGACGTTATTAATTAGATGCTATTTAAAAGTTAACTCTAAAAAACCATTTATAAGAAAATGTATAGGTAACAAGCGCATGTCTAAGAATATAAATTGTTACTTATGTAATCACTACGAACCTATGAACAATAGTTTTTATTAATGATATTGTTACCTTTGTTATAAAATTGTTTGCATTACTCAAATTCCGATATGGAAACCACTACTTTGAGAAAATTTTCCTTTGCCTTCACCAGTGTCGAGTTACACAAGAAACTCTAAACACATTTAATTAAAGGAGAAGGAAAGTGTAATTTTACTAATTACAGGCTTTTACATGTAAATTTTTCAGTTAACAGTTAATTTAAAACATATTGTAGTGAACGCTCTTTAGGAGCTCATTATCCATAGGTGAAGTTAACATTGCAAATCTTAGGCAATTTACCGGAGGCCCATACCCCAACCCCTCCCCATCCCTCTCCCCATCCCTCTCCCCATCCTCTCAAGGCCAGCAACGCACTTGTGACGCCTCTGGTGTTGCGAGTGTCCATGGGCGGCGCTAATTGCTTACCATCAGGTAAGACGTCTGCTCGTTTGCTCACCTAGAATATAAAATATAAACTAACAAGTGAAATTGCGTTCAACACATAGGGGATAATATTAATTTAATATAGATTTAGCTTAGTTTGGATTTTCAAGAATGCATGTACGTTTTAATAACTTGGTTTTCCTCTCTCCCTCTATCTTGATGGTAGACTCAACTTTCTGGTTCTGTCTACTCCACTGGTTTTTAAAAACAGTTTTTGTCCGTCGATGTTTTTACTGTGCACTTCAACTGCGGCATTGACATTTGCAGTCATTGGTAGATGTAAACGATGTGATGTATAATATTCGGACTACCTAGAGCTCATTTACATCGATATTTTTTTTGACAATAGTCATGTTAGTAATTATTTTTGATAAATAGTAGACCAAATAAAGGTTTTTGAAGTAATAATTTTAAATTTTAATGTTCACAGCCATCACATACCAGTAATTTAATTTTAACAGAAAGATTTTTGTTCTAAGTAATGCTTTATATTAAGTTTCAAAGTCGCTAGAACAATCGCCTTTATAAAATTAGACAACATCACAACTAAATGGAGCGCTCAATGTTTATTTTATTTTTTGTTTTTAATGATACACGAATTCCTTTTATCACATTGTATTTCAGTACAAACAGCAATATTTTATTTTGTACTTTCATGGTGTATTTCTGGTAGGTATTCTGCTAACACTTCTAACTTGAGAATATACTAATTGTATGTTATAATAATTATTAATTTATTTACCAGGGCCGCCTCTTTCCGCCATCGTCCTACGCGACAGCAGTTTCATCCCCATCGTTTAGATGGTTGGTCGTCCACAAGTGTGCGCTTCTCAAAAACTTTCTGCCTCGCACAATAAAACTGTGGAATGAACTATCGCCTACGATATTCCCTGACCAATATAGCCTTAAAACCTTCAAGAAAAGAGCGTGTTCCTTACTAAAAGCCTGGCAACACACTTGTGTAACCTCTGGTCTTGCGGGTGTCCATAGACGGCTATAATCAATCGTTTACCATCAGGCGATCCGAATCATCATTTGTCCCCTATACCTTAAAAATGCAGATTATTTCAGTCCTATAAATAACATTACAACTAGGAGGAATCAGATTCCGATGGCGCTGTCTCCTTCCTCGGCATGTAGCATCCTCCAGGCTAACCTCCACCACAGCATAACTGCGACGGCTCAGATCAGGAAGTGGTTGGAGGACAACAAAACAGCCGTCATTCTGATCCAAGAGCCGTGGGTTAGAGACGGCACTGTCTGCGGACTCCGAAATATGGGAGGTAAGCTAACAGTTCACGCGGGACCAGAAAATCCCCGCACATGCATATACACTACGGCTGATATAAACATGCAGGTTCTAACCAGTTTCTGTTCCAGAGACCTATGTGCCATGAAGGTGCAGGTAGCCCAAGACACCGGCCTCGCGCAGGTGGTAATGGCATCGGTCTACATGCCGGAAGCCGACGACCCACCACCGCACGACCTGTCGCGGCTGGTCCACTACTGCGAGGAGGCGGGACTCGAGCTCATCGTGGGAACCGACTCCAACGCGCACCATGCCTTATGGGGCATGTCTACTGGTAACGACAGAGGTAGGAAGCTCGTTGAATACCTATTTACGACAAACCTTAACATAGTAAACACAGGTTCTGTACCAACATTCGTTAATAGACGAAGTAAGACAATCATTGACTTGACCTTAGCAACTGAAGAAGCAGCGAAACACATCTCCAACTGGCACGTGTCCAACGAGTTGTCATGTTCGGACCACAGATGGATTCGTTTCGACCTTCAGGTAAGCACACTCACGGCACCACCTAGGCGGAACCCAAGAAAAACAGATCGCGCGCAATACTCGCTGCGGATCGGCCAGTTCCTGGCACAGGGAAGTAACCCGACTAGAATCCTAGGTACCGTAGAAATCGAAAAACAGGTAAAGTTCCTCACAGACACTATGATGGACTGTTACCATCAGACATGTCCCCTATCCATCCCACCAGCAGGCCAAACAAAATCAAAGAGCTGGTGGGGGCCTGAGCTGGAGAGACTCAGGAGAGAGATGAGGAAGCAACTCAATAGGGCGATGAACACCGGCACAGACCAGGACTAGGATAAATACAAGGCCACCAAGTCCAGGTACAAAAAACGTCTCAGATACAGGAGTACCAACTCATGGCGGAACTTCTGCACTAACATTGAGACTACTGCACAGGCCAACAGGGTAAGGAAAGTTCTCTCCAATAACTCAGCCATGTCACTGGGGTCTTTACGAAAACCTGATAACTCCTTTACCACCTCAGTGGAAGAGGCAGAATGTATCCTGGTTACAACACACTTCCCGGACTGCGAAATAATCAGTCCAGGCGGATGGCCAGAAGAAGAAACCATCCCAACGGAGGAGGAATGGCAGCTGGCCCATAAGGTAATCGACCCATATAAAACGCAATGGGCAATTGACAGTTTTGACTCATACAAATCTCCAGGCCCGGACGGGATCTTCCCAGCCCTGCTCAAATGGGGAGGGAAGACACTTACCCAACGGCTAACCTACGTCCTGGCAGCCTGTCTAGCACACAGATATGTGCCAAGACAGTGGAGAGACGTCAGAGCGATCTTCATACCAAAGCCAGGTAAGACCGACTACTCGGATCCAAAATCCTTCAGACCAATAAGCCTAACCTCTTTCCTCCTAAAGACGCTGGAGAGGTTATGCGACAGGCACCTGAGGGAAACGGCGCTGACACAAGCACCACTACATCCGAACCAACATGCCTATAGTCCAGGTAAATCGACAGAGTCAGCACTTCATGCAGTTACAACCAAAATTGAAGTAGCGATCAAAAACGAGATGATGTGCTTAGGCACCTTCATAGATATAGAGGGAGCCTTCGACAAAACGAAATTCACCAGCATAACAGCAGCACTGGTAAAACATGGCGTACATGCTGTCATGATAGAGTGGATTAACAAGATGCTGAGCCAGAGAGTAATCAGACTCGAGGCAGACGCTACCAAACAAGCACTGGTGGCAAAGGGCTGCCCCCAAGGTGGCGTCCTCTCACCACTCCTATGGAACCTAGTGGTAAACGATCTTATTACCACATTGAACAACAATCACCATTATACCATCGGATACGCTGATGATATAGTGATATTAACAAGCGGCATGCACACAGGTACAGTATGCGATGTAACACGCTCAGCACTGGCAATAGTGGAACGCTGGTGCGTGGATAACGAACTGTCAGTCAACCCAAGGAAGACTGAAATGGTAATGTTCACCAACAAACGGAACCTGGGAAATTACCGACTCCCCAAGTTGTTCAATACAGAGCTCCAACTCTCGTCTGAGGTAAAGTATCTAGGGGTAATATTCGACCACAGACTTAACTGGAGCGCACACCTCAACAACAAAATTGAAAAAGCAACAGTCGTATTCTGGCAGTGCCGCAGAATGGTAGGTAAAACTTGGGGACTAAACCCCAAGACCACTTTGTGGCTCTACGAGACAGTCATCCGACCAATGGTAAGTTACGGCGCGATAGTCTGGTGGCCACGGACCAAACTATCCACTGCCGAAACTAAACTACAACGACTCCAGAGATTGGCCTGCCTGGCGGCTACAAGCTGTATGAGGACTACACCAACTGCAGCTCTGGAAGCCATCTTAGGTCTACCACCACTCCACCTTTTCATAAGGCAGGAGGCTTTAGCTGCAGCAGCGCGGCTAAAGAAACAAAATCTCTGGAGGCTGCCTAGGGTACCACACACCGAAATCCTCTATGAGGCTATAGGTAAGGAACCGCTCATGGAAGCGGTAACTGACACTATACCCAGGCAATTCGTCTTTGACAAAAAGTACAAAATACAACTGCACGAGAATCCCCAAGAAGGACTTAACCCAAGGGAGTTAAGAATCTTCACGGACGGATCCAAAACAAGGTCAGGCACTGGCTCGGGAGTATTCTCTGAGGACCTAAACATACACATCTCGACACCATTAGGAGCCCACAACACAGTCTTCCAGGCAGAGTGTATGGGCATAATAACGGCAGCACATGCGATCATCTCCAGAAAGGTAACGGAATACCCCATCCGCATACTTTCCGACAGCCGATCAGTCTTACAAGCCCTACAGAGCCATGTGACTACCTCAGGGCTAATCTACGAATGCCACAGAGCCCTGACAGAGGTAAGTACTATAACTAGTATAACTCTCCAGTGGATCAAGGGTCATAGCAACTCACGCGGGAACGACTCAGCTGACGCACTGGCAAAAGGCGGATCGGAGACAAGGGCAATCGGCCCAGAACCAATACTGCCGTTGCCAACTGCTTGGCTGCGACGGACACTGCAACAGAACACCGAGGTAGAACATCAGATATATTGGTCCAACCTTTGTACCTGCAGGCAGACCAAAGAGGCCCTCCCGACGATCAACCCCGGATTGTCACGGAAGCTGAAACAACTTAAGAGGCCGCCGCTTCGACTCTTGATCGGAGCAATAACTGGTCATGCACTATTAAACAAACATCTTTTCACTCTAGGTGTAACGGACAGCCCTCTATGCAGAGCATGCATGGAGGAAGACGAAACAGCCGCCCATGTCATCCTGACATGTCCTGAGGTGGCGAAATACCGGGCAAGACACCTCGGATCGCCGAGGTCACTTCAGGAAGTCGTCGGCAACGCAAAGGGTCTGCTAGGCTTCCTGGAAGAATTGGGTTGGCACCACTAGCGCCGACCCACTACGCAAAATAGGCGCAACAAGTCGTCGAGTTGCGGAAACCAAGCCCGCGAATCATCATCAATCATCATCATCAACATTACAACTTCAAATCTTTATCTCAAATTAAAGATAATATTTATCTTAACTTAATGAAGTAACAACGTTTGGCTAAAAAGATTTTACCTTATTTGATTTTATTTTTCGGTATACATGTAAAAGTACTACCAGACACGCCCATAACAAATGAGATATGCGAAACCAAATCTGCCCCAAGGACAAAGGACTGCGTAAACGCGTAAACAGGATGAGTAAACAAGTTTCATTACCCAAAATTGAACGTGGCTTCTAAACCTAAATTTATACTAAAACCTATTTATAAACTCCTTAACAATCCAGTGTATACTAAGTACTTTGATTTTAATAACACTTATTAACGTCACGTAATGACGTCACGTATATGAACAGACAAATATAGACGTCATTTATATGATCCTTGCAAATATTTTAGTAAACTATTTTTTGCCAAAATGACTCTGCTCTACCTGATGGAAAGCATGAGCAGATTCCAAGAGTGGTGGTTACCATCTTCAATGTGAATAAAGACATTGCAGCATAGTGACCCACATTATAGCTGCCTAATAAGATGTTTTTTTACGCCCCTCTTAAAGGACCCGGGATCATAGTGGAGGAAAACAGGTGCGGTGGAAGTGAGTTCTAGGTTTTGATCGCTCAGCACGAAAAGGAGGAACCGAAGCGATGAGTACGAGATCATATGCCTACCACTCTGAAGCGGTGACTGTATTGTTCTGTAGAGAAAGGGGAAAGAGGGGACCAGTTGGAAGAGCTCTTCAGAACACTCTCCGTGATACCAGCGACATCTCTTCGCAAATGCAGGGGCTCAAGGCCTATAATTCTAATAATTAGGCATAAATATCGTTTTTACAACTTCCAAATGTCAAAATTAGCCCATTTGTCACCTTTCTCAACCTTTTGTTATAATTAATTACCTCTTAAAATGTATGCTAAGTTGTAATTTTGGGAAATGATTAATGGCTATAGCCGATAAATTAAATTATCTTTACACAAACTCTGTTTACTTTTACGATGACTGTTATTAAATTAATAACTATGAAGTAAGTTTTAAATAGAACTTTGATTTATTTTAATCGATGCATCATATATATCACAGAACAATATCATCAAATGTTTGGATTTCAGTTCCTTTAAGAGCCTTTAAGATAAAACCTTTCATAACATTTGAGCAAATTAAATCTTGAGGACACAACTTTTCTTAAGGACAACTTGAATTTTGTCTGGGTATCAGCCATAACTAATTAGAAAATAATAAATTAAAAGAACAATCAATATGAGACAAATTAGCTGTACAGACAAATTATGTCAGACGAAATAGGGTAGTAAAGTGGCGTACTTTTCATTAAAAGTGGCGTTTCTTCATACCTAGCTGTGCCTGTTCGTTTGTGACCACTGCTACTGTATTTCCGTAAACATACTTATAAATTGACAAATCCTTCACTCCAGAGGATAAAGCAGGCTTTAAGATATTAAGTTTAATAACATAAATAATTTTAGACTTGAGACCCAGTTTGAAGTTTAAAAACCTTATAAAAAAAATTACAAATTAAAAATAAATTCGAATCACATTGTTTCTAATAATACATTCCCTTTCACGTTTTAGTACTATTTTAAAGTCTACTTAGCTGCAGAACTCTGAGGCTATTTTGCACCCTGTAGTGACATATGGAGTGAATAGCTAATCAGTGAAGTGTAACTAACTCTTCTAACTCCGTACATTACATTTTTTATATTATATGTATCTAAATAATTGAGTTATCGTTGTTATCTTGGTATTATTTAAAAGATCCTTATCATGTCGGCGTTAAATTATGGACAGAATACATTTCTTTAATAAGTTTTTAATTTTAACCAATGTTTGTATGATATTTTCAACTTAAGGTTGTAAGCTTGAAGTAAAAAATAACATATTACCACATAATAGTAATAAATACGCGAGGTTGTAGGGTGATTTCGGGTTCTACTGAAAAGATTTTTAAATTATTTTACCAATAGAAATTTAATATTATTTATGAGGGACATGGCTATGAAAAAAACATACCGGAATATTTAATATACACGGTGCTGTAGGCAAAAACCAGTGATTGATAAGACGAGCGACATCTACAGAAAATTACATTATTATTGTTCATAAAAAGCTATAATCAAGTTAATACCTTTCTCAAACATAAGCTTGTCAAAGACATGACAACTAATGACACAAGAAGGGCTCGTAGTAATCGATGTAACAACTGAGGCTGTATATAATAGCGGTCAAGAAAATTATGTCTTAGTTTGCGTGGGTTGCTCTTATAGCGTCAGAGAAAGTGACTTAATAATACGTACTTATGTGACCTTATAGAAATGCCAGCTCACACCAACACTGTTCCTGAAATAAAACGTAACTACCTACACACGGCAGCGTGTATAGACTGTATAGAGACGTATAAATATCAGCATTTATCTAATGACCAGCTGAGTCCCGTGGTGTTACCCGCGGTTATTGTCGCGGTACGACAATATACGGTAACGCCGCGGGGCGAAGATAGTCTAAAAAAGTATTCTAAGTTACTCCTTATATCATCAGTGAAAGTCCCTTCAAAATCGGTTCGGTCTTTCCAGAGATTAGCTGGAACAAGCAAACAGGTAGACAGACAAAAATTGTAAAAAAGAATATTTTGGTATGTGTACCGTGTACACATACATTTACATTTAGTAAAAAGCGGTTTTATTAATGTTATAAACAGACACTCCAATTTTATTTATTTGTAAGAAGATTAGTGATACACGAGTGAGTATTTATTTCTAGGTTTTCTTTTGAAATGCTCTTTTGAAAGGTTATTTATGTAATAAATGAAATGATTATTTTCTATTTCAATACGTGTCTGGATTATGCAACGTTTAGTTCTATAGAAAGATTTTTTAAACTTAAGCCAAACCCATAAATTGGTTCTTTAAAATAGCACACTAATAAAAAAAAACAGAAATCTATACACAATTGCTGAAAAATCTTACCCATAGTTATTACAAATTCCTACTGGGCTACGGAGGTCTGATGCCAGTCACTCCAGTTAAAAACTGATATACAGGTAAAACCGGTTAAACTAGTAGCCCACCCCAAATAATCTTGGCAATAGTGAAGGCTAGGAAAATGACTTCTGGAAAATTCTACGATTTTTAACTGCCTAAAGCTGTTTATACACTTACGTAACACTCATTGACGCCTACAGGTTACCGCGCCCACAAGGTGCTGTTTAAATAACTATTTTTTTAGTTGTTTTTCATATTCAATAAACTACTTCTTTAGAGAAAACTCTAAAGTCACTGGATTAAATACTTCAAAATCATACAAAAATTGCAACTAAAAGAATAAGCACACCCACGCTTAATCGACCAGCCTCATAGGTCAGAGTTTAGCTTCGCGTTCGTTCTTTCTTTGTTTTTATTATACATCTCTCGGGAGGTTTACAGGTAATATTCATAATGATTGTTTACAATGAATAAATTTCCGTTATTTTCAACCGTCACCGTAATGTCACCGTCTTAAAAACGCAAGAGGTTATCAATTCGGCTGTTTGTTACCTCGTAACTGTTGACTGAGTGAATCGATTTTGATGATTCTTGTCTAATTTAAAGCTTGTCTGACTGACTTCCCGAGTGGTCCCATTTAAATTCGATCCAGTTCTGAGAATGTCATCCATGAGAAAACCATATGTCTTCAATTTGCATTAAGTATATGCGCGACAAATTGACGAATTACCCAATATCATGCCAACCGATTTCGATGATTCCTTTTTTTATTTGAAAGCTGGTGCTCCTCGTGTGGACCCATTTCAGTTTGGTCTAGTTCTTGAAGTCTGTTTTTTTTTGTTAAAAATTTGAGGTTATTATTGATTATTATCCGAAAGTGGGTAGATTCACACCTACTCACTTTCTAATATATAAAGTAGTTGGCATATGGCGAAGTATTTTTGCATATATAGTTTGTGACGTTGTAAGGGGTAAACTCTGGATCTTCTGAACCCATTTGATAATTATTTTACCATAAGAAGGCTACGTTTTTTGTGAGTAACAAAGGATATATAATAACTTGAAAAGTGGAAAGACTTTTTTGTGGCAGCCGGATTTCCAAAGTAAGTCGGAGAAAAAAATGTTAACCGCCCAACGAAGTGGGCACGTGTCAGCTACTCTTAGAATAAAAGAAAAATTAAATAATGATTAGAATAGTATTTACTATTCTAAAATAATTATCAAAACTAGAGGTCTCTAGAATATTTATTCTAGAGACCTCTAGTTGAAAAGTAAATATTGTTTATATCTTCGTTTCCTATTTTCTAAAAGAAATGATATAGAATATTAGGGTAAGCATAGGATATATATTTGAATCATATGTTAGTGAGTGTGTTGTGTGAGGGTGTGTGTGTGTTCTTTGTTTATATGGGTGTGTTATAAGTAATGTAATCATAGGTTTGGGATAAGTCGAACACATAGTTTGCTGAAGTAAAAGTCGAAGTTCAAACTATATAAGTAAAATTCTCTTAGGTATAAATCTTAACTAGCTGACCCATACCACTTCGCCTGTGTCATTATTCAATCTGTTCGGCTCTTATAGGTCTAAACACAATGTTAAGTATTCATTCTTATGCACACCAGCAAGACACACAATCAAAAAAATCGTGAGCAACAACATGACACGAGAATTATTTAAAATAGTTAATATGGTTTTTCTTGTAAGCCATGCTTTACGCAATAGAGGTGCGGTATAAATGGAACAGGAGCCATATTAAGTGTTAAAGAAGTTTTATGGTTACATGTACCTAATGTTATTTAGCTTTATTACAGTGTATGAACATGCAAGTATAATTAGGATGTAAGGATTCCGGTTATAGGGCGGTATGAACCGGTGCCAAATATAACGGCAATATGCGTATACGAGTACAATTACAGCCTGCATATAATATGAACTATGGTAAATGTTGAAACAGCAAATTTATACAGCAACATCTATTATTAAATAGTAGAACGTTATGTTGATACAAAATCAATACTTCCCACACGGGATACTGTTTAAGATGTAGGCGTTGTAGACTTAGTATATGTTTTCACTATACATATGAATAAATCAGAGCTTTTCACCTAGTAACCGCCGCACCTAAATGCTAAATGTTTAGTTTCAAGGAGGTCGCTACTGTTAATCATATTTTTTTAAAGCATTCAACTGAGCTGTTGTACATTGATCTTTTAAAATTAGAGCCATTAGTTAATCAGTAACAGGTTTAGTTCAACTTCAAACTATAATTTATCTACTTGATTTCTTCAATGAATAATTCCCTAATAGAGGTGTTCAAAAATCTGGTCCTACTTAAAACTTATTTTTATGGAATAGAGGGCAAATGACACGTATCGCCGGCCCATTCATGCCGAAGCGTGGCTCTCCCACATAGAGCCACAAGAGCTTTAAGTAAGGAACATTAGGATTTTTGCGCTCGGGAAGTCTAACTCATCTACTAAGAAGCTTCGAAAAACTGGTTAACTGTTTTAATGACAGCCCTCACTAGCTAAGTTGCATTCTACAAACGTAAACGTTAATAGAAAACTTACAAATATATGGGAGTGACTGTAGTAGAGTTAGATAAGATTAATTATCTGTGGTCAGTTTTGGCCGGAAGACTGTCATGGTGATTTCAGAGTATCATGGTACCACGAGGTAGTAAAAGTGTATTAAAATAGTAAAACAATTATAAATATTAAATATAATAAAGCGTTGTTTTAATGCCAAAACACAATAATACAGTGACACCTCTCAACGCTAAGTCACGAGGCCAAAACAAAATATTAGCCGATAATACAAGAGAATGTAGGCGTTAGCGATTATCTACTGTTTGTACTTGCTTCGGCAGTACATATACACAAACCATAGTTAGTTGAAAGTTATGCGTGACGATTATTATGGTAATTTAATTAGTAGTAATTTTTATCAGTATCTCGACTATGGTTTGTCATACTCACTAAAATGAAATTGCTTGCGGTGTCGTCGTGGGGCGGGCCGTTTCTTTCTCTCTAATAAGGCGAAGGACATGATGGCTGGCCCATGTGTCATACTCGTGAACGGGTGCTGATTGGGGTGACTGATCGGCCTAGTCAGCGATGCTTTAGCCTATACTATTATTTTGGTTCGTTTAACTGCAACTCTAGCCTCTTAATACAGTCACGAATTATTTTTAACAGTAGATTTTGCAACTGAATGTAAGTAGATGTGCACCTTGAATGATTTTTATGTTTGATTTTTTTATAAGTGTGTTCGCTGATAACTTCGTCGCTTATGGACCGACCGATTTTGATTTTTTTTTTAATAGAAAGGAGATATCTTAACGGTAGTACCATGATAAGGATACTAAGATCTAACGACGGCATCAAAGATAAATCGATCGATTTGGTCGTTCTTGAAGTCGGTTTTTTATTTTGTTTAAATTTTACTTGTAAGGACAAAAGTAGTAAACTGGTAATTTGTTTTGTTGAAATAAACTAGATAACTAGGATATGAAAGCAAAAAACGTTGTTTGCACAGGGAAAATTTTTATATAATATATCAAGTCAGATGACATTTTGTCAATATAAAAAAACTCTTGTTCGAATATCAAAAGAAAGAATGTCGTAACTAAAAAGTTTCCACACTTCCCCTCAAACAACATCCATCATCAGATATCCTCACATCACACCATACCACACACACCCAAACTCAGATCGCGCACACATTTGGTAAATGCCACACGACCTAGTGGTTTCGTAAGCACATCTGCTGGATTATCCTGCGTACACACATAGTCCAGACGTACAACATTTTTAGCAATGCAATCTCCGACATAGTGGGCTCTTATGTCTATATGTTTCGTCCTTCTATGCGCTACAGGATTGTACGCAAGTTTCATAGCACTCTGATTATCTACAAAAATGCAAATAGACCTAAGAGATTCACCTCTTATAAATGCATTCAGCTGCCGCAAGTGAACTGCCTCCTTGGTAGCCTCCGAAAGTGCAATATATTCGGCTTCCGTTGATGACAGTGCCACACAAGCTTGTTTCCGGCATTCCCAGTTAATCAACGAGTTTCCACATCTAAAAATAAATCCAGAATAAGATTTTCTATCTTTGATGTTCCCTCCCCAGTCAGCATCTACGAATCCCGTGATGTCCTGCACTAGCGACTTGGGAAATATCAAACATAGATCCCTTGTACCCCTAAGGTACCTTAAGATATGCTTAGCTGCTTTCCAGTGGCGTTCTTCACAACAGGAATTATACTGTGCCAAGAAATTAACTGCAGCCGCAATATCCGGGCGTGTGTTACAGGCTAAATAGTTCAGCGACCCTATGAGCGCCTGATAACGACGACAGTCTTGGCAGGACAAGATCTTACCTCCTTCCCCTTCCGCCATGACTTTATGGAAATCCATTTCCATCGGAGTTTTCACCGGTTTGCAATCGCTCATACCATATTCATCCAAGATCTTTGAAATAAGCCTCTCTTGACTCAAATATATTGCGGTATCCGTCCTATACAAAAGCATCCCCAAAACTTGCCTAGCTTCCCCTAAATCCTTCATCTTGAAATGCTTGCGAAGGTTGTTCAACAACTCTTCCTTCTGCGCTCTGTCTTTGTAAAATAAAATAAAATCATCAACGTGCAAAGCGATATAAAAATTATTATTTTTGTAAAGACAGCTATCAAAGTCACAGCGCTTGAAGTTCAAAGACAATAACACTTCATTCACTTTTTCATTCCACGAACGAGAAGCTTGTTTGAGGCCGTATATCGCTTTTTCTAATAAGCAAACTTTTTCTTTCGAGTCATTGTCTATGCAACCCTCCGGTTGTCGCATATAAACTCTTTCATGTAAATCACCGTTCAAAAAGGCGGTGTTCACATCGAAGTGGCTAATGAAAAAGTCCTTTTCAATAGCCAAAGATAGCAGCAGTCTGACTGTTGATCTTCTCACGACCGGTGAATAAGTTTCAAAGTAGTCGATCCCGTAGGACTGACAGAAACCCTTCGCAACAAGTCGAGCCTTATAGGTCCTGTTACCATCTGCATCATACTTGTACTTGAAGATCCACTTGTTCCCCACGATCTTAGTTTCAGGTGGCTGGTCAACGAGCTTCCAGACTTTGTTCTCGTACATAGAGTCCATCTCTTTCTTCATGGCTTCCTTCCAGCTATCCTTGTCTTCCCGACTCAAGGCTTCCTTAACTGTCAAAGGCTCCTGCTCATCAGTACAGCATGCAAGTCCATGAAGATTTCTGTCTCGCATTCTATTACGTAGAGGATAGCGATACTCAACCTCGTTTGATTCTCCTCTATCAACAGTCTGCTCTTCATCTTCAACATTTTCTGCTCTGCTATCTGCCGTTTCTCCTACTTCCACTTCCGCGTCTTCATACACCTCAGCCTTATCTGTAGGACTCGACCCTTGAGAAGCTTCTGCAGTACCAGGTGACATACCTGACTGGTCTTCTACCCTTGCGAATTCCCAGATAACTTCAGCACCTTTGTCACCGTTGTCTACCAGTTGACTAGGATTCTCTGAAATCGCTGCTGTAGAGTCTTCCAAGAAAACTACATCCCTTGCTCTAACTGTAACGCGTGGATTACTAAGATTAATGAAACGGTATCTATATATATATATATATATATATGGTATATATATAGGTATATATATAGGGAAAATTTTTATATAATATATCAAGTCAGATGACATTTTGTCAATATAAAAAAACTCTTGTTCGAATATCAAAAGAAAGAATGTCGTAACTAAAAAGTTTCCACAATTTGACCCTCTGATAAACCCTCTGGCTTCAAGTGGCTTCAGAATTCATATTACGCGGATCTACACCATGCTCTAACCAGAATCATCAACTTGTAAAAATGACTTTATTCATATGGCAAAATCACTATAATTTCCTAAGTAAAAACAAACTCAGGAGCGAATAAACAAAAATTATACCAAGTACTAAAATAATATTACGAAGGAAGCGGCGTAGGTGTAAGTTAAAATATTATAACAGAAAAGAGATAATAAGAATGAAACATCAAAAGGGCCTATCAAGGTTACCAGCTCTGACATGGAAATTAATTATTCTATACAATCCATGTCTATTTAAACAGAGAATAATAACAATTTATCCAATTAACTAGCCAGTAGAAATAATTTTGTGTAGAAAATGCAGCTTATTTACTTTACAACTAGCTGAACCCCGCGGTGTTACCCGCAGTTATTTTTATACCGTGAGTAACGCCGCGGGACAAAGTTAGTCTAAAAAAAGTAGCCTAAGTTACTCCCTGGATTATCAGCTAACAGACAGACAGACAACATTTTTTGTAACTACATTTACACTACTACTACTACATGTATACACGGTACATATACCAAAATATGTACCGTGCATACATACATATGCATTTAGTAAAAAGCGGTTATGTTATAGATATTTTAAATGATATCATTTTATTACAATTAAGTCATTGTAGGGGTTTACTACACAATTTTTAATTCTAATAACTTAAAACTCAAAATAGATAAAGCCTGTGAGACCACACCATTATTTTTTACATAATCAGTTCATAAAGTGTAAAACGTTTAAAAGTAATTGAAAATTTCATACAAACACTCTGTTACATATCTACATACATATTAGAAGTCCTTGTTCTTTCAACCGGCATATTTTCTACCGAAACATGTTTTTTCCACATTCAATCGGTCAGTAAAAAAACACGTTCAACCGACAACTCACTCAGTGAGAAATAAAATTACTCACGTCATGTCAAAATAAGTCATCATATTTGCTCGTAATAACAAAAACACATTCTATGTGCGTGTCAGGCCACGTATAGAATAGGGTGCTATACAAGTCACCCGTAACTACTGAACTAGCATAGTTATTTAAGCTGTTATAGCTTTATCCTTCATATTTCATCACAACCATCAAGTGGGGTATCAGCAGATAGGTTTTTTAAAAACGTTGAGGGGTTGACCATTTTTTCACAAAAAAAACGTAAAGACCATTTTTTCATTTAGGTATACTTTTCCGCGAGCTTGAAATTAAAAAAAACATGATTATAGTCCATATGATGAACTTTGAAGGAAAACTATAACGGTTTAGATAACTTTGCTAGTTTGAGACGTTTCGTAAAATTCACTTTAAAAACTTCGTAAAAAAATGACAGAATAATAGATTCTGAATTTACGTGCCATTATGGGTTACTACGGAACCCTATTCTATATGTGGCCTGACACGCACTTAATCGGTTTTATTCAGTTGAGTTTTTGACCAATTATTGTGACAAGTTTTTAAGTTATTTTCCATACGTTTTTTTTACCTATAAGGGTTTTATGGGTGTTTTATGTACAAAAAAAATTATTCAAATGAGTGTTTAGATACATACCAATTAGAATATGAATTGAAAGTGTTTAATTTCACCAGACCTATTTTGTTTTATTTTTGCAGAATTTACTTCAAGTTCTAATCGAGAATGACCTACATGGCTCGTGAGGATTAATTTATCCTGCACAAAAAAAAGTTTATAAAAACCCCCGAATAAAACTGAACAATATTATTATGTAGCCTTGGCCTTTAAAACTAGGTATCCTTAAAAATTGTTAGAGCCATGGATATAAATGCAATAGATTTGAGTGAAGCTAAATTAAAAGAATTATTGTCTGATTAGATATAGAAACGATCAAGAAGGATTTCGATTTATTTTAAAATTACACACGCAAGAAAAAGTGCGTGGCTATCTTTTGTTGATATGGCAAAATATTTTTTGAACAATAGATAGTCTTCAAAATATGAGGAAATAGTTAGATTGGCCTTAGGATATAATATGTCATTCAAGATTCATCTCGACATTTTAGCAGAAAACTTAGGTGCGATGGGCAATGAACAAGGGGAAAGATGTCATCAGGACATCATGGCGATGGAAAGCAAATTTTAAGGAAAAAATTGTTGGTTACTATAACGAGATCTTACATGGTCTAGTTTTTTCTTATGTATGTATGGGTCTGCCAAAGCGACTCTACGCTGCGTGATGGAAAGCATAAACAAAATCCAAGAATGATGGTCACTATACTCATTGCGAATGCAGACAATGCAAAATACAGCATGGTGAACCACACCAAACCTAGTGATGCTTATGTCTCATTAAACCTCTCGTCTCATATTCACCAACGAAACACGATAGCACGAATACTGTCATTTTAGGTTGATTTTCTGTGCGAGGCTAGTCAGGCTAGTTACCCCGTTAGAGCCGGCCCGTTCGTGTTGAAATCAGCGCACCTCTACAAATTTTCTTCTATTTCTTCTACTAAATAAAAAACAACACACAATTTTATAAAGATTAAACGTACACCTACTAAGTTTACTAAATTGTTTTTTTTAGTAGCGACATATTTTTGCATTCTAGTATATTCAAACAGGAATAAATACTTCAACAGCTTCACTGCGTCCGGTGACCTGGAAGCCCACGGATCTTCAGGTGCCCTATAGGCCACGAAACTATGTCAGATCGTTAAACTAGGTCATAAGCCTGGCTGTACACACCCACCTTCTATACTGTATAATTATAGACAGGTTCAAATGCAATCTGGTGCATGGAAAATAGGTTATCTGACGTGACATTCATTTTGTCCGCCGTTTTGCAACATGCAATGTCAGAAAAAGAAAAAGAGTTAAGAAATCTTTCGAAAATTATGATGTAATACTTATTTTTATTGGAACGAAGTTCCTTATGGAGCGTTGCGGAGGGGTACCCTAGCCGGCAAAAAGCTCCGTAATGTAAGATTACTGCCTCGGTGTCGCAATGGTAGCGTATGCGAATGCTGTGCTTGAGGTCTCGGGTTCGAATCCCGGGTCAGATCAAATGTTTGTATGGTCTGCAAATATTTGTATTTTTGAAGCTTGACCGTTGTCTATGTATAAAGTGTCTCGGCAAACGTAGTGTAGGACGTCCACAGGCCAGGTGGAGTGATGATCTGCGCAAGATGGCTGGCAGGAGCTGGATGCGAAAAGCCGAGGATCGAACCAAGTGGCTCGCAATTGGAGAGGCCTATGTCCAGCAGTGGACTGCGATAGGCTGATGATGATGATGATGATGATGTATAAAGTGTATGTAATTACAAAAAAAATGTATATATGTATATATATCAGTTGTCTACTACCTATAACACAAGCTCTGCTTAGCTTGGGACTAGCGTTGTGGGCTAGATGTCCGAAAAATTAATTTATTTATTTTTATCAACCATGTTAAATAAAATAAAGTTGTTAAGATAATTTAGTGGTTTTTAAACAGCGTGAACGAAAAATTTGGTATAGCCCCTCCCCTTGTATAATCTGTAAGTTGCATGTATTATTATATATTTTAGATAATATATATAATAGATAATATAAGACTACCTCGTTGGTCTCGTGGTTGGCGTCTGCGACTGCTGGTGAGATGATGAGATGAGGTCTCGGGAACTATTCCCGGGTCGGACCAAATGTTTGTATGATCTACAAATGTTTGTTTCGGAGTTTGGGTGTTTTCTTTGTATAATATGTATGTATTTACAAAAAAAAAAGTTTAATATGTATTTGTATCAGTTGCCTAGTACCCATAACACAAGCTCTGCTTAGCTTGGGACTAGATGGCGTTGTGTGTTAGATGTCCGAAATATTTATTATTATTATTATATTTTAGATAATGAACTTCCTTCCTATCTGTTGTCCCACGACACCACACGACTTTTTTTTGTAAGTCGAGTACCTTGTAAGTATTTTTTAGACTATATGAATATATATGGTAGGAAGAAAGTAATTGATTTGTGATTGAGTTAATAAAAACTGAGAAAAGTAAGGGTGATAACTGTGATAGTGGAGTGGAGTAATCATTTTCAATACAAGCGCGCTGCTGGCGACGACCATACAAATAACTATGAAACCGGTCAATTGGTGATGGACATATATTAAGAGTGAGTTTCTTATTTTTTATTCTATTTAACATCGGGTGAGCATTACTTATTCCATTTAAATTCACAGAACATTCATTTCATTTGTGAAGAAATCGCACTTTGTGATAATTGTGTGTTAAATAATAGACTAGGAATAATAACAGCGCTCAGTTGTAGTAATTTAATTAAGATTATGTTAACTGAAATAGATGAGACTTTTACAAAGAAATTTTTTGGATGTATTAGTCCATGTTCAGATAACGAGCGCTCAACGCGCGGTTTGCTAACGCGCGGTTTGCTAACGCGCGTTTTCAACTACATGTAATTTCGGTCTAGGAGTACACGTGCTAACGCGCGTTTTTACATGAAGTTGTTAACGCGCGTTGAGCGCTCGTAGTCTGAACATGGCCTAATTTTATAAAATAATAGAATAGAATTTGCGTCAGAGATAATTACTTAACATAAAAGAAAACTGTAACTATTATATAACTAAGAAGTAAAAAATCCACATAGGAATTTGAATTTTGGTCAACCTTGAATATAAAGTATAAAATTAAGAAAGTAATCGAATTCTAAAGCTATTGCGCTAGTATTCTGTCATCAGTTCCATCGATAATAATGAAACAACAATCAGGCTTAAAACACGAAAAAACTTTCTTGAAGTTGGTTATAGTTATAAAGGATTTTTTCATGTCTTGGGCAATGATTGCGATTATATTTAAATTTTATTATTCATTTGATTTTAAATTATGTTTTCACGTCTTTCATGACAAGTATGTTTCTATTTAAATATAAATTAATACTTAATAAAAAAATTAACAAAAATAAAACCGACTTCAAGGTGTGACTCGATTTCTCTTGGATGCCATCATCAGATACTAGTGTCCTTATCATGGTACCACCGTCGGGATATCTCCTTTCTATTAAAAAAATAATCATTAAAATCGGTTCATAAACGACGAAATTATCCGCGTACACACATAAAAATAAAAATATATATATGTCGGAGTCACAGCGGGGGGGTCGGTCGAAGCGGTTTTTATGAAATGGTGACGTCAGCTTCGCCGACGTCACTTGGATATTTTGTCAAGTGGCACTCATGATTTAAAGCAATAGAAATCGCTCTTAATCAAGTCTAGTCTAGTCTAGTAATCAATCTTCATTATTACACACGTTGGTAGGTAGGGTTTATTTGCACAGTCAAAGACAATATAAAATTCCAATAGTTTATTGAATCAATGAAGCTACAGTTAAAATCATAGATCGGCACAACGTTGTCAAAGTGAATTAGGGGAGAACACCAAAATCCACTGAACGTCCGTGTCAATCTATAACCTCCAGTTTCCAAAATGCGTAGAGCCTTATGAGAAGAATACTGGCAAAGAAACTCATGGCCACTCTTTTAAATCTTAACTTATCAGTTACAACGTTTAATATTCAATTACAACAATTAAGAAACCTATGTACTTAGCTTATTTACAGCTTGTCCTTCTTCGTACAATGCCCGTACTAAACTGATCTGTTGATTCTATTTTTCCTCAATACGAAACGGTGGGTAGTTAGTTTAAGAGCCAATAGGTTAGTAGTCCCGCAACTCGTGCGGCCGCTCTCTTTTATACCGGCTGCTCGTTTTAACTAGTGGTGACACCTACCACTATATTCGGTGTTACCCGCACACATTTTAGTAACATTTAATATTGCTTACAGAATCGACTAAAACTAAACCAACATTATTAAATCAAGCTGTAAGTAAACTAAGACTTAATAATCACATCGTTAACAACAAATAATCAGTTTCTTCCTTTACATACACCGTCCACAGATTCCATCCAAACTGCCATGTTCCTCGATGTACAGTTTGACATTTCGAATAATCGATTGAAATAAACACGAATTCAAATTAAAACTTAAGAAAACTACTCGTTCTCCGACACGGCCGTCCTGATGCTTCACACGTCCTCGTGTGAGTCATCTGTAAACAAAGAAAAAAGCAACCACAGTAGCTCAATTTATTCGGCCTGGTATTGCCTGGCCCACAGGCATTCTGATGGACTTACACGTCTACGTGTTTATTAACTGAGGAATCATCTGAACATTGAATCCATCCTCTCGGCTATTCCTGACCAAAATTAAAGATTCATAGAGACCAATTTCAAAGATAACAAATTATTTTGCCTTCATGATTTTAATTTTAAATTTGATTTTTCTATTCACGTCAGTATCACGATAAGGTTCTGACCATGCTCATTTATGTCTCTACTAGCATAATCACGCAAGTCTTAGTGCAAACAATAATGATTGTTAACCCAGGTTCAGCACCTCTGTCTAAATCACCAGTAACAGCGTTAAGACGTTTTGACTTAGTCGCTTAACCAGCAACTGCGTATAACCACTTAACCAGCGGCTTTTTGCTCAACTCTTAGCCAGAGATCGAGATCTTTTTATTGTCACTTAACCAGCGACTAACATTCGCATAGCCAGATGCGCACCGCGCACTCTCTACAGATAAGTACTGCACGAGCTACGGCTACAAATGACCAGCGAGACCTAAGGAGGTAGTGAAACCAGGTTACCAACACTACATCCCTTGTAACTAAATACCTTTGTTTATTAATTAAAATAAACTTAAAACGTCACAAAATACATTCCAAATAATTGTTCACGAACAAAATAAAGACTTCGATTAATTTAATAAACTATTCAAGGATCATTGTTTTCTACATCATGTTCATTGGACAAATCAATAGGGACTTCACTAGTGGGTATCTGACGGTCTGTATTCACTTTGATTACTGCGAGTGTAGATGATCAATGGTTGGTAGAAAATATGTGTGGGTAGAAAATATGTGTGGGTAGAAAATATGTGTGGACAGCAAATTCGCGGTCTCCCTCTAGTATTTCGGTGACCACGTAAGGACCTTTATACTGTGGGTCTAATGCCATTTGATTGCGATCCTCATTTTAAAAGAGAATGTAGGCACCAATAGAAACGACCTCATTATTTTTAAGAACTTTTCGAAAATTACAACTGAAAAGCCTAATGCAAGCAGATTTTCATTCTTTTCTTTAAATAATTATGTCGTTTGAAATACAGTAATCGTGTACCTACTACAGGAAATGCTATTCAGTGCATTTCTTCAACCCGGATCTCTTGACAGAATTTATTGTTTTATTAAAAAGACAACTCTCCCATTAGGAATAAACATCCTGTGTCACGGGGGACCTCACAAACGTACACAAAGATCACCCAGACTCAGAGCAACAATTCGTGGACCACACAATACTATGTTACAATAAGGGCGGGCGTTACCTACCCTCAATAATATTACTGCACTATATTGTCGTTGGCCCAGAAATCTATCTCACAGAATTTGTCTTATTAAAGAGCATTTGAAACAAAATGAAAACTTCTCACCAAATCTTTCTTGGAGCTGAACTAGAGCTGGTTGGATGCAGCCGACATTCACTGGTTACTCGGTTTGCAAATCGTTTGCCTTGGCATTCATATTAGAACTGCATCTATGACACCACACTTGAATAAGGTTCAAGTAATAGTCTTCTGCACTTTGGTTTCCTTTGGCAAAGGTAGTATCTGAAATCTCAGAATATGTGTTAGCAATATTGTCACGACTAAAATTGTCCTAATCTTTACTGGATTACGTAAACATGATTTTGGCAGCTGTGGCAGCGCTTGTATTTTTCACATATCACTTCTTCACTTTTACAGTCGGAGTAGTTCTCTCACTAGTTGGCGGTTCTCGTATAGCACAAATTAATTACGTATTGAAAAGATTTTTTTTTTTTAACGTAGGGTAAACGTAAAATAAAATAATAACAATCTGCCCTGTATTTTGTGTCTGATCTGTTATGGGTAACCCATAGGGGTAATTCACAGGTAATCCATAAGATAATTCACAGGTAATCCCACTTCTGATGTCGGAGTCACAGCGGGGGGGTCGGTCGAAGCGGTTTTTATGAAATGGTGACGTCAGCTTCGCCGACGTCACTTGGATATTTTGTCAAGTGGCACTCATGATTTAAAGCAATAGAAATCGCTCTTAATCAAGTCTAGTCTAGTCTAGTAATCAATCTTCATTATTACACACGTTGGTAGGTAGGGTTTATTTGCACAGTCAAAGACAATATAAAATTCCAATAGTTTATTGAATCAATGAAGCTACAGTTAAAATCATAGATCGGCACAACGTTGTCAAAGTGAATTAGGGGAGAACACCAAAATCCACTGAACGTCCGTGTCAATCTATAACCTCCAGTTTCCAAAATGCGTAGAGCCTTATGAGAAGAATACTGGCAAAGAAACTCATGGCCACTCTTTTAAATCTTAACTTATCAGTTACAACGTTTAATATTCAATTACAACAATTAAGAAACCTATGTACTTAGCTTATTTACAGCTTGTCCTTCTTCGTACAATGCCCGTACTAAACTGATCTGTTGATTCTATTTTTCCTCAATACGAAACGGTGGGTAGTTAGTTTAAGAGCCAATAGGTTAGTAGTCCCGCAACTCGTGCGGCCGCTCTCTTTTATACCGGCTGCTCGTTTTAACTAGTGGTGACACCTACCACTATATTCGGTGTTACCCGCACACATTTTAGTAACATTTAATATTGCTTACAGAATCGACTAAAACTAAACCAACATTATTAAATCAAGCTGTAAGTAAACTAAGACTTAATAATCACATCGTTAACAACAAATAATCAGTTTCTTCCTTTACATACACCGTCCACAGATTCCATCCAAACTGCCATGTTCCTCGATGTACAGTTTGACATTTCGAATAATCGATTGAAATAAACACGAATTCAAATTAAAACTTAAGAAAACTACTCGTTCTCCGACATATATATACGGTCGAATTGAGAAACCTTCTCCTTTTTTTGAAGTCGGTTAAAAATACTATACGGCATCGTTCAACTAGCGGCCTGAGTGATAGTCGTAGCGCCTTTTCTACTGCGCTAGTATTTCGTCACCAGTTTCTAATCTGATGATAAGGAAACAACAAGATAAAACGTTCTTGAAGTCAGTTATAATTATAAAGGATTTTTTATCTCTTGATATATGATAACGAGTATATTTGAATTTTATTATTCATTGATTTTTATTTATGTTTTCACGTCGTTCATAAAAAGTATATTTCTTTTTCAACAAGAAAAAGTCTTCTTGAAGTTGGATATAATTAAAAAGTATTTTTTTTATTCCTTGGGCACAAATATAGAGTATATTTGAATTTTATTATTCATTTGATTTTAATTTATGTTCTCATGTCTTTCATGAAAATTATGTTTCTGTTTAAATATAATTACTAAAACACTCAATAAAATTATATATAAAATCGTATAACTAGCGGCCTGACTGATAGTCTTTTACAATACTTAATTAACTGGCTGGCTGATGCGTAGCTGGCTGATGCGTGGCTGGCTGATGCTTAGGCCATTCATGCAATACGTGTTTCCCATCACGTAATAATAAACACAATAAAAGACGTAATATCTGTCATGTTTTTAATTTTAAACATAATAGTTTGTTATTTTGGAAATCATAAGATCAAACACTGTAATTAATAACAAAGTACACATTTAATTAGTAATGATGTTAGTTGATTTCGCAAGGTATTTTAAACTTACACATCTATTATTGTGACACTGATTGACATCGGGCTTACAATTAAACTTTTTGAGTCATCTTAAAGAAATAAGACTTTCTGAAATTTAATCGCCACTATTTGAATCTGAGTACCTCTTAGTTTAAGCTTTATGAACACCATTTCTTATTTCAAAAAAGTAGAAAAAAAAAAAGATAAGCAAGTAGTTAAATGTTATCGATCTAAGTCATTTGCCTAGCTGTTTGGTTTAATGGCTGAATATAATTCAAGGTGCTTATTGAACGGCGTCGTTCAGGCACAGGCACAGGCACAGGCCCGGACCGGAGGGGAGTAGCCATGACGTCTTTTTTAAAACAAAGTGGTCTGTCAGTTTTTACGGCGATTCCCCCGCAAAAAAATTTCACACATACACATTTTAGACTTATATACAAAAACAATCACCTGTCACTACGAAATCACATTTCATATTCTGTATGATAGCAGTGTAATGCGTTGGCCCATTTGGGCTTATACCTTGACAAAAATGAACACCTGAAATTACTACTTCACATCGTATTTCTCTATTGCGTCGTATAATAAAGAGTGTAGGCTGTTAATTGACCAGCTAATTAAGTTAGTTTAACTATTTAGTCTTTATTACACACCAAAAGATAATCATTGTGGAATTTAAAGATATGTTAAGTAACAGAAAAATTGACGGTCTTAATAAAGAAATTCATAAATGTAAAAAAATTAATACCCTTCTATACTAATTTGAATATGTTGACAATGTGGTGTATGAAGCGGCAGCAGATGAAACAACTTAATGAAGATAAGTATGACGCAAACGCGTAATAATGTTATTTAACAAATTGTTAAGATTAGATATCACTAAAGCTATTATTATATCATAAAAAGGAAACCTCTATCTATCTCTTTTCGTTTTAGTACAGCGCAGCATTAGTAGTGTTAATGGATGAAAATGTTTTTATATTAACTAGCTTTTGCGCGCAGCTCGTCCGCCCGCGTATTTGTCGGTTACCGCAGCAAAGAGTAGCCTATGTCCTTCCTCAAGAATCAAAGTATCTCCATTCTAAATTTCATGGAATTCGGTGCAACGGTTTGGCCGTGAAAGCAGGACAGACAGATAGACAGGCAGAGTTACTTTCACATTTATAATATAAGTATGGTTTGAAATTTACAGCAATGCTTGAAGTATAAGTTTTCTTTTCAACATTGGTCAGCTCGAGTATAAATTATGAAATGACCATGTGACGCTTCAGCACTTATTTTTCAACTGGCTCTAACCGCGGTTAATTCTTTCATAGAACAAATTAAGGTATTTATTCAAACACTACAAAAATCCATATTAAAGTCTAGATTCGTTTAATATTCGAAGTAACTTTTTTTATGGTATAGGGGGTAAACGAGCATACGTATCACCTGATGGTAAGCGATTACCGCCGTCCATGGACACCCAACACCAGAGGCGTAACAAGTGCTTTGCCAACCTTTGGGGGATTGGGAAAGGGATGTGGGGAAGGGTTGGGCTATGAGCCTCCGGTATCCTCATTCACTCGGTGAAACAAGCGACGAGCGAAAACAGCGAAAGCGCTATTTCACACCGGTTTTCTGTGAGGCCATGGTATCACTCCGTTCGAGCCGGCCCATTCAAGCCGAAGCGTGACTCTCCCACGGTAAGTAACTAAGTAGGTATAACATTAGTTGAACAGTGAGTGGGTTACACCACAGACAGACAGCAGACAGGGTTTAGAGAGTAGATATATAGTTAAATTTAACAAGTTAGAACTAAATTTAATGTTTGGACACGTTTAGCTGCTAATGATGTAAGGTTAAGCTTTTCTTTTGAGAAGACATGCAGAACTAAAAATCACTCATTATTAGTTTATAGAGAACAAAACAAGGCAAACAAAACAGCGACATTCATTACCTACCCAATATTTCGTGAAACGTAAACGTAAACGTGATCGCTACTGTAATAATAGTGCAAGTAACATACCAACAAGGTATAATTTCAAATGTATTTATAGGAACAAAATTGTTAGTCTTTTGTTTGAGTCTCGTTATAATGACAGTGATCTACGGGACTAAATGTTTTAGTCGTGTATTTCTTTCTTTATTTTATACGTAGAATAAGATCAGTACAGAGAGAAGGAAAACCTGAAACAAACCCAATACGATTGGTATAGGGTTTGTTTCAGAAACAAACCCTCGTTTTGATAGTGTGGTATAGTAGCCTATAACCTCCTTGCTAAAGAGAAGGCTGCGGCTGATAATGATGATGATGCTTTGTATATTTCCATCCGTGTGGCGATGGATTAAGAATTAAAAGTGTCACTTTTGTGTCACCCCTTTTCATCCCATGAGCATCGTATGCGCCCACTAAGTCAACAAACTACCTAAGGTAAACTTGAAGCAGAACCCTGTATCTACTAATCCCTCGCACCAGTAGGTACATAGGTACCTACTTACAAATATATAAAAAACCTTTGTGCCTTGTAAAAAAACAAATGAAATACGACTTTGGAACAGAATAACAATACAAAGTTACCAACTGAAACTGTAAGAAGTCGAGTTGCGATTGCATTGTTTAGAATTTCCTTAACTTTTTACTACAAAGTAACTTTTCTCCATTTATAATTTTAATAGGTTTCATGTACTTGTTCAGGTAGATTCTGCGTATCGACTGGTAAACGTCTCCTAGGCGCCACAAGGCCGTCGACCTTTTGTTTGTGACGATTTCCGCGCCCAAACCTGATGCACTTTGACTGCACCGAATTTCTCCCGATATTTCCCCCTCTTCCGACCTACCCCATGGCATCCCATTCCACCCGAAGAACGTTGCGCCAATTCCAAGGATTACGAAATCAAACATGTAGTATGTACTACATAATATCTATATATATATATATATCTCTGATTGTATAGCGACGTATGACCTTTCAGTCTTTCACCTGAAGAAATAACTATATTTAATAATTATAAATACTTGTTGTTAGTTTAAGAAGTAGTGTACACAAGGTACAGCTATAAATGCGTAACATCTATCCTCTGTATTGATCTTTCGAAAGCTCACAACCTACCTATTGTATTAAAGACAGCGCAGTTACTTTATTGTACGAATTAAGCTATCTTTAAATATCTAAATTAAGATTGAAAAAAATAATTAAAAACATTGAAATATTATACAGAATAGTTTCACTATTAGACTGCTTTTTGTAAAAGCGTTTTTATTTTGAATCGGAAGCGTGATGACCGGCAAAATGCAACATACGCGTAGTTGCATTACACCACAACAGAAGTCGTTATGTAAAATGGTTTTTCAAATGTGATCAAATTTGTTGATGTTTTATGTATGTGGGTATAGCTAGTTACGGAGTAGATTTGGAAGCGTGAGAAGTGATGATGTCATAGTTTGAAAGTAACGGATCGAATGTGAGTCTAAAGTTTTATCTACTAGGTTTATTATTTATCATTACGTTAATATAGAACTTACTCGATTCTCAACTATGTATATTCGATAATAAATATCATATTTTAGTGGTTCATCTGTTGCACAAATATGCAAACATAAGTCGTCATGTCATGAAATAGCACATAGCCAAAAATATAATGAAAAAGGACGTTAATTCTAGAAATTGGTAACCCTTACTGCCTTATTTAGGTCTTTTTCAATTTATCATGTTCTTAACCCCTGGTGGATTTTTTTAAGAACTTTCGAGGAAATGCACAGCTTAAATCAATCATTTTGGGCGTACAATATCCTTAATCATTATTGTTCATTCTGCAGATACGTAGAAGTTAGCAATCCGGGCTTCAAAGCAATATATATACATTGTACAATAAATATACTATATTGTACCGAAACTCGCTTCATTTTTATCTCATTGTGCTTAAAAAAACAACAAGATTGACGCAAAGTTAGATTAATCTTTAAAACTGGTTGTACACCGTGTCATTTAAGTTTTTGATGCGTACAGTAACTTAACATATACAAATAGAAAAAATTTACCTAGCAAATTATAAATATTAGGCTGGTGAGTATTCTATATTGGTGAATACGTTACCTTATAACATTTCAGGTATAAATGTAGAAGCGAAATATTTCTGAACGACCACCGGAAAAAAAAAATCTAAGAAGTCTCTATCAACTACATACTCGTTGGGACAATCAGTTAAGTCTTACCGTAGACTTCCTCCGAGAAAGGTTATGACGCTATGATAAAAAGAATGAGTTATGACGTCATAATAAATCGTTCTTAAATCATTGACTTTGTATATTTATTTGAATTAGTTTTAACTGCGATGAAGAGGGGTTGATGAGGGCAGCACAAAACTGGTTGTTCTAGCCTGAACCCTGAAAGAGGGCAACATCCAGAGGTGCAAGTCTATCAGCTGAGATGATGATGATAAGAAATTTTAAAATCAGGATGAAATATCGTTGACCACAGTCTTGTCACATTTATTACTTTCATGTATTTTTATAGGCTACCAGATTTTGCCCTCCCGCGTGTACGTCAGTAATCGTGATAATCATTTTTGGGTTAATATAAAGCCTTTGACATTTACAAATTATGTGGCTTTCCGTTGGGAAATCAATTTTCAAAATCAGTTTAGTAAATTCAGAGATCACCTCTAACAACCTCTCATACTCATAAACTTTACCTGTTTATTGCACGTAGATACGTGAGAAGAAGTCAGTCGTACACAGTAGCAGATGCTAAACAGAATCGAGAAAAATTCTTAAGAGAACAGACATCCTTTGCATAATACGTCCTAATTTTCGAGTGATATAAGATCTTCCTGGAGTATTTTTGGTTACTGTCTAGTAAAAAAAGAATTGGGGCTATTACAATTATATAATAACTACATTAATTACCATATAATAACTAGCATAGTTTTTTTAACCTCAAAAGATTTCTAAGATGGAACTTATACCAACATAAGTTATAAGTTCTTCACTTGTAAGTTGTGTTACAAAAATACGTTCTTCTAAGAAGTACCACAAAATTAATAATATTCCAGAATCCTTAAAGGTCGGCAACGCAGTTATAAGTCTTGAGTGGTGGGCGACATTGGCAGTGATGGTGAATCTGACGTCTTCCCGTATACTCACTCTTCCATAAAAATATTTTCTTCTACAATTTTCTATGCGCATTTATATACACAATTCTCCTTCTACAATGATATTGGCTTCACACAAAGTTACTTTTCCACTACAAAGTGGTAAAGTACTGCGAAACTAAGGTCATAGGAATTTCTCCACTTAATTGCCGTTACCCACACTCCATACTACAATGTAGCTTTATATATGACTAACTGAATGAATGAAAGCTCTACGAAAATTCTACGAAACCGCTACATGTTACTTCGTTCGTGTTGGCACCACCATTTTTTCAACGAATGTATATACTAGTAAAATATAATAGTAATAGCGAAACAATTGCTACAAACTCATCATGAAAATTAACTGTTTTTCTGTTGAAATGTGATTCATTGCGCGGTAACTCATAGTTTTTCAACGTAGGTACAGTCGTTAAAAAACTAGTGATGACGTGTGACGTGGTTCTAAATGGCACATTTCCACTAACCTTTCTCATTTACTAGGTATTAATCATTATTACTAAAACAACTGTTTGGTAATATAGATTGGACTTCTATAGGATAGACTAATTAAATAATTTATGATTTAAGTAAATTAATTATTTATGTGTGACTTTAATGAATTACGAGCTATTTTCATCAATGCAGATGCAAATGATCCCAAAAATTTATTACCCCTAAATGTCTAAGACATTAATTAACCCTTCTAAATCTTTAAACAAAGGCGGTTAGCTTTTGACATAAGTTTTACATCTAAATTAAGTACCATAGATCTAAATTTAGCCTTTTCAACTAGTTCAAGTAAGCTTCGGCCCCTTTTCATTTCTAAATTTATACTGGCAACGTGAAAACGCCTGTTACACGAGCACAATATAACCTCCATGCAAGTTATACGTCCCAACGGTAAATAAAAAATCATCTGAGTAGACTTTCAGGCTAGTTTAAAATTAGCTTGCGTATGTACGAGTAGTAAACTTCCATGAGGTTAATTGCACTAAGAAATATCATTCAATAGCTCTTCAATCCCCGGCAGTTCGGGAATAAAAACCACTGTCGTATTTAGCAAGATGAATAATCTGTGGGCGCGATCGATACAGAATGCCGCGGGTTGAGGCAGTTGTGGAGAGAGGGGCTGGCGGGATGAGATGGGGATGGGGTGGGCCGGGGGCGCTGTTTCATTGAGAACGTGTGGGCGGCGCGCGTAGGCGACTGCTTATAAAGGCGCCCGGCCCTCCCGCCAACGTGTATTCGTGACTAGACCGAGATCAGAGTAACACTAAATGTTAAAAATGTGCAACATGCGGCTTTCGAGCTTCAGGTGAGTTTTCTTTTCCTTTCCATAAACACTATAAAATTAAATAAACAACATAAAAAATGTGTTACATTTTCAATTTTTTTTAATTTATATTTTTCTGAAATATGCTCATTATCTAGTGATTATAGATAAAAAGAAAAGTAACAGTGTACAAATTATTGTTTTAGGGTATTATCTGTCTTACTTGGCTACCTACTAGCACAAGTGAAGGCCTATCCCATGCAAGGTTGGCCTATGTATCCCCAAACTTCTCGGGAGTACCCGGATGATGAATATTATTATACACCGAAAGTTCAATACTTTTATGACGCCCCAGCGATGAGTGTACCAGATATACATGCCCAGGTACCATACCCATACATCTACGATCCGTATGGCCACTTCGTACCAAACGAAGCACCTAAGAGACAGGAAGATAGAATTGCAGCTCTACCCATTGGACAGGAGACGTGGTTCGAGAGTGACACCACACCCCGTTGGCAACCCAACGATGTGGATGACGTCAATGCAGCATTTCTCGACAATTTAATTCTAACTCAAATGGCTCAAGACGCGCAACGTAGACGAGAGAATGCTCGAGCTGCTTTCCCGCCTGTTGATTACGAGGAACACGATGTCGAAGACGAAGACGTCCGTGAGCTTAAAGCCTTAGCGGGACAACCTCTGTATCACGTACCAAAGACTGTACCTAGATATGATGAAGATGACTACGCCTCTGATGATGGATTTATCAACTGGAATGGAAATAAAAGGAGTGTCAAGGCGACGACGGCAGCCCCTGTTATTAGCACTGTAACCCCTAAAGCTGGTGAAAAGGAAGTTGTGATGCTACGTCCTGCACAAAGTTCACATGGACACCAAAACCGACAGATAAAACGTAATAATAATGCTTTCTACGACACCATTGCACAATATTTTGCCAACAAATCACCAAAAACTAACTCACAAGTAAGTAATGCAATTACATTCAAATTTAACAAACTTTTGCTAACAAATTTAGCTCTAAACTTCATAAAATTGTGCTTGACGTAGGCGAAAAATAATGTTTCGTTATTTTGAAACTTGCCGATTTAACTATAGAAGCTCCGAAATCTAAAAATAGCATGGCTGGGTTGGGGTGGCGGGTGACACAGTGGCCCCCGAAGCCGGGTCAATCGGTGCCGGCAGGGTATAAACGTTAGCATCACCTCAGATAGCTTTATGCGTATGTATATAGATAAACAACACACACTATTGTTTATATATACCATTAAAATATACTTTTTTATTTGTTAACAGAATACTCAACACGGACGAAGAATTGATAAGCGTTTTGTAGCAGATGACAGCGACCTTGTAGTGGAACTTCGAGGCCTAAAACACCGCATTGCCACTTAAATTGATACGTCGGAATATCGCCAACAAATATGAGACTGAATAATGTAGAATAATAGTTACGCAGAGGCGACAAACGCAACTATCGCGTATTTAACCAGCAAAAAAGAAAAAAATATCACGCGTAGAAAATGTATCCATTTCGTAAAAGTTTTGTCGTCCACTTCGAGTATTAAGTAATTTTGTGTCAATAATTGTTAATACAAAAAAAAAGTTTAGATAATCTTTTTCTATCTCTCTAAATACATAACTTCGATACAGTACTAATCTTAGGTACCTATGCAAAAGTGTGAATTATGGATAAATGATGGTACAAAATGTGACTATAATCCCTTTGAACAAATGAGTTGTTGACTGAAATATGCATGATAGAATATTGTGAACTAAACAAGTTGTTCCCTTCAAATGGCAGCTGCTATGCACAATGTGTGCTATTTGTAAATATTATATTTGTAGATACTTGATCATATAAGACTAAAATATTGTCTATCTAGATAGATTCAATACATCAAATACTAACACATGATACGAAACATTTTTTTCGTTTAGTTTTATATAATGTTATAACTAAAGTTTTGTAACAATTATTCTTCATCAGGTTATAATGTTTAGCATACATTACGATGAAGAAATAGTGTATTTGGTACATTGTTTCTTTAATAATAGTTTTATTGGCCTATCAGGTAAACATTGTAACTTCTCTCAGGTGCTAAGTGATCGTTTTAAGTTTAAGCGGTCTAAGCAGATAATACCAGACACAAACTTTGCAAAGCAAAATCAACATGTAGCATGTATGTATATATATAACTATATTTCTGTAAGGGTTAAGATTCTCTCGTAAAACAGAGGATACGTGATATTTTAGCTTTACCGCTTCTCTAACATTTATAAAGCAATTGGTCTATGAGACCGATAAAAACACTAAAAAAATATATTTTATCATTCCTTTGTCTATTTGCTAAGTTTGTATAAAAGTTGGCTTCTCCATAGTTAAAGAGTTTTGTTTTCATATTTTTGAACATCCTAATCGTCTTCATTACTAATCACCCTTTAAGATTGAGTAAGTCAAGTATCTCTCAAGTACATATCTGTTTCAAGAAACGTCAAATTACTTCCTAACTTCTAACCTTACACTTACAAATACTTTAAATTAGTTTGTAATGTTGTGTAAAGTATTACTAGTTGATGTTAAACGTTACAATATATATATTGGTAAATAACGGTTAAGGTTCTCGATTTCAGGCTTTTTTTTCTAACATTTTAGTTCTAACTAAACAAGTTTCTACCAGTAACCTTCTTAATTTAAAAATAATAAAAATTTGATGTTGTTATTTGAGCAAACCAGGTATTTAGATGCCGTTTTGTAAAATATTGCTCAGAATGTTTTCTATCAGTAGACACATGACATTATTATGTACATGGCCATCTGTGTATTTGTATTTTATATAGGCATTACCGTATTTTAATATATAGGTATTTTTTTAATTATTGCCTACTTATAACTAAAAATGTACCTATGGATACAAATCCGAACCTTAGCGAGCTATAAAATTGTATCAATATAAACGAACAAAATAAATTCATTGAGTGAAAATATAATTCTACTTTACTAATTCTTTTACTTCCTTCTTTCTTTTCCCTTATTTTTACCTTGGAGGTATATAAACACCTGTTTTTTAAACCTCGTGAACGACTGATTCTTATGCAGAGGCATGAAAATTCAATAGCTTATTTTAACGGAGATACCTACGGCAAAAATTAGAACATCATTAACTGAAACATTTAGCAAAGATCTAGAATACTATGTTATTTTGTTCATCGTCGCAGTTATATCTTAACAGTGTTGAGGTGTATTACTCACACTAACACATTGGAATATGTTATATATTAAAACAGTTCGAACTACAAGGACACTTTTATAACGAGCATTGATAGAGAGCATCTGGTCAGCATATTATAATGCAATTGTTAGAACCTGTGACGCATTATATAAAACTAGCGCTTTGTAGATTTCAAGTTAATTCACGAGACACATTCATAATATCCTACATATTAGTAAGCGGACAGGGACACAACACCACATTAAATTATTAAAAAAAAAGAAATTAAAATAGTCAAACACGAGAAACACCAGCTTTCAAATAAAAACAAGAATCATCAAAATCGGTTCACCCACTCGAAAGTTCTATACAGTCGAACTGAGAACCTCCCCCTTTTTTGAAGTCGGTTAATAAAATGAAAAACATCGTAACATTAAATGTTTTTTTAACAACGATTGATGATTTTAATCGAAACTTAAATCCGAATCAGAAGCATAAAATAATTTTAATGTCTGCATGGATCGTGTAGTGGTTTTAGCAGTAGCCTCGTTTGAATTTGAATGTACTTAATGTTCGTATCATGAATATTTGTAAAATATCCGATCCATCAATGATTTACTTCTCGAACGGGAATTATCTTTTAAATAAATGTTAATATCACTAAAAACGTCCCTTTTGTTTTAAAAGCCTAATAGCCTTACTATCTTACATTAAGAAATTAAATAAGAAAAGGTTGCAATAAGGGCTTCTATACAACCTGAGATCATAAGACAGCACTATAAATAATTACAGGTAAGAGAAGCTTATATATAGCTTTGGTTGCATTTATAGCCATATCTATGTGAAAATGCACCGTTCAAGGAATCAGGTCATTGGGGCATCGCGATCGATGAGGTAGTAACCGGTCACTAAGTGCTTAAATACGATTATGCACGTCAACAATTGTTTTTTTTTCTTTGTTTTTAATCTTTATATATATAATTCTTCTGTGAGTGTGTATGCCACTGAAGTACTCTCAAACGACTGGACCGATTTTGATGAAATTTTTTGTGTGTGTTCAAGGGGATCTGGGAATGGTTTAGATTCACAATTTTGTCCGCTGGACAATGTTTTTTTAATTAATTTTTAATTTATTAGTAGTTATGGCAAAACGACGTTTGCCGGGACAGCTAGTATTTATATATTTAAAATCGTATTGAAATTAAGATAAAAGATTCATCACCGATGTACAAATTGTATATAACATATGCCCATCAAAATCTGTTCTCCCCTCAAGTATTGCTAAAAAAACAATAAATTAATAAATAATTTATTGTAAAAATAAAATATTAAGGCTTTAAAATAAAAAAGGCTCACGGCTACAGGCCTCGTATATTCGTTAAATGCGAGTAATATATTGACATAACCCTTTTAAATTGAGTCTAGGAGATACGAGTGTTATAAAAATACGGTTTGAAGGTCCGTTCATTAGCGCTTTAAAGACAATAAAGATCCACGCCTCACAAAAATCACTAGTGCCTTTCGTATAGACAATAACAGCTTATTAGATACATAATCCATACGTATGGACGGATGTATGGGTTATGTATCATACTTCTAGTTATATCTAAACTAATATTTATTAGTTCGAAAGTTACTCTGTCTGTCTATAACGCTTTCACGGCTAAACTGCTGCACCAATTTCAAAGAAATTCGGCATAGAGACACTTTAATTCTTGAGAAAGGACATAGGCTACCCTTACCACTATAACAGATACACACGCGGGCGGAGACGCGGGCAAAGCAATCAATATTATAAATTTGAAAGTAACTCTGCCTGTCTGTATATAAAGTTTTCACAGCTAAGTCGCTGCACCGATTTCACTAAAATTTGACATGGAGATAAGAAGATACTTTGTTTTTTGAGAACGGACATAGGCTACTCATTACTGGGATAAGCGTCATACACGGCGGAGCCGTGGGAAAGAACTAGTATGTTTATAACTGTTACAATATTCTGAAAAAAATAAAGCTACTGAAAATAAGAGTTTATTGTATTGTAATCAGTTCTATAGTGTATTTCGTACAAGGAGGTTACGAATTGAATATATTTTTTTATATAACAAGCTATCTACGCAGTTTGTGTGTGATTTTTTTTTGGTTTTATTGAATTGTTTGTACTCAAAATTGCAATTGATATTTAGATTTAAAAATATAATAAAATAGTCACACAACAATGTATAATCATTTGAAAGTCGCATTCAAATCGGTGATTCTTCATTAGTAGGTAATTCTTTCAGAGATACCTTTGTTAGTTACATATTTGGATCTTTCTTAAAATCCGTTAACAACATAGTCCGATAGAAAAATAATTTCAAATAATGATAAAATTTAACATCGTACTGAACTAGACTAACCCACCCACGTACTGTTTTAACCTTTGACATTTTCGTACCACGCCCACACGGCATCTATTGAGGCACCGACTTCATTTTCATTCTACGGATTTTTTTGGATATTAAGTAACCAACAGTACGAAAAGGATTTGTGTATTATTTATATTTCTCTTTATAGTTCGTCTATCTTTACTATTTAAAGGTTTTTTCCTGATATTTTAACGTACTATTATAACTTACTAGCCGACCCACGCAACCTCGTCTCCTTCTCCTATTGCCCGTAGCGTGATAATTTTCCCCCGTTTTTGTAACATTCTTCATTGTTGCTCCGCTCCTGTAGGTCTTAGAGTGATGATATATAGCCTATAGCCTACCTCGATAAATGGGCTATCTAACACTATCCTATCACACACACACACACACACCTATCAACAAACAAACAAACAAACTCTTCAGCTTTATATATTAGTATAGATAGATTTATATAAATACGTGAAGCAAAAACTTTGTATCTCATTTCACGACAATTATGCAAACGAGGATTTTGAAATTTGGCACAGTCAAAGTTCATATGGAGGAGGAGCGCAGAAAGCTGGGAAACTTTCCAGCTGGGAAGTCCACTGAACTACCACTACTTATCTTACAATCCTTGTGGTGTCGGATTAAGAATGCTGAGCGTCATCACCTCTTGTCATCATATCGAGCTCCTCCTTGTGTCATTATTCTCAATCCTGAGGACCTGACCTCTATTTGGAACTATTGTGCGAGTGACAGCTCGCCACCTGATTCTATTTTGAGCAGTGTCTAAGACAGCATGGATCGTAGTGCCGAGAGTAGTGCAAACTTGGTCGGCCCAGCGCAACGGGCTACGGCCCAGGGGTCTTTCCCCTCTATCTTACCTGTCACCATCAATCTTTCAAGGTTATCGCCTTCTCTCTATTATTCCAAAGGCGAAAGTATTCAAGGATTCTGCGAAGGCACGGGGTCATCATATCGTAAGAGACAACTAATGAGCAAACTACGGAGGACAACATCACTGCAAAGCGAAAGAAAACCTGAAACAATTTAAATATCAACGCGCTTGGTCAGCGTGGTTTAGTAGGCCAAAACTTAATTTCTAAGGAGAGGCTTATATCCAGCAGCGAACTGTTATGATTATTGATGATAACTTTTAGAAATATGCTTTTACATCTTTTCAGGAGTCTTTTTTTAAAGAATAGCCTACTCACTCTGCTCAGCCTGGTAGAAAGTTAAAGCAGAGTCCAACAGTGGGGGCCACCATACTTACTGCGAAAGGAGACAATGCAGTATGGCGTCCCACATGCTATGGTGGCTTAGTGAGATGCTTTTTCACGCCCCGCTTAAAGGACCCGAGATCATAGTGGGAGGGAATCACGTGCCTGGTAGCGAGTTCCAGTTCTTAACTGCTTGGCACACAGAAACTCAAAGGATCAACAGGGATCGGGACTGTTGATAATACGTACTGCTCGCCGCTGCAACAGATCGAGAGCATCTAGCAAATATATCGCGGATCCACCACAAACTACATGTTTGGTATATGTACCGTGTATACATACATATGCATTTAGTAAAAAGCGTTTTTTTTAATCTTACAAACATACACTCCAATTTTATTTATTTGTATAGATATATAGACATTTTTTCTTTATTTTTGTTTCTTTTTTTAACGTGTGGAAACCCCCTTGGGCCATCACCCCGCCGGGGTTTGCTGCGGGGTGGTGTGTCGGAATCGTAATATAGCCCATGGAATAACAGGGCCTCCGTTCTTTTCATACAAACATTTATCCCCTTAGGTGTGGAATTTCCATAATTTCTTTCTTAGTGCTCACTTATGTTATATAAATAACTTACATGCAAAATTTCAGGATTCTAGGTACAGCGGTTTGGGCTGTGTTGATCTCTGGGTATGTCAGTCAGTCACCTTCTTCTTTTATATATAGACTATTTTTCTTTTTTTTTCTTTTTTTAACGTGTGGAAACCCCGTTGTCGGTATCGAATAGCCCAGGGAATAACAGGGAATCCGTCTTGTCCAGGGCCACCCGTGAGCCCAGCGCCTTGATGCGCCCGACCACCAGAGAAACACCAATGGTGGACAGGCAAGCCGCCTCCTGGAAATTCACCCCTCGGGCTGTGACAAGGGTGTCATCGGCGTAACAAATTACGCCCAGCCCGGGGGGGGAGACGCTCTCGAAGGTCACAGTCGTACCCCGCCGACAGGAGTGGTCCTAGGACAGACCCCTGCGGAACGCCGCACGACATGGGTCGCCATCTCAAGGCGCCCTCTTGGTCCTAGTACGCGACGGTACGCTGCTCCAAATAGTCTGCCACTAGCCGCCTCAGGTACTCTGGCACCCCGTGGTATTGGAGTGCTTTCCTGATGCAGCTGAATGGCAGACTATTAAAGACGTTGGCGATGTCCAGGTACACCGCCAACACCACGCCGCCACAGCTCACTGCCTCTTCGGACACGGCCCTAAGGTGCATCACGGCATCGACCGTCGAACGCCCCTCTCGGAATCCGAATTGGGCGTCCGACAGGTCGGGCCCCACCTCGCAGAGGTGCCGGACGATGCGGGCAGAGAGTATCCTCTCAAAAAGTTTACCCACCTCGTCCAGCAACACGATGGGCCTATAGGCCGCGACCGAATCGGAAGCCGTCCCGGCTTCCTCAATAGGACCAGCTTCCCGCTCTTCCAGCACTCAGGGAAGCGTCCGGACGCCAGGCTAGCGTCCAACACTTCCCTGAGGTGGCTCGACATATGGTCGAGGGCACGGGCCATCACACGGGCTGGAACCCTGTCCGGCCCGGGGGCGGTGTTCTTAGAACGGATCCACAGAACAGCCGCCCCCACCGCGCCCTCCGATTCCCTAACGGGCGGAACATCGCCCCCGCCGTCTCTGACCGGGTAGGCCATCGACGTGGGCGTGTGCTCCACCCGCTGCGGGAAAAGGCCCTCAATTTATATATATAGACTAGCTGGTGTTACCCGCGGCTATTATCGTACCGCGGGTAACGCCGCGGGACAAAGCTAGTCTAAAAAAAGTAGCCTAAGTTACTCCCTGGATCATCAGCTACCTGTCAGTGAAAGTCCCGTCAAAATCGGTCTAGCCGTTCCAGAGATTACCCGAACAAACAGACAGACAGAGTGACAGACAAAAATTTTTTTAACTACTACTACTATTTTTGGTATATGTACCTTGTATACATACATATGCATTTAATAAAAAGCGATTATTTTAATATTATAAACAGACACTTCAATTTTATTTATTTGTAACTATAGATTACGTAACCTATGAGAAATGTCTAGCAGCGAACTATTCAAGGCTGTTGATGATGATGATGAGTTCTAGAAAGGTTCCTTGAGGTGATTGGTCTAACTTATTTATTGTGTTAATAGTACTGGAGGACCGGTATTTTTTTGGCAAAATTTTCCAAAAATGACTCCTAGATACACCGATTAATCGCCCCCGAAATCCTCTGTAGATTATGCTAAATTTCATGAAATTCGTTGGTGCCGTTTCCAAGATATACAACCACAACATACACAAAATTTGCTATTTGCTAACATTTAATATTTAACAAAAGCTATCTATTCATGTACACATTAGGGCTGAAATTATTTCATTAAAATTAATTCTGCCAGGGTAAAGTTTCAAACGTTACTCCAGTAAAATCTGTTTTTGCCGAATAACTTTTACCCTACTATATGGGAAAATTTTGCTATTTGCAAGTAACTGCTCTTGACAATGCAGCTATTATCTGTTTTCTCTTTAAAGCGCACTTTTATTAACATATTGCTGGGGTAGGTAACGCACACGGACAACTAGAATCGAACTCTACTTCTTATGTGCTAGTAGTTTTAGGGTTCCGTAACCAAATGGCAAAAACGAAACCTTTATGAATTCGTCATGTCTGTCTGTCTGTCCGTCCGTTTGTCACAGCCACTTCTTTCCGAAACTACAAGAACTATACTGTTAGAACTTGGTAAGTAGAATTATTCTGTGAACCGTATTAAGATTTTCACACAACAAAAAAAAATATATTTTGGGGGTGCCCCCCACACTTAGAACTGAAACTTAAAAACTTTTTTCATCAAACCCATACGTGTGATATTGAGGTTTGTAATAATTTTGTTTAAAACTGAATAGTTTACGGGACAGACACTTCCAAAGTGTTAAAATGTGTGTCCCCCCTCCCCTGTAACTTCTAAAATAAAAGAATGATAAAACTAAAAAATATATATGCCATGCAAACTTCCACCGAAAATTTGTTTGAACGAGATCTAGTAAGTAGTTTTTTTTTTAATACGTCATAAATCTTAAATCGTAAAACATCGATCAAACTTACAACGAACTACAAGAACTTACTAGGTTACTTGCTGCTACGGAACCCTCCATGTGCGAGTCCGACTCGCACTTGGCCGCTTTTCCACCTTAGGTATAGTGGTACAAGAGCCAGTGAAGATCGACTTACACCCATTTGATAACCTGATAAAATATGTATATTTTTTAATGTATTAATAATGAACACATTTATAATGGATTGCCTATGACAATACTGTCATGACTATTTTTAAATGAAAGTAATTTTCCCCAAACTTTTAAACCTTCAATCTATTAATAATCAACCAATTTTAGTCCCAAATGTAAATTTTCTTTAGAGTTAATTTTCTTTAATGACATGTGCTTATGTAGTCATACTTACTTATTTATTTATAGTTACCTTGCAACAGGTATGAACAGATGATTTACTATAGATAACTACAGCGAGCGAGAATCAATACTTCAAAATAAAGGTTACTTAATAAGAAATTTAATGATACCATTAGATTAGATTTACCTGTGAAAAAAGAAACGGCCAAACCCTCCTGACTAAGTAGAGGCTTATGTCCAGCTTTGGACTGTTTAAGGCTGCTGGATGGTGATTATGAAAAAGATAAAAGTTAAGCTTAAAAAATAGTCAAGACACGACAGCTTTGCGATAGGCAAAATATCATAGGTATGTTCTGTGTTAAATAATGTTTTTTTTAAGTATATCTTATTTGATTAGCAGATGGGTGTGTGTAAGTATCTCTTTAGCAGCTCTTAGACCATGCTGGTCATTCATAGACTAGACAGATTTTTATAGTAATTTTATAGACAAAATGAATTCTATCCTCTCCGTCAACAGTATGCCTTTTCAACTATTTTAATTGCCACATATGCCAAAATACCAATAGACGAAAGACCATAGACAACAAAAAAAATAAAACGTCACTGTCATAAGTAAATCTAACGCAGCAAAAATCAAAACAAATACCTTGCTAAGTAGTTTTGTTTATATTTGTTCTAATTTATTGAGGAATGTAAATGAAAAGATGAGTTAAAACCACAAGACGACGAATTTCACTGTTTGTGGAGTTTTTCTGTGTAGAGAAACATTAACGATTGACGCCTTAATGTAAAAACCGCTATAGTTCCCGTTACACACAAGTCGAGAGTTTGATTCCACGTCAGAAGTGTTTTTTACTCGGTTTTATGTTTGATTGCGATGGGTCGTTCTAAAGGATATCAGGATTTAGATGATAGCCATGTCCGGCCACGGTCTCCAGGCACGGCAATGCCTCCTCCTCAAGAAATTGAAATGGCATCAGTTTCCGTAGTCCCTGATGGTAAGTCTACTCAAGTCTACTCAACAACTTTCATTGCGTATAACATGAAAATATTTAATCATTTTTTGTTTATTGGACTTCTGATTTATGTGTATACTACCATTTGCTTATAAACTGTGAACAGTTTATATGGATATTGAATACACACACTGCTGTACAAATACTAATGAAAATGTTAAATATGTTTGTGATTTTGCATCTGACTGTCTTTTTTTTATGTTTGGCCCTGGCAAAATGACTACTTTGTCTGATGGAGAAACCAAGAGTGGTGGTCACCATACTCATCATTAGACCTCCGTTGATTGTTCATTATATTAAACAATAGTTGAGGAAATGATCACTATAAACATTTCAGATACCTTCACTGTAACCCAAGCAGTAAATGCTCTTGGTTTTGGTTGGTTTCAAGTAAAACTGTCTCTGTTCACTGGATTGTGTTGGATGGCAGATTCAATGGAAATGACAATACTGAGCATTTTGTCACCTGCATTGCACTGTGAGTGGAATATCAGCAAGTGAGTACCTTGTATTACCTATGTACAATGTCTAGTACAATAAAGAACCTACATGTGATAGCAAACATACATATGCATGCTCTAAAAGGACATAGTATGTTGTTAACATGGATATTTGGAATTATTTTTCTGATAAAAAACAAGGAAATACAATAAATAACTGAGTTTAAGACTAAACTCAGCCAAATTAACTTAATAAACTTTGCAAGGAACTCTAGAATTTACACTATGAATTGTGAGTTATTATAGTATTGATATGAAATTGAAAATGAAATGAATGAAAATTAAATAAGTGAATTTAAATACTCATATAAACTCTAATGCACATAAGTTTATGTTGGTCAAATATATCTATTTGAACTTAAAAAAATAAAGCTCCTTTATTAAAAACCTTATTATATTATAGCTATGCTGCCTGCCTTTATAACTTATCAAGTACAGTCATAATAAATATAATACTTATCACAATACCACCCATAATACTGCCCAACAATTTCTTCAAGGGTCTAATACTTTTTTATCTCTTAATCTATACAAATAAATGAAATTGAAGAGTCTATTTGTAACTCCAAAATAACACCTTTTCACCAAATGCACCTACTGAATGAAAGTATATACTGTACTTACATCAAAAAAAGAAATTTTTAAACTTTTGTCTTTCTGTTTGTACTGACTAATCTCTGGAATGGCTGGACATATTTCGACAGGACTTTCACTGACAGACATCTGATGTTATAAGGAGTAATGAAAACAAAATTCAAAGCAATGAAATAGTGAACTATATCCCATTCAAAACCAACAAACCATGAACGCAATGTTGTAGGGCGCAACCAGTATAATAATAATAAACGTTAATCACATTTTTGCCATTCCATGAAGTAAACAAGTAAAATAAAACTGTTCATTTTTATAGGTATCAACAAGCATTAACCACAACTATAGTTTTTTTGGGTATGATGCTTAGCTCTACATTCTGGGGTAATATCAGTGATCGTTATGGAAGAAAAACTGTAAGTAACAAAATTGACAAATTAACCTTTCTTTCTGTATTTCATCAACAGCCCAGATCTGATCTTGTACATTAAATATACAATAAATTAATTTATTACAGACCTCTCTTTAGAAAAGAGGTTTTCCACTACTATAAGACGCTGGCCAGGTGGGTCGGTATGGATTTGTTTCAAGTTTTCCTTCTCTTTGCAATGGTGTTGTACTACATACTACATAGCCAAGCTAAGTTTGCAACTCACTGGAGTACATTGCCCCGCTCACTTTCCCGTGATCGCTCTGTCGCATCAGTTATTACAGAAAATTGACTTAGCCTACTTTTGTAACAAGCATTCGTTTAATTTTTAAAGTCGAATTTTAATAGCGATTTCCTTTTTTGCATACCGTACCTAAGCGTAAGTGTGACGTAATCGACGCGAGGTGCAAATTTTGCTTTATTGGCCGTGTTGTAGTTTGCACCCTCAATTGCTTACAACACCCATGGGATTAATTTGGTGGTGACACACTATTTCCTTAATCTGTCACCACACACAATTGTTTCTGAATTTGGACATGGCATAACCGTTGCTATTGTTTAAAAAGAAAATACTTTACTTTAGTGGCAGTTATTTACTTCTATGTTGTGCAATAACTAAATCAGTTACAGCATTTATAACCTACATTTAGCATAATAAGAATACTTATGCATATATTGCATAAGTACTTATATGTATATAATTATGTAACAAAATGTGTTGACTTCCATATTTAAAGTATTTCAAAATATGAATCCTCGTTATGAAAATTCGTTTAAATGTAGAAGTAAAAAATCAAACTAGTGTCCGACCGAAACTGGTTCTTCAACCGAAATTGAACTTCGGCCTTGCTCCCAGTTTCGGCCGAAACCGAAACTAACTTGACGTTAAAAAAAACGCGATCCTGATTTCTTTTTTTTCAAAAGTCGCCTTGTATTTTGGATACTTACAAATTTTGTATCTTTTCATCATCTTCGAACCACTAGTTTACTGCTGGACGTAGGCCTTTCCCAAGGCATACCACATAGACCGGTCTATTGCTTTTCGTAGCCAGTCGCCGTCGGTCCTCTTACGCAAGTCGTCCCAACATCTGGCCAGGGGGCACCCCAGACTATGTTTGCCAAGACGCGGTCTCCACTCCAAAACACATTTACTTCTACGGTTATCGGTTCTTGACATACATGACCAGCCCATTGCCACTTCAACTTACTAACTTTCAGAGCTATGTCGGTTACCTTGGTTGTCTGAGCCTATGGCCAGCAGTAGCATCTCATTATCAACAGTTGTTGATTGTTGATGATGATGAGATGTCATTATGTTTAATTTTTATGCCATCTTTAGCCCCTTCTTTTGCGGTCGGTAGAATAGTATTCCTGGTACTGGATAAATAAATTAAAAATACGAATTTTACAAATAGAGATTTACTTTCTGATATTGCTTGGCCTTAAACTTGTCATACCTTTACATGTGTTGTATTTAGAAAACAAATAGTACATGATATTTTGATGTTATGCGTGATTGGTTGCGTACGACCAATTATCGGCTGTTCGCCGGCAGTGTCTGACGTGAAAGCCTGGCCAAAAATTATTATATATATATATATATATATATATTATCCATATCACTGCACAGAATATTATAATTCATCATTTTTCACTTCATTCACAATTTTCTCAAATATTCATGAATGTAATTTACATGTATGTTATGTATGCATGTAAATGTATTTTTTTTTTAAACTTTTACGCACATCGTATTAACATACATATTAATATGTATGTTAATTTTATTTTACTTTATCATTAAATTGTATCTGAATATGGGCATTTCTCCACTAAATTGAAAATCACTGTCCCAAGCTAATCTATACTAATATATGAAGCTGAAGAGTTTGTTTGTTTAAAAGCGCTAATCTCAGGAACCGCTGGTTCGGTTAAAAAATTATTTCAGCGTTGGATAGTTTATTTATCGAGGAAGGCTAAAGGCTATATCATCACGCTAAAAGCAATAGGAGCTGAGCACCAATGAAGAATGTTGCAAAAACGGGTGAATATTATCACGCTACGGGCAATAGGAGACGCAAACGAGGTTGCGTGGGTCAGCTAGTTTCATGATAAAAATCTTAACATTTCTCAGTTTGTAATATCAGTAACGACAAAGTGTTATACATTCTAGTCATGCCATAGGTTATTCAATTATTTAATAGTATAATATTTGAATAAATGATCCTCAAAACACAGTCCCCTGGTATGTCCCTTTTCCAGAATTCCAAATCTTATAACTGATATTTTTCTTTATAAAGTTGCTAACTGAATAAAAAATATTAAACGATATTTTAAGAACAATAAGCATATTTATACTTCATAATTATGTATTTTCAAGAGAATATTTTTTTTCAACTTTGAATTATGAGGAGTGGAAATAATAATTTGTTTTTACGTCATGTGTAGAATAATTCTCAAACAAAAAAAAACAGATATAGCACGGGAAATTGTTTCTTTGCTAAAATAAAGCCCGTGTCACCCGGGCCATTATTACTAATCTATTAATACCTCATTCATTAAAATCGGTTCAGACGTTTAGGCGCTATGGTGGAACATACATAGACTACTATTACCCTTCCATTTGGCTACGTCGCCCGTAATCAGGTAAAAGCCAGAGGTTGTCTTTAATTGAATACACAGAACTTCTTTACATAAATTAACAATCTAACATGAAAATTGTATACACATAACGTTAGATCACCTCAATCAAAGAAAGTTAGCCAATTTAGTACAGCGCTACATTGCCAAAAACGAAGAAATAAACATTAAGATAATTTGTAAAATTTACATATTATCAAGTACACGAAACAATTACTTAATAAATAAATATCCTTGTAAAAATGTTGCATAATTTTTATTGTTTGTTTACAGGCTCTAAGCATGTGTGGAGTATTATTATTCTACTATGGATTACTAAGCTCAATAGCACCGAACTTTCTATGGCTATTATTTCTAAGGAGCCTTGTTGGTTTTGCTATAGGATGTGTGCCACAATCGTAAGTCAACAGATTTGTATTTTAAAATCATTTTGTTATAATTTCAAAAAAATAATGTGGATTAATTAATTGTATAGCTATATTTTTGGCGGTAGTTAGAGAAGCCAAGGACTGTGAGTGAATTGTAAAGGAAGTTAACATTAAAGTTAAATGTATTAATTTAAATATAACTTTTATACATAAATTTGCGCTTCATCGTATTTTATATACGCAAGAACGAGGTTGTGAAAATCTGTTTGTATTTCAAAATATTTTTAACCCTTTTACGAATTTTTGTTGATAAATAGAAGAACTTACATAAAACGAGTTGATAATAAAATTATAAGTTTTAGAATTGTAGAATTTAAAAAACATAAAAACGTATATCAACGTATTAATGCTTAAATTTTTTTCGGTCTCAATCTTATAGCTTATTTACAGATTTTCGACTCCTTCCCACTGAAATATCGTTACTATGTTTTTACACGACTCCCACATAAACTAACCTAATGGTTTAAAGACTCATATACTTGATCACATTCATTGCAATACTACAATCTATATATAGTATAATATATACGGAATATGAATATAATTTAATGTTGTAAATGTAAATAACAATTATAACCATCAACAGGCTTTAGGACATAGGCCTCTTCTCACGTTAGCAAGACCGGGTAGTAAGTAGTTTAATTTGTGTCAAGTTGTTTTTATCTATGCGGTACTGTTGTCTTGCGTAGTTTGTCCCCTAAGTCTGTTCTAACGCTACCCACGACATAGATAAAGGTGGCGATACTCCGTGCTCTTAATCCGTGACGTAAACGAGCTTATGTATCACCGCCGTAAGCCATTACCGCCGCCCATTGACACCTGCAACACCAGAGGCGTCACAAGTGCGTTGCCGGCCTTTGAGTGGGAGGGGGGTTGGGGTATGGGCCTCCGTTATCCTCACGCACACGGTGGAACACAGCGCAAGCACTATTTCACACCAGTTTTCTCTGAGGCCGTGGTATCATTCCGGTCGAACCGGCCCATTCATGCCGAAGCGTGGCTCTCCCACGGATAGTACACAATTAACGTGATAATAATTAAATATATTTATAAATTAATTAGCTGACCCAGCAAACTTCGTGCTGCCATATTTACATATCTGTCTCAGCTTCCCACAGACAGTATACAGTCGCGGACAAAAAAAGACTGCTCCCGTTATCTTTAAATTTTTCTTGCACACAAACCTTGTCCTAACAATAACGAACACTGAAAGAAAAAAATTGTTAAATTTGGTGCAGCCGATCGGAAGTTATGGCGTACATACATTTCGGCGATTAATTTTTATATAATATATTACACACAAGACAAATACATACATACTTGAACAGATCTCGAGTTCTAGTCGAACAGATCGAAGCAATGGCTATGTATATTTTTAAATTAAATAAAACGTCTGTATAGCAACCAATTGTTATGGCGGAGCTTTTTGATTTTTGAAATGACATAAAAAATTGTTAATATTTTTTTTCAGTGTCACATTATACGCGGAGTTTTTGCCAACAAAACAAAGAGCGAAATGTGTTGTTCTTCTAGATGTAAGTGAAACTTTTTCATTCGTGATATACTCTCATTTAATACCTAATCCTAACTGGAACTTTTTTTGGAGAAAACAATGATGAATAAAATGTTTTTGCAGTGTTTCTGGGCGCTGGGTGCATGTTTGGAAGTAGCATTAGCGCTGGTAGTGATGCCGACGCTTGGAGTACACTGGCTCCTCGCGTTATCTACCATTCCGCTGCTCCTGTTCGCACTTATATCTCCTGTGAGTTATATTTAAAGTAATTTTCTAATAACCAGTCTGCTCATTTTCATGAATATAGAAAATATAATGTTAACTTAACGCTACTTATTGGGCGAAAAACAATGACAAAATACTGGTTTTCTGTGCGTCATTTCGAAATTAACTTCGAAATGGTTTTATTTTAACTTATACTTCCACCTTGTTACACACTTTTATTACAACATTATAATAATTTACCAAACTTATTTTTTATATACATTGATTATATACATATACAATATATATAAAACATAACAAACGATGAGTTACAAAGTTGTAGACGTAACAATTGGCTATATATATTATTTACTACCCGCGGTTATTCTTGTACCGCGAGTAACGCCGCGGGACAAAGTTATTCTAAACAAAAGCAGCCTAAGTTACTCCCTGGATCATCAGCTACCTGCCAGTGAAAGACCAGTCAAAAGCCCTCCAGCCGTTCCAGAGATTACCCGGAACAAACAGACAGACAGACAAAAATAATTTTAACTACATTTTTTGGTATATGTACCGTGTATACATACATATGCATTTAGTAAAAAGCGGTTATTTTAACAGATACTCCAATTTTATATATTTGTATAGATAATTCTCGTAACGTAACGTATTTATACTTGTAATAATTAAAGTTTAATGTAATAATTGTCTCGATTTCAGTGGCTACCAGAGTCTGCTAGATTCCACGTGGCTAGTGGTGAACCAGACAAAGCTTTAGCTACTTTGGAACAGGTAAGAAAACTATATTTAATTAACTGACCCGCGTGAACTCGTCTACTTTTCCCATTGACCGTATCGTGATGTTACATAGCATGAAATAATTTATTTTCCAAATTTTTTAATAAGTCATAATGAGCCAACCTTAAAAGATATATGCTGTCGCGGACTTTTTTAAGAACTTTTAAAGTTAAAACTAAACTTAAACGCAGCGCACATAATATAAGCTCTCAAAAGGAATATGTTTCCCTAATTTTTACATTTTTTATTGATAATAACTCCTTTTGGTCGTAGATTGATGATAGCCAATAGTCTCCCTCGATAACTGGACTATTTTACAGTGAATGAATTTCTAAAATCGGACCACTACTTCCTAATTTTAGCGCGTTTAACTACACAAACTCTTCAACTTTTTAATACATACAATAAGATACTACTCGCATATCTAACTGCCGTCGAATCCAAAATAAGGCAGACCATGTGTTATGCTAAGAAACATCTTATCTAATAAAATTGTAGTTGATGGGTTAGTGTCAAACACGCAACCTTTGTTTTCGCAATAGTGAACATGAAGTTTAATTAGTATTTTTAACTCTTTTTTGTAGGGAATGTAATAACACTTCTTTTAGAAATTCAAACAGGTCAAGTGCCAAACAAACCCAGCTCGTGTGTGTCGTTGCTCATTCGCTTTGTTAGTTGTCGTATAAGTTGTTCGTACCGCTGCGACTGCTTCTAATCACATGGTTCGTTTGCGATCTTGGTTTTAAATATTTGGCCCCGTTCAACTTTAATGTAACTCTTCCAGAATTTCAGGTTTAACAAATAGCTATTATGTGTATCTCTACTAGTAAAGGCTTTAGCGAAAATATGAATACTCATAATACACACACTGAAATTTAGAAAATAATAAAAAATATAATTGGTGTTTGTGACTCAGTTACGCCAAATTACTTATAATCTGGAATAGGACCTAGGCTAGGTACTATTTATTTCTGAAAAATTCGTTGACACAATCGAAATTACTGAGTGCGAATCGAAAGCGAGTATTTCATATGCGAATGGAATTTTATTTCTTATGCATTTACACCATAACTACTGATAACCATAATATTTTTTTGCATATATTACAGTATAGGACTTGAGTATCTGTTAACCATGAAGTACAGTAAAATCGCTTTCGCAGGCCCTATTTTATTATTATATTATTTTAAATAAATAAAAAACTAAAAAGTGAGCAGTCAGGGGACGCCCGGCAGATGTGAAACATCTAAATTGTTTTGTATAAATTATTTGTTTCATTAAACAAAATGACTGCTTATTACATTACATTATATTCATTTTTATTAAGTACAAAAATTCTTTTTTTTTAATCCCCCGACGAAGCGTTACCACGGCATTTCTCGCCACTCCAAAAATTAGGCTTTCCCCTCGCCTATAGATGTTTCACATCAAAAACTTACCTGTACGTTAGACCGCCGTGTGGGTGACCATGCTGCATTGACTGCATTCACAATGAGTACGATGACCACCACTCTTGAGTTTTACTCATGCTTCCTATCAGAGTAAAGTCACTTGGGCAGACCCTATATTAAAAAAAATCCTGTGCGTAGTATACTGATGTCAATGATCGTTTGTAGTGTAAGTAAAGATGTGCTCAAAGTACCTAACACTTTTTATATTGGTTACAGATAGCTCAAAACAACGGGAGGCCTATGTTGTTGGGCCGGTTGGTGTGCGACGACTCAGTGGGTATCGGCCAGCGCGGCCGGTTGAAACATCTTCTCATACCGCATCTTAGGAACACCAGCTTACTGCTATGGTTTATATGGTATGGTTTTATTATATTACTCATCATCATCTTCCTAGCCTTTAATATTCCCAAGATTTGGAGTCGGCTACTAGTTCATCCGGTTTTATCTGAATATTAGTTTTTACATAGAGTGACTGGCATCGGACTTCAATCCTTTGAAAAACACATTTCAAACATTGAAATGCATATATTACTCAATTGAGTAGTCTAAAACAGTGACGTCACAAGCTTGTATTTATTTTTGATACAAAGTTATGGTTTTGACAGATGATAAAAAGTAAGTGATTTGACTAAGGTGTCAACTACCCTTTTCTTCAATGTTATACCTAACCATGTGTTGTCAGGTGAATGTTAGAATAAATGGTTGTTCTTTCTTTCTTTTCAATGAATGGTATTTGTAGGATGTCATGCGCGTTCTGCTACTACGGGCTGGTGCTAATGACGACGGAGCTGTTCGAGACGTCCCCGGGCGGGCTGGAGGAGGCGTGCGCGGCCGACTGTCGCCCGCTGCAGACCACAGACTACATGGACCTGCTCTGGACCACACTCGCTGAGTTCCCCGGTACTACCTATTAAATATATCTATACTAATATATGAACCTGAAGAGTTTGTTTGTTTGTTTGTTTGAACGCCCAAATCTCCGGAACTATTGGTCCGATTTGAAAAATTCTTTATGTGTTAGATAGCCCATTTATCGAGGAAGGCTATATATCATCACGCTAAGTGCCACAATAAAGAATGTTACGAAAACGGGGGAAAATTATCACGCTACGGGCAATAGGAGCCGCAAACAAGGTTGCGTGGGTCGGCTAGTATGTATATAAAAATGAATCGCTGAAATATATATACGCGCATAACTTCCGATCGGCTGCACTAAATTAAATAATTCTTTTTTATGTGTTCGTTATTGTACGGACAAGGTTTGTGTACAAGAAAAATTGAAAGATACCGGGAAAACTCAGTTTATTTTGTCCCAAGCTAAGCAGAGCTCGTGTTATGAGTACTAGACAACTGACATAAATACATATAAATATACTGTTTTTGTTCTAATACTTTTTTTGTAAATACATACATATTATACATAGAAAAACTCTGAAACAGATATTTGCATATCATACAAACATTTAGTCTGACCTGGGAATCAAAGTCGAAATCTCAAAGCACAGCAGTCGCATACGCTACCATCGAGCAGGTTATCGAGGCAAATTCATTTATTCAATAAGACATTAAGTGACATTTATGAACGTTAAATTGAAGCTTAAGTTAAACGTTAAATTGAAGCTTAAGTTAAACGTTAAATTGAAGCTTAAGTTAAACGTTAAATTGAACTTTAAAATGAAAACTTAAATAAGAGAAATATTTTGTTTTTAATTCTCAGGTATATTCGCTACGATATTCATCATTGAAAAATTCGGTCGCAAGAAAACTATGGCTACGCAGTTTGTTATATTCGGAATGTGTGTCTGCGTTTTAATTTACAATGGAAAGTAAGTATTGCAAAGTATATTCATCTGCTCAAAAAGTACTTCCTTTTCACTACATAGTATAAAACAAAGTCACTTCCGCTGTCGGTCTGTCCCTATAAATGCGTAGATCTTTAAAACTACACAACGGACTTTGATACGGTTTTCTTTAATAGATAGAGTGATTCAAGAGGAAGGTTTATATGTAAAATATATGTATGATATAGTAGAAAAACACTCATAATTTTAGAGGTCTCTAATGTGATGTCGTAAATAAACACATTTTCTAGCGCTTACATTCCAAGCGTTGGTTTCAACCTACGAGATAGATGAAAATAATGTACTATAGGATTATATACCTTAAAAAGGTCTACAAAATAGTCCGCTATTGTATATGTCTATCTCATAGGGATAACCCACAATAACCATTTTTATTCCTTTTTTTTTACGGGAAATAATGGCTTATTTTCGAAGCGATTTTAAGCATTACAGCATTAATCCTTCTTCAATAAGTACCTTAAATACATTGTGCATTTAATATAGATCAATATGGCCCTGTACAGTATGTAATTTAAATGAATATATTCGAAGATATTACAGATGTATAATGCACGAATCGTGTCGTCGCCGCGTCGGTGGGTGCATCTGAAATCCACCCATACGAAGCCGGGGCGGGTCGCTAGTTTATTATAAGTTTGACATGTGGATCACTATAATAATCTGTGACATTATATCTGCTAAATAGATAAGCCAACTTATTTTATTGTCAATTGAATGTACTCAATAAAGGTTGTATTGTTTAGTAATTTAAAAATATATTTTTTTTAAAGTTAAAGAAAAGTATTTACAATAAGGGTTAAGTGAAGTCCCCTTATTAGTAAGAATGTTAACAACTTGTGTTAAATTCAAGAAATTAAAACAATTTAAATGAGATCACAAAACATTCACAGATAAAATTCAATGTATATTTTATTGTTTTCAGTCGTACGTTCCTGACTTGTGTGCTGTTCGTTGCAAGAGGCATTATCGCCGGACTCTTTCAAGCCGCCTATGTGTATACTCCAGAGGTAACTAAATATTATTCCTTACTTAAGCATAACTCAAAATTGCCTTTTATGACCCTGTCAAAGTAACTCCACTCTGCTTGACAGAAAACGAGCAGAATCTAAGAGTAGTGGTCACCATACTCATTGTGAATGCAAACAATGTAACCCACACTATAGCCGCCTATTCAGATCGATCCGGCAGAAATCAGCGTGGCTCAATCATAAATAAAAAGATTTGATATGACATGGGTATAAATAAAATGGTCTACCGTGGGAGAGCCACGCTTTGGCATAAATGGGCCGGTTCGATACCACGGCCTCACAGAAAACGAAGGTGTGAAATAGCGTTCGTGCTGTGTTTCACCGAGTGAGTGAGGATACCGGAGACCCCTTTTTTTACGTGTGGTAACCCGGTTTGCGGCGGGGCGGTGTGACGGAATCGTATCGACTAGAACCACACGGTGTGCAACTATGCGAATAAGACGGGAGGGATCCGTGAACTGCTGTTATTAACGGATGGAGCGGAAAACCCGTCCCGACCATCCGCGGTCACACTCACGGCGCCATAAGGCGCTGATAGGCGCGCCTCCGCTGCCTGGTTCGCCGGCGGCGGATCGGGTCCGAGTGGATGTCGTCCTCCCGGGCCTTCTCCGCCGCCTCCTTCTGCGAGATTAGATAGATACATAGATAGAAAACTCTTTATTTGTACACCATTATGGTACATAGTTACAAAACTACATGAAATGTGAGATGTAGTGTACAAAGGGCGGCCTTATTGCCAAAAGAAATCTCTTCCAGGCAACCTTAGGATGGATTAAAATGTACAGGAGAGACAGTGATAGTTGTCGGTGAAGGAGTTTGTAATTAATTTTAATTATATTATTTGCTAATAAATACGCCGCCGGGAGACGGCCCACGAAAAGGGCCCATGGAATAACTGGGCCTCCGTCTTGTCCAGGGCCACCCGTAAGCCCAGCGCCTCGATGCGCCCGACCACCAGAGAAACACCAATGGTGGCCAAGCGCGCCGCCTCCTGGAAGTTCGCGCCCCGGGCTGTGACCAATGTGTCATCGGCATAACAAATTACGCCCAGCCTGGGGGGAGACGATCTCGTAGGACCCAGTCCGTCCCAGACCCAGTCGTACGCTCCTGCTAAAAGTCTGCCACCAGACGCCTCAGGTACTCTGGCACCCCGTGGTATTGGAGTGCTTCCCTGATGCCCAAGGACACCGCCAACACCACGCCGCCACAGCTCACTGCCTCTTCGGTCACGGCCCTAAGGCGCATCACGGCATCGACCGTCAAACGCCCCTCTCGGAATCCGAATTGGGCGTCCGACAGGTCGGGCCCCACCTCACAGAGGTGCCGGACGATGCGGGCAGAGAGTATCCTCTCAAACAACTTGCCCGCCTCGTCCAGCAACACGATGGGCCTATAGGCCGCGACCGAATCGGCAGGCCGTCCCGGCTTCCTCAATAGGACCAGCTTCCCGCATTTCCAGCACTCAGGGAAGCGTCCGGACGCCAGGCTGGTGTCTAACACCTCCCTGAGGCGGTCCGACATATGGTCGAGGGCTCGGGCCATACCCTAACCCCTCCCCCAACCCCTCCCCATCCCCCAAAGGTTGGCAACGCACTTGTGACGCCTCTGATGTTGCGGGTGTCCATGGGCGGCGGTAATCACTTACCATCAGGCGATACGTCTGCTCGTTCGTTGTGCCTATGTCATAAAAAAATGACAGCACATTCTCAATTGGTAATCGCGATTTAACAACAAAGATTAACACAAACATAATTTTCTCATCAATTTCGAAAGTTCCCAGTGACTTAGTTGTCTTTATGGTGATGCTTCCAGGTGTACCCGACTGCGCTGCGAGCAACTGCAGTTGGCGCTTGCAGTGCTGTGGCAAGGCTTGGCGCCATGATTACTCCTTACGTCGCTCAGGTGAGATATCAAAAGTTTCTTATTCAAAGAACATAACTCCCGCACTAGGAATATTATTGTGTCGTCAAACATACATAAAACAAAAAGAGATTAAGATATTTCGAGAGCTACATAAATTGAAAAACGAGAGAACGAGAATGAAAACAGCCACTAGTAGATTTTTTAAAATCTTATATTAATGTCTGGTTTTGATACAGTAATTATCGAAATATTTAATAAAGTTTATATGTTTCCAGGTGTTACTGAAGAATTCCGTTGTGATAGCAACCAGCGTGTATTCTATAGTCGCCGTGTTGGCCGCTGGAGCCTGCCTGGCCTTGCCCATTGAAACTAAGGGCAGGGAACTGAGGGACACCGTCCCGGGAACAACATAAGTCACGTACCTGTCCTTCGACTTGGACTATATTTGTAGATAACGTAGACATTTCAATAACTTTATATGTAGATACAACGTATCATATAAATATGTGAACATAAGTCCTTCAATTTGTATTTTACTCCTTGCGCTGCAGCATGGTGCGGGTGACAGTGGCCTGTACGACGATTCTGGTTGGTTTAATTTAATTTACTACAGTTATTAATGATTTCATATATTGCGCATGTGGTACAGCTGAAATACTAAGTCATAATTTCGCAATAACTTTCAATAGTGAAACGAAATGTTACTGAAACAGTCCCGCACCACGTTACAGCGCAAAGAGGTTTAGTTTTCAATGAATATTTTTATAGTCTGAAATCGTGACAATATTTACTACTCTCACTTTCTCTATTCTATAAAATACTAGCTGACCCGGCAAACGTTATTTTGCCATAAAAAATATTTAGGGATGGGTCACCCTTACCATTTAGGGGGATGAAAAATAGATGTTGGCCGATTCTCATAGATACCGGATAAGCACAAAAAATTTCATAAAAATCGGTCAAGCCGTTTCGGAGGAGTATGGCAACGAAAACTGTGACACGAGAATTTTATATATTAGATAAACACAATTTAGAGACCAAGCGACGTGTACTGAGAATTGCTATAGATTTCATACATCGTTGTATGAACTTTACGTTTGTAATAGTATTAAATAAAGAAATGTGTCCCAAATTAGATCTGAGTTGACTCGAGTTCAGTGACCACAGAATAAGTATTGTGGACAGACTAGTCAAGGCATACAAAACCACATACATTGAGGTTGCAACGCTAGGTAGGCTATCCTAAAGCCTCTTTGTTTATTCTACGTTGAGTCGCAAACGAAATTGTCAGAACTATAAAATAAATTACTTAATATTTTACACAAAAATACATATTTACGAGATTTCTGTTGCATCGAATTGTATGCAAATCCAGATTTCCGCAGGATTTAGATTATTTACACATTGTTACATTACATACAAATAAATATTCAACGCTAACTGACTCAAGCGAGTAGTTTGTTACTAGAATATAGTTATATTATTCAAAGTTTTTAATAGATGACAGACAAACTTTACAGTTGCCACTAATACGGCTTATGGGAAGACAAAACATTATTTCTAAAATCGAATTACCGAATCTGATATCGATTTATAATCAAATTGTTTCTAATTCACGACCACTATAGTAATTATTTTTAATTTTTTATGTTAATCGATAATTTAATAACTAATACACTTCATAAGACTGCTTACATAATTGCAATGGTATTTTTATTGTGGTATTTACTTTAAGCTTTATAATGCACTAGTATTATCGAATATTATTAATAAATCTCTAATTATAAATGTAAAAATAATACTCACTCGTTATGTACTAATTTGTACATATGTATATCCGTCCTATTTTTTAAATCAGTACTTAATGTGTCTTCCATAATGACATTATTAGGGCAAAGACGAAAAATCAGACAATATTTACTTGACAATTTGACTGGACGAAGGGGAGTAGCCGTAGCGTCATTTTCCGATACAGAACTGTCTATCATTTTGTGGGGGGAAATCATCACACGTACACATTTTACACACACAGACATAAACAATCTCCTGTCACTAAGAACTCGCACATAACATTTAAAACAAAACAGTCAAATTCCACACACACATAAATACATTTTGTGTCATAACAGCGTAATGCGTAGGCCCATTTGGGTTTACAGTATGACGGAGGGAAACACGTGCTTATGGCTACACTCTACCGTGTTGCTCTATGGTACTTAAAGTTTTTCTTTAAATCTTATGAATTTTGATGACGTCACAATTGCATGATGATGCAGTGGTTTACGTTTCCAACATATATTCTTAATGGTTGCGTAAACATGTTCTATATACTTTTTCGTCATTGCCCTAAAAATGTGTTCCCGATTCCTCCAAATACTAAAAGAGGATGACATTTGTATTAATTATTTGTACGTAGTAAGCTAAGGTTGTGATAGTATCTTACATTACTTAAGATGGGTGCTATAATCTACTTCTTAGGGGAGTAGAGATTATATACTTGTGTTGCAGTTGAATAAAACAATTTTTTAGCCTATTCCATACTACGGAAGAAAATTACTAGCCACTTTTGTATAAAAGAGTAAAGTCAAAAAAACACATGTACGGTAGAGTTGAGAAACCTCCTTCTTTTTTGAAGTCGGCTTAAAATATAAAAGTGATATTTTTAACTTTACATGGAGGTTATTTCTCAATAGATATTTAAAAAAAACATTTGGTTGGTCTGTACCTCCGTCTGTATGGCTGATTTATCCTTTCATATCAAAGTATTCCTATGCTAACTTTTATTAAAATCGGTGCAGCGATTTAGCCTTAAAAGCGTAACAGACAAACTGACAGAGTTACTTTCGCATTTATAATATTAGTAGGAGTTTTAAAAGTCTTCTGTATTTTTTTTATATGTTGCACTTCGCTTACTGCAGGCATGCATATATATATGCATTTTCTTAATTTTTAAAAAACTAATTTAAAAGAAACGTGTCTTATGTTGTATAGATATGTATTTTAGGATATAAAAATACTTTTATGGATTTTTTTACCAGGATTATATGCAATATTTGAAAAATAATTGCAGTTACCTGACAAATGTTTTGAACAAAATATTTTATTTATATGTCTAATTTCTATTGTATGTTGTTATTCCGCATTTATTATATTATACTTAGTGTTTTTCTGATAATAATCTGTTACTAAGCTATTAAAACAACAATTACCTAAAGGGTAATATTCTTTTTGGTTAGGGCTTTGCGTCGCCAAAACAGTACTTTTCCAAGGACGTCACAAGTTCTATACTATAAGTCTACTTAGGTATAAACGATTTAAAATCACTATCTAGATTATAAAGTGACATTTATTTTGTGTAAAATTATGTATGGATTTGTTTTACCTACAAATCACACTAATATAATAAAGGCGAAAGTTTGGAGTGTGTATGTTTGTTACGTCTTCACGCAAAAACTACTGAACGGATTAACACATATACCAGAATAACACATAGGTAGGCTACTATTTGCCGCTATAATCTACATACACGCGGGCGGAGCCGCGGGCAACAGCTTGTTAAAAAAAAATAATCAGACTTGCAAGTGTCAAAATGTAATGTAGTATCACTGCCAACTTTCTATAAGAATGAACGAAAGTTTCGTACATCAACAAGTCTGCCTAGCTTGGTTACAGTAGGCCAAAACCTCATTTCGAAAGATAGACCTATGTTCAGAGCATTGGACTATAAAAAAGATGTTGATGTGAAAGTTTCTTTTATAGGAAGTCAGATGTATTATGTACTTACGTTTTAGTGTACACGTAAATTAGTTGTAAAAAACTTGTGCCCTTTTACACTTCACACTCTCTGTAACTATAATCCGTAACAACGGTGTTTTTTCGTGAATAAAAAGCTGAACCAATACTCCCATATTCGGAAACAAGTTGGTACCTGAACAATTAAAATCATAGGAAAACCACAAAATTATGAATTGTAGGTATTAATATTTTAAGAACGTTATGTACTTAAGTGATTAATATTGATATACCTAATAGTGATCTAATCACGGTTACAACACCAAATATATTTATATTCGTTTATTTTAATGTTTATCCCGTTAATAAATTTTATATACTTCGCACCATTTGTTTTTTTATTAACCTGCGCACGCAGTCTTCTATCACAGTTTGTTATAAATAATCATTCCTATTGCAAACACTTTAATAAATTACATCTCGCCTTAGGCTACACATAAAGCCTCGCAACGTAGGCTTTGATTAGAATTGGCAGACATGGAATGGACACAAAAAACTCGGAACAACAATTTATTCGTCACACAAAGTGTTGCCCCATTGTGGGTCGAACTCATAATACTCAGCACAGTAGAAACCGGCGTGGCGATCGCATTAATCACTGCGCCATCCGTGCATTAATAATGATGAACCTCTGAAGCTCGGTTGTTACTAATCACACCGATTGTCTCTTCTGTTCTGTAGGGGAGTCAAACGAGAGTGACCATGACCCACCCACGAACACTTGCATCATATGTTCATTGTCGCCCTGAATCTCCCTCACCCCTACTAGAATCGAGGGTGAGGAGAAAGCAAAAAAAAGAATTGACGGTCATCGCAAATCGTCATGTCGTAGGGAAAATAAAAAACAACCTAAATTTAATAAAGAATTTAATTATTTTCTATTTTAATTAATACTCACACTCTTAATTTCTAATGTTCATACTCATATTTGTCAGCAGCAAAATAAAAATTTGGAATCACAGAAATAATCACACAACTCAAAATAATTTACTAAAGTTACATAATCCTAATGTTATAGAACAATATGAATACAAGCAATCAGTCATAAAGTGGTGTATATCTAAATTGTTTTATCCTATGAGCAAATTGTCTAGTGATGTTGGTGCTTCTTACATATTTTTTAACTTTTTCTAGTATTTCAACATTGAACCACAAAAAATATGCCAGGTTATTAAATATTCACAAAGTTACAAGATGTTTTATATACGATTATAAGTTACATCACTGGTAAAATAGAGTACCTCTTAATACGCCCGTGTTTTTATCAAAAAGGGCGTAAATTATACGAGTTTAGTTTATAAAATTTTCACAATATTTCACTGGAAATTTTACTACTTTCTCACTTAGTTTATTTTCCATGGTCGACTTTTCACAATGGACCTTATCTGCTTAAAATTAACGTTAATATTGGCTAAATTCCTTTAATATTTAATTCATTTTTTTAACTTCATAGCCATGCATTTTTTAATTCAGTTTTAGCTATACATACATTTACATTACTTATTCAAGTCATAGTAAATATTGTTTGTTTTAATTTATTATACACTTAGTTTACCTTAATATGACAAGTTTGATTGCTGCCTACACACAAATTAGGTCAAATACTATTAACAGACATTTTAAATCAGGCAATTATTTCATGGCTTGAGTGTTTTGCATCTATAATACTATTTCTGAACTAATTATTAAATCAGTTTTTAAACTTACATTAAATTTAAGGGACCTAAACATATTATTGTGAATAAATAAGCAACATGATATACACAGCATGCTTCAGTACAGTAAACTCAGCATTATAAATATATACAATCCATCATTGCCAAAAGATTTTTACAATCTAGTTGATTACATATTTATAATGCTAATTAAATTGAGATCAACATTCCTAAAATAGTTCTTAGTATTAAATGATTACATATCTCTAATTAATTGAGATATGCTTACACCACTACATTTTTTTTTATTTGGTTAAAATAAATCCTTGGTGTATAACTGTTATCATGCCTTTGCTTCCATAATTACACATTTCACATGTTACAGCAAAAGCAGTTGTTACTATTTCAATTGCTTATTATAAAGACAAAACAATGCTATATTGTCTGTAATAAACTATTGTTCATCTCTACCATAAAATTGTTTAAAGATTAATTTTAATCATCAAAGCATATTGAGAGAAGCCACAACAATGAGTCCCAAATGAAAACCTTTCATTTGTAATATTGATTACAGTATATTTTAATAAATTTAAAACAAAATTATTGAAGTATCTTATTCATTATTATCCGGTGGGATGTCACTATTAATACCATACTAGAACCTCAAATTATTATGAGGAATTGAAAACTAATAATTATTTACAAAATCTAGATACCTATAGCAGAAGTACTCAAAAGTTTCAAATATACATACATATTCAAGTATTTTTACATAAGAGTAACTTATTTATAACCATACATTTTATGTAGGTTTGCAATGTCAAATATTATTTTTAGATTAATACTATGGAGATGAAAAAATAATCTTTTTTAATATCCATTGTATTACAAAGTAAAATAAATCACCATATTTACTGTTATAAATCACAAGAATTGGGATTGTTTCTTGCTTTAAGGAGTGCAAGTCTTATACTTAAAGCTGCCTTACTGTGATGGGAACAGAAATTAATATTGTAAAAATAAAGTAGGTACTGTCACTAATTAAGTTAGATGCAATGTAAGATTAAAATTTGTACTAGTCCCAGTCTATCAACTTTTTAATCATCATCTAACTCTATTATGATTGGTTCAACATTATGTGTTGCCTTTGAATATTCCTCTCGTAACTGTGCCAGCAGTGTACACTTTGGTATTTTAAGTTCTTCAGCTTCATCTATCAAAACTTTTAATTTCTGGAGCCGCCCGATATCAGGCGCTGTAGGGAGTAATATATTCTTTGTTTCTGTCATCCATTTATCAAAACTATTAACTCTAAAATCAATGGTTTGTAACATAATATGTAATTCATCCATATCATAGCGATAGTTAAGAGTCTTCTTGTCCAAAGGACACTGACAGAGATCATCTGCATGTAGCAAACATACCATATGCTTACAATTACTACATGCCACTGAAGATAAAAAACATGTGGTCTTGCACACCTCACAAAGCCTTTCATCATCTCCAAGTAGCTCAAAAGCTGTCCTACGGACACTCTTTAAACCTTTCTTGGCTATTAAAGCTCTCAATGAACCTTCTTCCTCAGTGGCTCTTACTAATTCTTTTTGAGTTTCTAGAGCGGTCTCTAAATCCAAGCGATCACCTTCCAGTGCCATTTTACATATTAGTTCATCATGAGAGAATACACAAAATCTTTTAAGATTTTTATAGTGAGTTATACATTCACGGCCAATTTTTAACCAATCAGGAGGAGCAAAATTAACAGCTTCAGCAAAATTATATCCTTGATTGAAGCCCGCATGATATGCTCTAGGGAAAGTTACAACAAACTCTCCGGCATTTTGGTCAGTTCTGTAAATTGGTACGCCCGCTGCCATTAAAATATTTGGGTTCATTATAGTCACTAACTGATGCAAGAGGTCAGGCTGTGTTTTAAAGAGATCAGGTGCTGCTGCTTTCATAGCAGTTTCAAGCAACTCTGCTCCACTGCCTGGTACTCCATACCAAGTCTTTGCTTCACCCCAATGTAAATAATTTATAGAGTAGCTCCAATGATCTTCATTATGCCAACAAAATGCTGAAAAACACATACCAACATACATCCAAGGCACGGTCATTCCTGATATATCAGCATTGATAAATTTGAGAACTGACCCATCTAGTACTGGTAAATTATTTAAATTCCAACCTGAATCAACATACTCTTGATCACCTGGATATAAATTAAGAGATGATTTTGTAGGGAAGCCTGAACCATGATCCATTGAGTGAAGGTCTGCTCCATATTCCACTGTCACATCTTCTTCTACTGAGGAAATAATTCTCCAAAATTCCTTTTCAGCCACAGTTGTTGGAACTAAATGTCCAGACATCCCAAAATAATCTGATTTAAATTTGTCAGCCATTTCTCCAAATTGCTGTAATGTATATTCTCTCTCTGCTTGAGCAAAGCCAAAAGCCTCAGCAGGCTTGTGTACTTCTTCTGCAATACAACATGGACACCGCCAATCTCCATCTGGTACTGAGCTAAGTGGTGGCTTCAAACAAAATGTATGATATGTGTCAGAGCAACCATTACAAATTAATAGTAAATCATCTCTATGATCTTTTTGGCAAATGGCACATTGGTAGATGGCTAAAGGGTCAAGATCATACCGAGGTCTCTTCCTTGATTTTGTAATATCAAACTCCTCATCATTTAATCCAGGCATCTTTGGCCCTGGACCATAGCAAGCTAACCGCCTCAACTCTCTACTGTGTCGCACCTGTTCACTTTCTGGAGTATTATGAAATTTTTCAATATTTAATTTAATATCTGATCCTGTCTTTGTCTTCTTAATACTTGTGTGAGGTTTTTCATCTTTAACAACAGTGTCATAGTCAATTTTCATTGGACTTGTAATTGAAGCTATCGGTATTTCTGTAATCAAAACCTTTCCACCACTTTCATCTTTTGCTTCAAGTTTAAGTTCAGTTTTCTTTACAGATTTCAAAATATCAGCTTTACTACTTTCAAAGATTTCATAAGGCAATAATATTTTTTCATAATTGCTCCTAAGAAAAACCATAGCATTTGTACTCTGACTGTAACCCATAGCTGTAGCAATCTTACGCCATTTTTTCGAGTTGTTACAATTTTCAAAGCCACCTTCTTCATCAACCCAAAACTTAAGACAATATAAATCCAGAGTTTTGTTTTCAATCATTGGAATTTTCAATGGTGATCCTTGCAGGTCCCAAAATTTTAATATCTTTTCAAGAAACAATAATTTCAAACGCGTAATGGCCTCCAACTCATTTACTTTTTGTATTCTAGGGACAAATTTTAATTTGTCCACGTCTAATGAAAAAGGTGGTTGCCAGCGTGACGGGGGCTTGATTTTGCATATACCGGTTTTTTCAGCAACCGGACGTATTTTTGCTATGTAACCCAGGGGATCCAAGAACTCTTCGGGCGTAGGCTCAAATACAGGTGCTTCAGGAGGTGGCGTAAAAGTGAATTCTGCACTTTTATGCATAGCATTTTTCTGAATGTTCTTGCTATCCATTTTTTTAAATATTTGCACACTTAGTAGTCAATTATTAGGTCTTGATATATTTCCAAATGAATCATTTCACTCACGGTAAAAGACTACGTGACTTCTCACCATGTGTGAATGGCTCCTAAACTATAGAGATAGTAAAATACACTGCCATCATTCTAGTCCACAATAACTCCCAACGCAAAGCTTTCTAACGCAAATTAATATTAACACCATATTTATCGTGAACACAAACCATAAATAGCGCGTTTTGAAGAGCAGAATAATAGTATTGATTAAACCGATTTGCGTTTATAAAAGTGATGCCAGGCTAGTAATCAAAACCAGCCAGTAACTTGATAACTCACTCGACAGTCGACAGTCAACACGAGTAAATGTGTTCTGTGGTCAACACTCATTTCGTGTACTCGTGTAATCGATACTACAAAACACTCTTCCGTTCCATTCGGCTCGCTTCAAATTTTCATTATATTGTGCTTCGTTCAAACGGCACTTGCTCGTCAAAGATATTGCGCACACATAGACAAAATACAAAACATTCATCGACCCGCACTGTATAGCTACGTTTTATTTATGTACCTACTTCGACAGAGTACGTTAGACATACTGGGAACCTTTTTCTTTCGTCCTCCTGTGGATTATGGATTTGGTAATTGGTCTCTTTTGGGATGTAGTGTGTGTGGCCGGCTGTTGTACTGTACTGTACTTGTAGGACAGCGACACTGCGACAGCGATTCGTGTACTTATATATAAATGTGCAGTCTTGTGAAGTTGTGAGAACTCGCATATATAATTATTATTTGGTTTAAATGCTTTATGTTCTTACCTGCTGACTGCTCTACTCTTTTCTATTGAGTATATCTTAACAAAGAAAAAAATGGCGCGCGTTCAGACAACTACACGTGTTTTTCAAAATGTTCAATTTAACAGGAACCATTACGTTGAATCTTATCTAAGCACGTGACATCAGTTTTTTTTATTAATTAGGGTCAGAATCAGAATACAAAATAGAAAACTTGCGCATACAGTTTAATCTATAAATATGTGTAGATATGTATGTACGTTGATATAAGTAGTACAGTAAATATACGTAGTTAAGTATATCCCGTGCGTAATGTTTTGTTACGCAATCAATTCTAAAGAAGTGTTTAGACTAGACTTGGATCAACTCGATTTTTACCAAGTAACTTTTTTGGTGTTCTAGTCTTATAGTTCCAATTATTTTGATATTCTCTTGAATAATACAGAACAGAATAATCAAAAATTTTGTTATGATCAACAAAAAACAAAACTGTGGTGTCTTTACATAATAAGTATAAAAGAAAGTCGCGTCCGCTGCCTGTTCGCTTAGATTTTTAACTAGGCAACGGATTTAAATGCGGTTTTCGACATCATTGAGGTTATGTTTTCATGTTAATGTATAACGCAGGTTTTAAATAAATAATACCCCAGGTACACCCATGTTAAATTAATGGAAAATGTATAAAAAGTCAACGTGTAGACTAAAATTGCATTTAATAGCAAATCCTTAAAATTAATATCTCAGAAGGCTATTTGACAATATTGAAAATAAACTATGGATTGTGGTCATTCTATAAGATAATAGTCTACAAAGACATATTTCACTATAAATCAAACAAAATAATGTAAGTTTCTCGCTGATTGCACGAAATAAAACTAACATTTTTTAAAATTTTGTTTGCGACATGAACGTCTTGTGATTGGTTGCAACTCTGGTGACGTCACATGCTAAGAAACTAAAGATTCCTCTATTAAGTATTGTTTGCGGTTTATGTTTTCGGAGTGGTAATAATCGATCTGTGAGTTATTTCTGCAGTACTTTTTTATAAACTATTTAATAAGTGGTTCGAAACAAAAAGGAATCAAATTTTGTGCGTGCCGATAACAGCAACCTACATAAGATAGACGCTTTTATGATTGCACTGTTCTATCTATACGAATAAATAAAAATTGGAGTGTCTGTTTGTGATATTAAAATAACCGCTTTTTACTAAATGCGTATGTATATATACACGGTACATATACCAAAAATGTAGTTAAAAAAGTTTTTGTCTGTCTGTTTCTTCCGGGTAATCTCTGGAACAGCTGGACTGATTTTGACGGGACTTTCTCTGGCAGGTAGCTGATGATCCAGTAACTAACGACGAGCCGGCTACTTTTTTGTAGACTAACTTTGTCCCGCGGTGTTACTCGCGGTACAACAATAACCGTGGGTAACACCGCGGGGTTCAGCTAATACATAATAATAACGCTAATTACTATGCTGCGGAACTGAAAAATGTTAAAGCAGCTATGTTGCACTCACTTAAGTACAACATAAAAATTGTTTCTGTTCCTACGAGAAAAACACATATACAAACACAACAATTTTCTTGTCTTTCTTTAAAAAAGAACAAACCATAAACATAACTTCATCTATACAAATAAATTTAATTGGAGTGTCTGTTTGTAATATTAAAATACATGGTACATATACCAAAAATGTAGTTAAAATAATTTTTGTCTGTCTGTCTGTGTGTTTGTTCCGAGTAATCTCTAGAACGGCTGGGCGGATTTTGACGGGACTTTCACTGGCAGGTAGCTGATGATCCGGGGAGTAACGTAGGCTACTTTTTTTAGACTAACTTTGTCCCGCGGCGTATTAAATACTAGCTGAACCCCACGGTGTTACCCGCGATTATATTATAATCCGTCCAGCCGTTCCAGAGATTACCCGGAACAAACAGACAGATAGACAGACAAAAAATTTTAACTACTTTTTAGGTATATAAATAAATAAATATTTCGGACATTTAACACACAACGCCATCTAGTCCCAAGCTACGCAGAGCTTGTGTTATGGGTACTGGATAACTGATACAAATACATATTTACTTTTTTTTTGTAAATACATACATATTATACATAGAAAACACCCAAACTCCGAAACAAATATTTCTAGATCATACAAATATTTGATCCGACCCGGGAATCGAACCCGAGACCTCATGATCAGCAGTCGCACACGCCAACCGCGAGACCAACGTATATTCACATACGTGTATACCAATGCATATATATATATATATATCGTGTATACATACATATGCATTGATTAAAAAGCTGTTATTTTAGTATTACAAACAGACACTCCAATTTTATTTATTTGTATAGATAATTGGTAAGATCGTCGATAAAACTATTAAATGACGCACTCATGAGATATTATGTTCAGCAAAACGATGTAAGTCTTTTCCAAGACGAATCAGACGCATGCGCTTTGGAATGGCTAGTGAGTCATGGCCCGTAGCACTCGTGGCTTTTCTATCTAGCGACTCGCTCCGGTTACGCACGGGGGTGCAATGTAATCAGTAAAGTAATGAGGTGCCGTCGGTCTAGTCTGACAAGTTGCAAGTATTCTTCTTTCTGCAGTCGTTAATGCCTAAATTCTCGAGTGTTATTGGCTAATTTTAGACAAAGTAATCTTAGACAAAGTATTAGCCAATGACACACGCGAATTTGGGCGTTAATGATTGCAGAACGAAGAACGCTTGCAACTTGGCTAGGGGGGCTGATCTAGAGATATTGCGAATATTCGCATCCGAATCCGCAAATGCGGAACTTCCGCATAAATTTGAACATCTGCGTCCGCAATCCGGATCCCAGGGAAATCGAAGGAACCCTCAATTTTTTAGGCACGTACTATGATTTTCAACATTTTCTGAAGTTACTCAGGTATATGCATCTGGTAGTCATCATTTAATGATGATGAGCTGACGATGTAAGGTACTTACAACTCCTTAACGGTTAGGAGTTGGAGGATAAATCCTTAAATGTCATATGTATATATGTTACCTTTAGTCGTATTCTTTCAGGTTATTTAGGTAAGCTGATGACAGAAGGTACAACTACTTTCAATCGTATCTATAGACCTTTAACTGTATAATTTTAAGTTATTCAGGTGAGCTGATGATAGAAGGTAAAACTATTTAACAGTTGGGGATTAGCGGATGATTTTAACATCACACGTAGGTACGTTTAGATCTTAATTTGTATTCTTCCAGTTATTCACATGAGCTGATGATAGAAAGCGATTCTTTATATCTATGCAAATTAATAAAATTGGAGTGTCTGTTTGTAACATTAAAATAACCGCTTTTTACTAAATGCATAAGTATGTATACACGGTACATATAGTTACTAAAATAGTATTAAAAAAATTTTTGTCTGTCTGTCTGCCGTCTTTCACTCACTTCGAGTTTTTAAAACAATAGTTGTTACTAGACTGCTACTATTATATTTAAATTACCTTTAAAGATAATAAGTTATTATCAATTTAATATTTCAACGACCAAGTGCCTGTACAATTAAACCAGTAATTTTAAAAAAATTCTTGGATGCTATCATCAGATCTCAGTATTCTTAGTGTCCTTATCATATTACCAGCGTAAGGATTTCTCCTTTCCATTAAAAAACACACACACAAAAAAAAACAAATATATATATGGTCGAATGAGAACCTCCTTTTTCCTCTTTTTTTAAAGTCGGTTAAGAAATTTGATTCTTAACCGACTTTAAGGCAAGATGTACATATTTGAATGTACTTCTTGCCGTGGGAGAGCCATGCTTCGGCATGCATGGGCTGGCTCGACCGGAGTGATACCACGGCCTCACAGAAAACCAATGTGAAACAACGCCTGCGCCGTGTTTCACCGAGTGAGTGAGGATACCGCAGGCCCATAGGCGATATGAAAGCTGACTTTTTAGGGGTGTAAACTACCATTGACGATTGTCAAGAAAGTTTTTATGAAAACCAGGACTGACGGCTTCACGTAGGTGACTCATAGACTAACCTGGCTAAAATTACTTGACTTTGCGAGGTATTAACCTGCGTGTTTACCAGCCACTGAACCACGAGCACCTCCTAAACACGAAGTACAAAAACAATTTTTTTTCCTTGTCCAAGGTAGAGAGAAGCTCATAGATGAGGACAAAGGACCAGTTGTTGTTGAGAGCCTAATGGTAGGCCTATGTCCAGCAGCGAACGTCTCGTGGTTGTGATGATGATAGTGATGGCTTTAAATGCAGACATTGTTTGAGTCTTAAGAAGACTGTTCAAAATGGTTTTATTCAATAACTCAAATAATTGTCAATAAATAATATCGTTTTAAAACAAATTACATCAGCTATCGCCTGGTAATAACATAGGTATCTATTTTCAGTTTGATTTAAAACTTGCTTATTTAATTGTACAGGCACTTTATTGTATCAAAATCTATACTACGAGTATTATAAAGCTGAAGAGTTTGTTTGTTTGTTTGAACGCGTTAATCTCAGGAACCGTGGATCCGATCTGAAAAATTCTTTCAGTGTTAGATAGCCTATTTATCGAGGAAGGCTATAGGTAATATATCATCACGATAAGACCAATAGGAACGGAGCATCAATAAAGAATGTTTCAAAAAACGGGGGAAAATTATCACGCTACGGGCAATGGGAGACGTCAGTCACAGAGTAAAATGTATATACATATTATAGACCGTCAATAATTGAACTGAGGGGCAGTAGTGCGTGCCGCTCCGTGTATAAGGGGTGAAGAGATAAGTTGAAACCCCGAAATACTTACTCGATGTTAGCAACGAAAGATTTGTTAATATCTGTTAGACTGTAGTACCTATACCGTTTAAGCCGGCCATATAAGCCGATACATGACTCTCTCATGACGAAATTATACATTTTATTGAGAGTTATCATGATTAATGGTAAAATGTTACTGAAATGAAAAATGATCCATTTATTTTACAATGATGTGCCATTAAATGCAACAGTAATAACGTTCATAACTTTACATGGCCATTATAAAATCACATTATTTATGGTCTATGTTCAGCTGTAAAAAAGAGAAACAATCATGAGGGCTGTGGACAGAAGTGAAAACTCAAAACTATAAATAAAAAAAAAAAGAACTTTTTAAAAAACAAGCTTTTTATTGGAATGTTCTAAAAAGAAAAAAAAAGACGAATCAAACGAGTCCAAACTCGATGGTGTTGCGACGTTTCTTTACAGAATTCCTATGGCCACCTTCCAGTTCCAGCATCAGACCAGCTCTATGTTATTTTAATATAGTATTGTCACGATGTACTTATACAACTGCTTGCAAAATTTCAGCAAAATCGGTTGAACTACTAATACTACTAATTTTATAAACGCGAAAGTTTGTAAGTATGGATGGATGGATGGATGGATGTTTATTACTCTTTTACGCAAAAACTACTGAACGGATTTGGACGAAACTTTACAATAATATAGCATATACAGCGGTATAACACATAGGCTACTATTATTTATATCTATAGAAATATTTAATAACTTCTCGGAGTTTGGAGGTTGGGGTCTGAAACCCCCTGCCTCGGAGAGCAAGTAAAGCTTTTTTATGGAATAGGGGGCAAACGAGCTGACGTATCCCGGTATGATATCGTATGATGACGGTATGATATGGTGGTAAGCGATTACCGCCGTCGATGGACACGTGCAACGTCAGAGGCGTTACAAGTGCGTTGCCTACAAGCTGTCAGTCCAATCCCCGATCGTGTCGGTTAACCGCACTACCGGATTATGAGAGAGAGGGAACAAAGACTGCACCTGTGTTTGCGCACACACTTGTGCACTACGATATATCCTGCGTGGTTGGCTGGTCTCCGTTGACTGGCCACCGTAGCCCTAATCGGCTATGAGAACATCATAAGACAAGTCTGTGTGATCCACACATTGTTGCTGTAATACAAGTTTGAGTGATATTTATATTACTTTCACAAAAGTTTAGGAAATACCCCGAGAGATAGATGCCTTACTAGCTTTAGCCCACGGCTCCGCCCGCGCTTATGTCGCATACATCCTACTAATATTATAAATGCGAAAGTTTGTAAGGATGTATGGATGTTTGGATGTTTGTTACTCTTTCACGCAAAAACTACAGAAAGGATTTGGATGAAACTTTACAGTAATATAGCTTATACATCAGAATAACACATAGGCTACTATTTGCCGCGATAACCGACATATACGCGGGCGGAGCCGCGGGCAACAACTAGTTTTATAATAAAACTCCAACGGTTTGGGCAGTGCATGCCAAGATAGCTCTCAGAGGGCTGTTTTTTTTTCGACCTACTTGACAGGTATTGTTATATTATGACCAAATTATATAAATTTCTATAAATTTACACATTTAATGTTATTCCGATGACTAAGCTTTATTACTACAAAGTGTCATGAAAACGTACACACTCACAAACTTTCGCCTTTATAATATTAGTGTGATGTGACTAGCTGTTGCCCGCGGCTTCGCCCACGTGTGTGTCGATGATCGTGGCAAATAGTAGCCTATATGTTATTCTGATGTATAAGCTATATTACTGTAAAGTTTCATCCAAATCCGTTCAGTAGTTTTTGCGTGAAAGAGTAACAAACACAAACAGTCACACACATCCTTACATACTTTCGCATTTATAATATTAGGTACAAGTTGTTGCCCGCGGATCCGGCCGTATGTGTCGGTTATCGCGGTAAATCTCATGTATAAGCTATATAACCGTAAAGTTTCATCCAAATCCATCCAGTAGTTTTTGCGTGAAGAAGTAACAAACCTACACACTTACAAACTTTCGCCTATAAATATTAGCGTCACTAGTGTGATTAGTGTGATGTGATTAGTAGGCTCAGATCAAATATTTTTTTATTCCATCTGAGTTATTAGGATACGGGAATTTTCATAGTGAAGAAAAAAAATGAAGTTCCTAAAGTTACATTTAGGTCTGTACTCCCGTAAAAAATAAGTAAAAGTAACGTACAACCTGGCGTCTTGGGCCAAATTCGTAGACTACGGAAAAACCTTTTTTTTATTTTCTGAACGTGTCTCTCGAAACACTTGACATTGGCGGAATCTCTGCCTTGACTCTACAGGCGTGATAGAGTCCATAGACAACTAATAATAATAATAAAAACATAAACGGTCGAATTGAGAAACCTCCTCCTTTTTTTGAAGTCGGTTAAAAACTTATTTCCCATAGTCCACCAAGGTGAATTACAGAAACAAAAATTCTTCTTCTTTTGATGAAATGGCAACCTGCCGGATCTTTCAGATCAGCTATTACTGCCAATGTCAAGTGTTTAAAGTCTTTAAGTCTTCGCCGTGATGAAATTAATAAAAAAACGTGGAGATGAAAATCTTTGATTGTCGACTGTCGATTTTGTTGAATGTCGATAATGTCACTGGTCACTGTCTAAGTGTCTAATGTCATGTCTGTCGTCTGTCAATAGAAATAAAATAACCTCAATTTTTTTTAAAGCCATCCCAAAAGTTTAATTGAATGAATATATGAGCTAACAACGTATTATAAACACCTACAATATGCTAACTACTTTTCGTGGAACTCGGACTGCCCATGTCCAATTACAGCATATACGATTGGCACATAGAATAAGAGGAAAAGCGCCTATTTACTGTCGAACAATAAAAGAACGCATCGATGAACTTAATTATAAGGATGAATTGTATACAACTAGAATTGATATAGGTTTGCCGAAAATCAAGTAAGTACACTGATCCTACAAATACTGGCATTTGGATTTGTATCGATTTCAGTTTCGTCATACAAGTCTATAAATGGTTCCGCTATAAATGTTTTTATTTTTACCATTTAAGGCGCTTATTATGAAAGTGAAATGGAGTTCATTGTAAGCATATAATACATATATTACAATTACTTCACTAGTCGTAAAGTCGTGGTTTGTCAGTCTCTTGGAGTAAACCCTTTAAGAATTCTTTTTCTATATTTCGTAATAGTATATTCTGAATAGTTCACTGACTGTCACTGAAAATCCCTTTGTTAATAATGATTACCTACTTATATAAATTTATTAAACAAAACAGTTCAATAAATTTACCCAGTATATATTATTATTAATATTTATTTCTCTCATTCACAAAAGTAAGTACAATTTTTAGAATAGCCACAATACAAGTTGAGTCACTCTCGATCCTTTGTGAAAGACTGGTGTCTGTAGTAGGAAAGCCCTGTGTTACAGATCATCTCTTTCTTGCTCTTTCTGAACCTGTTTCTTTCTGAAGAAAGAAACATAAAATAAACTAAACAAGTGAAGATTGGAGGCTTTGAATTTCAGCATCTAACTTAAAAAATATCACAAAATTATAATAAACATTTTTTAGACTTACAAGCTAGAAGAAGTTACATGCTTGTGTAAAAAACTAATCATTGATTAAAATATATGTTCAGGCATCAGTGCCTCATAATGTGTGCTCCTCACTTCTTTATACTATAAATAATTTAGTAAACAACATGTTTCTTTTTATTTTAGAAATGAAACTCGCACTGATCGTCTATCTAGATTAGAACATTTAAAAAATTTAAAAGCAGATAAGAAATTAGAACAACTTGCACGTAACTTTGAGTTAAAAATAGACTTAGATGAAACTAAAAAGGAATGGCTTCAAACATGTGGTCCTAAGCAAAAAAAGCAAGTTGCAGACCATTATGCTATTTTTGAACATTTATATGGAGAAGGTTATTTTGTTCCATATTTGAATTTGGAAGTATTATATGATTTGAAAGATGGTTCATATCTTCCTGTTTATACTGGTAATGTTATAAAGCCTGCAGAAGCTCTGGAATACCCTGCAGTCAATTATGAGTCTGATGCAGATAGTCTATGGACCTTAGCTTTAACAAGTTTAGATGGTCATCTTACAAAAAGTGATAAAGAGTATGTACATTGGCTAGTAGCCAATATTCCTGGAAACTTTGTCGAGAAAGGGGATACTGTTGTTGAATACATGCAGCCATTCCCTCTCAAAGGAACTGGGTATCACAGATATGTCTTTGTCCTTTATAAGCAAAACGCACCTGTAACTTATAATGTCAAAAAGGGTAAGTTATTTTATGTAATTCTTACTAAGTAGTAGTATGTAGTTTGTATATTAATATACTATGTTATAGTTCCTTGGACATATACTATGGTTACTATAGTATATGGGCGAAGTTAATCGCTTATCATCAGACAATATGTCTGCTCGTTTGCTCCACTATTCAATGTGTCACTTCACTAGTCAAATGTCCAAGGAATGCTAGCAAAACTCACATTTAAAAAACAAAAAAAAAAACAGTTTTAGTCAAAAATACATCTAATATATAAAATTCTCGTGTCACAGTTTTAGTTCCAATACTCCTCCGAAACGGCTTGACCGATTCCCATGAAATTTTGTGAGCATATTGAGTAGGTCTGACAATCGGCCAACATAATTTCATCCCCCTAAATGGTAAGGGTCACCCATCCTTAAAATTTTTTTATGGCAAAACGCCAGCTAGTTGTATAGTTTATTAGTTAGTTTAGTTATTGTCTAGTTGTATATAATAGGTGATGTATGAAAATGATTATAATACATATTTATGGTAGTTCAGGAAAGGTTTAAACGGTGAAAACAAAAGGTGCACAGATGGTTTATCTATACAACTAAATAAAATTGGAGTGTCTGTTTGTAACATTAAAATAACAGCTTTTTAATTAATGTACGTGTATGTATACACGATACATATACCAAAAGTGTAAAAAAAATATAGTTAAATATTTTTTTTGTCTGTCTGTCTGTTTGTTCCGGGTAATCTCTGGAACGGCTGGACGGATTTGACGGGACTGTCACTGGCAGGTAGCTGATGCTTTTTTTTTAGACTAACTTTGTCCCGCGGCGTTACTCGCGGTACAATAATAACCGCGGGTAGCACCGCGGGGTTCAGCTAGTTATAAAAATAATTCTTACAGTGACCTCAACATCTGCATTGGAAGATAGGACATTTATAACAAGAGAATGGTACAAACAGTACCAAGATAACATTACTCCTGCTGGACTTGCATTCTACCAAACCCATTGGGATAACACTGTTAGAGATTTCTTCCATAATGTCTTGCAGAGAAAGGAACCAGGTAACTTAACCTTACTTATCGAAATAATAGTCATAAATCATAATAGACACAATAATACAGGCATTTGCCTAGTTTAGTAAAGAATCTCAGTATCTCAGTACCGAGCACTACAAAAAAGCACAATTGCTTCATGTAGTTTAAGTTACTACTTGTTTGTAAACTTTCGCGACTATACATATTATTCGACTGTAAATCGGGACTTAATCGCGATAATATCTACAAGGTAAAATACCTTTTTTGATTGCCCGACGTTTCGATCGAATTGCACCGATCGTGGTCACGGGTAGACTTGTGACAGCTTAGCGACGCCTCTGTGAAGTGCGAGTTTCACCAACTACCCGTACTTGGTCTTATTTATTTTGATTTTCTTTCGCACTGTCGTCACTTCAACATACCACACTTAGTATTGTCGAGCAACATGTCGCCTATGATTGCATTTGCTGATGACAGGATTCCAAGATGTTGATAAGCGGTTGTTGATAATAATACATAAAAATATAAAGGTTATGGCAATTGAAGTTTAATTTTTATCTTTTAGGTACTACGCTTAGTTTTATATCCAAAATTAGTACAACCAAATCCATAAGTAACTCTAAGCTCTATGAACCATATTTTTATTATGAAACAATTCTTTCAGTTTACGAATATGACTTCCCGAAGCCATACATACGCCCACAGGAATGGTTTCCTCGCAGAAAACCTTTTAACTTATATATGGATAAATATCGTGATCCAAAGGAAATTAATAAAGAATATTTATTACGGAAGTTAAAGACAGAGGATCCATTCAAAATGCCTCCACCTCCTCTTAAGTTCCCCAATGCACAGCCGTTGCCAAACAGTATGCCATCTTGGTTGAAGTTACATGAAAAGAAGATAAGGCTTCGTTGGGGTCGTGTAAATGATGTTTAAAAAAATAAATATTTAAGTAGTTGTAAATTTTGTTTTTTATTTCTGACTTTTATTAGGTACTAACCGTAGGACAAAATATTAATTAATACTTTAGTCTGTTCTCTATCCAAATGAAACAATGTCACACATTACAATGATGTCGTCGTGTACAATGAAACAGTGTACACGACGGTATATATCGCTAGTTCAACAAGAATTATTGTCATACCTATTCGTGTTTCTATTAGTATTCTCATCTTTTGAGCATAGGGCCTGAATAATTTACTACGCAATTTGTAGGACAATGACGCTGTTAAATACGAGGCTTTTAAGTTTTGTCGTTTAAAGAAAAAAACAACTAGTACCTTGTAGTACTTTTTATTGTTTTTCAAAGTATTCACCACGTAGCTTAATACACTTTTCCATTCGCTCAAACCAGTTATTGTAACATTTATTCCACTCACACAAAGTGGGGTGTACAAAATGGCTGACTTGAAATCGTCGACTACTTCTTCACCGTATTGGAACCTTTGACCACGAAGCCTTTTCTTAATTTTAGGAAATGTACAGAAATCGTTAGGGCTTAGGTCAGGACTGTATAGAGGATGGTCAAGAATTTTTACTTTTTCCTGATTCAAATACTCAATCGTTTGACGCGCGCTGTTTAAGCTTGCGTTGTCGTGGTGCAGGATGATGCGTCGCTTTTAGTTAGATTTTCGATGTTCGGCGATGACTTGTGGTAAACACTCTGCGTTAACCGTTCTACGATCTTCAAGTGCAATAGTCGCAACATGGCCGGTTTTTTCAACGAATGTGACCACCACCTTCTTTGAAGTGCTTCAAGAACGAACAACGTTAGTCGGCTTTGGCTCGTCTTGAAAGACCCAGATTGTAGATTGTTGTTTGGAATCAGGATCGTAGGCATAGATACAAGATTCGTCACCACCGATTATGTCGTCTGTCGTGGACGTGATTTGACTCCCCTCGGTTGAACCTTTGCAGCTATGAATAAGAAATCCTATGGAACTGCCCTAACCACGAAAAAAGCGTGCATACCTACGGTAACCAAACACGGCCGCCTAGTGTTGTACTAGCCTTAGTTTTTCATCAAAAAGTTATAGAGAAAAAAATTCTCTATAACTTTTGCGCAGCTTAGTACTTATTCCATTTCCTAGTCCGATAAGGTTGTTTTGTCTTTTGTGACATGAAGAAATCCTAAAGCGAGTGGGAGAAGAAAAACGTAAGAACACAAACCAAAACAAAATTTGTGCTATCGAAAACATCTATGTGCATACATATTGAGTACTGACAACATTGTTTCATAGCCAGCATTTTTATCACAATCATGATATTCTTTATTCTTGACATTCCACAGAGACGTTACCGTGGAAGAGCCACGCTTCGGCATAAATGGGCCGGCTCGACCGAAATGATACCATGGCTTCACAGAAAACCGGTGTGAAATAGTGCTTGCGCTGTGTTTCGCCGTGTGGGCGAGGATACTGTATAATAGTAGTAATATTTTTGAGTAAGTTATAAACTTTGCACATTTTAACTGACTTCATAAGAAGGTAACCTCTATGCACCTTCCTTATAAGATTTCTACACCACCCGAAGGTTGACTGGAAGAGAATGCCTTGGGCATTAAGTCCGCCAATGTACATATTTAGTGCATAAAGTTAATAAATAAATACCGAAGGGACATACCCCCCTAAAGGCCGGCAACGCACTTCTGACGTCTCTGGTGTTTCAGGTGTCCATGGGCGGCGGTAATCACTTACGGCGGCGATACGTATGTTCGTTTGCCCGCCTATTCCATAAAAAAGACGGTAATTCTCTATATCATTGTATACATTCGACGATAAACTCTCTTTCCTTAAGTGTTTGATTAATGACATTGTTAGTAACAGTGTCGACCAGATTTGAAGCAAGCCGTCAGAAGGGCTCGTCAAAGAGCCACCTGCGGTCGAAGATCAGGCCCTCAGATACTTCATCTGGCCTGATCCTCCGATTCCCTGACGACGGAACATCAATCTCCTGCTCCCCGTTGTCTCCGACCGAGAAGGCCATCGATTTTTTTTTTATGATCAAGCTACCAAAATGACTCTACTCTGCCTGATGGAAAGCATAAGTAGAATCCAAAAGTGGTGGTCACTATCCTCAATGCGAACGTGGACAGAGCAGCATAGTGACCCACACTATGGCGGCCTAGTAAGATGCTTTTTCACCCCGCTTAAAGGACCCGGGATCATAATGGGATGGGAACACGTGCGGTGGCAGTGAGTTCCATGTTTTAATCGCCGGCGCAAGAAGGAAGAACCGAAACGTTGCGTTCGAAAGCGTATGTCTTCTACTCTAAAAGGGTGACTGCGAAGGCCAGCACGTGTTGTCCTGTAGAGGAATGGAGAAGGAGGGATCAGTTGGAAGAGCTCTTCAGAACACTCCCCATGATACGATGGTGGCAACTTGCCCTTACCAAGGGCTGGCGACGCCCTTGCTCAAAAGTATGAATGTGATTTTGTTCTTTATATGAACCATGAAGATCGAAGTTATGCGGGTGTGTTATATGACCTAGGAAAATGAAATATCGAAAATCGATCTAGCTAAGTTTCAATTTTAGAAAATTTATCAAAAAAAATACGGAGCAAAGCTGTGTTATCCCGGTACTGTTTATTTATGCGAAATACTTAAAAAAGAACGTACTCTACAACGAAAAAACTTAAATATCCAAATCTCTAATTCACCATTTTTTGGCTGATATGCAAATTGTGGATGTGGATGGCCAGTTCAAAAAACATCAGTCGCAAGACTAGCAAGATAATATGACTCCTGCGGATTCCTTCAGAGGACTATACTATTTCATTCCAATTTTTATTGTTTCATCTCGCTCAATCGTTCTCTTTATTATTGATTGTGCCGATGTCAGCGTCAGCCTTCTCTATAAAGGCCATTTTGATACCTGCATAAAATTTTGGTTTGAGTAAAGACTAATGTATAGATCTCTGCATTTCGTTCCTTCGCCGTATGAGAAAATTAGATTAAAAGTAACAGACGAAAAGTTATGCCGATTGAAAATGTTGTTTCCACTGTTATAAGTATTAATACATGACTTTTTTGTTTAATATGCAGTACATTATACGAAGAAATGATTTCTATAATAAATTTTAGCGTACATAATATGTAATCAAATTAAAATCTATTTTTAAACAGAGTTTTAATTTGTCGCAAACTATTTAATTCTTAGGCAGTTGGTTCAAAATTGATAAATATATAACATGTAACTATTTCTACTCTACAGTACAAATCAAAACCAAGTTATTCTGAACACTTTATTTGTTTTTATATAATTATACACATGAATGTAAACAAGTTCTTATGTCAATTAAACAACCATTACGGTTATGGTATACAGTATATGAATTATAAGAATTAAAGCAACTTTGATTACAAAAAATGCATAAAGCACGAGGTGAAATTTAATCAAGGCCGACGTCATCGTCCGTTGGTGGTTTGGGTCCTGAACCTGGACCGCCAGGGCCGCCGCCAGCGCCGAAACCTGCAATTTCATATTTATATATATTTACAATCTATACTAATATATAAAGCTGAAGAGTTAGCATGTGTGTGTCAGGAACTACTGGTCCAATTTGAAAAAATATTTCAGTGTTAGATAGGCCATTTATCGAGAAAAGCTATAAGGCTACATTTCATCACGCTAAGACAAATAGGACCGGAGTATCAATGAAGAATGGTATTAAAACGGGTGAAAATTATTACGCTACAGGCAATAGGAGACGTAAAAAAGGTTGCGTGGATCAGCTAGTAAAGTAAATAAGTATCGCGGTAAAAATAATGTTTAGTAGTAGCCTATATTTTTCCTCAAGAATCAAAGGATCTCCGTTCAGAAATGAACACCAGTCACTTTTTTTGACGTCATTCTTTAAACTGATATATGTACCTAACTTTTTATATGTTAACCGATTACAATAAAACACTAAAATTTAAGTGAAGTTTATTAGGTATATTAATGAAAACTTCTGAAAAAAAAAACTGTTCGTTTGTGCGTGCTAATCTCTAGCACGCCCAAACGAACAGACAAGATTTCTAAATACTTTTGTTTTGAGTTCTGTTAATTTAATGAAGAAACCCTTCATTCGTTTTTTCTTCACTGTCTTTAACGTACGATCAACCTGTTACAATTTTATGTTTAGAGAAGCGAAGTCGAATCGCAAATGTAACGCTATACGTAATAGATTGCTATTGATACGTATGGTAGTACAAAAGTTAAGAATGTAAAACAAAAAAGTTCTTTCTAAAATTACCTGGGAATCCACCAGAGAACGGGTTATTGCCTCCCTTGCCTAGTTTACTCTGCAGTTTTTCTATAACGGCTGCGATTTTAGGGTTGTTCTGGTATTTTACGAAATTAGCCGGGTTTGCAGATACATCCTGGAATGCTGCAGCCACTTCTGGATCCTACAAATTTGACGTAAATTAATCTTATATGCTGATAAAAATGATTAGTCATCGTGTATAGTAAAAGAAAATAAAAAGAACTAGTTTTTGTCGCATATATGTCGGTATTCGTCGTAAATAGTAGCCTATGTGATATTTTGATGTATAAAGCTATATATTACTGTAAACTTTGATCTAAATCCGTTTAGTAGTTTTTCCATGAACGAATATCCATTCTTACAATCTTTCGAATTAATATTATTATAAAATTCTTATAATTTTATCCGCGGGAATTAGGACAGGATCATAATACCTGGAAAGCAGCCATGATATCTTGGTCGAATAGCAAATTGCTGAAATCTTGCGGGTTGATCCCTGCGCCGGGGAAACCGCCAGCTCCTGGAGGTGGTGCGGAGCCGGGGAAGCCGCCCGCTCCCGCTCCAGCTCCCGCCTGCTCCGCCTCGGCCTGCGCCCGCGCCGCCCGAGCTCGAGCCTCCTGCGCCTTGCGAGCACGACGCACCTTCTCGCGGTGCTACGGACATTTCATTTCACTTGGTGAACATTTATTATTCCAGTCTAATTGGATGTAGTGTGGATAAAATCTACTCAAGATAGTTAAACACTGATATCTACTTTTTAAACGACTTCAAAAAAAGGAGGAGGTTCTCAATTTAACCGTATATACTGTTTTTTAATGTGTGATCGCAGATAACTTCGTTGTTTATAAACCGATTTTGGTGGTACCATGATAAGGACACTAAGATCTGATAAAGGCATCCAAGAGAAATCGAGTCGAAACTTGAACTCGTTTTTTTTTTATTTAAAATTTTACTTGTTAACACGCTTTTTATTAGCTTCACATGTTTGTACGTATGTTTGTTTGTAACCGATTTTTTTGTACTTGAAATTGACCCACTTCAAATGTTCAGATTTCACTTAAACTTAGTAGACTTATCGAGGTCTGATGACAATACAATAATTAAAAAAAGGTGTTTTTTTTAAGTATATTAATTACGTTTCATGTTTTAAAACTAAAGTAGGTATACGAGATTTAGGTGTCTAAAAGTGATCTCCAATAGTTGGGGAAGCACAAGAAATAAAATCTTAATTGTTGTACATGCATGATGTATTAGTACACATACAATACACATAAAAATCAATTTTAAAATAATCAGTTTCGATTTAAGAAACACGAAAGAGTAGAGGCCATTAAATTTATGTATATTTTATTATGACCTCTTCTCTCTCCTCCACTGGGATGAAGCATAGGTGATCAGACACCGATTGTTATGTTTATAGATTACATGTTACTCATCGTTTTATATTTTTTTATTGTTTGTTGACTTTAATTACTCTATGTAGTCCCCATACTTCACTCAGGTGGTGACCCTAGGCGAAGGACAGACCTATTCCTATATATAATATCTCTTTACCTCTCTCTCTTCCTTCCTACGTTGAAAACTAAGCTTGTGTTGACGTAGTTTTTCAGCATTCGGTTTCACTTCGTTGAGCCACTCATTAGATTGATCGTCATAATCAATTTTCAGAGATTCACATAGATCGTGGCTTGCCTCTTCGAACTTGCCTAGCAATCTGAAAAAATATAAAGTTGTTAAAGACGTGTTTTTTTTTCCTCTGTTTCTTCAACATCTGCTTGTCCTCGTTCTCATTTATTTTGTAGCTGGCGGGATGTTTTGTTTTACATTCTACTCTATTGTTCGGTTCAAGAACGCGCCGGCTAAAGTATTCTAAGCAACCGCACGATAATCAATCTATATGCTATGTTTAGCGACGAATGTTCAGCCTTGATTCTTCCTCGTAACACTATCATTTCGTAATTCTACTACTTACTGCTTCTATTTCCCTTACGAGTTCTGTTTTTTGCTACTCGTATACCTTGTAATTTTGACAGTGACTTTAATGCCTGCCTCTTTAATTTGTTTTATTGAATTCTTAGTTAGAATTTATTTTAAATATTTTATTTAAGTGATTAATACGAAGTGTTCGTAGTGGTATTTTTATCGATAGATAATGATTTTTATTGGTTTGAAACTTGAGATAAAGTTTATGTTATTTTGGGTTTTTACTTTAGTTTATAAATCTTTCTATTATTTTAAAAATAAATATGTATATATTAAAAAGAGAGAATGGTGTAGAGATTCAAGTTTTACCTACTCACTTTCCTTCCTTATATGAAGATTAAGTTTTAGGACTAACAGATTAATAATTATGTCAAGAGGCGGTTGCTCCTGCCTTTGAGGCATAAATACAGCTGAGAATAAACCGAGTTGGAGCCAAGTCGTGAATACTTTTATTTCATTATTTGGCTCTGTTAGTAATAAGTAACACGCAACATATTTTGCATACCTTACTTCAGTAACCTGCTAAAATTTTCAATCGAGTGTCCAATCTACTTCTATAAACATGTTGTCAAAGAAGACATTTGTAGTGAGATGATTAAATATAGCTATCTTTTTCTGTAACGTGCTGCTTCGTATCTTTCGTACTATTCGATTTTTTTTTTCGATTCGGGTTCGATTCCCGGGTCGGACCAAATGTTTGTATGATCTACAAATATTTGTTTCGGAGTTTGGGTGTGTTCTATCTATAATATGTATGTATTTACAAAAAAAACAAAGTAAATATGTATTTGTATCAGTTGTCTAGTACCCCATAACACAAGCTCTGCTTATCTTGGGACTAGATGGCGTTGTGTGTTTAGATGTCCGAAATATTTATTATTATTATTATTATTCATCAGTAAAATTTGTCAATGCATGCAGTTTTAGACCGCACAGCCGGCACGGCACAGATTTCAGCGCAAATTATTACGTACGTAATAATATGAACACAGAAACAATGTTAACAGAGGAATGCGTTTTGTTACTGCAGTTCTTACAACTTTTTGAGCAGAAATAAAATACTTTTAGCACTGTTCTAGAAAGATGATAAATACATGAAAATAATTAGAATGATTTACTTAATAAACGGTATAAATCTTATAACCATCCATTACATATTAATAAAAATTTGAGGTCTACTGATCTACAAAAAAGCTTCTTTAACACTTACCACAACTAAATTAAAAAAAAGAAATTACTTTGACAGTTATGATAGAATCATTTAACTATTTTACTAATTGTATGTACCTGTAAGCTCGTCCACGGAATTTATAAGCAGCGGCACTATCGCAGTTCAGTTCTAGAGCTCGCGTGCAGTCTTTGATACATGCATTAGGTTTGTTTAGCTTAAGGTACACCTGAAAATAATAGTTATGGCACTGTCGTCAATACAACTGACGATATTTTTTGTAAGAAATAGTATTAAAACTATTGTTTATTAGAGTTTCGCTTGATATAAAAATCATTGGAACAATTTTTTTTCCAATGACTTTTTCATGCTGCCTATTTTAGCTCCACCTCTAGTGCGACAACTGACTCTCACTTTACTGATTTCTGAACATTAAACAACTGTTTGAAATAAAATTAATTTGGTATAAAATTCTTATAAAAATTACAGCGCTACCTCCCATAGTATATGTATCTATGTCCCACCATAGCGCCTACACTATTGAACTGATTTTATTGAATGAGGTGCCAAAAGATTTGCAATAATGACTGCTTCGGCGCACTGCGTAAGCGACTGTTGTGTATATGGTCTCGGGTTTGATTCCCGGGTCGGACCAAATGTCTGTATGACCTGTAAATATTAGTTTCGAAGTTTGGGTGTTTTCTATGTATAATATGTATTATTTACAAAATAAAAGTATATTTGTATTTATACCAGTTATCTAGTACCCATATTAAAGTGTACAATACTTGTGAAAAAAATGTTTAAAAGGCCAGACTGATACGGGTTATTATATAAATACTACCAAAATAAATTACGTAGTTGGGTAATAGCTTTAAAAACTTTTCTTGTAATAGAGGAATCCAGCTTACGCCTTAGTTAAATATACTTAAATGTATCAGCTGTCTAGTACCCCATAACACAAGCTCTGCTTATCTTGGGACTAGATGGCGTTGTGTGCTTAGTTGTCCAAAATATTGTTCAAAAAATATATACTTAAATGAAAAGGTTCATTAAGAATTCAAAAAATTCGAAAAATCTATGGAAATCAATTAAACAGATCTGTAACATGTCACACAATCTTACATCACCTATAGAACTAACAAAAAATCATTCTAATCCCGTTACGTCGCTTAATATTTGCAACCAATACTTTTCAAATATTGGAAGAAAGTTAGCAGATGATATTATAAATAAACTGAATGTTTCAGAAATCTCCCTTGCCTCAGCTTACACTTCTTCTAATGCAACAACTAAAGGCAATTCCTTTTTCGTTACTCCAACTGACCCTCAGGAAGTTATGAAACTTATTGACGACCTTAAAGATGACAGCTCCCCGGGCTTAGACGCTTTCTCTCCCAGATTAATAAAAGGAACTAAAAAACATATTATTGGCCCACTTACGCACATTTTTAACCTCAGCCTAAACACTGGTATCTTTCCTCAATGCTGGAAAACTGCCGTTGTCACTCCTATACATAAAGACGGCGACAGATCATCTCCTAGTAACTACAGACCGATTTCTCTTTTAAGCATATTCTCTAAGCTCCTGGAAAAAATTGTAAACAAAAGGCTAACCGACTTTCTCGAAAACAATAAGTTACTCTCCGACAAACAATTTGGCTTCAGACGCAAAAAATCTACAGAAGATGCTGTAGTCACTTTAGCGAACGCGGTTTCTAAGTCTTTGGACAGCAAAGAATATTGCTTAGGAGTTTTCCTTGATTTATCAAAGGCTTTCGATACTGTGTCCACCCCTATCTTGCTCCGTAAATTAGAAACAATGGGTATACGAGGTATTGCACTGGATTGGTTTCGCAGTTACTTATCAAATCGTTATCAGTGCGTTAGGGTGGGATCCACAATTAGTGACCAGTGCTGCGTTGAGGTTGGTGTCCCCCAGGGGAGCATACTGGGCCCCACACTCTTCAGCATATATATAAACGACATTCTCAACATACCAATGGAAAACGCGGAAGTCTTGTGTTACGCTGATGACACCGTGATTATTTTTCGCAATACATCGTGGTTAAGAGCAATAGCATCCGCTGAACAAGGAATGACTCTCATTGCAAAATGGCTCGACACAAATCTTCTAACCCTCAATTTAAAAAAGACAAACTTCATCGCGTTCCACAAGACACTTGCATCAAAACTCCCAGTAGGACACACGCTGGCAATTCATTCCTGCGCCCCTGAAGATCGCTCCAACTGTGTTTGCGGTGCCATAGGACGCACATACTCTGTTCGATATCTAGGAGTCATTTTGGACGAACGCTTGACATACGGAAACCACATAATTCAATTGTCCAGTAGAATTAGAAAAACTATTTATATTTTAAAATCACTTCGTAACAGCCTAGACAAAAACAATCTCATTAGGGTCTACAAAGCACTGACACAATCGCTACTTTTCTACTGCATTCTTGCTTGGGGTGGTGCTGCTAAAACCAAAATGATACATCTAGAAAGAGCCCAACGAGCAGTTTTAAAAGTGATGCTACGAAAACCTTTCAGATTCCCAACAAACGACCTGTACAAAGAATGTAAAGTACTAAGAGTACGTCAAATCTTTATTTTGAAAATAATAAAATCTATGCATGAGGAAATTTTAAATACTTCTACTTTAATCAGTCTAAACCAGCGCCGCGTATATCAAACTCCACTTCCAAACATTAATACCACCTTCATTAAAAGACAGCCTATCTACCTCCGCCCTAAGGTGTACAACAAAGTTTGTCAATTACACACACATATTATTAGGTTATCAACGAGAGAAGCAAAGCGACTGGTCACAGATTGGCTGCTGAATCTTTCTTATGATGAAACGGAACTGATTCTTCCAAATCTTAGGCAATAACGGCAAAACATAACACACTCACAAACACACACGCATACACTGACACACACGCAAACTCGCATCCAAACATATCCACTCTTACACACGAAAACACTCTCAACACAATGAACACAGTTATCCCACATAACTAAAGTGGTATTATTATTTTAACTTCTTTTTATTTTTTTATTAGTCTTAATTTGTCTGTTCTTAATTTATATTGTTTTTATATTATTTTCTATTACAACCAAATTCTGTCCTTGTCTTAGTGATGATATGGTGCTAATTTCTGATTAATTCTAACTACAAACAATTTTCAGTCTTTTGAACATCACAAATTTTTTAGTTTCATTTCTGGTTTTGTTTGGAGAGATCTTGGAACATCGGAATTAGCACCAATCATTATTGAATGATCTGCTCTTGGTTGCCGCGACACAAGCCTTGAGCTTAGTGCGGAAACCGCCGATAAGTTTAAATTGTAAATTGTTTCTGTACAAATAAATAAATAAATAAATATACCTAAATATACCTAAATAAATTTAATTGTATAGTATTACTAGTTACTAAAAATGTATCACCTGTCCTCTCTTTGCAAATAGAAGAGCACTTTGGGGGTTGAGCTGTATAGCTTCACTGTACAATTTAATGGCTTCGTCGAATTGTTGCTCTGAGAAAGCCTTCATAGCTTGTGTCCTCTTCTCATCTGATTGGTCCCTTTCTTCATCTGTCACTTCCTTCGAGTCATCACCCATTACCTGTAAGTCTTCAAGTGCATCTCCTTCAATGACACCTGAACAGAAACAGAACATGAGACATTACTTTAAAGACTACTAAACAATATGTACGAGCAGTTTTTATTAACTGCAGATCTGCTTAGTTTGGAGTCATTTAGCCTATAACCAGCAGGCGATCAACACGCTTTTAACGATACCTCATTTGTACTGTTCTAATAAGTAGTTGAGCAGCTATGAGGGAACAGATGAACATACATACATACATATCCTGTCCAAATCATAACCCTGGGTGAAACTTGAAAAAAAAAAACATTTTTTTTGGTGTATATAACGTGTGTCTCAGCGCCGATTTTAAATTTTAAACATTTATTCGTATATCTCGACAATCAGCGGAGCTAGCGGGACGGCGGCGGTAGCGTTCGGGGAGGATTTAGTAGTAGTGCGGATTTTTCAGTAGCCATGTAGCAATGGTTTGGCGCTCACCGCGTGTACGCAGTTGAGGCTTATTTATGCAAACGAGTTTTCGTTGAGTAAAGCGCTGTGCTTCACTCAACGAAAACTCGCAAGTTTTGTAATCACTTTCAAATCCACCGTTTAAGTAATGAATGCCCTGAGTATTCAGTTAATTAAGTCATGGGTAAGCAAAGCTTAGAGCGACAGGATTTAATTTGAATCATTCAATTGCCCCTCGAAATAGACCTGTGTGATCGATTAAAAACATCAACCGCGTCGCCGAGCATCCATGACTATCAGTTATAAAACTTATTGCCATTTTGAAAGTCCATCGTTCAAGTATTCAACGAATCTTAGACTTAAATCATAGGGCCATATATCTCCGAGAATAACCAAGGTGCAGCAATTACAGTGACTAGCGAACGGTATAACTACATGTTTTATAATTTTTTTGTAACGCTTCCAAAAGAAGATGATGTAGACGAGTCAGGTGTATGGTTTCAGCAAGATGGGGCCACAGCCCACACAGCTATTGTCTCCACGGACTCACTAAGAGCATTATTTCCAGGAAAAATCATAAGCCGCTTTGGTGACGTATCGTGGCCACCCAGGTCTCCTGACTTAACTCCAGCTGACTTTTTTAATGGAGTTATCTTAAAGTAAGAATTTTTGATACCTATCTTTTAAATTTGGAGCACCTGAAGTTTAAAATAACTACAGAAGTGAGGACCATATCAGTTAAGGTTCGGCGACGTGTCTTTGCAAATTCGCCAGTCCACTTTAAAGGCTGCATTTACCGTAATGGAAGACACCTTGATAGTGTAATATTCCGTACATAAAATCCGCACTAATAAACTATTATTTACTGCAATTACAACATTATAAATATCATGATCTTTGTTTTTTATAAATATTCAGTATAAAAACGGCGCTGAGACACCTTTTCCATGTGTATATACATTTATTTTAATATTACAAACACTCCAATTTTATTTATTTATATAGATATTGTTATTATTTTTTTCTGCACAGTACACATTATAAATGTGGTGTTTACCGGTAATTGTTTGTTGCACTTGAATTAATTGTATGTTTACTACTATTTATTATTCATGCATCTATTGTCTACCCGTCTATGTCATTTACCATAGCAGAGCCACGCTTCGTCATGAATGGGCCGGCTCGACCGGAGTGATACCACGGCCTCACAGAAAACCGGTGTATAATAGTGCTTGCGCTGTGTTTCACTGAGTGAGTGAGGATACCGGAGGCCCAAAACCCAAACCCTCTCCCCCTATCTCCCCTCCCTACCCCCCAAAGGCAGGCAACGCACTTGTGACGCCTCTGGTGTTTGCAGGTGTCCATGGACAGCGGTAATCGCTTACTATCAGGCGATACGTTTGCTCCTTTGGCAGCCTATTTCATAAAACAAAATAATAATAGTGTAAAATAATGTCGGCAAGGCAAATAAATTACCTTCCATATCCAATTCCACATCAGATTCAGGTGCAGATTCCTCTCCAGATGAAGCATTTGTTTCTTCCGCTTTGGTATGAGGAGCAGCACTAAAAGTAATAATTTACATCACAACATTTAAATCGTGTTTAAAATTACTTTCTACCAATATTTTATCATTACTGTGTACCAGTATAAGAAGAGAGTACCTTAGCAATTAAAATATATACTTAAATAAACTGCCACACACAATGTTCACGGATTAAAAACAAGATATATCTGTGATTTGTTTCAGTATTCTTTCCAGAGTAAGTCTTTGAAGTCTGACATGTAAAAATATCTATACAAGATTTACTTACAAAAGGAAATATAATTTATAGTACCTGGGCCGAATATGGCCAGCCATATTTTCTATATGGCCTCATTTGATTATTCCAAACACCAAACCACCTGCTAGTCGCTCAGCATTCATTAAAGTGAAACACGCTCTTGAGGTTATTAAAACAAGTCTTGGAAGATAATCACACTATGAATAAACCTGAACGCATTATTAATATTGATAAAAAGGGTTGCCAGCTTAATCTGCACAAATCACTAAAGATTTAGCTGAATGTGGATCCAAGAGAATACATTTAGTAGCACCAGAACATGGCGAAAATGTCACAATGTTACATGTGAGGCCATATTTACGTCCCCCATCAGAAATATGGCCAATTTAATTTTTTTTTTAAACTGTTACCTTACAACTTACTTACTACCGTAACTTACTTACTTACAACTATAACTTGTTTAATGTCTTTGTATTTCATTGCATTTGTGTTGTTTGATAAGTGCTAAAACTTGTTTGTTTTAGCTTTATTAAAAGAGGATGACAAACCTTAAAGTGGCCATTTTCGACCCAGGTACCTTCGTTGGATAATTGTAGGTGTGATATTGACTAAGATACTCCAATTGCAGATAATTTATTCTACCTAACATGTATACCTGTTTCATAATATGCTGCTTAAATAAATAAATAATTAAATCATGTTTAAATTTTGTATGATGAAATAACTATACAAATTAAACAATATGGACAAATTAACTTTTTTTTTTAATTGAAATATTTTTTTTTACTAATATGATTCTAAGGGGTAAACAAGTAGACAAGTCACAGGTGTTTAAAAAAAGATCATGTGCTAAAATTACTGTTGAATATTGGTACTACTTAGACCCAACTATAACTAACACCAATACATTTCTTTACTCTTCTCTTCTCTTGTACTAAACTATAAAGAAGACCATAGAGGACATTGTATTTTTCATACTTTGAATCCTTAAAATGATCTATAACCATCACTTCATCATTACTCGATGACAGAGTATCTCAAATATTAACTATATATTCATCCATTATACACTACTTTCCCTACAATTTCAACTTATACACCAAACACTGACAGGCAACTTTTGTGTTTGAATAATTAATCAGTCATGATACGATTAAAAACGTATGGCTAAGACATGTCAAATTGCTCTAAATGAATAATTCAATAATTCTAAAATCTTTGTAAAGACTACAAGTGTAAACTTGTAGTGAAAATTATGAATTGAAATATCCATTATCAACTTACTTATCACCGGACGGAGACGAGTTTGGTGCTTCAAATGTTGCGGCCCGAGGAAGTACGACACCGAGCGATACTAAGTAATCTTTAAAGAAAGTTAGTTTAGGATGATGTAGGATTTGAGGATTCCCTGAACAGAAGTCCACAAACGCCTTCAGTTGTGCAAGCTTTTCGTCGTCGAATGGACAGCTCATTTTTCTGGATTATCGCTGATAAAGCTACCGGCGAAAAAATGATTACATGTAGCTATTTTACTAATTCAACATTAAATAAGATAGCGAAACCATGAAGTAAAGTGTAAAATATAATTATAGCAAGTTTAATACAGCTAAAATTTACTCACTCTCAATTAAAATATTAAAACACCGTATTGCATCCAGCGCACAAAACAAATAAATTGACACCTCGTTGGAAACGGAATTTTCTGGCCTTTTCTATGAGAATCACAATCAATCACATCATTCACAACACAGATAAAATATTTACACACTTAGAGCATATATATCAAAAGGGCAGCCGAACGGGCGGAAAGCGTAATCGGAGTAAAGAGGGAGAGACTGAGTTTGGGTAGTGTCTGTCTCTCTCACGCAAACTTCTGATTGGTGGACGCGCATACCAATTTACATGACTGATTTAGAGGGAAATACGCCAACCAATCCAGACAGCACAACAGTAAAAACAAAAATATGTTATACAATCTTTTCATAATAATTTGAATACAATTATTTTTTAAATTACTTTCATCATCATCATGATGATGAAATTACTTTCCCTGAAATAAATTACAAAAAGACAAGATCATTTATTTTATTATTCAATTCTATCAGACAAACGTCGAACTTAGATTACGTACCGATGGATACATTCATGGCGGGGTCGACTACGATATGACAGTTTTTTTTTTATGTAGGAACCTGAAAAAATGACTCTACTCTGCCTGATGGAAAGCATAAGCAGAATCTGCAGTATCCAAGAGTGGTGGTTAAAGGACTCATTGCGAATGCAGACACTGCAACAATGCAGCATGGTGACACTATAGCGGCCTAGTGATGCTTCTGCAGCATTGGGCCTCTGGTCTCGCACTCACCAACGAAACACGACAGGACGATCGCTGTCATTTTACGTTGATTTTCTGTGCAAGGGTAGTATCTCCCTGGTTGAGCTAGCCCGTTCGTGCTAAAATCAGCGTGGATCTACTATCTTTATCTTAAATTTTAATATCTAGCCAGTTACGTTTTACTGCTTAGGTCCACCTTTAGCGAAATTTTTTAACCAAAACAGCCTCTAAAAAGAATTTATACTGAACCACACTCCAACATCCGAATACTTAAAAACAACGTGGTCCTTAATACTCTTGTTTTATTTTCGAATGTCATAAAACCCTTTAAGGGGGAGTAAGGGGGATCGGAACTACCATCTTATCCGACTCAAGTGTCAACCCCTCCTGCACGCATCGACGGACGGCGGCGACCAATAGGTTTCCGTGGTGATCCCCACTAGATAACTGACGGGGCTTTGGCGACCGAGCAGTGGCGGTATAACCATACTCCTGGCCAACACCTGGTTAGAAGAGGCTTCAGTGGCCTTGGGGAGTTAATTTCTTCAAAAAGTCCAGCAGGAACCAAATTGATTATATATGTGTCAACTATAGATACCGCGACGCAGTAACGAGTGTTAAAATGTACCCTGGCGCAAACATAGAGTCAGACCACAATCCTGTGGCAATTACAATTAGGTTGAAACCTCAACGTGTGCAAAAAGCAATGCTTAATAAGGTTTGGAATGTCCAGAGATTCAAGGACGAGGAAGTTGTAAAACACTTCTTGGGAAAAATGTACGACTCACACTGGGAAATTATTAAAACAGCACTTACAAAAGCGGCAACATAAGCACTGAGGTACAGAGTATGGAAGAAGGAACAACACTGGATCACTAATGAGATTTTAGACTTATTTGATAAAAGATGCATGCATACTTTACCCTCTTCTATTGAACTTATACTCAAAGGATATTCTTACAAAGATACTACGCGTTAAAAGAGAGAATACGCGTTAATGGACAGCTGGTCAATAATATAAGATATGCAGATGCTCATCGCAAACTCAGAAGCCGGGTTACAATCTCTCTTAGATGAAGTGGCAACTGTGGGATATGGGAGAAGCTATGGGATTGTCAATGAATGCTAATAAATCAAAGACAATGGTTATAGCGAAAACAACGATGCCCACTCCAAATATAAAGCTTCGAGAGTAAAATTGTAAAGCGTGAATAAATTTAAATTTCTTGGCCGCTATTTTACGAGTAACTTAGACCATTTCGAAGCAATAAAATGCTGAATAGGACAAGCTTAGACCGCTTTCTTCAAAATGTCCAAGGTTCTATACGACCCAAAAATCCCATTTTCTTTGAGGCACCGCGTCATGAAATGCTATGTTTGATCCATACTGCTATATGGGTGTGAGGCGTGGGTCCTAAGAAATGACATATGTAACCGCCTGCAAGCCTTCAAGATGTGGTTATTGCGAAGGATGTTCAAAATATCGTGAACTAGCTTTACATCCAACGTCAAAGTGCTGGAGCGAGCCAAGTGCAAGAGTGAACTGATGTCTAATATCGTAAACAGGAAAGTGGCCTTCTGTGGACACATACATGAAGCTTCTTTTTGAAGGAAAATACCTGGCAGGAAGGTACCAGGTCGACCAAGAAGAAAGTGGATAGATGGCATCAAGGCCTGGACTGGACTAGAAAAATATCACCAATTAAAAGAGGCCACTCGTGATAGCGACCTCCAAACTTTTTTTTGAAGATGGCTCCCAAAGATGATGATTAAACCTTGAACCATATGGATATTCCTCCAATAGATATAAAAGACATGATAATTTGATCGAGACTGATTAGTAGCTGTCCATACCACATTTCTATCACTGCACCTCGTCCAAATTGGCGCTAATTTTAATTTCACCACTACTAACCTGCTAACTGATCAGTTTTAGCAGATTATATCACCACCAGCTGTTGCCCGCTTTATCGTGCCAAATAGTAGCCTATGTGTTATTCTGATGTATCACTGTATCACTGTATGTGTGTATATATTGCTGTTCAGCTATATTACTGTAAAGTTTCATCCAAATTCGTTCAGTAGTTTTAGCGTGAAGAAGTAACAAACATACACACTCACAAACTTTCGCCTTTATATATTAGTATTATGATTACTTTTAACATTTTGTTTTCTTGCTTTATTGCAGAATGAAAATGTGTTTACCTTGGATTGCGAGTCCTGTTTATATTGCGGGTACCACAGCCAAACGACCCTCTTCTAGTAGACATTGGAACATTCTGAAATAGTTTTTTCTAAAAGATTCCATTAGTTCCACTCCTAAGTAACTAATGGGTCAAAATCTGAATTGAATGATAATAAAAGTTTATCAAATGAGATGCACTATATGGCTGTCGATGAGGGCAAAGTTCGAATATAGTTTTTGATACTTAATAACTAATCTGAAAATAATACTAAAAATCTATATTTTGAAGTTCTGAGAGTTTTTTTAACAATATTGGGCCCAGAAGTAAGGCAACAAAATATTAATGAAAATTTTTTGCAACGAATCCATCATTACATGAGGCTACTGGTTCGATCGGTAGCGGAGTGTTTTGTGAGATGTGCCTCTTTTCAGCCACTTTCGAATGATCTGGTTGAAAACATGATTAAATAATATTAACTTTTAAATAAAACCGACTTCAATATACTGTATTCTTCATTCTTTAATTTTCAACCTTAGGAGTGAAAATTCTTATTAATGAGAGCAAAGGAAAAGTATGTTTCCATTAAAAAGATCTTTCGATTTTGTTTATGGAGTCTAACTATAAAGGAAACTGGAACTTTGAAAGACCGCGACAAGTAGAGATTTTTTTCTTTTTGAACTGGTAACCCACTTCAAACACAAAAACAAGTATCGTCAAATTAATGTTAGAATAGTAATTACCTCCTCTGTTAACGTGACCTTTTTTATTTTTCGACACATTCGAGGGAAGGAAAGCACTCGTCCTTTATGCCACATAGCTTTTTAATGAATGGTATTATTAGGGTACGTTTACCGGTTGTTGGCCACAGCTATAATTAACGTAGCCAGATTTTTCCCTACTTTTGTGTCCGTCGATACGCTCTGTTAGTTTCACCGAGTTAGCTGTAGCTTATGATAAAAGTAGATAAATGTAATATAATGTGATATTTTGGGTAAACAAATTAATAGTTAATCTAATAATGGTAAAGACAATAACTCTTATATCATCATCATCAGCCTATCGCAGTCCACTGCTGGACATACATAGGCCTTTCCAATTACACGCCACTTAGTTCAATCTTGGGCTTCGTGATGATCTGCGCAAGGCGGCTGGCAGGAGCTGGATGCAAGAAGCCCACGATCGAACTCTTATGTATAAGAATAAAATGTATGTAGTTCGGATGCTAAAAGAATAGAAGATCAACATTGGGTGCATGACAGTTTACTCTTCATAAAAAGTGTTATTTATTTTAAAACTTGCAATAATAATATTAAGAAAGTCAACAATCAAATATTCATCACGTAATGAAATAAGCTCTGTTGAGACGTGGAGATGTAACGTAATGGGAATACGCCAGTACATATTCTTATCTATGATGGGAATGCCTAAGTCGAGAAAATTCATAGTTCAAGATACTTAGTAGTTCGATTTGTCTCTGTAGATGGAGCTGAAGTATAATTTAGAGTTTATAGATCTTGGGGACATCCATTTATTTGTTTTATTAGATAGATAAGGCATATCTCCATTAAATAACTTTAAAAATATTTTTTCGAACCATGAATCAAGTTTAGTTACCTTTAAATATTAGTCCGCGATTTAGGCCATACTAATATATAAGATTATGAATTCGAAATTAACTCTGTCTATCTGTCTATTACGGTCTCACGACTAAACCGTTGCACCCATTTCAATGACATTGGACATGGAGATTTAATATTATGTACCTCCTTTTTTCTTGAGGAAGGACATGGGCTATTTTTTCCTACGAGCTGAGCCGCGGAGGCAAATGCTATTTATGTATAAAAAAGTAACATTAACGTTCCAAGAAAAACAATATCATTGGAAGTTTGGTTAGAAAATAAAGTTTTGACGTAAAATCCGAAACGATACACCAAAACTTGTTTGTTAATTAACCAGTAATCGTTCTGTAGTTACTATGGTATTCCTAATAAATTAATTACTTGTTAATATCGTCTATTACTCATAACTAATATAATAGTTAATAGATTCAACAATCTGTTAGTACTTACTTGTAAATGAGCCAAAGAGGTAGCATCTAACATTTTAAAATAAAAAAAAGAAATTGTTATAAATTTTAGTCGCAGTCTTTAATTGAAAAGTATAATAATAACCCAATAGGGAATATTGTGTAGATCGGAAATGAGAACAATGATTTATAAAGGAGCGGGTACATTTGTATTCTTATTAGGTAAGTAAAAATTTAATATAAATTATTTGAGTCTTTTGATCTGGAAGCGAGAAGCCGAAGATCGAACCGAAAGGCGTGCAATTGGAGATTGCCTATATCTAGCAGTGGACTTAGAGAGTACCAAACGGGCTGTTTTAAGTTTTCTCTCTCTTTGGAGTGTTGTTGTGTTGCGTAGTTTGCTACATTTATTTACAATAACCATGGAATGTGATGAATTCATCACCACATAATTATATTAAGGTTACAATTGTGAATTTTTCAGTCTAGATTTTATTTTACCTACTTACTTCTAGTGAGAGCTCCACTTTTTATTCTCAAACGTAGTCATCTTCTTAGACTTCGTTACTTTTTATGTACATGGACAATTATTACACTACTAGCTGACCCACGCAACCACGCTTGTGTCTTCTATTGCCCGTCGCGTGATAATTTTCCCCCGTTTTTGAACCATTTTTCATTGGTGCTCCACTCCTATTGGTCTTAGCGTGATGATATATAGCCTATAGCCTTCCTCGATAAATGGGCTATCTAACACTGAAAGAATTTTTCAAATCGGACCAGTAGTTCCTGAGATTAGCGTGTTCAAACAAACAAACAAACTCTTCAGCTTTATATATTAGTATAGACTAGCTGACCCACGCAACCTCGTTTGCGCCTTATATTGCCCGTAGCGTGAAAAATTCCCCCGTTTTTGAAACATTCTTCATTGTTGCTTCGCTCCTATTAGAAGTAGCGTGATGATATATACCCTATAGGGTATAAAAAAAGGCTATAGCCTTCCTCGATAAATAGACCATCCAACACCGAAAGAATTTTTCAAATCGGACCAGCGGTTCCTGAGATTAGCGTGTTCAAACAAACAAACAAACTCTTCAGCTTTATTTATTAGTATAGATAATAAACTAAAACAAATTAACTTTATCCGTAGACGTAATGTAAATGATATTTTTCCTAGTGGTGGCTTAAGGTTGAACTTTATCTCTTATTCCGTTACAGTTTTTCTAGAAATAAAGTTTCTCGATGCACAAGTTACCGACAAAGGCGGTAATCAAGAGGACGAAATAACTTCAGTTGATTCGAGGTTTTTCGACCGCGGTGGCCGTCGCAATCCAAACTTGCGAAAACCAGAAAGAAACGGCTACCCGCCGAGTAATTATCCTGGGAATTCCTACTTCCCTAATGGCAATCAGGTAAGATTTTATTTGGAAGTATTTAATCAACAAAGAAATAAGAAAAGAGGAACTTTTGTTTTGCAAATACAAGATTAAGTAATAAAATAATTAGATTTGTTTTTAAAAATGGAATTCTTTTATTTTTAACTGATTTAGAATTGACTGGAAACAAAATTAGAATTTAAATTCTTTAAAAGAAAACACCTAAAATACAAGTATATAATAGAACAGAATCATTGATTTAATTTTTCTCTATCGTAGTAATTATACATACCTAGTATTAACACTTGCCAACCAGCGTTCTGAATGTAAGCTGAGAATAAAAGTGAGTGAAATAAAAACATAACGTAATCGACTGTAGAAAGATTATCTTGCAACTTGAATCAGGCATTTTGATTTAATTAACACAAATTTTCTTCACGATAGCGCAATTTAAGGGCTCCCACACATAACTACGATGCGATGCGATCGATCGCAGGAACTTACGATGCGAATTACGATGCGAATTCGTGTGCCAAAGCGTTGGTTCATGTGACCATACTTTCCGCCACAAGGAGATGGAGATGTCCTAATGAGATTTTTGTAAGAAATGGGTAATGAAAATTAGAATAAAAGTAATAAATAAAAATAATAAAAATGATCTATGGATACAACTAAATAAGAAAATAATTTTGTAAAAATACATATAATTTTGTTAAAAAAAAAATGTTTAACAAATATTTGGTTTATATTCTTCAGTATTTGAACCAAAATAAAATAATATCTCAGATCCTGCAAATAATGCCTAGCGTATAGTTACCTAGTTAGGTAACTTTACACTACATATATATAACGCTTTCTCTAGTAAAGTAAAGAAAAAAAAGAAAGAAAGAAAGTAGTGCCGTTTAGAAAAGTCTCAGAGTGGACCAAAAATGTTGTCAACAGATGTGACGTAACATCGCACGAATGCACGATGCGAATTATATCGGACGTTCTTGCAGTGCGGGCTCTCACAAACGTGCTTACATAATAAGTGACCTGTTACTTATAATTGTTCACAGAATGGTAATCTGCAACGTCCTCAACCAGATTTCGGTTGGCGTCGAGATGGTCAGTATCCGAATCCAGGCAGACCATAATAATAATAATAATAATAAATATTTCGGACATCTATCACACAACGCCATCTAGTCCCAAGCTAAGCAGAGCTTGTGTTATGGGTACTAGACAACTGATACAAATACATATATACTTTTTTTTTGTAAATACATACATATTATACATAGAAAACACCCAAACTCCGAAACAAATATTTGTAGATCATACAAACATTTGGTCCGACCCGGGAATCGAACCCGAGACCTCACGATCAGCAGTCGCACACGTCAACCGCTAGACCAACGAGGCAGTCAAGAACCAGGTCGTTTCCCGGATAGATATCCTAGTAATCGTCCTGACTATTATCCTGGCGGTAATCCAGACAACCAAGGTGACATGCGATATCCACCCAATACAAACAATGTCAGGCCTAATGAATACGATAGAGGTTTTAGACCTGGTTATAATAATATGAATCAAAATCCAAATTATCAACGACCTCCTTATGATAATATTCCGGCAGATGGTATCTCGAATGAAGGTAGACCGTTCCATCAAAGCGAATATCCCAAACGGCCCGGTGCACCTGAAGATACAAGGAGGCCAGACGGATATCCTTCACAAAATAGAAGATATCCTCCACAGGGAAGTTTTCAAGCCAACCCAGATCAGAGACCAGACAGTGATTTCAGGCCTGATTACCCAGATGATATTTTGAATTCCCATATAGAATTTCCCGGAAATTATATACGACCTAATCAATTTCCACCGAACAATAATCATCAGAGTAATTATCCAAATAATAATAATGAAAATCAGTATCCTTATCAGGGTGACATAAATCAGGACCAAGGAAATTATAGGCCTGAATCGAATGAAGTTTTTCAAGGAAATTTTAATGGCTTTCCTACAACTAGACCTCAAGTGCCAAACAATCGTCCGATCGATTCAATTAATGGCCCTAAGGCTAATGACTCGGCGGACATTCCGGGAAAACCAGTATTTGTGCCATCATCGAACTCGCCGATATCACAAGGAATGTTTGATGGCAGGTAATAATGAGAAAGATAATTATTTTGCAATTTGTACATAGTAGAATAAATGGAAGTTAATTATAAATGCATTATTAAGTTCATGGTGTGTTAATGGTTTTGATAAATACATAACTAAGAGTTTATTAGAGTTGATTTAATATTGAATTTAAATCGATCAAAACTCTTTATTCTTGAAAAAATACAACATTTTATTATTTTATTGAAAACTAGCTGTGACCGCTACTTCGTACACGTGACCTTTGATTTTTAAGATTTTTTAATCTTTGCACTGTTTAAACCTTCCCTAGACTACGACAAAGATCTCAAAACCAAAATCAGCTAAATCGGCCCACCCGTTCTCGAGTTTTAGCGAGACAAATGAACAGCAATTGATTTTTATATGTAAGACTAGCTGTTCCCGCTACTTCGTAAACGTGACATAATTTTTTACTGTTTAAACCTTCCCTGGACTATGACAAACATTTTAAAACCAAAATCAGCTAAATCGGCCCAGCCGTTCTCGAGTTTTAGCGAGATAAACGAACAGCAATTGAATTTTTAAATATAAGATTAAAAGTATAATAGATTTAATACTTATTCTGTTTTTTTAATCATCATACTGTATAATTTATGTATGTGCAAACAATTTATGTTTTATTAGCTGAACCCCGCCACGGTACCGTCGCGGGACAAAGCTAGTCTAAAAAAAGTAGCCTAAGTTACACCTTAGATCATCAGCTATCTGCCAGTGAAAGTCCGTCAAAATCCGTCCAGCCGTTCCAGAGATTACCCGGAAGAAACAAAAAGACAGATAGACAGACCGACAGACAGACAATAATTGTAAATAAATTGATTTTCGTACATGTATCATGTATACAGGTGCATTTATTAAAAAGCGGTTATTTTAATAATACAAACAGACACTTCAATGTTATTTATATGTATAGATATGTAAAGATATTTATTTGTATAGATGAGCAATTTATAAGTTATAAAGAAGAAAAATAACAGCAATCATATTCATAATACTGTGTGTATTATGAGCTTATAGATGATCAAGTTTTGCCTTGTGCTGACAGATTAAGTTAAGTTAAGAGATAATAATGGAGTTGTTGTCACCCTGTTCTACCACTAAAGCCTGTAAAGTGAAGAAAAACTTGACACACCACGTACGAAAAAGCCTGTAAAGTGAAGAAAAACTTGACACAAGCCCAATGACAATCTGGCCAAACCTTCTTTTTATGCGGAGACCTATGTCCAGCAGCAGTGGACTAATAAATGAAGTTGATGGTGATAAATAAACGTAACATTATCACATACTAACTGACCAACGCAACCTCGCTCGTGTCTCCTATTGCCCGCAGCGTGATAACTTTCCCCCGTTTTTGTAACATTCTTCATTCGTGCTCCGCTCCTATTGGTCTAAGCGTGATGATATATAGCCTGTAGCCTTCCTCGATAAATAAGCTATCTAACGCTGAAATAATTTTTCAAATTGGACCGGTAGTTCCTGAGAGTAGCGCGTTCAAACAAACAAACTCTTCAGCTTTATAACATTAAGTATAGATGCACATAATAACAGTATTTATACATACCTATCTTTGTTATTATGTGTTTTAGTACTGAGACGCCATCTCAGAAGCAGTGCGAAAGATCGTGCCCGACAACCTCTGAATACAATCCTATTTGTGGTACAAATAATGTAACATACGGAAATCCAGGAAGGTTTGACTGTGCTCGTAATTGTGGAGTGGGTAAGTATTGACAACATTAAACACCATGTAAATATAAGTAACTGTTTTTAAAAAATGCCAAAGGATTTTAAAACTGATAACATATAGTAAACCAGCTTTTGCCCACGGCTCCGCCCCGCATGTTTGTCGGTTATAGTGGTAAAGGGTTGCCTATGTTCTTTCTCAATAATCTAATAAGTCTATGCCGAATTTCATTGAAATCGGGCGGTAGTTTAACCGTGAAAGCGTAACAGGTAGACAGATAGACAGATTTGCTTTTTAATTTATAACATTCATATGGATATTACATTTACTTGTGGTTAAACTTAGAACGTCATGTTTGTAATCTTTATCACTTTATGTAACTTCACCATACATCTAGCTGAAATACGATACAGTTAATGTTAAAAGTATTATGTTCCTGATGAATATGAGAGGTACATTCGTAACATAATATAAATTATTGAAGTGAAACCTTTTTATAGCCGTGTTGAGCACTTTTTGCTAGGAGAGAATCTTATGAGTTCGCGTCACCGACATGCTGACTTGTCATTTTTGAAGTGAAAACTTCTTTGGCTGCATTAGGCCCTTTTTGGTAGTGGAAAAAAATTATAAGCTCGCGTCACCGACATGCTCATGTTTGATGTTGATAATTTGAATTTAAACATTATGAAATTTCTAATTTTACAAATAACATTCTAAGTTATAAGTTTTCACTTACATCGGCAGTCTTTATGACTGTTTATTTATTTATTTTTATTCTAAGCTATATCTTTAATATTTTTTTCAGCTGTAAGTGTACTACGAATGGGAACATGCTTAGATGATATTAAAGTCAATTGAAAATGATACATACTTTTAAAATATATTCGCAGTTTTAGTTAATGCATGTATTAAGAATTGTTGTCAATGTTTCTAGCATACAGTGTCAGAATAAATATTTTTTTTACAATTTCCTCTATCTTTTTTATTATTTAAAAACGCTACATACTTTGGCCACGATATATAACACTGCGATTCGTAAAGAATATAAATAGAAAGCCCTTTTATTTTACACCGGACGTTGTTACCCAACGTGTCTGGAGACTAGCTTCGAGTCCATTTATAATGGGGATTCGGTATGAGGACAGCGAAAAGGGTTAAGCACGTTGAGGTGGATTTTGAGTTATTGCGCAGTTTTTTGTTATAGCCTGATAGACTCGTCTGAGCTCTACATAATCTACCGGTGCGCAGCTATGTCAGAGTTTTTTTGGACCGCTGGAATATTTATATGATTTCAATTCCGAGGGTTTAATTTAGTATCGTACTGTGACATAATTGTTCCGGATGGTGAGAGAAGTAAATATGAATTAAATGTGTTGAGCAAAAAACTTATTTCGATAATGTGGATAGTAGGGGGGATAAATGAATTTTATTTATTGGGAGATTGTTTTTATTTCTCTTCTTTCCAAATATAACAGAAAATACATATGTTAATTCAGGATCCCGGGTTTATTCTTACAATTTATATGTAACACAATACCCTATTATTTAATATTTTTGCCCTACAGTTAGTATTAAAAAGATTATCTTGTGGTACTAACAATTTTTGAGCGTAGATCGGAATAACGTAATGGGGTAACGTAACAGTGGCTGTTAAATTATATAAATATGTCCTAAGCAACAGTAAAAAATCAGCTATATAGTTATATTTTTTATGACCTCGTTATTGATAGGTAGATATTGGAAATAGCGAACTCTTTGATGAAACCTACATTTGTTTTTTTTTTTATTATTTTAGATTTAATAAAAAACCCACATTCACCCACGATTAAACTTTTTAGTGCTTCGTAAAATCGGGTCAGTACATTAACTTTTCTAGTGTGTGAGCTTAAGAATAATAAGAGCAACACTTTCGCATGAATTAAAAGTATGATAAAAAAAACTGTCAACATGTGAATGGTACCATTTACATGTTTACAATCTTGATTAAGCAAATGCTGGTTTATTCACTTCGATGTACATAAAGGTTATCGACATAGCCCATAGGATTAGCAAGCTGAAGTGACAGTGGGCTGGCCATATTTGCCGTAGAACCGATAACCGTTGGGGTAAACGGGTTCTCGAGTGGAGACCGCGTCTCGGCAAACGTAGTGTAGGACGTCTTCAGGCCCGGTAGAGTGATGATTTGCGCAAGACGGCTGGCAGGAGCTGGATGCGAGAAGCCGAGGATCGAACTAAGTGGCGGGAAATTGGAGAGGCCTATGTCCAGCAGTGGACTGCGATAGGCTGATGATGATGATGTACATAAAGGTTCTTTACGAAGGATTTTGGACTTAATATAGCGCTCTTGGGTTCTGCTTATGCTTTCCATCAGGTAGAGTAGAGTTATTTTGGCAGGTCATACATAAAAAAAATACTTAGCAGTATATTGAATATAACTCTCCTTTGGCTTTGCCGTAGTCGGGTACAAAGAGTAACTGCTCTTACTAATGTCTTGAAAATTGTAAACAAAAGCCTGATCCGGTTTGGGTGCATATATGTACCTTGGATTGACTATTGCAGTTCAGTTCAAGTCCAAGACCCTTATGATATGTTATGGTTACGACAATTATTTTACATAAATGTAAAAAGGTATAAAGACATTATTTTAAATGATTTGATGGACTTTATTTGTACACAGGTCCTTTTAGGTAACTGTGAAATAACATTTCAGCGAATTAAAGCGAAATTGGTAAACTTTGTCTAATAGCGAAAGAAGTGGACCAAAAACAAAAAGTCAATCAACGAGAATAGGCGAATTACTTAGAAAGAGACTCGGTACATATTCAGGATTACTTTAGAAAGATAATAAGATTTGGATCACTTTTTAGTTCACTGGAATTACGTTAATAAACTCATGTAAAACATGGGACAGCTTTGTGCTATTAGCTCATGATCTTTCCACAGAATTGTCCACAGGCCATTGGGTAGAATATTACCAACACTCTAAAGCAGCCTTACGAGGAATTATAATCAGTTCGATCCAGACTCCTCACAGCATGGTAATAAACGATATTTTTACTATGACAAGAAAACTCCTGTTCATGTAGTCACATTATCAACATAGCATTGATAGCGATTGATTTACATTTTTTTTAATGTTAAAAGATCTGACTGGTGGCATTCACCAGTAAATTTGTCTACATAACTTTTTTTACAATCTGATATGGTAGTATGTGCTTAACATATCTTAAAATAGATAAAAATAAGTTTTACGGTTTTATAACATACAGAAACACATCCCAGAAGGCTGTTGAGAAATTTGAGCTGAAAAATATGTTGAGATGCTTATAGTTTCGAACGAAAGGAATGTTTCGAATTCAGAGTTACATGAAAACATATTTAATTAAAAAAGTTGAAAAAATGTTTCTCTCAGGTTTCGCATTATTTAATGAGTATCTCAAGTACACATAAAATCGCAAATATACTGCATGCCTGTCAGTAGAGAGCTCACGTTCATCGAGAATTCTCGAATCAGAGCTGCGCGCACTAAATCGAAACTGTCGTTAAACTTATCGGTTACATGTAACGCTCTTGTATAATGGCGTCACGTCCATAACGAGCTAAGTTCTCTGATGATAACAGACAATAATACATTGATTACTTGATATGTACGATATTTTATGTTATCCTATTCAAATATATTGCAACATAGGGTGTTACGGTGCGTGAATGTTGTACACTGGTAGTTTCGATTGTTTTACTTTATATGCACTGACTACTCTTTATTCTATAGTTGTTGCAACTTGTTTAGGTATAAAAGTCAATTTTATAAAATCAGATATCACAGACAAACCTTAAGAAAGGTTCTTGGTCCTTGCGATTTTTTAAGTACGAGTAAGTTCAAGTTAACGTGGATGAAACACACTACCACACTTTCAAAACTTTAATATTTTAACCTTACCATGTATTTACATTCTAAAAAATCATAAATTTGATCAAAAATAGTCTGATTATTACATAAAACGAGAAAACATCCAAATTTTATTATCCCCAAGACACAATAATAGACTGAATCTGCCACGTTCCAAGAGTAAAAGGTTTACTATTTAGGTTTATTCAACTTTGTTCACCTGTGTGATATCACCTAGGTGAATAAAGTAGACTTTTGTGTTACTTGATTTCGCCTTGAAAGTATATCACCGGTGAAATAATTCGACTACGCCTTTGGGCTTTATTCACTTTGGAATGAGTCACCTTTGTTCACCTGAGTAAATCAATTACAAGTTGAACAAAGACTACCGCTTAAGTAGAATTATTTCACCTACCTAGGTGAAATACTTCCAAGGTAAAATGAGGAAACTCAAAAGTCTACTTTCACTTGAATGATTTAAACCCTCTTCCTTAGGTTGAATATCACCCGCTACCCCAACAAAATGCAATAAACCAAAATAATATACAATCCATAGGCCTCTTAGTAATGTCCGTAAAAATATGCAACAAACTAACAGAGTCGTTAAGAAGTAAGGAAAATAATAATTCAAAAATTTTAAGTGTTTCTAATATTAAAATACATTTTACACCACACACATTACAATTAAATTTACTATATTTACATACAAGCGAAAAAAAATACTCCGCATCTACGCCTACTGCATTTCAGTTGCAACTGGATGTGTCTAACCGCCCTTTGAAGTCCCAGATTTTATGATAATAAAAATAAATGATTTAATTCAGATATTTTATAATTCAGACCCATACAAATCGATCGGGGTTGGTCCACACTCAGCACATCGCTTTCAAATTACAGCATGAAAGCAATTCACCTCGGCTCTGGCAAACATTCCTGATGGGTTGTAGAAACGAGGGAGCTCCAACAATGGCAGAAACGCGCATACTAGCTACTCGCATAAAGTGATGTACAGTAGACGCAGAACAATGTGATTTTAACTTGCCATGAGGATCTGGTAAATCTGCGAGCCAGCATTCTTACTCCTACAGATACTGCTCTACGTTCGTGCTCAATGTCTTCGAGGTCTGTAGTAAGCAGATGACTAAGGTATTTAAATTGTGGAACCCTAGTAAGAGGCTGCATTTTCTGTGTTTACATGGTAAGGACTTTGGACTCTTACTGCAAGTCTTTAAAAAGTGCAGTTGCAGATTGCTAATACGTCGCGAATTCCACTGAAAGAATCACTCAGAAGTTATGTAAGTAACCACCAACGCCAGTACTGCAGAGTATCTCTATTATATTACAGATGATACAAACACATTCAAGTACATAGGGATTTGATATTACCCCAATCATCTGACATAATCGACTTGGTTTGCATTACTGGCATGCAAATCTTTATCGCTATCATTTCAGGTGGAATATTTGAATTGATAAACTATTTCAGACAGTATTTCATACAAACCAAGTCAAACGCCTTTGTGAGATCTAGAAATAGTTATATAAATTAACAGCCCTTACTAGATCTCGTTCAAACCAATTTTCAGTTTGCACGGTAATGTACATCATATATTTTGTTTTAGTTTTATCATTCTCTTATTTTACAAGCTACAGAGGGGTGGGGGAAACATTTTAGCACTTTGGAAGTATCTCTCGCGCAAACGATTCAGTTTAGAAAGAAATGATATAAATCTCAATATAATTTTTCAAGACCTATCCATAAATACATGTGTGGTATTATGAAAAAACAATTTTTGATTTTCAGTTCTATATATTGGGTAACCCCCAAAATTTATTATTTACCTAAGGAATTTAAAAAAATAATTTTGAAGTCGTCTGGCTATACTTAAGAACCGAGAAAAAGCCTTATATTTCTTTTAATTCTAGAAATAATAAAGCCTTGAATTTCTTTTAATTCTAGAATTAATAAATTAAAAGATAAAAATGTAAGTTGCCTAAAAACTTTTTTTTTTTTTGTAAATGTTGTATGCTGTGCAGTAGAGAAATAACCGCTAACTCGCAAAATACTGGATGGAAATTGGAAATTGCAATTTTTCGCAAATTGAATTTGCCTAAAGAACCGTCTCAAAATTCGTCATCAGCTCTCCGTGTATAACCTGACCTCCTTACGGCAAAAAAAACCTCTTTACGGCAAAGATGCGATAATTGAACAACCAAATTAAATAGCCCAATGCCCACTATACAAGTTTGTGGTAATTTTAAATATATTAAGTGGACTCCTGAAGGAGCCTAAATTAAGTTGGCAGTATGCAATTGAATGTTATTTGACATATTCTACTAGCTATATTCTTTGATCATTCCATTTTGCGAAGTAAATAAGGTATGTATTTATATTTTATTTCAGTTATTAATATGAAAAAAGTAGGCTTTTGTCCTATTTAATAATTTATTGTTACACTTTCAACTTGGGCAGGGTTGTAGGCAAAACACGAAGTGTATAAGGGTCATGATTTGTTCGGTCGATTACAGTCACGCGATGGTGACGTACATAACAATTTTGTAGCTAGTTTATGCATGTAAGCTTCAATTGATTATTCTGTGCGGACAAAATAACTTGCGACTAATGTATCATGGAAATTATTCCTCTATATTTTGTAATGGGATGCTTCTTAGGTGGGTGGGCTTCTTTTTTTGTAGGGATATATTCGTTTATTTATTGTTTCTTTTTCTGTTATAAGATTTACTCATAAGGTTTTACTCGTAAGGCTCGTAATAAAAGTTTAATGTTAACTTTGAGCGTCTTTTCTACCCTCTTAGGGACGGAATTTCTAAATTTATTTTTTTAGTACATATATCATTTGAGAAACTTATATACAAAGTTCCAAGTGAATCCATTGAAATAATTAAAAAAAATTGTACAAAATCTGAACCCCTATTTTAGCTCATTGCGGGTGGAGTTTTCAAAAACCGTTTCTTATTGCACAGCTACGTCACTTCAGGAATATTACTGTAAAATTTCGTGGTTCTGGACAAACCGATTTCAGATTATGTGTTGACCTATAAGTTAGTTAGTTTCTGCTTTTAAACATAGAACCTGGATGACGGTACTGATGATAATTTTTTTGGTAAATTTTCCATAAATGAATCTTACCTAGATCGATTTATCGCCTCCGAAACACCTTGCATACTAAATTTTATGAAAATTGTCTGAGCCGTTTCCGTAGAAGGAGTAGGTTAACCTAATAATTTTGTTCTAAATTTAATTATTACAGTACAAAAAACCATGTTTTCAAAGAGATAATAAAAGATTTAAAGATAGTATAAAAATTCTAATAAAACTTGAAAAGTCTTGTTCAATAAATGTAAGCACTTGGCCTCCTTTGATTATGAAAAAGTGAAGAGAGGTGCTAAGGTTAAGGAGGCAAAAAACTGGAGTGTCAAAAAGGGAATACTGAGGAAATTGTGTAAAAGTACCCTTAAGTGTATCTCGACGTCTGAGTGCGTTTGTATTGTCATTCTCTGAATATGCTCACTGCCCATCGTTTATTAGATCACGGAGATATACGGTGCACTCTAACACTGCAGAGGCACCGTGATGTGAATAACATTATTTGCAATGTTTCTGAAGTGTGCGAAAATAAAACATATATGCAAGGTTTCGTAGCATCAAATATGTCGCTTTATTCAGAAACGAATTATATGATGCTGGGGCTCTAAGAGCTTGTAGCTTAGGAGTCTGTCTATTAATTTATTAAACTCGCTTTATTATATTATTTTTAATATACTATTAACATGAAAGCTGATAAGTTAATTTATTATAAAATAAGTTTTATTCCATTATCAGCTCGGTGCAGGTCGATCTAGGGTCCGATACAGGTCAGATCTTAGACCATAATGTTTCCCTGAATGTAACTCCAAATAAGTATATCATTTATGTGTAGAATGATTTGAAACATAATTAAGTTAAAATATTCTACCATCCCTAAAACCCATCCCTTTAGTAACATCACGTCTCAGCTACAAATTTAGAAGACCTCAGTTTTTTATATGCAGAAATTGTAGGTAATTAATGTTCACATTTCAAGCTAGTGTTTTGCATTGATTTCCTTACTACAATTACTATCACTTTTGTTCGAACACATGACTTTAGCTTTGAGCTAACGTCATTCCTAAACATTTGTTAGTTTTCTAACGACGTTTAAGTTTGTAGATTGTCAACTTGGCTAAACTCTCCCAACTCTGATCTGGCGTACCTATTTAAATGGCAGCAACGTAGTTAGGTATCCTGTGGTAAAGCCGTCTTAGTCAAGGTGCTAGTGTTTTGTATTGTTTACCTTTCTACAATTGCTAACACTTTTGTTCTAACACGTGACTTTAGCGTTGAGCCAACGTCATTTTTATACATTAGTTTTCTAATGACGTTTAAGTTTGTAGAACGTCAACTTGGTTAGAGGCTAGGACCCTAGGTCATTCGACTACTCTTGTGCCCTTTATCCCTATACCATAAAAAATGAGTGACTACATCACAAATCATTTCGTGGTTATAGTATTGGTAATTGGTAAATTGAAATAAGAATAGAAATGGATTTTTCACCGTTAGATTACACTAACAGTTAGTTTTACATGTGTATGGTTCGGGCGTAAAAGAAAATAATACGGACAAGTACATCCATGTGCAGAAAGATCTTTAATTATCACGTTCTCAGACAGATAGTAAATGTGTGTTCGAATCGTTAATCATAAATCTTTGAAATAGAATAAGCATCTGTTTACTTCTTTGTAGATATATATCTGTGTACATATACTAACAAATCATATTTAAAGAAATTAGGTTGATAGAAGTAAGTATACGGCCAACTACATTGAAGCAAATATTATACGAGTATGTACGTGTATTATGTGTATGTGTATATGTGCTTAGTAATACTTAGGTTGTTTTAAGTTAACGATACTCTTCCAAGACTTTAAGTAAGACAATATCAGTTTAGTTTGTATCTTAGCGAGTTGCAAACTTTGATTCTAATTCTAATCATTTTCTGACACAAGTCTACATTATACCTTGTAACAGTAGCTCTTAGACGAAACTAAATAACGCCTTTTGCTCTGGCTACGTTTAATGAATGCTTAGAATCTACATTGGTTCTTCAAAGTCTGGAATAAGAACAATTCTTTATATTACAAGCTTTTATTTAGTTTCACCTGTCCCGATGTTTGTTTGTAATCAAATCTTGCAAGTTAAATTTGATAAACTTCCCGATTTCCCAGCTGAAATTTTAAATACATCTTTAGTTCTGATGACAATGCAATCATATATTATCGGTATTATTATTTATTCAAAATGGGCGCCATAACAAAATGGCAGCGTACATATTTTATGAACAACAACACAATAGGTATGGCTCTTAAATGAAAGGTCTTAAAGTTAATTTTTTTTATTAAAAGGTAGAAAAAGCTTATTTTGAAGAAAAAACATTTTAAAATAATCACTTGTTTTCTTATTATTTCGAGGTATCGTTATAAGATAGGTACCTATATAACAGTTACCAATTTCATTTTGAAATAGTATAAAATAAGTTCATGAATTGCAGCCTTCTTTCTTAAGCTTTAAATTGCAAATTAATCCCCACAAAATAAAATTTATACTGCTTGGTCGCCACTGCGCCTAGTCTCAATTAGTTGTACTCTAGTGCCCTGTTCGAACAAAACAACTTCTCCCATATTACTCGCTCTAGAGATACAAATTTTGGTCTCTTATGCCTAATGACTGCCAGAGAAATTAAGGCTGTTGCCTCCTATAAAATATTATCATTAGAAATGTAATATCACACTGGATATAAAACGCTTGAAGGTCTTATGTGGATCACCAAATTAATACCAACGAAATCAAACACACAATATGATAACAGAATAAAGTTGTTTATCCTAGGAGCCTTAGATCAAGAACCAGCTTTTGTAGCTATGACCAGCCTACCCTTATTGATTTTTGCCTTTAAGTGCCTATTATTTTTTAATTGTAAAGACCATTTTCTAAATACTGCTTCACTGAGATCATTGTGTTAATTATACGACTTTTATCTTTTTTTTTTAGATCGTATTATATTCCTTTTTAAAATCGATTTTTATCAACGTAATGAAGATATATATAAATAGTGTGTGTATATATAAACAGATCAGAAGTTTTACTTAAGTCATTAATCGTTGCCATTGTGGATATTTATTTAGATTTTCCTTAAAATACAATAAGAAGGCAGCACCAAAAGCTGCTAATATTCTCCTCTAATACGAACGTTGTCAATTTGTTAGCGCGAAGTAATAAAAGACTTCCTTTCCCCTATATCCCTGAATTAAGTAGCTCAATGTTTGCTAACTAAGTCTCGGTAAACACAATTAAAACGACATCTCGCATGTGGACGGATTCCAAGAGACTTAGATATAATTTTCCATTGTAAATCCGAGCTTTAAGGAGCCCTTTCAAGTTCCCCCGTCCGTCGTAAAGGAAATTTTAACTATAGTAAATTGTCTATTACGAATATTCTTAAAGATTTTCCTATTAAAATTTATAGTCGTAAGCTGATTTTAGGTTGTTTTTTGGCAAAGCGCTTCCTTTGAAGATATCAGTGGGTAAGAGAATCTTTTAAAATACATATTTTGTGCTTGTAAGTCTAAATAATAATATTTACGTAAAACTTAGTTAAGTCTATCATTTCAGATTAAATTTGCTCTTAGTGTCGTTTTCTATAATATCATTCAGATCACAGTAACTTTTTCCAAAACTTCTGAATAGGTAAAACAATATTCAATAGTTTAGCAATATTGATTAAATTACATTTATTGTCGTCACTTGTCTGTCTTGACAGTTAAAACGAGTAAAAACCTCTAGAACTCCTACAAAATGTTATTGTAAATAAAGTTAAAATTTTGAAATAAAATGCAGATCATTTCACCCGAAGCATCGTGGACGTCATCTTGTGGAGCTGTAAAACAATATGAATTAATGCAATTAAAACATAAGGAATATTAAGTTACACGGTCACCTTAATATGTATAGAGTAATTCTCATCGACCCAGAATTACACACACGACATATTAAAAAAATACAGCAAAATTATAACTTATATTTTAGGGTTGAAAAGTTATAAGAGAACAGTTGTGAAATGTTCTGTGTTGTGTTGTAAGAATTTATCCAAATTTGAAAAAATGGGAATCCGTTGTTGCCAGATCTACGGAGTTCGTTGGATGTCGCAGACATTTCAATTGCAGCTTCTCTAGTTTGTTGTGCAGTGTGTGGTCTAGCATTGTCCTGAAGCAGCAGTGGCCTAGAGCGATTGATCAACCTCAGTTGCTTAGCAGTTAGTTTTTTCATCATGGTTTGCGTTGCTGACAATAGATCTTTGCCGTAATCGTTAGACCAGCTTTTATAAAGCTGTAGTGATCGACACCGGCACTAATCCACCAAACACTCACAAATAACATTTTTTGAGTTAATTTTCGCTTGGGGCAGTATTTGGAGAACCTCTCCAGGGATCACCCATTGCGATGAGGAGCGTTTCCGATTATCGTACAGTATCCATTTTTCAGCACAGGTAATGACTCGATTTTAAATCCCTTCATTATTGTGCCGATTGAGCAATGTAACTAAGCAGTGGACGCGTGTTTGCTGATTCACTTCACTCAAATCATGAGGTATCTACCGTTCAAGCTTTATTATGTTCCCTATTTGCTTCAACTTGATTAAAACAGTTTAACACTAACAGTGAAGCCTGCAGTCAACTGTGAAGTGGTGAATGGAAACAAAAGTTGGCGATTTTCTGAAGAGTTGCTAACAGCTGGAAACACTGAAATTGCCAACGTGGATACGCGCTTTGAGGACCTTATAGCCTTTTTTATTCGTGGAACACGTGATCAAATAGAAAATATGTCATAATTGTAAAATTTTGGTAGCTTGTGGATCTATCAGTTGTTTTGCTTATCTTGTCTTTAGATGTCGCGGAAAAAAAAACTTGGGGTGGATAAGCGATTACTAAGGACAGGCCTATGTCTAGCAGTGGACTATCAAAAACAGTGATGATGTAAAATGGTTTAAATTGCTGGCAAGCCATTAAAAAATTTTATTCGTTATATTATTCTAAATTCTGAAATTTTATTTAAGTACAATGCTAATTTTTACGATTACATTATATTTTCATTAACAATATGAAATACTAGCTGTACCCTATCAGTCTGTCACGATTCACTATGACACAATAAAATATGTAAATAAAATTATTTGTAGCCAATTTATACATAGCGTGTTAACATCCCTTTAGTAATTCCACTAAATAATTTCAAAAACAAAACAAATGGAAATTAAAAATTAAATTTCATTGTATTAACTATAGAACAAACAAGCGTCTGTCAGTTCGTACGTATTACTCGTAATGCGTAATGTTTAAATTAGCAAGTCCATTTTTGTTTTACTTGAGGTAGAAAGGGGTCAGATATTTCGCGAACGGCAGCGGGTAAATCAGAACGGGGGGAGAAATTCGGGCTAACGAACCGGACCAACCCATTACTTTAGCAGACGGACGCTGTCATGGCTACAATAGCATAATAGGTAGGTATACACGAGTACCTAGTTGCGAAAAAATGATTTAGCGCCTTTCCCGCCCTCGGACAAGTGAGAGGAAAATGTACTTTAATTAAGCAAGGAGAACTTTAGAAAAGAATATAAAACTTCCATGATGAATAAATGGTTATTTCATAGATTTTTATTGCTTTGGAAGTTGTCAAAACATTTATTTTAACCACAAATAATCACGAATTGACACTCATCATAATAATATAGGGTCCGTACTTTTACTGCGAGAGTCATATGTTCTGAATGGAAAGTCGACTGAACGTTACTTCGAATTTAGTTTATCGCGAAAGAACTTTTTACCGATAAACGCTTCTTCGACTGAACGATTCATCGAAATTTTTGAATCGAATGAATGCTTTTTCGAATTAGTTTATTAATGAAAATAAAATATAAAGAAAACATGTGTGGTAATTATTTCATACATAATCGAGAAAATTAATAATTTTCAACATATTGTACGTTCCTTATGTAGGTTAAAAATTATATTTTACAGAAATTTTATGAAAAGAAATATAATAAAGCATTAGGAAGGATGGTATGATATCTTAAAAGTATTAGATTTCTCGCTTATATATGAAATAATACACTACACATTCGAAAAAGCATTCATTCGATTCAGAAATGTTTGATGAATCGTTCAGTTGAAGAAGCATTTATAGGTAAAAAGTTCTTTCGCGATAAACTCAAATCAAAGTAACGTCCAGTCGACGTTCCGTTTATATTTATAACAGATTACCGAAAAGACACCAAAACGATAGTTCTGATTGATTAAAAAATTAAGATGTACAATTACTTATGTTTGTATAATGTTTTAAATTCTTATGCTACAATCTTACTGTTTTTGAATAAAGTTTATTATTTATTTATTATTACTTATCTTGACCAGATTACGGCGAAGCTATACATTTTGGCAGTCTACATAATGTTTGAATGTTCTACCGTAGCGCCTAAACAACTAAACCGGTTTTAATGAATAAGTTGTTAATAGATTCATAATAAAGGTCGGTTTACAGACACATTTTAATAGGGACTTCTTTGCGTCAACTTGACTTATTTTAACTTAAAAACCTATGGCCATCGAGATGCGGCAGAGGTAATTTTTCATTGTGATCGGTCTTTTTTATGGGGATAATCCTCACACATGGCCATCATTGCGACCCATGTTTACCAGGATCAACAGTAGTGACTCATGTACACATCAAGCTATGACATACACACGAGTCCTTGTTATTTAATTAAACCGTGAAACAAGAGAAACCCACGTTACATTTTGATTATCGAAAGCTTTTTCATGTAGATAACTACACGACACGTTAATTCCCGACATTTGGAATCTATAATGGTAAATACTATTTCACTCAAGAATAGAGATAACAATTCGTATGACCCCACCCAATGGAGCGTAACCTGGATTATCTTTAGGTACCAATTAAATGGGAGACAAAACACACACAACATCCACACAATGATACAGAAAACTTTGGAGGTGTCAACCAACCTACATGTGAAATGACAAAGGTCAAAGAAAAATCGACTTTATGTTAGGTAAAGAAATATTCTGTTCCGAGAATAATATCTACACCAGGCATAAAAGTACAAACCAGTGAGGGAACATCGAAGAATGTCTGACTGTTATATACTCAATGTGTGTAAAATAAAATTAGTAGTTCCTACATAGATTAATCAGAGCACCAGAGCTAAAAAAGTATGTAAACACTGCAGTGAAGGATAGCCTCGCTTCGGCATGGATGGGCCGGCTCGACCGGAGTGATACCATGGCCTCACAGAAAACCGGCGTGAAAGAGCGCTTGCGCTGTGTTTCACTGAGTGAGTGAGGATACCGGATGCCCATCGTAAAGGCCAGCAACGCACTTGTGATGCCTCTGGTGTACATGGGCAGCCGTAATCGCTTACCATCAGGTGATACGTCTGCTCGTTTGCCCCCTATTTAATAATAATAAAATAAAACCAGTAAATGCAGAATATGCACTCGAAGTGAATATCAATTACTGGGTTAAATATCACAGTCCACAAGTATTTTTTATTTTCAGACATCTGCAAGCTCTACAGTGTAAACTCCAGTGATTAATCACATTCTGCCTCGCTTTTAAATGCAGTAGAATAAATACTCTTAGTGTAATAATAACGTTATGATAATGTTAGCGAAATAAAAATCAAAATTATCGAAAAGGAAGATATAGAAACTCTTACTTACTTCACATATCACTCGAAGCTGTGACCCGGCCCAACGACTGTTAAGCTAATCAACCAGTGACGAGAAGGAAAATTCTTGTAATAAAGTTCATTCAAACTTCCGATTTACTCTCTATGTCACAAATGACAAAAGATATTCTCGTAGTAAAGTAGTTAAATTTTACTAAGAGTATAACAGAATACCGATTAATCATTCAATCATAATCCGATATAATTACGTTACAATCAACGTTATATTTTCATACATACTTTACTGCAAGTATATCTTTTCGATCGAAGATTGAAACTTTATGTAACTCAGGACTTCATGATACCTATTGATCGCGTTAATTCTCAAATTAGTAATATAACTATAGCTTGTATTTTTTAAGTGATTTATACGATTCGTCAGCGATAATTTCGCTGGATGCGAGTATAGATCCGCAACGTATTATTTTAATATAATACATAAATAATTTTCTTTTTTTTTTTTTTAAAGGCAACTCCCGCATTAGGAATAAATATCCCGTGTCGCGGGGACTTAACAAACATACATGAAACGGACACAAAGTACAGCCAGACTCAGGACAACAATTTGTGGATTACACAAAGTATTGTACCGCGTGGGATTTGAACTCTCAACACTTGGCGCAGTAGCAAGCGGCGTGGCGACCACTGAAACCACTAGGCCAACCGTGCAGTCTATTAATACTAATCAGTATTGTGTACCTAAAATACAACATATATTTCTGAAAAGATTATTTTTTATAACAAAGTATGTTACTATTAAAGATTGTACTCAATTTTCATTGGCAATAATTAATGTTTAAAAAAAGTACAGTTTGTAACGTAAATATTTGTATTTTGTACCTGTATACTGTTTTGTCTGTGTTGTGGCGCACAAACGTTTTGCGGGGTTGCGCAAATATTCACACAATTACGTCCGCATTGTGTAATTCCTGCCACATAGCATTCTGTTTGTGGAGTTTCTTAGCAAATAACAACTAAACATTTTTATTTAGTGTGGATTTCAGTTTGGTTTTTGCTTGTACTTTTTCATAAAGTATTTATTTAAACCTTAAAGTAGCTAGCCAACTTATTACTCGTAGATGGTGCCCGCTGGCGGGCAGGCCCTGGGAGGGGTCTGGATGTCTTAATAACAGCAGTTACCGGATTCCTTCTATTCCAGAGAGTGGTCCACCGTGTGGTTTTAGTCGGTACGATTCCGACACAGTACCGCACCGCAAACCTAAGTGGAGTGACGGTAAGTGGGGTTTCCACCCGAAAAACAAAGTTAGCTAGCATAGAAGGTTAGTTCTTGGTTCGTAACGTGATATCTCTACAAATAAATAAAATTGGAGTGTCTGTTAGTAATATAAAAATAACCGGTTTTTACTAAATGCATATGTATGTATACGCGGTACATTTACCAAAAATGTAGTTAAAAAAATGATTGTCTGTCTATCTGTCTCTTTGTTCCGGGCAATCTCTGAATGGCTGAACCGTATTTGACGGGACTTTCACTGGCAGGTAGCTGATGATCCAAGGAGTAACTTAGGCTACTTTTTTAGACTAGCTTTGTCCCGCGGCTTTACCCGCGGTACAACAATAACCGCGGGGAACCCTTCGGAAATTGAAACCAATAGGTCTATCGTAGTAGACGTTAGTACTACGTTTTACAAAAGGAAAGTTGTATTACATAATAAAAGTATTTTTGTGGATAGGTTACCTCCTAGGTATACTTTTTTTTAGTTAGTTTTTTATTTGTTTACCAAAATGGCTCTGCCCTGCCTGATGGAGAGCACAAGTAGAATCTAAAAGTGATGGACCCATCCTCAATGCAAACAAGGACAGCGCAGCCAGGTGACCAGCACTATGAGGGTCTCGTGAGATCTTTTTTCACGGTGGGACGGAAACACGTGGGATGGTAGTGAGAACCGAATCGATGAGTGCGAGAGCATATGTCTTCAACTCTAAGGCGGTGACTTCTGAGGTTGGCACGTATTGTCCTGTAGAGGAAGGGAGAAGGGGAGTCCCCCTTTGTTGTTGTTGGTTGGTTGAGTTGGAAGAGCTCTTCAGAACACTTCCCATGATAAAGGCGATAGAAGACTGCATAGAGGTGATATCTCTACGCATCTGTAGAGGCTCAAGGAACTCGGTGGCTTCAGGACTGGCGACAATGCGGATTGCTCGCTGCTGCAACCGGTCGAGAGCGTCAAACAGATACACGCAGTATCTGTTTGACGCTCGCACCATCGCAAAGGTGAGGACAGTACTCCACGCACGAGTAAACCTAGGTCTTATAAAGAAGACATAGGTGCCCGGGCGAGAAGAATCGTCTCACCTTGTTTTGAACACCTAACTTCCACGAAACTTATCAAAGCCATACTTTTATCGTCCACATCCATGATGAAAACTTTCAAATTTACGGTCCACCAGAAGTTTAATGTTCATTTTACAATTTGTGGACATCACTATAACTGAATAATAATCCTATGTTGTATTGTCTTGTATTGTAACCATCACCTCCGTTAGGTAGGTACTATTAAGTTCTGGCTATCGTAACTTATGTAGGTGATAGAAGTACACCAGATGAAAATTATTTTACCTGACTTTATTCCCTAGGTTAAATATTTTCAAGGTGAAATGAGGAAACCTCAAAGTCTACTTTATTCACTCGGGTGATATCACGCAGATGAATACAGTGGAATTAACCAAATAAATGTATATTTACATATATATAGATAGCTACTAATTAAAAAAGCTGCCTGTGTATTTCATCCACTCCATTTCTATCCACATCTATAAACTACACGTATACTAGACTAACTACCTGAATAAGTAAATTTATAATTCACTCCGATTTAAAAAAATATTTGTACTTTTAACTGAAGTGTGCCTGAAAAAAAAACTGTTCAGTTTTTAATAATAAGTACTTAAATATATATCATACTTTCATTGTATATTGATTGCCGTTACAAAGACAATATCGAATTTAATATAATAGGTGCGTAGCATCCGAACAATATAATTAAATTTCTGAACTTGAAACTTATGAAACAAGAAAATTGATCTAACAAAAGGGTAAGATGGATTGAAGGACAAAGTTTAGCTTTGAAGTGAAAAATTATTAACAAATAGGAGCACATCGATCTTCAACTTCGGCCGATGCTCCAATCAATACATATGATAAAATCGTAACTGGTCGCTGTCTGTATACGGAAGATATATATCAGGAAAACTATTATATGGGGGCTTTATGAACGTAGTAGAACCCAATACAATGATTTTTTGAATTTTTGTCTGTTTGTCTGTGCGTTTGTGCGCGCTTATCTCAGGATCAGCTTAACCGATTTGAATGCGGTTTTCACCAATTTGTTGTGTTTTGCTTTACGTAACATTTATTGTTTTTTTCATCTAAATCAGTTTATAAATAAGAAAGTTATGTCAGTTTGTAGAATTACCGCGAAATCCGACATATACGCGAGCAGAGCCGCAGGCAAAAGCTAGTTGCAAATAAATTTGAAAGGCAGTAGTATAGTTTGTGTGCATGCGTGTGTAATTTTCCTACTCCTGGAGAACTTCAGAAATCTCAAATGTGCAATACCGGTGAGGGTCTAAGCGGTTTTTTTGGCTCGCCGATTACCAGACGCAGTCCAGGGGAAGTAACAGATGTTGTAAGCGTCAACAACTATTTATGTTTTAGACACCTGTAACTCAAGAGAACAAGTAAATAGAAAATCTATCTTTTTAAACTTAAAAATAAAAAATACAGTGATAACATTGCAACAATCAACTATTGTGCATATATAGGACACCTGTCACTCAAGAACTACTGTTAAATAGAATGCACAAGTGTATACAATATCTATCATTTTAGGTGTTTAAGGGAAGGACAAAAATGTTGCGAATTTGCAGTAGTCAACTTCGGACACAATTAAGTAGAAAGTCCACAAAAGTTACAAAGGAGTAACAATAGGAAGAATAGAGGCCGAAAGGCGAGAATAGAGGCGGAAAGGCGAGAATAAAGGCGGAAAAGCAAAAATAGAGGCTACCCTATGCAAAAATACACAACCATTGCTTTCTTTTTTTAAATGTATACAAAGAACTGGAAAGCAACACATGTGTCACTAACGTGTTATATGTATACTAAGTAGTATACAAATACACTTGTATATTTTATGGTTATTTCTTTCCTATACTTTATTGTACCACATGTACATTGTTTGATACGAAAATCAATATATAAATTAAATTGTAGTGTCAGATTGTAATATGAAATTTATTTTCACTAAATGCATATGAGTCCGCAAGTACCTACTGTAAACCCACTCCCATAATGCTGTGGTAATTTGTGCCACTCTTACGTGCAAGTCATTGTTTCAAACGCAAGAAACGGATACTTTTATTTGTTATAATAACGTTTCAAATTGTTTTAGCGCACTCATTTAAAGTTTTAACAGTTATTATAATGCACCTCCACCCCTTTTAGACCTAGGAGAAATTATTACTCTAGAACGGACTTCATTTAGTTATAGCTGTTTTTCTATCATGATTATTATCATATTGATGACAGTGATGACACAAAAATTTTCATTTAAATAGAACAAAAAAGACACAAATAGTACACGCCTCTATATGAAAAACCTGTTTACCCGTCTTTAGTTGTTTCAGTCCTATAATATTTTGGGCAAATATGCGTATTTAGTTCATCCCAGATTTGAACCAAAAAGGGACATAAAAAGCGCTCTTAGTTCGATATTTTGTGGGTTAATATGGAAAGAATCAAACTTCCTTCTGCGTCTAGAACTCTAAAGATATATAGTGACAAGTACATTTTATTCTAAAACAACTTTCGCATGCAATATTAAGAATCCGTAAGCAACGATGCGTGAGAGTGTGAAATTTTAAATTCACACTCTCACTCGCGGAATTTTTACTTTTCGTTGAATCTGACGGCCTGCTATGACTCTTAATTTTTTTTAGTGACGCCTGGCAAAATTACTCTAATCTGCCTGATGGAAAACAAGAGTGGAATCTAAAAGTAGGGGCTACCATACTTACCGCAAATAAGGATAATGTAGCATGATATTATTATTCAATTGAGAATTAGCTGATCACCGCAAAAATGACTGGAGTATCATGAGTACTTAAGTCACTCACATAACATCAAGTTCCCGATTACATATATATATGTAAAGCTTCTAACTTATTACTGGAGTAATCCAGGATCGTATTCTATTCCAACAATAACGCACTCTTGAGTTGCATATATCTATGGTCAGTGATATGGTCTGATTTTAGCCCATTAAGTTGTAATTGGCAGTAAAGAAATATCCAATATCATCTTCTACCTCATCAAGTCAAGTTGATGAGAAGCTGGTATAATGGCTACAATTTAACGATTCTGGATTACTATAGCAATAAGTTAGAAGCTTTTATTTACCAATTAGTTAACTTCTGTGTTCACTTATTGCATTTTTTTCTCAGTGAAACACGAAGTAAAGTAGCCTCAGGAGTATGACACGCTCTAAACTCTCTCTTATGATAGTTTGGAGTTAATGAAAATATCGATAAGATCGGCAGTTTAGAATTTTTCCATAGAAAGTGTGTGTTTCTTTTGATCCAGACCACTTAATATTTAAAGGACTGCATTAAAAACATATTATTCTATTTAAATATACACTGTATAATATACTTATTGTAAAACGTACGAATTTCTAGGTGCCAGTGTAAACTTACGTTGCAAAGTTAATGAGAGCTTTTAAAAGTGAGTTAAGAGGTGTACGGTATGGAGACTCAAATGTCTCTTGTCCTGAATTATAAATATAAAGTAAGAGTAAAACATAAACATCTAATAACATCCATGTAAAATATTCTGTTTTATTTTCTTTATTGTAACGAATAAAAACATAAACTGTCTATGTTTTCATCAAAAGATTTGATGTAAACTAACTTTAATTCCCCGCAAAAGATTTAAGTCCGGGTGTAAAACTTTCTGCAAAGAGATTTAAGGTCCATCGTACCGAAAGGGCCAATCATGAAATTTCAAATTGATAGTCTCTCGTCTTATCTGTGAAATGAATGTCTATTTTATGTTTTACTGTTAATTTATAAACCTGTATATATTTTGTATGCTAATAGATATCTAGCAATAAAGCACGTAGCTTGATTTATGAACTAAAACATGATTGACTAAAGTACAAAAAGTCAGTTATCTAGATGACATTGATTGAACGACCGTGGAACTTGGATGAAATTGGCTGAAAAGAAATTTGAACTTTGTTTTACCTAAAGAGTGACAATAATTTGCAGTGAAATTTTTTACACTTAAATTTGCTAAGAAATTAGAGGAAAAAAGCTCATCTCGGTAATCCAAAGTAAACCTAATTACTCTCCGCTAGTTTTGTACAGATAGTTTAGTAGTATTAGTTTAGTACTACTACATTTACCACATATAAGATTCCAAAGAAATAAATGTCAGGTCATTTGAAGATTGATTTATCGTGACGCGAGATTGGAGGAAAATATTCTGTAATATATGTGTCACTGGCAATAAGCCAGGGGGAAGATATAACGAGTAGTTTGCAGTTGGCTCAAATCAGTTTTTTGTTCGACTTTGCATTGTATCAAACTGTTCGTGGGTATCACAACGAAGAAGAAAATCTCAGAATAAGCTGATGATTATATACACTTACTAGCAGAGTTGACTTTTTTCATACTCGTCTCCTATTGGTCTAAAAGCGAGATATTCACTATTCCATCTTAAGCACACCGCCCGGTAAAATAATTTTGAAGTGAAAACTTCTTTAGCGGCACTTTAGCAAAATTACTTTCGGATGTGTCAAAAATGTTGAACTCGCGTCAGAAACGTGTGTCAGGATACGTCATCTTAAGATGACGTCAAGTTAAGTACTTGCGAGAGTGTGCGTGTACGGATGGTGACAGGTACAGGTCGACTGTCTGTATACTTGTAAAATTCGTGTTAAACAAGTGTTTAAAATATGGAAATTGAACAAAGTGCGTCTATTAACCAGAAAAGTGACGAGGAAATAGTGAAAGAAAATGAGTGAGTACTTAGAAAAAAATACTAGATGAAAACCCGGCTTAGCTCGGGTAATATGTTTATACTATATAACATTAACCTATATTTGTATAACAACGCATTTTATTTAAAGAGCAAAGAGGTTAATTTCAGGTGAGCTTAAACAACAGTTTGTTTATAGTTTTGAGTTTTCACTTCTGTCGGTAGTCTTCATGACTGCTTTGTGTTTTTTTTAAAGCTAAATTTCAATAAGTAGTATGCATCTGTTTTCGGTTAGTAAAATAACTATTTTTTATTCTGACGTCGTGCATCCACTGCATGCGTATTTAATTCTATCACTTCTATAATGTAATTTAGTATATATTGTACATTAAAAATGTTTCTGGAGGTTTTGTTGTAGGCTTTGTCTTACTTTTTCTAGCTAGCTGTCCCAGCGAACTTCTTACCGTCATATTCTTCTTTCGTAAACATTTTCGAAGTTGAAACTTGTTTTAGTAATTATGAACACTTCAGCTTCAAACAGGAATTCGCGAACAAAAAAAAACTTTTTTGCTTATCTTTTCATTTTCTTCTGTACAAACCTTGTTTTAACAGTAAGGAACACATAGAGAAAAATATATATATAACTAGCTGTCCCGGCAAACGTCGTTTTGCCATAACTACTAATAACTTAAAAATTAATTAAAAAACTTTGTCCAGCGTACAAAATTGTGAATCTAAACCATTCCCAGATCCCCTTGAACACACACAAAAAATTTCATCAAAATCGGTCTAGTCGTTTGAGAGTAGTTCAGTGACATACACACTCACAGAAGAATTATATATATACAGATATGGTGTAGTCGATCGGAAGTTATGCGCATACATACGTATGGGCATAACATACCATACATTTTATCGATTCATTTTATTTATATAGATTAATAAAAGCAGTAATTAAACATCTATACAAATAAATAAAATTGGAGTGTCTGTTTGTAACATTAAAATAATCGTTTTTTAATTAATGCATATGTATGTATACACGGTACATATACCAAAAATGTGGTTAAATTTTTGTCTGTCTGTCTGTCTGTCGGTCTGTCTGTCTGTCTGTCTGTCTGTCTGTCTGTTTGTTCCGGGTAATCTTTGGAACGGCTCGACGGATTTTAACGGGACTTTCACTGGCAGGTAGCTGATGATCCAAGGAGTAACATAGGCTACTTTTTTCAGACTAACTTTGTCCCGCGGCGTTACTCGCGGTACAACAATAACCGCGGGTAACACCGCGGGGTTCAGCTAGTTCTAAATAAAATTGAAGATTGAGATTCGCATACCCGTAGTTGTTGATTACCGCATCTTTTTTATACATAACTTACAATCTGACCTTGCTTAGTCTTGAAAGCCGTAGAGTAATTTATAGTGACCACAAGAGATTGTGCTTTGTGGTCTATCATAAATCTACTAGGGTCAACACGCAGTCATTGGTTGCCATAACTAACTGCCTTGAAAGTTTTCTTTGACGCACGACCGAAAAGCCGAAACTAATATCCATGAAGTTTGTAATAAATAGAAACGGATTTCGAAGAAAACTAACCGTGATTATCATGCTCCTCACCTTAATGCTCTGTTGAGTTCTAACCTCTCTAAATCCCTATATCTACGTAAATTCTCTTTCATACATGTTATTTTATTCATACATCTTCCAAAATTAAAATAAAAAAAAAGAAAAAGCCTTGTAAAGTACAATCCGGGAAAAACTTGTTATTTACAAAACAGTACTGCGGAAAGAGTTAAACGGTAAATTTATACTAATATATAAAGCTGAAGAGTTTGTTTGTTTGAACACGCTAATCTCAGAAACCGCTAGTCCGATTTGAAAATTCAGTGTTCGATAGCCCATTTATCGAGGAAGGCTAAAGACTATATATCATTACGCTTGGATCGATAGGAGCGGAGCACCAATGAAAAATGTTTCGAAAATGGGGGAAAATTATCACGCTACGGGCAATAGAAGACGCAAACGAGGTTGCGTGGGTCGGCTAGTCTAAAATAATACTGTTATTTTCACAACAGTGGTCACTTATGTTGATAAGTCTTTCTTTGTTGTGATGTTGATAAGTGGATTTATCTTTTCCAACTCCTCCTGTTTTTCTTCTGATTAACTTCGTTGCGGGTTCCAAGACAGTTAATTTTCTTCCTGGGACTTCCCGAGTGTCATAACTCGGTGTGTTCGTGGGTCACTGCTGTTGATCCTGGTGTACAGGAATTACAGTGGTGGGAATGTGGGCGGGATTAGTCCCATTAAAAAGTCTTTCTTTTTTATCGACGTTTTCTTAAAAAAAGAAATTAATTCTATTTTTCTATATCTGACATTCTTAGAGGGCCACTCACATTAGTGGGACTGAAATTGTAGTCAGTAAATTGTGGGCGTTTAATATTCCTGTGTTGGCCCCTTCAGGTAGACAGGTGTAGGTTTATGTAGGTATGTATTCTCATTACATAAAGTTAAACCTAAAACCATGACATGCTTTTGTGTGTTACTTCAAATTACTATTTTACCTGTGTTAATAATTGTTTACTTTTATATTTTATTAATAACTTGAAGTAAATAAAAACTTTTCAACTAAATAACTCATCAAAAGACTACTGTTAAAATGCCTTCTTTTTATTTTTAAAGTTTAGTTATTTATGTTTTTTTTTTAAATACAAAAACGATTTTATTTACTTCAAGATATTAATTAAAAAAAACATATATTTAATACGCGGAAGGTGTAAGGTACACAAGAGTATTTTATTAGTAAAATATACTTTGTACATGAAGCTTTATTAAGTAAGTCACTTTGTAAAAAATACCAATTTTAATGTAACGATCTGTATCACATAAAGCATTTTTTTTTAAATAAATGCCTGTCTGTAAACAGCATGCATGTCGTCTCTGTCATGTTTGCTGTTTTTGTTAATTTATTTTTGTTCAATGTAATGATAATCTAACGAATGTTAGATTATTGTAGCCATTCATAACTTTAAAAGAATCTTAGAACAATGATCTTGGATCATACCGCAAGGACCACATTCAATTTGTTACCGTTAGAAAAACAACTGCTCAGAGTTTAAAGTAAAAATGATATTAGGTTTACAGCCAATGATTACCTCTTCAAAAGTCTATAAACGCAAGTTCCCTAAATATAAAACGTAAACGATTTCAATGCCATTGTTACAGTTTGCAAGAGGAATCATAACAGATGATCCCGATTTTATTGCAGTTCAGAATGCAATATTCTACCTTTTTACACGTACCTGTAAATCTCTGCAATATTAGACGGTTTTAGCTACTTACATTGTAAACATATGAGGATGCTTACTACCCAGATTTGATGCTCAGTATTATTATAGATATTCGCTAACTAATATCAAATGATTAATGGTTTTTGTGAGACTGTTGTAAGTAATTAGCTGTACGGATTTCGAAGTCTAGTATAGATCAGTTCATTGTCAGGATTTGCAAATAAGATTATTAGATCTTGTTTAACATACTCTCATAGAAGGTTTTGTTATATTTTCTATGATATGATTCTGTTTCAATCATTAAATGTTATTATGATTTTAATGAATTCTATTAACTCGGAATACGGCGTAACGCAAAATATTGTACAGAAAACGACAGCACAGAATTATTTTTTCATATGGGACTCGTTATATAAATAGTCGGTTCAAATTTTTACAAAATAAGCTGTACATGTCTATAAGCTTTGGATTTTTAAGTAATAGGTAAGAGTCGAAAAAAAAAACATAAGTTCCTGGTTACCTCTAAAAGGCGAACGTAATATTTTCAGATTTCATGTTGCTACTAAGAATTTTCTATGAGAAAGAAATTGCTCATATTTGATAAACGCTTCATAGAACCTTTGACCCTCACAATTGACAAAAAAATCGGTACCACTCAGACCACTTAATTTCGCTCACATGTTTGTTTGTTTATTCTTCGTGCAAGATTGCCTAAACTTTAAAGACTCTTAGAATAAACTTTAACCTAATTTAAATTAAGTTTATTTGTTTCGTTTTAGTTTCCAAAAAGTGAAAAATGCGGGTACTTTTCGTTTTTAATACCGTAATTAAACTAAGCTTAAGAGGCTAACATGCTATCACTAGATAGCATACTATTCAAATTCTAGCATTAAGCATAAAACTTACCTTCACTGAAAAATACATAAAACTAGTACTTATTTACTTACTGGATTGTTTGTATATGCTACTATGCTTGATGCATGCTACGCTTGATGTTTCAAATGAAAGAGTTTTTATACGTTATTTAGTGCTTAATCTACACTAATATTATAAAGAGGAAAGATTTGTACCTATTTTTGTATGTTTGTATGTTTGTAATGAATAGGCTCAAAAAGTATTGGGCCGATTTAAAAAATTTTTTCACCAATAGAATGTTACATTCTTCCAATTTGACATAGGCTACATTTCATTTTGAAAAAAATTAGGGATCCTTGGTAAAATTTGAACAATGTAACCGAAGGTGTAGAAAAATGAGTCTTAAAATGTCTTTCGTCGAATGCGCTGCCGAAACTATTAGCGATAGAACAAAATAATGTACAACAATATTAAAGAACATCATAATGTCTACAAAAAACTCCGCGGTAGCATATGTCCAACTATTGTAGTTATGTCACTACAACAACTTTTTTCATTTTGAACATAAATGAAAATGCTAACCAAATCCAAACCATGCTATTTATGTGTTTATATTAATCCTTATCCAAATAAATTATTTTATGGTCAAGACCATTTAACTACCTATAAAATAGTTTTTAAATTATTTAAATTGGACTTTCCATTCAAAAGATATTACGAATTAAAAAATTCAAACAGTAAACAAAACCGCCATAGCGCTCGATCCGCAAAAACGGTCCGCTGGGACAGCTCTTACAAGACACTTCGCTGGTCATCTGGGACGAGTGCACCATGAGCCACAGGGCGCACGTGGAAGCCGTCGAGCGCACGCTCAGAGACATCCGAAGCTCAGACCGTATAATGGGGGGCGTGACGTTTGTTTTAGCTGGAGACTTTCGTCAAACATTATCAGTTATAACAAAAGGTACTCGAGCTGACGTTATTCGAGCTTGCCTTAAATCATCAACTTTATGGCAATCGATTGAAACTCTTAATCTGCGCACAAATATGAGAGCACATTTAAGTGACAATGACGATAATAATTTCTCACAAAAACTTGTAAAACTTGGAGACGGAAAATTACCGTCTCCGGTTGCAAACAGTCCCCAGGTATTGTTGGATAACGAATTGGGTCAAATCGTTCAGAGTCTAGAAATTCTTGTGGACACAATATATCCGGACATACAAAATCTTACGGAGAGAAATTTCAATTGGCTCTGTTCGAGAGCGATAGTATCCCCGCGAAATGAATCGGTTAATGAGATTAACAAAATTATTATGGAAAAAGTACCCGGTGAATTTAAATCTTACAAATCTATTGACACAGTATGCAACATCGAAGATACAGTGCACTATCCACAAGAATTTTTAAATTCCCTGAATCCTTCCGGCTTGCCGCCCCACGAACTACAATTAAAGGTAGGCACTCCCGTAATGCTGCTGAGGAACCTATGCCCTCCCAGCATGTGCAATGGCACGAGACTTCTGGTGAAGGAATTGCGGGAGAACGTCATAGTAGCCACTATAATCACCGGGGCCGCGGCCGGACAGCTCGCCCACATACCACGGATCCCCATGATTCCTACGGACTTGCCTATATCTTTTAAGAGGTTACAGTTTCCTCTAAAAACATCATTTGCCCTCACAATAAATAAGTCCCAGGGTCAAACATTTTCGATGGTTGGCATCGACCTAAGAAAATAATGCTTTTCTCATGGACAACTATATGATGCCCTTTCTCGAGTGGGATCTCCTGAAAATCAATATATTTTGTTGCCATCTACAAATACCACTGCCAACGTAGTTTACAGTGAAGCTTTAAGATAAAAACTGACAAATATAAAAGTAAAAAACGTAAATCTACCTTAATATTATATCTGTAAATAATGTAAAAGTAAACCTGTAAAATAAAAAATACTAAAAATGTAAATTATTAAGTAATAATAAGAATGAAAATGATTAATGACAAACCCTTTTTAATAAAAAATAAAAAACAAAAAAAAACACAAAAAAATATATAAAACCAAAATAAAAAGCACAAAACAACAAAACCAAACAAAAAAAAAAAATTGTACGGAAAATACTAAATAATGATAGGCAAGTTTCTATCGACACGAACAAAAATTTCTTTGAAATACCTAGATGTATAGGTAGATACATTTTTAGTTAAAAGTTGTCAACGTTTAATTTAGACTGTATATATTTTATTCGACTCTGCTTTTATGCTAATTACTTAAAAAAACATGGTAAAAATGTATATAATATCCTATGTAAATATTACTTATTTAAGTGCCCGCCAATTAAACCATCAAAGAAATTGAACATAAATAGACTTACATACAAATATAACTGTGGGTTTTATAGTAAATATAATTAATAAATAATATTTTTTTAATAAATAAAAATATTTGTGAAAAACTGTTTTTATATCCAAATTTCCAAAAATAAATAATTGTCTACCCCGTGCGAAGCCGGGACGGGCTGCTAGTGATATATATATTTGTAAGTTTGAAAAAAATATTGACCCTAAGTAGTATTGCAAGCTTGGGTAGTTAATTTACACAAGTTTGGAATGCCTTAATGTTTTCCTTGTTTGGTTTTATATTTTATTTTAAAAGTAAAAGGAAAAGGCAGTATAGAAAGATAATCAGAAACAGGTGTCAAACCATCCTTTTATATTGGTCCCGACCGCGCTCGCCAACGGGTAGTCGTAAAAACTTACCACTTCATCGAGTGGCTTTCATGAATCGGCTCTGAGTCGGGAGCGATCGGCACGCTTCGTATCGCCTCGGGCCTCTTGGGCGGGCGGCAATTCAGTTCTGTAACATAACGGCGGAGGATTGCCGTGTCTCCGTTTTCTTATAAATTTCAGTTAACATCGTTAAATAAACATTATTGTTGTTATCGAAAAATTCAAAGAAGGTGTCAAAATTATTTTAAAAACTTAAAATTCTTTTTAATTTTTTGTTGCTAGCAGTGTAAAAGTGTTACAAGTTATTTTTACAAGTGCAATTGGATTGTGAACAAAATTGACTTAAGTACGCGGGGAATGATGTTAAGGCGCCCTACTAAAAGTATGACATTTATTAAGGTGAGAATAAGGTTTCGAAGTTGGATTAGTGTAATGATGTTCTAGCATATTTCTCTTTGATGAATTTGCCTATTCGAATTTCATTGGTTTAAGTGACAACTTTTTTTCTTGTGTACAGATAACTAAATTAATATTTTAAATCAAAAATTGATTTATTTTGAAAAGTTTGGTAATAAAATTTATGTTATTATTGATACTTTTTCTCAAGGTAATTGGTATTTGTACTCCGTTAACTAACTTCTAATAGTAATAATAGTTTTCGATTAACTGTCAGTCAACGGATTATTTAGTAATTATCGCTTTCTTATTACAAATATCTGGTAGGAGTACTTTTGCTTACAACAGCTTCACATATGGTGGTGGTTCCCACAGGACTTTTTTAATTACACTCCTGCATCGTTTGACCGTGTTTGCATTGTGTGCCATGAAAGAATAGTACCTACAGAATATGATATTGTAAAGGCTACACCACCAAAATAAAAGGAGACCATGCATGCCAACGTTTCATTCGGTCGATCGTTGTAACCCTAATTCAGCTTAATTATTAAATTAATCAATCCAGACGGGAGGGTCTATGAAGTAACAGATTAATTAAATCTACTGAGGAATTGAACTACCTGAAAATAGACCTTTGCCTTTAAAGAATGGTTAAAGATTCACTTAGTTCTTTGTTGCTTTCCGCCTTCAGGCCTTGTTGAGTTGGATTTCATTATCGAATTCGAAAATTACGTGCATACACATTTTTATAAGAAATTTTTACTTCTTTAAATTTATACATAATATTAATAAATGAAAGTATACACTCTTCATGAAAGACAACTCATATACATTCATATTCTTCTAAACATACTATATGTTTAGAAGTATATGAGTTGTGAAAAGACTTTATCATTATACTGTTGAACCCGGACTTTGACAACATTTAAATGTTAAACTTTGTCATATCCTTGATATGAAAACTGATGTAACTTTTACTAAACAGTATATTCGAAATTTTGTACATTGCTGTACTATCATACGTTAGGTTTTCTCTTAACAATTTTTGTATCGGCAAAAGTTAAATAGATATTCATTTATTATGAATATAAAAAAAATAAGTCTGATGCCCTTGTACCAAAAATACTATGAAAAGACTAAGGTTATGCTTTTACTAAAAATCTACTTTTCGTTTACTCGTAAGTTTTTTTTTGGCAAACAAAAAATATCGCATCAATATTTGCGTTATTTGGTTCTTAACATTCTGTATCGTAAAATAGTGTTCTGTCCAGATCAAAAAGTCAAATATTTCATTCGTTAAGTGTCATCATTTAATCTTCATGAAGATTTTCAAATTGTTTAATTAGTACGTAACGAAGTTATTTCTTATTTCGACATTTTGTAGTCATTAACGTCGGTACGTTAAATAACTGTCATAACTTAAAATTAAATTGCCATCAATCTTTCGTTATTGAAGGAAGTAATAATAATGAATATGCTTTCAACTTTTACTTTGCCGCATTGACAGATTTGTTTACAAAACAAATGTTTATCTTAGAGCGAGTGATAGAATTGAATCGGTATACAATAAACGCTCCGGACAAACTTGCGATGAGTAGGGTACACTTGTGTCACCATTCAATGCGCCTGTATGTATTTTTCTATATTTTGTAATAATCTTTTATTATAAGTTGAACCCATAAGTTGACAAGAAGTGCCTTTTTATTTATTTTTGGGTGGCTTGATCCAGAAATTTCTGCGGTACAATTAATTTACAAATTAAATTTTACTTAGTATTATTATATTATTTTTATTTAATAGTTATACTGTCAAAATATAAAATGAAAACATAAACATTCATCGAAATATTAGGTCTTGGCCTCGACTAAGTTAACGTATTTTAAAAAATCATGTAAAATATATCTTGCAAACTTGGGAACTTAATAGATACATACACTTATAGATAATAAGGATAACATTTCAACTATTGCTATATTGTGGACTTAAAAAAAAAAAATATACGGTCGAATTGAGAAACCTCCTCCTTTTTTTGAAGTCGGTTAAAAATAGCACTTGCAGATAAATAGATTTTTTAACGTCTCAATGTAGCGTTATGATATACGGATATAATTTTTACTAAAATGGGCTCTGATTTTGGGTTTCCTTGCTCTTATAGCCTCTTTTTAGGGTTCCGTACCTCAAAAGGAAGAAACGGTACCCTTATAGGATCACTTTGTTGTCCGTCTGTCTTTCTGTCACGACCCTTTTTCTCAGGAATCCGTGGAGATATCAAGCTGAAATTCATATCAAATACTCAGGTCTACAGTCCCTTAAAACTGTAAAAAAATCAAACTTCTAAGCCAACGCAATTAAAAGATACAGCCGTTTATGCTGCAAAATTTTCGATACTCGCAAAGGAATGAAAACCTGCAGAGTACTTCCCGTTAACTCAGAATCTTTAAATTTGGTACACAGCACAGATAAAGAAAAAATGCGAAAAACTTAAATTTTTAGTTAAATCATTTAATATACCTACAGGTTTGTTCAGAACCCTCGGTGCTCGAGCCCGACTCGCACTTGGCCGGGTTTTTTTATAAACAAGGTAACTAAAAATCTATCTTTTAGTTCGATAACTAAATACTGGTGTGTTTTAAAGTAACTTGCTTAATGCTTTTTGATCTTTTGACTACTCAAATATCTAGTAGCTTGTATTTCCTTTAAAAGGTGGAGAGGCCCTATTTTACCAGATTAAGCTGAATCCAAACGGAAGGGCAAGATTTGGCAGTCTATGTATCTTTGTATATTACACTTTAGCATCTGAATTACTGTGCCAATTTTAATGAACAACAGATTTTTAGTAATTACCCGGGTAGTATAGACTATTAGGCTTATATTTTATATCTTTTTCATGTTAAAACTCACACAATGTCTCAATAACATTGGGCCTATTTCTAAGTTTTTATTTAACGGTATTCTTTAGGAGGTCTCATCATAACATTGTTTTTCGAACATATATAAAGAGTAAAGGCCATAAAATATTCTGTAATATTTGAAAACTTAGATAATGTTAGGAGTACCACTGTTATGTAAGAGTTTTAATAATGAATGTTCATAGTGAGGTGTGGCTTTACTGCTCCAGTGTTTTTAATATACCGTGCACACCCTGAGGGGTTGATTCTTTGAAGCGGTGCATCGTACGTTTTTAATATTATATGCAAAAATATTACTTTTAACTTCTAGTAAACTCTAGTAGTATTAGCTAACTCTAGTAACATTATTCTTCTTATTTTTTTAAAATTATTAATATAAATTATAAAGAAGTTATTGTAAATATTTATGTATACCTACTTTAAAGGCAGTTACTTAGGAAGGTAAGATAAACTTTGTTTTTGTTTTGCAGGGTAAAATTTTAGCAAGTGCTTAAAATTACAATGCATAGACAAATTATACCTACATAGAAAAACTAAGTTATATTTTTGTAATACATGTAAAGAGTCAAAATAATGCTTCAACAACAGCCTAACATATACGAGTTCATTTTGTAGTAAATGAATCCTATTTTTAACCGACTTCTATATATATTGTCTAGTACCCATAACACAAGCTCTGCTTAGCATGGGACTAGACGGCGTCGTGTGTTTAGATGTCCGAAATATTTATTATTATTATTATTGTATATATATATTTATGTGTGTTCGCGCATAACTTCGTCGTTTATGACCCGATTTTGATGATTCTTTTTTTAATGCGAAGGAGATATCCCAACGGGGGCACCATGATAAGGACACTAAGATCTGTTGATGGCATTCAAGAGAAATCGAGTCAAACCTTGAAGTCGGTTTTATTTTTGTTAAAATTTTACTTGTTGTATATTGAAGTAACGATAAATCGTAGTTTTCCTACTTGATTATTATCCTTATTTTACTGTAACTTTAATATTAAATTCGCTCATAGACGAAATATTTACTGGTATTTATAGACAAATAAGGCTAACACAACAAAATATGTTATAAGCAACAGCATACAAAATTATAAATGGTATTTTTTTCACCATGCTGCTTTGTTGCATTCGCAATGAGTATGGTGACCACCACTCTTGTATTCTGCTTATCATCAATCATCAACAACCCATAATGTCCCACTACTGGGCTCGGGTCTCCTCTCAGGAGAGGGTTAAAGTCCTACGTTCCTATGCTGGCCGAGTGTGGATTGGGGACTGGCATGACTTCGTCGCGGCTACGTAATCTTGCCGTTGGATATTTTTAAGCCGCTCAAAGGCCTCTAACTAAGCTTCACGACTGTTATCCTAGGATAACAACCGGGACCGACCGATTTTTTTCTAGAATTTAGCTTAACCCTTATACAGTTTAATTAATTTAGTCATTTATTACTTTTTATTCCATATGCAAAAAAATAAATGTATTATTTTATGACAGTTTATTAAAATCTGACGTTATATTTGATTCCTATCAAAAACTTGCTAGATGTTTCTTGCTACTAGTTATATATTATTATTTGCATTTTTCCTGTCCTCGTAATTTTTTTAAGAAAACTACATAAAGCTAGATTTTTTCTATGATCTGATACACATACCTGAAGTGATTTTTTTAGGCTATGTATATTAGGCTAGATATGTTTGGAATTTTGATACTGCTACTTTATTTTTACCTTTATTTTAGAGATCGTCTTCTTCCGACTGTAGGAACTAGTAATTACTAGCAGGCAATTACTAATTTAATTGAGTATTCAAGTGTTGAATCTTGTACGAATCGACAACAAATCGAAATCAATTGCCATCATCAATTGTAAATACACAAAGACACTAGAATCGTTAACTGGACAAAAGGCTTTACTGTTTTCAGATCAGGTCTTCTTCCTAGCCTTTTGTTTCCAATATTATTTGGGGGTAGGCTAACAGTTAATCGATTTTACCTGAATTATCAATCAATCAGTTTTATCATGGAGCAACTGACATCGACATGAAAATCGGTGATAACATGCAGTATAAATAATTATTTTCATCACCATGTTATAAGAATTAAATTTGCGAATTCTAGCGTAGTCGTCATCGAGCAACTTCCACAAGAAAAGAATGGACTCAGTATAGCTCGGTTATAAAATAGTTATGCAATTATGTTTCTTTATTCTTAAAAAGATATTTATCTATTCTATCAATACAAAACTCTAAAGGTTAAACCTTTTATTCGTGTTTCTTTATTTGCTTGTCTTATCACTCGAATTCATGGCTTCTTGCCATAAGTGACTTGGTTTAGTGATTAGTGATTCTGACTGTTAAGGGTGGGTTCCATTCTCATCCAGGATAAATTTTTGTATGAAGAACACGATCATTTGTTCAGTGTCAAGGTGTAACTGTATATAACTGCTTCGGTGGCGCAGTGGTAGTGTGTGCAACTGCTATGAGGGTTAGTTCCCGGCACGGACCAAATGTTTGTATGTTCTGCATATATTTGATTCGGAGTTTGGGTGTATTCTATGTATATTATGTATGTATTTACAGAAAAAAAAGGATTTATGTATTTATATCAGTTGTCTAGTACCCATAACACAAGCTCTGCTTAGCTTGGGACTACATGGCGTTGTGTGTTCGATGTCCGGAGTATATTTATTTATCTATGTATTAATAATATTAATAAGATTTGGAAATATATTAGTATGTTATTAGTGGTATGGATTCCATAGTACAGGCTTTGCCTAGTTTGGGATGTGATGTGTGTGTGATTTGAGACGTCATCACCATAATCATCAGCCCGTTGCAGTCCCCTGCTGGACAATCTGGACATAGGACTCTTTCAAGGAACACCACAGAGCCCGATCTGTTCCATTCCGCATCGAGTCACTACCAGCCCTCCTACGTAATTCGTCCCACCATCTAGCCAGAGAGCGTCCCGCACTACGTTTGAGACGTGTGAGGATATTATTATTATAAGTTTTGGTGATTATATCGCACCTACATATATTGCTATTGTCTCTAATGTTTGTTTGATTTAATAGTTTTTATTTAATACAAACCCCAGACACTTCTTATATTACTATCAGTTTTTTGAGAAAAAAATATTAATCACAATCATCTTTGTCATTACATGAATAGTTTTTAACAGTCTCTTGTCAAAAGGAGATTTTGGCTTAAGGCCTACTATGTGATACTGGCTAGATGGATTGCTATAGGGATTGTTTCAAGTTTTCCTCTTCTTGCAGTGACGTTCCCTGCATAGTTTGCTCCCTAGTCCCCCCTTACGACACCCATGGCATGAATAGGGTACTCAATATTCTTAACTTAACTTCTTCAAGGTAGTAGAGCCACGCTGATTTCAGCACGAACGGGCCGGCTCGACCGGGGCGGTACTACCCTCGCACAGAAAATCAACGTAAAATGACAGCGATCATGCTGTCGTGTTTCGTTAATGAGTGCGAGACCGGAGGCCCAATGATGCGGAAGCATCACTAGCCCGCCATGGTGTGGGTCACCATGCTGCATTGTTGCATTGTCTGCATTCGCAGTATGGTGACCACCACTCTTGGATTCTACTCATGCTTTCCATCAGGCAGAGAAGAGTCATTTTGGCAGGGTCAAACATAAAAAAAAAAAAAAAAAAAAAAAACTCCGTCACCACAGAGCATTATACTAAAGGGCGTTGTATTATTAATTTACACTAATTTATTTGACTCTTTGAGCTTCTAAAGATAAAATGATGGTAACAATGTTGCAATGATAGAATACTAAGCTGTAGATAAAATGTATAGTCACGTTCAACGGTTCAATTTTAATCGGTTTAACCATCGGAATAAAATGTTTTATGCATGAATAATAAGTATGGCTAAATTAATAGATGCAAATAATAATTAAGGAATACAATGTGAGTATACATTCAGCTGTGTTAAACCAACAGAACGACTGTTAATTTATTTACATGAAATATATGATTACCGCTAAGTTCCTGTTTCATTTTTGTTTTTTATTACAATATTTAGTTTAATCCGTTTAGTATAGCTACCAATACTTGAAATTAGATAAAAGTCAGTCAGGTTTTAATTTAATTTTAATGGTTAGTTTGAGAATTTAAAAAAACCCAATAAATAATAGAAGAATTGAAAAGAGATAAGATTTGTAAAAGGTTTTAAGTGGTTTGATTGTTTATGTGAACTAAAGAAAGTTCTACTCTATTATGAGAACAACATGGTCGTATTCTTCAATACGGGTGAAATGTCTGTGAGCTGGGTTCACAAGAATCGTAAACTGGGCAGTTTATGATTCTACAGAACGGTAGTGGCTTTGCATACCCATGCAGTTTTACTACCATTCAAGTTATATGAGTGCCCGCTTTTTATATACAATTTTATTTATAATCGAACGGCGCATTGTAAATGAGTATGACAGAAAATAAACACGGAAATGAGTGTTTGCGAACCATTATTTCACGCTTCATTTAAAGTAACTGATTTTAATTGGATTTACAGATTGAAAAGCGAATGTGTGCATTGAGTGTGCTGGCACCTCAACAGATAAGCTTAATGGGAATAAAGCAGGACAATGAAGAATTCGTTGAACATAATTTGGCACTTTCCTTTAGTCATATTATTTAAAATCAGACAGAATCATATTTCAGTAGTATAATAAGGTGTTTAAAGTTTTTAGGACCATTTAAACATTCTATTGTTCCTGGTCGAAGAATGCTTTATGTTCCAGCTGATACAATGACAATAAATTATACTTTCACTTATGAGAGTTTAAAAGCAAATTCACAATATTCACAAAGCTGGACCATCTTGTTTAATTTGGACCGATTTTTATGAAATTTTGTGTGCATATCGGGTTGGTCTCAGAATCGGTCAACATCTATTTTCATGCCCCCTTATTGATAAGGGTGACCTACCTCAATTTTTTTTTATTTTTATGGCAAATAACGTTTGCCGGATCAGCTAGTAATATAACTTGTTGAGTGAGTGAGTACATATTTCAACACCATCACCAATAATCTTAAATAGTCATCAGCTGAACAAAGGCCTCTTCCTAGAAATGAGGCCAAATATACTTTGCTAGATAGACGGGTCAGTACAAATACACATTTAGTACTCAAGATTTATAGGACAAGCTTTGTGGTATAAAAATATTAGAGTTCTTGTTTTTACCCAACTATCCAGATGTTAGGTGTTGGCATGGTCAGTAAAATACCCGTGATTAATACATTCGGATTGGGTCGGCCCAACAAATTCGTCATTCGTAAATTATTGCCGTCAGACACACAATAGGCAATCGTTACTTACGTACTACGCGGAAGGTGTCAGACTCCGACCCTTCAATTATATCCACGGCGTATTTATTGGCACGATTTATTTATTGAATTACAGTGCGACTATTATTTAATTAACGTGCGACAAATTTAGCAAATTGCTTGAATTAATATTTACAAAACGGAATGGGAACAAGATAAACTTTCGGTAACTAGCTCCTGGCTGCCACCATTGCGCTCACTGTTTGATTGTGTTCAACTGCCTGTTTTATTGCGAACCTTTTGTTTGGTAGACTTTTAAGTGAAGTTGTTTTCAGTCACTGTTACTAAAAACGGCGGTTCATTATTTTGGTCATTGGAGCGATGTATTTAAAACAAAAGTTACGTTCATAATAGGTTCATTAAGGGATTACAATATGACAAATAAATTTATTGTCAGTTAATTTAAAGACCTTTCGTGTTTTTTAAGAATTACGGCTAAGTAAATATTGCTTGCATATGCACTCATAGCCCAGTTGCACTCGGTAATAAGAAACAATCACTAAGGGTAAGCAACGACGGCACAGTCAGTATCTGGATGGTGCTCCGCTGGTGGCATGATACCATGATCGTCTCCGTAATTTGGAGGTCACGTTAAGCAGTCGGTCTCGGTTGTTATCGTATGATAACAGTCGTGAAGCTTAGTTGGCGGCCTTTGGGCGGCTTAAAAACATCCAACGGCTAGATTACGTAGCCACAATGTTGTCTTGCCAGTTCCCAAGCCGCACTCGGCCAGCGTGGGGACGTATGGCCTTAACCCTCTCCCGAGAGGAGAGCCGAGCCCAGCAGTGGGACGTTATGGGTTGTTGGTGTTGGTGAAATATTGCTTATGCATTATTGTATGTTTAATAATTAGTATTGTAAAAGGTATTTTATATATATTACATTAAAATGATGTGCAAGTTACTTTTTGAAATAACTTTGTTACATGGATGCCTTCAAAATTGATGCATTTATTGAACACAGAACAAAAACACATTGACAGGACATAGACATTTCAACAATTTTAAATTACATATGGAATGTGTAACAAAAGATACAGAAACTGCATTCCAAACTAGGCAAAAACCTGTATTTTGGAAGAACAGTGTTCCGTCGGCGATTACAATACTGCTGTAAAAGAACATGTACTGTCGCTGTTTATTTTGCATACAAATTACACATTTTTATTAAATACATTTAGAAGTTATATTTGAGAAAAAGAATGTGTAATTTGTATTTTGATGCAAACACATTGAAATAGAAAAATGTTACTCATGTTGTAAAACATAGATAGAGAACATGTTATTATTACATATTTGGAAAAGAAACACAGCTTTTGATTAAATGAAAGAATACAAAAGGTCTACTTTCTACTGTCTACTACTAATACTAGAGTTCGTAGATATCATCATCATCATCAACCTATCGTAGTTCACTGCTGGACAGGTCTCTACAATCGCACGCCACTTGGTTCGATCCTCGTAGATATATAGACACAAATATGATTTATTTTTATTACTGATAAACCATACCCAAAAGGAGATGGAAACAATATATAAGACCGCGGCTTTCTTGTAACTGTAATTAGCTGGAAAATGTAGCGCCCAGTTGTCTATTAAGAACTATCTGCGGAGGTTCCGAACTCCGCACCCTGTATCAATATACTGCTGTTACTCGTATATATTTGTGTATAGTCGGTAAATAAGTTATCATACAGTGGAATTTGACCAGATATAGGTAATATATATGTGTGAGAGAACATTATAATAAGCAACATATACATATGCCGCTAAAATTTGACAATTAGTAACAAAATACATTAGTTGGCAGTCTATCGACCTTGAAAGAACCATGCTGAGTAAGATTGGTATAAGCCGGCTCTCATCGAAATGATAATATGGTAGCACAGAAAACCGATGAGTGTATACCAGAAGCGGTAATTTTTCCCAATCTGAAAAGCCCTTGAATACCGTCCATGCCATTGTGACTCTTAAGATTCATAACCACTTCCAAAAAAAAGTGTGTGTGTGTGTATGTGTTTCTGTTAAAAAGTCTAATTATTATCTACTACGATGGTAAGTAGTAGTTTGTACTACATCAAAACCGTACATATTTATTTATTTAACAATTTTATGCACAGAACGTACAATGGCGGCATTGAGTATGTCACAGGCATTCTCTACCAGTCTACCGTTGGGTGGTGCGGAAATAGTTGAAAAGGTGCACTACACATTAGTTACGGGTTCCAAATAGACAATTAAAAATTAAGAAACAAATTAGAAAAAGAAAAACAACACAAAAAAATACTTTACCTAAATATCCATACAATTTGTCATATAAACATACACATATACAGTTATATATAAAATACATGCATACACATACATATCAATATATATATTAAAAATCATCTTTGTGATGACTCCGCCACGATCTCCGCCAGGAGGGCCCGTACCTTGACCCTGAAAGAGTTACAACTGAGTGCCATTCTGATTTCCTTTGGAAGGGCATTCCAGAGAAAGGCAGATTGAATGAGGAAGGAAGAATGAACGCATGCGGAAGTGTGAGAGGGTCACGACAGAAGGTGGCTATTTGTAGAACGGAGGGTTCTGTCATGATTGGATCCCAGGAACTGGAAAGAGGAAGTTAGGTATGTAGGCGAGTTAAGAGAGTTAAGAATAGTGTAAAGAGTCGTTAATGCGCGCAGGTGACGACGCTGACGAATAGGGAGCCAATTTAATTTAAGACGAAAGGAAGAGATATGATCGTATTTACGAAGATTAAAAACGAATCGAATGCAGTTATTCAGAAGTCGGTCGTATTTGTTGAGGTGATCTGCATTTAGGTTGTAGTAGCACACGTCACCATAATCATACATATCATGTCACATATATTTTATTATAAGCATTATTATCATTACTTTAAAATTAATTGTGATGTTATTGAAGGATCTTAACCGCTTAATCGCTTTGTGCAACCACAGTTGCAAAGAAAAAACCATGAGCTTTGCTTTGTGCAACTGCGGTTGCAGAGCGACGAAGTTATTTCAATTTAATTTAAACTTTATTTTAAACGTATTAAGTCCTAAGATTATGAATTTACCAACGATAGAATTTTAAATGTCAAATAAAACTAAATAACAATTTAACATTATTAAATAATTTGTTTGGTTGTATTCATTTTCTCAATTAAAATTTGAATAAATTATGCTGGTCATAATCAAGTAAAATTTCTGGAACACTATAATGGAATAATGACGGGCCTTCTCGATGTTGCTATTAGCTTTCTGATGGAAATTATTCGGTTAAGCAACATTGCTTGTGTTAAGATTAGATTGATGTCGGTAACTGGATGAATACGAATTGCTCTTAATCATAAACGTTTAGCCATTTTGATGCAATTCTTTAAAATCATTTTAGGAGGAGTTTTCAATACTGATACTTTCACATATAGATAAAAGTACAAGCAAAATGAATTATCTCCATAAATTCTTTTTTGTGACCATCCACAATGAACGTAAAAGCTATCATATAAATTAGCTTTAAAACAAATTTCCTTTCCATTGCTTGTTGTTGTATACGTTATATCTAAAACTAGCTGCCCCGCAAACTTCGCCGCCATATTTTACATATCTGTCTTAACTTCCCTCAGGCAGTCGCGGACAAAAAATTGACGTTTTATCTTTTAATTTTTCTTGTACAAACCTTGTCCTAACAATAACGTAAAAATCAATAATTATTTAATGCATTGGCGATGTATGCGTGAACATACATTTCGGCGATTCATTTTTTTATATATATATATTAAACTAATATTATAAAACAATTGTTATTTTCACCTGACTTGACTATTGACACCTGACCAGCTAAAATCTACCTACATACATATTTACTATCTTTCCGGCAAAAAAAAATGCGCTATCTACGGCTCTTTAAAATATGTTTGACTTTGAAGTGAATGTACGAACTTCATGTGAATCACCGAGACTATAGATATACTTAGATAAAATTATATTTCGCTGGTCGATTGCCCAAAGTTGAACGAGAGGTAATCCTAAACCTATACACAGCACTCTAAGCTAAATAAAAATATAGCAAAAAAATATTTTATTAGACAAATATATAACAATACAGTCAATAGTAGTAGTATATAATATAGTCAGTCATATATTTAGTACTGAAATATGTTGTAGATGTTACTTTTTTGTAGATAACTTAAAATTAGGTTTTTAAATGATATAATATCCAAGATGTTTTCGAGAATCTACTAATCTAATAATCAAAAGATTTCCTTATTTGGAAACACTGCTTTTTTTTCGCCTCATTCATGAAAATCGGTTCAGTAGTATAGGCGCCACGGTGGAATATACAAACATACATTGACCGCCAAAATATTACCCTTCATTTAGGCTTCGCCGTAGAGAGTTGAAAAGTATTAGTTCTATATACCGTTTACGCATTGATCGGCCCAAGACACACTTTTTACTTTTTCTCCATTTTCTGGCTTTTACTGAAAGTTCCATTGACTAAACTTTAATTTCCAGTTGTCTCAAACAATGAGATGCCGCTTTTAAGAGTTCTTTGATGAGATTGGAAAGTCTTTTCTTCCTTGGAAAGCTTAAATATTTATTTAGTGATAGTTTCGGATAATGCAGTATTTGCATTTATCGAAGTTTCTGTATTACTGAGTTTTAAGACCGTACAAATTATATGAATCAAAGGACTACGGATCACTACGGATATAAATTAAGAAAAAACTTTTTATAAAAAAAACCGACTGCTAAAAAGCATCCAACTAAAACTCCCTACCAAAAAACACTAAAAAGCTTAAAATAAACTGGCTTTTCATTAATTGCTTTGCCAATTCTTGTCTGTACCTAATTCTTTGTTCATTTAAATAGTAGTAATATTATGTGTGCTAGGTACCTAAAACCTGTTAAAACCTCCTTCTTTTTTTGAAGTCGATTAAAAAAAATATCAGAAGAAAGCAGCTGGTTCTTCGTAAAAATAGTACACACTTTTTAAATGTAATCCCTAGAATAATGTAAAATATTGTATACTGTTTTAAATTTATGGACTTTGGAATAGCGACGACTGCAAGGAAAGAACCAGTTATTTTTTTAAGTTTTGAAGAAGAGTATTTTATTAGAATCTAGACATTTTATAGTATTGTTTTGATCAGCCTTTTTTTTTTTTTTTTTTTTTACGTGTGGAAAAACCCCCTCGGGCCGTCACCCCGCCGGGGTTTGCGGCGGGGCGGTGTGTCGGAATCGAACCGACTAAAACCACACGGTGTGCCACTCTGCGCCTGAGAGAGGGAGAGATCCGGGAACTGCTGTAATAAGACCTCCGGACCCCTCCCGGCGCCAGCCCGCACAGATGCGGGCACCCTCCTCCTCAAACTCTCTATTTAGGCGACGTACGGCACACACGTAACGTCGCCTCCTCGCGGGCGGCCACTAATGCGGATGGAAGGGAAAACCCGTCCCGACCATCCGCGGCCACACTCAGGGCGGCATGAGGCGCAGATAGGCGCGCCTCCGCCGCCCGGTTCGCCGGCGGCGGATCGGGTCCGAGTGGAGGTCGTCCTCCCGGGCCTTCTCCGCCACCTCCTTCTGCGAAATTACGTCTTCGCAGAAGGCTGCGACCGCGGTAAAACTGCTGTCGCTACCGGCCATGGAGCGTACGATGGCCGGTAGCGAGAGATCTTCTCCGATGACTGCAGTGAGGGCCCGGCGCTGCGACGCCCATGCGGGGCAAACCGCCAGCGTGTGCTGGGCCGAGTCCTCACTGCAGTCGCAGTGGTGGCAGGCGGGACTCAGTTCCCTCCGGGCGACCGAGTGCAGGTACTTCCCGAAGCATCCGTGCCCGGAAAGCACCTGCGTCAGTCGGAAGGAAAGAGTCCCGTGCTGCCGCCCTGCCCACTCGTGGATGACCGGCTGGAGAGCCTCCACGGCGGCAAAGCCAGCGCGTGGAGTCTCCAGCCGGAACGACCAGCGAGCCATCGTGGCTCGACGGGCGGCTTCACGCCACTCGCGTACCTCCTCGGGCGGGGGGCGAATGCCACACTCCGCCCGGAACGAAGCCACCCGTCGATAAACTTCGGCGAGCACTTCCGCCTCCAAATCCCACGGGGGTGTTCCGGCCAACGCGCACGCCGCCTCGGTCGACACCGTGCGGTATCCGCGTATGGCTCTGACCGCCAATACCCTCTGAGGCCGCCAGAGGCGAGCCTTGTTGAGGGCGGTTAGAGCCGCCACCCACACCGGTGCGCCGTACAGCGCCATCGACCGGACCACCCCCGTGTACAGGAGTCGCGTTGCGACGCTGGCTCCGCCCAAGTTGGGCAATAGTCGCCCAAGGGCAGAGGCAGCGTCGACCAGCTTCGGACCAAGCTGTCGGAAGTGCTCGTCGAAGAGCCACCTACCGTCGAGGATCAGACCCAGATACTTCATCTGGGCCCGAACCGGTACGAGGACCGAGTTGACCTCAATGGAGGCGCCGGGGGGTGGACCACGACGGGGCCCATGGAAGAGCAGGGCCTCCGTCTTGTCCAGGGCCACCCGCAAGCCCAGCGCCTCGATGCGCCCGACCACCAGAGAAACACCCCCGGTGGCCAGGCGCGCCGCTTCCTGGAAGTTTGCCCCCCGAGCTGTGACCAACGTGTCATCGGCGTAACAAATTACGCCCAGCCCGGGGGGGAGACGTTCCCGAAGGACCCAGTCGTACCCCACGTTCCACAGGAGTGGTCCTAGGACAGACCCCTGTGGAACGCCGCACGACATGGGTCGCCGTCTCAAGACGCCCTCTCGGTCCTCGTACATGACGGTACGCTCCCTCAAATAGTCTGCCACCAGCCGCCTCAGGTACTCTGGCACCCCGTGATACTGGAGTGCTTCCCCGATGCAGCTGAATGGCAGACTATTGAATGCGTTGGCGATGTCCAAAGACACCGCCAACAGCACGCCGCCACAGCTCACAGCCTCTTCGGTCACGGCCCTAAGGCGCATCACGGCATCGACCGTCGAACGCCCCTCTCGGAACCCGAATTGGGCGTCCGACAGGTCGGGCCCCACCTCGCTGAGATGCCGGACGATGCGGGCAGAGAGTATCCTCTCAAAAAGTTTGCCCGCCTCGTCCAGCAACACGATGGGCCTATAGGCCGTGACCGAATCGGCAGGCCGTCCCGGCTTCCTCAACAGGACCAGCTTCCCGCCTTTCCAGCACTCAGGAAATCGACCGGACGCCAGGCTGGCGTCCAGCACTTCCCTGAGGCGGTCCGACATATGGTCGAGGGCTCGGGCCAGAACTCGGGCAGGAACCCCGTCCGGCCCGGGGGCGGTGTTCTTCGAACGGATTCTCAGAACCGCCGCCCCTACCTCCGATTCCCTTACGGGCGGAACCTCGCCCCCGTCGTCCCTGGCCGGGTAGGCCATCGACGGGGGCGTGTGCTCCGCCCGCTGCGGGAATAGGCCCTCGACCACTTCCTGCAGGAAGCTGGGCTGGAGAGTCTCCGTAAGGGGGGGGGCCCGGCGTGCGGAGCTTTTGACGCACCGCACGATAAGGGCGACCCCAGGGGTCACGATCGAGACTCTCCAGCATCTCCTCTCTCTTCACCTCCTTGGCGCGGCAAATGGCCAGCTTCAGAGTTTTCCGCGCCTCGCGGTACTCCTCGTGAAGCTGGTCCCCGCCACCGTCTCCACGGTGACGTCGCCTGCTGCGGGTGTAGGACCTCCGGGCACGAGTACACGCCGCACGGAGGTCCGCCAACTCCCGGGACCACCAGTAGACCTCCTTCCGAGGAGGCCGACGAGTCCGGATGCGGGGCATGGCCGTATCGCAAATGTGCGTAAGCGCATCGCGAAAACGGCCAGCCCCCACGTCCACGCTGACCCCCCCGGGCGGGGCCTGCGGAGACAGCCACGAATGAACGATGGTCGCCTCCTCCAGCAGGTCCCTGTCGAGCTTGGCGACAGCCCACCGCGGAAAGTGGGACATTTGCCGCGCCACGTGACCCCTACTGGGGCCCTGGGGCCGGGAGAGCTCGAATCGGATGTACAAATGATCCGAGAGCGTCTCGACCTCTTCCAGGACACACCAGTTCCTTACTCGTGCGGCCACAGCAGGGGTAGCGAACGAAAGGTCCACTATCGACCCCCCCTGCTGTCGCACACACGTGTTGGTGGAGCCTCTGTTCAGCAAACAGAGGCCCACCGAAGCCGCCCACTCCACTACGGCTTCGCCCCTGGCGTCCGTCCCGGGAGACCCCCACGCAATGGACTTTGCGTTGAAGTCCCCCAGCACGAGGACGTGCCCAGACCCTAGTCGCCGTATCGAGGCCTCCAAGCTGTTCAGGAAGACCTCGAAGTCGCTCAGACTCCGATTAGGGGAGAAGTATACCCCGTAAACGGTGATACCCCCCCAGTCGGCGGCAACATATAACAAGGATGCCTCCAACCTGAATTGGGACCAGGTAACGTTGGCTACAGGTGTGGATGAGAAAATTAAATACTTTAACGATGCAATAATAGCTCTTTATGATGTTCATGCACCTATAAAACAAATTAAACTAAGGCGACAACCTGCACCCTGGATGACAGAGGATGTGCGTCAAGCTATGCGGCGAAGAGATAAGGCATTTCGTAAGTTTAGGAGGAATCGCACCGAGGAATGGCACGCCTCATATAAAACCGCTAGGAATCGGTGCAATCAGATGATACGTAACGCTAAACGCCGACACATTCTCGATAACATAACCCGTTCAACCCCAACTAATATTTGGAAGTTTCTCAGAACGCTCGGGATCGGTAAGCAGCAGTCAAGTGGTATGCAGGGGATGGTTGGTTTGGATGATATAAATCGTTATTTCTCCTCCGCTGTACATTTGGATCACCAGACCAGTCATCGTACTGTTGACTACTTGAGGAGTCTAAATTGTCCTAATATAAATCCGTTCAAATTTTCTCCGGTTGCGTCGGGTGAGATTAAAAAGATAATCCTGTCCATCAAATCTAACGCTGTTGGCTTTGATCACATCAGCCGACGCATGATAACAACAATCCTTGACCAAATTCTACCTATAATCTCCCACATAATCAACTACTCCCTGAATTCCGGTACCTTTCCGACACTTTGGCGTAAGGCCTATGTCATTCCCTTACCTAAAATTTCAAGTCCCACACTTCCCAACCATTTCAGACCGATATCGATCCTTCCCTTTCTATCCAAGGTCCTAGAATCCTGTGTGCTCAAACAGTTCTCTGAGTTTGTCTTTAAAAACAACCTGTTGAGCCCGTTGCAATCTGGTTTTAGACCGGGCTATAGCACCACTTCCGCTCTTCTCAAAGTGACTGGCGATATTAGGGCGGGCATGGAAGACACAAAGGTTACCATTTTGGCACTAATCGATTTCTCAAATGCCTTCAATAACGTCAATCACGATATCCTTTTATCTATCCTTTCCCATCTGATGGTCTCGCCCGGAGCACTGGAATGGTTCTCCTCGTATCTTCGGGGTCGCCAGCAGTCTGTTCGGGTCGACGAATCCTTTTCGGACTGGTGTAATCTTGACTCTGGTGTACCTCAAGGCGGTATTCTTTCTCCTTTATTATTCTCTGTATATATTAATCTTCTAACCCTGGAACTTCATTGTGCGTATCATCTGTATGCCGATGATCTACAACTTTATTCGCAAAGTAAGGCTGAAGATATCTCGTCCGCAGTAGACATGATCAACAGAGACCTGCAAACAATTAATGAGTGGTCTAGTAGGTTTGGCTTATCAGTTAACCCGACAAAATGTCAAGCTATTGTAATTGGAAGCCACCGATTGATGAGTAGAATAGACACCGGAACTCTTCCGGCTGTTATTTTTAACGGAACTCCTATACCTATTTGCCGGTCTGTAAAGGATCTGGGCTTACACCTCGATTGCACACTTACTTGGCGTGAGCAAGTCGCAAATCAGTGCCAGAAGGTCACTGGTACTCTTCGGGTACTTTACCGCCTGAAAAATTTCCTTCCCCCAAAAACTAAGATTATGCTTGTCCACACCCTTATCTTCCCCGTAATCGACTATGGTGACGTGTGCTGTTATGACCTGAATGCAGACCTTCTCGATAAATTAGACCGTCTTCTTAATAACTGCATTCGATTTGTCTATAACCTCCGCAAATATGACCATGTGTCCTCTTTCCGCTCGCAGCTTAACTGGTTACCAATTCGTCTACGTCGAAAATTGCGTGCTCTCACTGTTCTATATTCTACTTTAAATAACCCAACTTCGCCAACATATTTAAACTCAAACTTTCAGCTCTTGTGTAGCAATCACGAAAGAAACCTACGGTCTTCTAATAATCTTCTTCTTCGTTGTCCGTCTCATACGTCTGAGTTTGTTGGCTCTTCCTTTGTTGTACAGTCCGTTCTTCTTTGGAATGAGCTCCCTCTCGAGATCAGAATGGCCCCTAATACCTTCAAGTTCAAGGCAAAAGTAAAGCAGCACTTTTTAAAACAATTGGCAGAATCATCTGCTTCATAAATATTATCTACCTTTATAATTAATCTATATGTATGTATTTATTTGAGAAAATATATGTATGTATTATATTAGAGATATGTTACTATTTATTTATATATATATATATATATATATTATATTCGTTCGGTATAATATTTAGTTTCTATATTCTCACACACATTACAACCAAAATGCACCTACTTCCTGCCTTCTCTGCATCACCCATTGGTTGACTGGTAGAGAATGCCTTGGGCATTAAGTCCGCCGATGCACCAAATGTGCATGATGTATAAATAAATAAATAAATAAATAAATAAATAAATAAACATATCCCGTACCCCTGTCTCTTAGCGACAGTGGCGGGGAATGAGCCGCCGCGGAGCCGACGACTGCCACGGAGCCATCCCGGTCACCCATCCAATTTGGACGAGAAGGGACATAGTATGGCTCCGCGACCACGGCAACACCTATAGACCACTGCGCCACGGTTTGCAGGAAGAGATCCTGCGCCGCGGCGCAGTGGTTCAGGTTCGTCTGGACCAGGAGGCTGGAGAATCGATCCATTACTGGATCGTCTCTACAGCCTCCTCCATGGGCGTCGGCGTAGACGCGTTAACTACGCCGGAGGCAGCCTGGGTCGACTGGCTGACCCCCGACGCTTGCCGAGAAGCAAGAGAGCCACGAGGGGGCTTGCAGCCTCCCTGCCCCATCTGGTGATTGGCGGGCTTATTGCCCGCCGCACAGATGGGGCAGTGAGGGGCGGCAGAACACTCTGCCGCCTTGTGCCCCGCCAGACCGCAGCGGAAACAAAGTCCGCTGCAGTCGAAGCAACTGCTGCACTTCGTGCGAGTATGGCCCGCTGACAGGCATTTATAACACCTCATCGGCCTCGCCGCCAGGACCGTAATCCTGGCGCTGACGAAGCCGACGAGCAGCCTGCCGGCATCTCCCAGTACTTTGGCTGACGCTACTGGGCAGCTGAGCCATACCGCACCAAGGCCCCCTGGACCGGGGCGGATGGTGCCGACTCCAATGCTATCCGCGCTGCAGCCCGTCCTCTCCTGAACTGCAACGCGGACATCCTCGGCCGTGACGGAATCGTCCAGGCCCGAAATGCGCAGTTCCGCGCTCTTAACAGGCCTGGCGATCCGCACACCATCCGCCTCCGAGAACATGCCTCTAAGCTTCTCGGCAAACGCGTCTGCCGACTTTGCGCCTTCAGCCCCGGGGAACTCGAGAATTCGAGCTCCCGTCTGGGCGAGGCGCAATCTTACACCTGTCGTCCCGAACGAGGCGAGACTAGCCCGGGCCCTTTTGAAAAGGGCCGCATAGGACATCCCGCCTTCAGCCGCCTCCGGCGACACGGTCACCACTACCGCCGCGGTTTTCGGCGGCTGCAGTTTCCGCGGCTTCTTAGCGGTGGCCTTTGCCACCGGCGGCGACTGCGGGCCAGAGGCCGCCTTCTGGGCAGCCTTCTTGGCCCGCTTTCGGGACTTTTTAGACCCCCCGACTACCTGCCAACCCTCATTGGAGGGGGCGGAAGTGGAGGGTCCCGGTGCCGTCGTTGGAGTGGGGAGCGGAGGGAACTCCGCTCCAGTTTTCACAGGCGTCTTCTTCGGCGCCGTCTTAGACGCCGTCTTGGGCTTCGCCTTCGGGCCAGCCGCTCCGGCTCCCTGTCGTGCCTTTTGGGCAACCGGAGGAGCAGCCGACGTCGACCCCGCGTAGGTGACGCGGCCACCCACCACGGGGAGCGGCGCCGGCGCCGGGAAGACCTTCGGCCTCGGGGGCGCGAGCGGCGGCCGAACGACAGGCGCCGGAGGCAGCCTTGCCTCCAGGCCGGCCAGGCGACCGTCCACTAAGTTCCCCACCGCGATGAGGACCTGCTGCACAAGTGCGTCAGGTACCCCAGGGACAGTGGGGACCGACCGCGACGCAGACGGCGCCGGCAGCGACGCAGGCGGAGCCGCCCGCGACGCAGGCGGAGCCGCCCGCGACGCAGGCGGAGCCGGTCTTGACGCAGACGGGGCCGGGGCTGGGGCCTTACGCTCAGGACGCTCCGCCCGGAATTGGGCAAACTGAGCGCTCAGCTCAGCCACCTGCCCCGTCAAATGATCATTGGCCGCCTGGAGGCGAGCCACATCCCCAATAAGGGCTCCCACGACCCCCGCCACAGCGGAGGAGGAATCCTTAAGGGCCCTCACGAAGGTGCCCTTAAGGTTGACGGACTTGGTGGCCACCTTGTGAATTATGGCCACCGCCGCGTCCGCCCTCTCCTGCAAGGAGGCCGGCGTCTGGGGCACTGGATCCTCATCCACCTGCCCCCCGATCTTCTGCAGGAGACCTGAGATCTCCTCCTCCGCTTGTGTCTCGCCTTCCGCCCTGGCCCGCCTGTACGATTCCGCCTTACAAAAGGCGGAACCTGACGGGGCCGGCAGCGGGGTTCGCCAGCGCCCCCTTTGGCTTGTCGCCATTTTGGGCGGCAACATTTCCTGGGCATCGCTGCCCCCATCGATGGAGCGTACGCGTTTACGGCTTTCGCTCAACTCCAGGTCCATAGACTCCAATGCTGATGTATTGGAGCTACCACCCGCGCCATCTGACGAGTGGATGGACCTGGAACGCGCACGCTCCGAGTTTCTTCGGCTCCCAGCAGTCCGACTGACTGCTGGGAGCCACGCCGCCATAGGCGTCCCGGACGCGGACTCCTCCTCGGTAGAGGAGTCGTCCGCCCTCCGGAACTGCCCCTTGGCGTTCCGCCTTCCCTTCCTTCGATTTGCATTTTCGGTATCCGTTTTTTCGCCAGTTGTCGTTTGAGTTTTGGTTGTGTTTGGTTTGTTTTTATTTTCTATGTACTGCATACAAGTCCCACGAGTATGGCGGAAATAAAAAGTCCGTCCGGGCGGTGCCCCCTGCACCCGGATAAGCCTAGATACTGTGGAGGTCGGCCGGTATCCACAGGTTTTAACGACTTGGCTGTCGGGTGTTATAGACTATCCTTGTCATGGGCCGGCCAATTAAGGCAAGCCCTCCGGCCAACAGGTTCTCAGCGTACCCTCCTGGAGCCACCAGTCAGGTCGCTGCTGAGCCCCTGTTGGTTACGGAACGCGACAGGGTGGCTAACCCTGTCTCACCGACGGTGGCACTAGTGCCTGCCAGCCCCTGCGCGAGCAGTGGGCCGACCCGTCCCTCGATCCCTGACACCGTCTCTTCCCATGTCCCCTCTGCAAAACAGAGGGGTACTGGGAGCGACGGCGAGCCCTGAAAAGGGCTGTTACGGATCCCCTCGGCAGCCTGGTGATCGGCTGCGTGTTTCCCTTAGTCGCCTCTTACGACACCCACGGGATGAGATGGGGTGGGGCTATTCTATGCCGGCCCCACACGGCGTGTTTTGATCAGCCTATACTAATCTCTTTGTGTTTTGAAGTTGTCACGTCTACCCTTTTTAACAAGCTTTTAATTAGGTTCATCTGTCCCGATATTTGTACGTAATTAAAGCTTGCATGTGAAATTTGATCTACTTCCCGATTTTCGATTTAGTTCAACATGCGACATTCGATGACAATGGAATTATATATATATATAAACATTATCATTATTAATCCGAAATGGCCGCCGTAACAAAATGGCGTCGTACATATTTCTGAACAACCCCCCCAATATAGGTATCAAATGAGAGGGCTTAAAGTTATTTTTTTATTAGAATATAATAAAAGCTTGTTTAAAAAAACTGATTAAATTAATCACTTATTAATAACTAATTAGAGTGCCATCACTGTCACTAAAAAAACTATAGCAATAGGAAAAAAAAATTTCTAATAATACTACTTTCATGAACGTAGTTCTTTTATCAAATTATCAATAATAGTTTTATTTGTTAATATAAAGAAGGTTATCATCATTTTACAATAACAGAGAATGACATTAAAACCAACTTCATGTAACTTCTATAAATCTATACAATATATTTAATTTAACTTTATATTCAGACAGTAAAGGAGAAAGTGGGAGTAGTGACCTATCAAGAAGTCTAACAGATCGCAGAAAATACAGAGGAATGCGATTGTTATTCGGACATGGACCAGGCCCTTACATTTAGAGAGAGAGAGAGAGAGAGAGAGAACATAGTTTAACTGTCAAATATTTATGTTTCTTATCAGAAAGGAAGCTTTAGATAAGGTTACTTGAACGTCTTTTAGAGTTTTATAAAGAATATTAAAGGATTTTCATATCTCTCGAAACGTCTAGTCCGTTATTAACTCTCACAGCGTTCAAAGTGTTCTAAACAATAACATAGTTTCTCGAAAGAGAGCGTTAGCCGTTTAGTAATAGTCAGCCATTAACTTTTATGAGTCGTTTTAATTTACCCTACTTCTAGAGACCAACATATGCCATATCAGACTGAAAACATTTAGCAGTGACTATTAACATTCGCAACACCACTGGTAACATTGCCGTAATTAAGCTCTTGGTGGTTTATTAACTAGGGAAACCTAAAATAAATTGAGTGATATTTTTAAGGTGATTTCTTTACTTATGCATTATACATGAACATTGTGCGAATGATATTACAATGTTTTTTAAAGATAACTCCCACACTAGGAATATTCCTGAATAAATATTCTCAGAACAACAATTTGTGGATGTACCATGTGGGATTTAAGCCTACAATACTCAGTGCGGTAGAAAATGACAAGGTGAATGCTTAAAATACTACGCCTTCTGTGCAGCCTATCAACTGATATTGTATTGACTCCAGAATCTTATGTCAACGAAATTTGTTCAATTTTATTTTTAGTATCACTTATTTTTGGGATACATGTAGGTGTTCATAATTAACTTTACCAATGTTTAAAATTAGAGAATGAAATACAAATCTACAAGCATATAGCTGCGTACAGTGTGGAAACCTTAGAGAATATCTCCGCAACTCATCAATTTTCAAATTACACATTTCAACAACGATGTTTCATTCTTGTCGTATTTTTGCTGTTAATTAATTTCTTAAGTACCTACCAAATATTGGCTTTTGTAGCAGATGCAAACTGAATAATAAAGCGTAGGTTTAGAAGGTAACTCTTAAATAAATTACTTCCGTGATTTTGTTCTTCCTTAAAATAAATCATGGCTTAATCCATGGTCCGAAAACCGTACACAAAACATCTGAATATTTTCATGTACCTATCCATCCTAATATTATAAAACTGAAGAGTTGGTTTGCTTTGTTGAACTACTGGTCTGATTTCAGTGTTATATATAATTTATCGATGAAGTTTATATATGTTTACCCTACAGCCATAGAAAGCGGAGTATCAATAAAAAATGAATGAAGATGATGAGAAATGAATGAAAAAAAATGAACCGAGTAAAACCTAATGATTAATTTGATTTCACGTCATGACCTTCTGAACAACGTAGTGTTTATACATCTCTTCATCATTCCAAACAATTTATGAATTAGTCTTTATACTTCGAACGATTTCATTTCATTTAGTACTGGTTTGCTAACCAGCAAGTTTGTGTCTTAGGATGAATGAAATATAAATAACATTAACTGATTATGAATATTTCAAAATCAAGTAACAAATCACTACTGTAGCCCTCAAGAGCTCTAAGCGCAAATAAAAGTGAAGTAATAGACAAGTGAAATTCAAAACTAGAAAATTTGTTCATGTTCTAGATGTTTTCTCGCTCATCTTTAAAAATAAATAAAATTGGAGCGTCGGTTTGATAATATTAAAATAACCGCTTTTTATTAAATGCATATGTATGTAAACATGGTACATATACCAAAAATGTAGTTCTTTTTTGTCTGTCTGTCTATCTGTTTGTTTCGGGTAATCTCTGGGATGGTCGAGCTGATGATCGAGGGAGTAACTTAGCCTCCTTTTTTTAGACTTACTTTGTCCCGCGGCGTTACTATCAGCGGGTAACACCGCGGGGTTCAGCTAGTAGAACCTATAAACGGTACATATTTGGCAAGTTTTGTTTTAAACTAAGTTTTAATGGTTTTTTTCTTGGTACTGCGCTGTTTGCAGACACTTTCTCAAGTTATAACACCCATAGCTCTGTGAAATATACAAGCCGTATTATATGACCTATGATGATGATGATGATGATTCACGGGCTTGGTTTCCGCAACTCGACGACTTGTTGCGCCTATTTTGCGTAGTGGGTCGGCGCTAGTGGTGCCAACCCAATTCTTCCAGGAAGCCTAGCAGACCCTTTGCGTTGCCGACGACTTCCTGAAGTGACCTCGGCGATCCGAGGTGTCTTGCCCGGTATTTCGCCACCTCAGGACATGTCAGGATGACATGGGCGGCCGTTTCGTCTTCCTCCATGCATGCTCTGCATAGAGGGCTGTCCGTTACACCTAGAGTGAAAAGATGTTTGTTTAATAGTGCATGACCAGTTATTGCTCCGATCAAAAGTCGAAGCGGCGGCCTCTTAAGTTGTTTCAGCTTCCGTGACAATCCGGGGTTGATCGTCGGGAGGGCCTCTCTGGTCTGCCTGCAGGTACAAAGGTTGGACCAATATATCTGATGTTCTACCTCGGTGTTCTGTTGCAGTGTCCGTCGCAGCCAAGCAGTTGGCAACGGCAGTATTGGTTCTGGGCCGATTGCCCTTGTCTCCGATCCGCCTTTTGCCAGTGCGTCAGCTGAGTCGTTCCCGCGTGAGTTGCTATGACCCTTGATCCACTGGAGAGTTATACTAGTTATAGTACTTACCTCTGTCAGGGCTCTGTGGCATTCGTAGATTAGCCCTGTGGTAGTCACATGGCTCTGTAGGGCTTGTAAGACTGATCGGCTGTCGGAAAGTATGCGGATGGGGTATTCCGTTACCTTTCTGGAGATGATCGCATGTGCTGCCGTTATTATGCCCATACACTCTGCCTGGAAGACTGTGTTGTGGGCTCCTAATGGTATCGAGATGTGTATGTTTAGGTCCTCAGAGAATACTCCCGAGCCAGTGCCTGACCTTGTTTTGGATCCGTCCGTGAAGATTCTTAACTCCCTTGGGTTAAGTCCTTCTTGGGGATTCTCGTGCAGTTGTATTTTGTACTTTTTGTCAAAGACGAATTGCCTGGGTATCGTGTCAGTTACCGCTTCCATGAGCGGTTCCTTAATTATCGCCTCGTATAAGATCTCGGTGTGTGGTACCCTAGGCAGTCTCCAGAGATTTTGTTTCTTTAGCCGCACTGCTGCACCTAAAGCCTCCTGCCTTATGAAAAGGTGGAGTGGTGGTAGACCTAAGATGGCTTCCAGAGCTGCAGTTGGTGTAGTCCTCATACAGCTTGTAGCCGCCAGGCAGGCCAATCTCTGGAGTCGTTGTAGTTTAGTTTCGGCAGTGGATAGTTTGGTCCGTGGCCACCAGACTATCGCGCCGTAACTTACCATTGGTCGGATGACTGTCTCGTAGAGCCACAAAGTGGTCTTGTGGTTTAGTCCCCAAGTTTTACCTACCATTCTGCGGCACTGCCAGAATACGACTGTTGCTTTTTCAATTTTGTTGTTGAGGTGTGCGCTCCAGTTAAGTCTGTGGTCGAATATTACCCCTAGATACTTTACCTCAGACGAGAGTTGGAGCTCTGTATTGAACAACTTGGGGAGTCGGTAATTTCCCAGGTTCCGTTTGTTGGTGAACATTACCATTTCAGTCTTCCTTGGGTTGACTGACAGTTCGTTATCCACGCACCAGCGTTCCACTATTGCCAGTGCTGAGCGTGTTACATCGCATACTGTACCTGTGTGCATGCCGCTTGTTAATATCACTATATCATCAGCGTATCCGATGGTATAATGGTGATTGTTGTTCAATGTGGTAATAAGATCGTTTACCACTAGGTTCCATAGGAGTGGTGAGAGGACGCCACCTTGGGGGCAGCCCTTTGCCACCAGTGCTTGTTTGGTAGCGTCTGCCTCGAGTCTGATGACTCTCTGGCTCAGCATCTTGTTAATCCACTCTATCATGACAGCATGTACGCCATGTTTTACCAGTGCTGCTGTTATGCTGGTGAATTTCGTTTTGTCGAAGGCTCCCTCTATATCTATGAAGGTGCCTAAGCACATCATCTTGTTTTTGATCGCTACTTCAATTTTGGTTGTAACTGCATGAAGTGCTGACTCTGTCGATTTACCTGGACTATAGGCATGTTGGTTCGGATGTAGTGGTGCTTGTGTCAGCGCCGTTTCCCTCAGGTGCCTGTCGCATAACCTCTCCAGCGTCTTTAGGAGGAAAGAGGTTAGGCTTATTGGTCTGAAGGATTTTGGATCCGAGTAGTCGGTCTTACCTGGCTTTGGTATGAAGATCGCTCTGACGTCTCTCCACTGTCTTGGCACATATCTGTGTGCTAGACAGGCTGCCAGGACGTAGGTTAGCCGTTGGGTAAGTGTCTTCCCTCCCCATTTGAGCAGGGCTGGGAAGATCCCGTCCGGGCCTGGAGATTTGTATGAGTCAAAACTGTCAATTGCCCATTGCGTTTTATATGGGTCGATTACCTTATGGGCCAGCTGCCATTCCTCCTCCGTTGGGATGGTTTCTTCTTCTGGCCATCCGCCTGGACTGATTATTTCGCAGTCCGGGAAGTGTGTTGTTACCAGGATACATTCTGCCTCTTCCACTGAGGTGGTAAAGGAGTTATCAGGTTTTCGTAAAGACCCCAGTGACATGGCTGAGTTATTGGAGAGAACTTTCCTTACCCTGTTGGCCTGTGCAGTAGTCTCAATGTTAGTGCAGAAGTTCCGCCATGAGTTGGTACTCCTGTATCTGAGACGTTTTTTGTACCTGGACTTGGTGGCCTTGTATTTATCCCAGTCCTGGTCAGTGCCGGTGTTCATCGCCCTATTGAGTTGCTTCCTCATCTCTCTCCTGAGTCTCTCCAGCTCAGGCCCCCACCAGCTCTTTGATTTTGTTTGGCCTGCTGGTGGGATGGATAGGGGACATGTCTGATGGTAACAGTCCATCATAGTGTCTGTGAGGAACTTTACCTGTTTTTCGATTTCTACGGTACCTAGGATTCTAGTCGGGTTACTTCCCTGTGCCAGGAACTGGCCGATCCGCAGCGAGTATTGCGCGCGATCTGTTTTTCTTGGGTTCCGCCTAGGTGGTGCCGTGAGTGTGCTTACCTGAAGGTCGAAACGAATCCATCTGTGGTCCGAACATGACAACTCGTTGGACACGTGCCAGTTTGAGATGTGTTTCGCTGCTTCTTCAGTTGCTAAGGTCAAGTCAATGATTGTCTTACTTCGTCTATTAACGAATGTTGGTACAGAACCTGTGTTTACTATGTTAAGGTTTGTCGTAAATAGGTATTCAACGAGCTTCCTACCTCTGTCGTTACCAGTAGACATGCCCCATAAGGCATGGTGCGCGTTGGAGTCGGTTCCCACGATGAGCTCGAGTCCCGCCTCCTCGCAGTAGTGGACCAGCCGCGACAGGTCGTGCGGTGGTGGGTCGTCGGCTTCCGGCATGTAGACCGATGCCATTACCACCTGCGCGAGGCCGGTGTCTTGGGCTACCTGCACCTTCATGGCACATAGGTCTCTGGAACAGAAACTGGTTAGGACCTGCATGTTTATATCAGCCGTAGTGTATATGCATGTGCGGGGATTTTCTGGTCCCGCGTGAACTGTTAGCTTACCTCCCATATTTCGGAGTCCGCAGACAGTGCCGTCTCTAACCCACGGCTCTTGGATCAGAATGACGGCTGTTTTGTTATCCTCCAACCACTTCCTGATCTGAGCCGTCGCAGTTATGCTGTGGTGGAGGTTAGCCTGGAGGATGCTACATGCCGAGGAAGGAGACAGCGCCATCGGAATCTGATTCCTCCGTTGCCAAGTCCTCGACCTCGGCCCCATCCTCCTTTTGGATGGCCAGCTTGCGTAGCTCGTCCGCGCAATCACCCCCGCTGTCCGTGGGGTCGCGAAGAAGTTCTTCATCTCCCACATCGGAGTCGGGGGTGGACCGCGCCAGAGCCTGGGACTCAGGTGCCGCGACTGCGTCAGCAGCGTCCTTAGCCCCATCCGCAGTGTCCATTGGAAGGGTGCAAGCACTGTTTACTGCATCCCTGGAATCGGCTTCGGCTGGTGGATACTCCACAAACTTGCCGCGGGGCCCTAGGAACTTGACGTACACCGTGCCCAGCATAAAGCTGAGCCGGCGGCCGTGCTCGACCAGGGGCCCCACCACCGTTTCCGGGATGCTGACAATAGCAAACGTGTCCGTCGCTTGCCTGTCCATCTTCAGTAGGAGCCATCTTTCGATGTCTGCCCACCGGTTTTGGAAGCGCAGCATGTGTGCTACCCTTCTGTGGTCCTCGTGGACCCCAGGGAGCAAGATGCCGCAGCGGACTCGCTTTGTCATCTCGCCTGGGCGCTTTACCACCAACTTCTCTCCTGTGGGGAGAGTGATGGTGGCCACGCTGCGTTTCAGCCATTCCAGCGTAGGCTGGTTCTCGCACCATAGTTTCAGGTAGCCGTCGGTCAGTACCGGCCTTCCCCGAAACGATGGGCCCTCTGAGTTACTGTTGCCCGGCTTCATTGATTCCTCGAACAACAGTTCCTCAATCCGTTTTTGAACCTCATCAGACTGACTCTGGCTTAGGTTTTCCATGGTGACAGTGGTTACCGCCGCCACCAGGTCCGCCTTGACCGCGCTCGCGTAGTCAGTCTGAGTGGCCTCCCCTGGTGGTCCGGTCCTCCGCCTCTTTGGCTCGCCTCTCGGAGATATTGTCTCGTCAAGACGCGCCCTTTTGGCAGAGTGCCGGCCCCCCTGGGTACTACCACCCTGAGGTCCTGTTTGCGTCCCCTTGCCCTTGGGAGGTGTGCGTCGTGGTGCTGAGGGTTCAGCAGGCGCATTGTTCCCTCCCTGCAGACTGGTACCCTGCCCTTGGGTTGGTACCGGGGTCGCGTCTGTTGCTGCAGCTTGTCGCTTCTCCCTCTCTCTGCGACGCTGCTTTTTGTTTTTCTTGCGTGCTTTAGTTGGTTCCACACAAGAGGAAGAAGCTGGGGGTTGGGGCGCCGACACTGTGTGCTTTGCCTTTTTCCCCTTCCTCTTCCTGGACATGGCGACTTGCCAACCGGACAAGCTAGGGTCCGTGGCTGGGTCGCCTTGATGGGACCTCTTCCCCGTTGTCTGCTCCAGGTTAGTGGGCTGGGCCACGCCCGGAACGACTTCGGGGGCTGGCCGGGTACGGCCAAAGCTCGTGGAGCTCGCCTGTACCTGTCCAGCGGGCGCTTTCGCGTAAGGCTTCCTGGTCACCGGCTTGCCGGCGACCTTTCTGCCCTCCGCGGTAGATTTTGTCTTCGGTGTCGGTGCCGTGGGGGTGCCGACACGAGACTGCGTGTTCTTGTCTACCTGGGTCGCCAAAGCTTCCCTGTAGACTTGTGTTAAGGAGAGAGGTCCTACTGGACCTCTTCCTTGGGTGTCCGGTCCAGCTATTGCCGTACCTTCCACCTTTGGGGTTTGGGATTTGTTTCGATCCATTATTTGGTTGTTGTTATTTTCGCCTCTCGAGCTTCCCACCCTCCATGGAGCCCGCACCTTTGGGGATGTCCCTAAGGACACCAGGAATACCCGAGAGGTATAGGGTCGTTGGGTTGGGACTCATGCGCGACATCGGGAACTACAGACATGCGGCCCCCAGTTGTGCCTCATGTCCTCGCTCCGTCAGCATGGCCGGGCCCCAGTGTTCTCCCAGAGAACACCCCCCCCGAACCTCGCCTGCGGACCGTACCATCTCATCCGTACGGGACGCGTGTCCATTACCTTGTAGTGGCTAGCTACAAGGCTACCGTTTTGCCTGAAATCCGGACCAAAGAGGGCGTGTTGCTTCCCGGAGGTAACTAACCCCGACCCCGTTCAGCTCAACCCCCCAGGACTCCTTCATCCTGGCTTACGGCGCTCGACTGCACAGGACTAGTGCAGGCAGGCATGATAGTCCTCCGAGGTCGCCTGCTGGCCTTGGTGGACCTGTGTGATGAAGTGAGTAAATGAATGAATGGGTGAGTGTATGGGTGAGTGAATGAGTGACTGAATGATTGAAGTGTGTGATTGGATTGGGAGTTAGGACATTAGACGGGAAAAACTAGGTCGGTTTCGGAAGGATGGGTGGTAGGGGGGGTAGTGTGGAACACAGGATTAGGGTAGTGGGTTATACCTGACTGGTGGTAATGTCCAGCCGGGCATTGGCCCTCCTCAACTTAGCTACTGGAGATAGGGGACAGGTGTTGCGGCTCCCCTCGTATATTGCGGATCTCCAGCATTTCCAGGGTGCACGACCCACTCCGAAATGGAGCAGGTTCCTCCCTGCCCGTGTGTCGACGGATACAGGTCAGACGTGGACGTGTGAGAAGCACTTGAGCGTACATGCCGATAACTCAGCGCCGTTACTGAATGTACATGTACGCCCCGACGCACCCCATATTTATTATATGACCTATTTTCAAATACGTTTCAAATACCAATATAACTAGTGCGTATTGCCTTTATATATATGCGAATGAAAATACTTGTACTATATAAAGACGGAATTTTCTTATAGTAATTTTCGCTTCTTACTTCATGATCGATGGCTAAACCGTCTTTTTACAGTATTTTAGGATCTCGTCTCAATAAGTGACAATGGGTTCGGACTGCTAAACCCCATTGATCGATTACTCTCGTTATGTCGCATGGCAACCACTCAATGCTGTAGACGTTACAGTTAACTCCTAAATTGCGATTATATGTGTGTCTTTATATACTAACAGTACCTATTTAGCAATAATAATCTTCTTATATATAAAAATCAATTGCTGTTCTCTTGTCTCGCTAAAACTCGAGAATGGCTGGGCCGATTTAGCTGACTTTGGTTTTGAAATGTTTGTCGTAAGCCAGGGAAGGTTTAAATGGTGAAAAATTAGAAATAACTTGAAAATCCAAAAGGCACGATTACGAAGTAACGGGCATAGCTAGTAATTAATATAATTTGACTGCCTCGGTGGCGCACTTTGCTTCAGACACACTAAAAGGTATCTAATGCTATAATAATGTTACCTGACTGGTAGTCGTAATTATTTTAGTTTTCTATTAGAGTTCTAATTAATTTTCAGTTCTTTGTTGTTATTGACGAAGTCGGTTCATCTTTTTTAAAAGGATTTTTATGTTTAGAGATACACAATTTAAAAGGCGTAGAAGAAATAAATGTTTAATAAAGGCGCCGAAGCTTTTAAATTTTAGAGTAAGGTAAAGCAAAAAGAAAATATATTTATAACATTATCTGTCTCTAAGATAGAGAGTAAAACTGCAAAATCATTCATCGATTATGTTTTTAACGAACTTACTAAAAAGTGATGTAAAATATCGTTTGTGCCTTTTGCTTCTTTGTCTGCAGACCAATGTTAGTAATTTAATTTAGAAAATATCATGTATGTATCATATACAGTTCACTTATGTAGTCTTTTTCCCTTCTTCACATTCTTAATCACGTTGGATGCTGTTGGACCTTATCCGCTATATATTTTAATGGCCACTTGTTTATGATTCCACTGCATTTTTATTTAGTATTAAATATCCCTTGCCTATATTTTTGGTTTACACTTAATACGGAGTCATCAATATTTATACTTGTCTGTTATTATCTATAACGTGTTAATCACATTATTTTTGTTATTTCTCAGATAAATTACAACGACATCTGTTTTAGTTTCACATAGTGGGTACTTATTAGTCAAACATCACTTCAATTTCAAGAGTTCAATTGAAACTTTCAACAGATATGACAGCAAAGGAAATAGGATATGTTATAATTTATAATTATGTATGTAACCCATAATGATTGAGTTCTATAACTATTAGAGCCGCGTTGACGCCTTGCGACACTGACTTAACGAAGTTTGTGTGCGTATTAGCAATTAATTTCACGTCGTGCAAAGAGTTATCGTGTCGTAAGGAAACCTGCAATACTTAAAATATTTTACCTCATATTTTCAAAGGTTTGTAAAGAAGTAACTTAGAGTAATTAAGTTAGGTAAGATCTATGGATTAAATAAAAAAAATATTTTGAAATGTTTTATAATTGAATGATAAAAATGTATTTTATTTTTATATATAAAATTCTCGTGTCACAGTTTTAGTTGCCAAAGTCCTCCGAAACGACTTGACCGATTCTCATGTAATTTTGTGAGCATATTGAGTAGGTCTGAGAATCGAACAACATCTATTTTTCATCCCCCTAAATGGTAAGGGTCACTCATCCTTAAAAAATTTTTATGGCAAAACGATGTTTGCCGGGGCAGCTAGTAATATAATAATAATAATAATATATCGCTTTATTGTACACCAGATGCATTACAAAGTAAGCTTAAAATTAGAGAAGTACAATTGGCGGTCTAATATATAAAATTCTTGTGTCACAGTTTTCGTTGCCATACTCCTCCGAAACGGCTTGACCGATTTTGATGAAATTTTTTGTGCTTATCCGGTATCTATGAGAATCGGTCAACATCTACCATGACCCATCCTTAAATTTTTTTTATGGCAAAACGACGTTTGCCGGGGCAGCTAGTTTTCATATATATATTTAAAAGACGAAACTGACAACATGATCCATTAATTAATCAACTATTAAAATACCTTTAATTCATTCACCTAAAATCATAAATAATTCTGGTTTAGCTTTCGTTGATTCAGTAAGCGATATTAAATGGTACTAAAATAAGAGCGGGTAACCCTGAATAGAGTGGGAGAGTAATGGCGGTGGGCATTATTCTTCTGAAAGATACTGCATGAGGTGCACAGGTGCTAACCTATTGGCTCTTAACCTAACTTTATCTTAGCAATCGTGTGTGATTTTATGTGAACTGGTAATACAATTAACTAATAAGCCATTGCCTACACCAGTGTGCTCTTATTTTGAAAAACCTATCGTTTTCTGCCAGACACTTTTAACACAGTTAAACTTCCAACGCAGCATGTCGGACCCACCGACTACCGGCTATTTAAGAATAGTACGGCGGACAGAAATGCCAGACTCACTAAAATGTTTTGAACTGCCTAAAAGTTACAGAAACAAATATTGCACTCGTCCAAAGCCGCAGCGAGTGGCTAGTTTATTAATAATACTTGACACATTTTACACTCGGCCGTCTCATCTCAAATTTACGTTAATCCTATTAGCCTCAGTGGCGTAGTGGTAGCGTATGCGACTGTTGTGCTTGACGACTCGGGTTCGATTCCCGGGTCGGACCAAATGTTTGTATGATCTGCAAATATATGTTTCGGAATTTGGGTATATATATATATATAATATATCAGTTGTCTATTACCCGTAGTACAAGCTCTGCTTAGTTTAGGACTGGATGGCGTTGTGTGTTAAATGTCAGAAATATTAATTTATTTATTATAGTAACCAGACTGCTGATAAAATATTGTATTATTTAAAGCACACATATTTATAAATTACCATCACATAGATGCAGACCAGGACGCAGGTGCTCTTTGGGGAGGCCTTAGTTAAGCAGTGGACGGCAATAGGTTGAAGTAGTACATACAGAACAAAATGATCGTACTAATTACGTAATATTTGTCTTAGGTGAAAATCACATGGATCAACCTTTAACTTATTGTTTTCATTTACTTATTTATTCTGTTTATGATAGATACAGCGTCATATATAAACTTAAATAATATTGAGACGTTAACAAAACTCAGATCTATCAAAACGTAGACTTATTGTTTTGGATTCAAAATAGTTTTAAATTAAGGATTTTCAAGTAACTGGTGTGAAAACTAGCCTAAAGTGGAATAGCTAGTTATCTGCCCGGCACTTGGCCAGTTCGTTAGCCGCTAAGGGGATTACTGCCGCCACCCTGCACTCGACTCGACACGCATGACATATTAGCTCGTACGTATGTAACTACAGCTGCTATCGGGTAAAAAAACTGAAATAGACAGTACGACATTTTACACTAGATATTTTACAATCAATTTCATATATCAACATCGAATGTTGATTACTCTTTTTCGAAGGTAGTGCTATCGTTTTATATATTTATTACAAACTAAATTGACTTAACTGGTTAACAAACGTGTTTTATACGACGAAATAATACAATGAAGATCGATCGATGAGAGATCGTAATCAATAATTTAGAATTGTTGTACAAAGAAAAGTAAAGTCAACTTCAATAAATATAATGGCGACACAAAACTTATGTAACTTCTTCATATGCTTATTTATAAGGATGTATTTCCAAAGGCTTTCGAAAAATCACTAAAGATTTGACGTGATAAACGAAAAACTTCCTATCATTTGGAGTTCTAAAAGATACAGACAAAACTTATACTTTTGTTTTATATGTCTAGATCCCAGAGGAGTCATGATATGGTTTACAGAACTGACAAAGTTTAACATATACGATTGCTCTTTTCATTTATTTTATTTCATGTACACGTAATAGTTATAATCAATTCTATTCAGCCACAAAAATTAACTGGTGATATGTTTTGATATCATCTAAAATCAATTCACGGAATGTCATCTATTTGAAACTTTTGTCGTGGTTGTACATAAAATCGAATACGCTATGCTCAGTGAAATTTACTTTTCAATTTAACTGTTAGTGAAAAGTGACGTGTTTTTTTTAATTCAATGAAATAATCTATGCTTTTCGATAGTTTAATTAAGTGTTAAAGCATCATTATTTTGATGTGATTTAAAAGAAAGAAAAAAGAAAAAGAAAAAGAAGAAAGAAATAGACAAATCGTGGTTTAAGCTTGCAGGCATTCTTTGTAGGTACGCCTTCATACATCCAAAAGTCACATTGTGTTAAGAATGGGCACCCATTCATCGACTGACCAGGGTAGGATGCATAACTTAGCGATTAGTTAACCCACGGTGTCACCACCAAGCTACGACTTCTTCTTGTGGTCCAAAAGATTTAGTTAAGTTTAGTTATTTAGTTACGTCTCGTGAAAAAGCAATAAATAATTATTGCTTTTTCACGAGACGTGTTTACAGCCTCACAAGTTCACAAATCATCAAGAAATTTTGCATAGACTTTATTACATAGGACTTGTTTCATTTTGATAATTATCAGAAACGTTTTAAGTCTCACTCAAAATAAAGATTACTTGGTGAATTGTTCACACTTTTATTAAAATTCAGATTAAAGTGTAACTTTGTTATTTTAGATTACAAGCTAGTATTGCCAATGTACCAATTAGTTAAACGCAGATTCCAAATTTAAGCGCTTGATGTTCGACCAAAACTAGAATACCAAAACAGCTGTTATCTCAGAACTGTATCGTAATTGTTCTGTATCGTTCGATCACATGCTAAGCTTGCTCTACTCGATATGAATAGCCTTTCCAAGTTTGAATAGATGACTGATTACAATCACGAGCCTTTTTACTTCAATATGTCGTTAAGCAAAGCTCAAGGACGTAGGTATACATAAAATGGTTTATAAAACTGCGTGCACATGGATTTAGGAAGTAATAAATATATGTGGATATACAAACATTAATGGTTTAAAGGAATAAATAAGGTACACGGACGTTTAAGCATTTTTTTTATGGTTACCATTGCTTTTTGGGTTACAATATATAAAAGGATAATTATAGATAATTATTTAGCACATACTATTATTTTGTATCACAACCACACTAATCAAAGAACATGTAACATTTAAGAGAAAGTACCTAGTAGATGGGTCAATCTTAGAACTTTTAATAAATGGACTTGAAAAATTCTACCTAAAAGTAAATTTAGGAAATGTTTTTAACTAAATTGTTTCATGTTTCTGTATGTGTTTTTAAGTTTCTCTAACTAAAATATATGTTTGTGTGTATGTAGTTCTTATAAATTAAAATAAAATTATAATATATACGGTTTTCTACACTTACACAGTGACGCGAAGAATACGGCATAAGGACGTATGGTAGCTTAATTACTCTCCAATTAGTTATTCAAAACACAGGACGCATAAAACATATACGAACTGCCAACTGGTGCCATTCTATTTGTGAGCACTGGAAACTACTGGAAAGGGGAATTGAAAGAATTTTTATTTACCGAGATTGCAATTCTATAAAGTGACATCGGCATTCCCGCGAGAACCGACCTTTGAATCTCTGATTCAAACAGGTCTTACCACAAACCAGAAATAGTGTAATTGCCGAGTTACCGTTGTTCAAAGGAAAGACTTTTAATTACGCGTATGAAATAAGGTCTTATATTGCGGACTAAATCAATAAATTTTCAATGAGTGAGAGAGTATGAATTCGATTTTGGGGCAAAATGATCAATAATGAGGCTTCAAGAAATATTTGCCTTAGCGTTTTGTTTTCTTCTAGTTCAGCTATTATTAAAGTTGAAGTTTGGCAATGAATGTGGTTTTACCATACGTCAACAGCCAATATAAGGTAACCCATTATCCTTTAATTTATCAGACATAGTATTACGAGCAGTTTCTCATACGGGGTTCTGTACGATCTAGATTGGAGAAAGCTGTCAGTGCCTTTAGAAGTAGAAGTCCCTCAACGGGCTGTAATGTGTCAGGTTTTGATGATGGACTGGTTGCAACAGCTTGCGCAGCCAATGAGCCGCGCTAATGAAGCATGGTGCTATAGAAGCGGCAAGAAACATCCTTCGAGAGTTGTTAAAGAGAAAACATAGAAATCTCACCTTCCGGATGAGTTTTGTTTCCAGACATGCTTCGTGGTGGCAAAAAGCAACTGTGATTCTCGCTCCCCATTGGTAAGCATTGAACTAGGAGGAGAGGAGGAAATAGAAAAACACTGAGGTGGATTTTATTCGTTAAGTGTCCAACAACCTCAAAAATGGGTGAAGGACATTTAAGAGGCTCTTTGACCCTTTTACGATATGATATGATCAGTGAATGCCTATTATTTTATATTATTTATCCACGACTTATTTAGAATAAGATTTGCAACTATTTTCACGTTACTTTTTATTTTCAAGCTTAAAACACATGCACGCATAGAATCATATGGATTAACTTCATACAGATACCGCTTTGATATTCAATAAAAAGGAAAAATTGTGCACTGACAGCTAACCATTGTATTTTGGAAAGTGAATACCACGAAATTTCTGTGCTCTGCGGGTTCATCTTTTATGTAAAAAGTAGGATTTCTGTGAACGTCATGGTGTTACCGATTACATTTTAAAGCCATTATAGACAGCTTATGTACAGTTTGCCCAATAACATTGCCCATATATAGGTATTGATATGCTTTTAATAAACACAAACTTTAAATTTAGCGAAGAAGAATGTAGTGCGGGGTTCTACAGCATAGTATCTTTGACCTCATAATTGTTGAGGTGGTATAACAATGGCCGGTGATATTTGTATTCAAATTCCTTAGAATTGCTAAAGCAAAAGGCAAACCCTTACTAAAATTAATTATTATTTATTAATAAATACATTGAATATTAAGTTAATAACTAAAAGCATTCTCCATAAGTCGACCACGTGGTGATGTAGAGAAAATTGGATAAAACTATTACCGATCCACCTAGTCCCATATCAATTTAATATTAAATTTTGTTTACAATTTAGGTAGAGCTGCTTATCTATATATATCTATCTTAGCCATTGCTTCTGAACCATTGTTCAGCGAGAAATATTGACAAACAATGAAAAGCAACGATGAAACCTTTTAGATACAAATTACAGCTTATCACTGTTGACGAAGTACATATCATAAAGTCACAAAACATTGATACATACCCCTCCGAAGCCTACTAAGTGTAGCTTATTATCTCCATGCCGGTACTTTAGCTGTTTGAAATCCCATGCAAAAAGGCAATAAATTGAGGTAAGTAGTTGAAAGAAGTTTGAAAGTTGGCTTAAACAAACACACACACACAAATCACTACCACACAAAGCACCTTATAGCTTCATAAAAATATTTTCATTTAGCCGTATCGTGCGTAGCGTTGGAGTGACATGAACAAAATAATTTACACCACTTCTTCTACGTTGCTCCTAGGACGATGTGGTGTTGTCAGGAAGATACAAAAGTTCTTTCGCTCTTTCATGTTTTATACCATTGACAGAAGCAATGCCGTCCGATGACAGTTACTGGTAACCGTTTACCATTCATTATTTCAGCCATAAAGTTTCTACAGCTAATTGATCCCTTATCTTAATAAAGTAATTATTTACAACCCTCTTCTGTAATGTAATTATAGTTACCTTCCTCAGTTTAATATTGTCGTCATCTTAAAAATAAATGGGTCTTAGAAAATTACCGTTGCCAGTGTACTTTAGACATCCCGTTTTTTCTTCTTCCTGGAATTCGAATTTCGAAATACGATTGTAACTTTTACTTGGACTTATTTGTATTTTAGGGTAAGATTTGTTTTTTTCTCTTTTATGTAAACAATGTAAAATAATTATGTTAGTCGACTTGAGTAAAAAAATATCCAAGTGAACTAATAAGTAAAGTATGTATTTTGTGCCATATTATATAATTTTGGATCATTTGTCTTACTCTACTCTCTGTGCTTCCGTACTTCTGTCTATACTATTAAAATATGTATGTAACCTTTCGCAATGATAGATTGGGTAGATGAGTTACCAAACTAACTCACATTTCGACGTATAGTATTATAGGATAGGAAAGGTGATTTTAATAGTCCAAGTTAAAAAATCGTGTAAACACTACCCTTAGTATAGGATTCAATAGAATTATCACAACACAGAATTGTTGATTACAATTCGAGATACGATATGAGAGTTTATTCGAGTCCTAGACATTTAAACTCGCTCACGAATTACATTCACATTATATCCGAGAGGATTTGGAAGAAAAAAGAATTTGCAGCTAGATGGTAAGTTTACAACTGACTGGTCCAGAGTAATCCGGTGCATCGAATAAAGCTGTAAACACTCATAAAACGACTCGTCTTCATTGACAGATTTACTAATGCCGAGCGTAAACCGATAGGGTAAGGAGATGTTTACTTTTGCATGGACGTTTTGTTGCTTATGGCTCAAATAACATTGATAAAGGTTTAGTAACTAAAATAAAGAATTGGGAATTAGATAACAATTTTGAAGCCTGAATTTTAAAGATAAATAATAGGAGGTTCTTAATTTAATTAGTATATCGCTGGCGGTTTTCAAGAAAAATACAATTTTTGGCAGATGATGCGTCTTATGTTGTAGACACCCTTAAGAGGCTAACATATACTACTATAGCTTGTTGTGTAATAAATTAGATTATACACTTTCATTTGAAATATAAATTAAATGCGAAAAACCGGATAAATTTGAAAACCATTTTTTCTATAGGTACATTTGTATGCGCTTAATGTAGCTCAACAATAAAAAAATATTGTTTAATAAAATAATACTAATGCATTAGACATCATAAATATTTTTCTTTTCAATTATTAAACTTGATTTAAGCAAAAACTTAACATTTACTGTTTCTTCGATTGATAATATAACCGATATATAAACAAGTAAAAACTAGCATATAACATATATGTACATATTGATCAAAACTGCAACAGGTAGTATGTTAACCATTATTTGGATAGTATATTTGAAAAATTTATCATAATTGCATAAAAAAATTAAAAAAAAAACACACTTGAGGTTGTAATTATCAAGCTTCAGTCTACATTGTCACCATCTACATCACCACCACGCAACTCTTTGCACTTTGAAAACTAAAATAATTACGAAAATCATTACCACGTATTTTCACTTTTAAAAAAAATCTGAGAATTTAGTAAAACGTTTATTGTACTCTAGAACTCTGCGTTAATTGCTTACCCGCTAAATAGAGTCATCAAAATTAATTGAAGCATTCGAACACCCTTTTACTTATAGAAGAACTAGTTTATTTTTTATTTTTTCTACAATCCAGTTCCATAAATAAGACTACTTTAAAAATAAAAATAAAACGGGTTCATAAAACATTCAATGAAGCATATTTTTGCAATTCATTGATTCCATTGTTTCAAGGAGTATAATAATAAAATATTCCTTTTAACTTATTTACTATTTGTTTATTACAAAATTTCTTCTAGCCTTAATGGTTATTGAAGTTTACGTTTTGTACCCTACATTCGAAGACCTTTATAAATTTTTCAACATCGACATTCCAGTTGTACAATATTTTAAATAAAATGAAATTTAGTATTTACTTTTATTGAAAATTTTAAAACCGTAAATAATTAACTTGGTTAACAGAAATAAATCGATATAGAGGTATATGACGATTTGAACACCTTATATACAAATAGAACATTGGTTAAAGGTTATGCTGTACAGCGCTTTCTTCACTCTATGGACTTATGAGTAAAGGGCAACTATATATTATTTGTTTATTTATACAGTAAACAAATGTATAGAAATGGATGAACATGGCGTTACAATACGCAGTCTTATTGCTCACGGCAATCTTTCTAATTATATAACCTTTGTTCGAATATTGTCAAATCTGATTTTGGGTAGCAATTAGTAATTAATATGATGATGATGATTTACAAATATTTGTTTCGGAGTTTGGGTGTTTTCTATGTATATGTATGTATTTACAGAAAAAGGTATATATGTATTTCTATCAGCTATCTAGTACCCATAACACAAGCTCTGCTTAGCTTGGGACTAGATGGCTTTATGTGTTAGATGTCAGATTTTTTAAATTATTCGCCCTGCCAAAATAACTCTACTCAGCCTGATGGAAAGCATAAGCAGAATCCAAGAGTAGTGGTCACCATACTGCGATTGCAGACAATGCAAATAATTTGATTTCTGGTTTTGCTTGGAGAGATTTTGGAACATCAGAATAAGCACCAATCAATAATAAATGATCTGCTCTTGTTTGCCGCGACACAAGCCTCGAGCTTAGTGCGGAAACCGTCGATAAGTTTGAACCTGTAAATTGTTTATATATAAATAAATAAATAAATAAAAAAAATATATGATGTACATTACCATGCAAACTTCCACCGAGAATTGGAAGATATTCTACAGTGTTTGCTTGCACCAAAAATGACTTTTTTTTTTTATTTAAAATTTATTGTTCAAAATAATAAAACCTTATTCTAAAACATAGGTCCACAAAACTGTTTTAAACAGTTTGTCTGTAGACTCAGTTGAGCCTCTATATGCAACATGCTTGTACGCAACACTGCACACATCACACATGTATACATATATTTATATATATTTGTGCTATCAAACAAGATCCAATAAGAATTGCTTTAATTTTCTTTTAAGTTTGTTTAAATTGGGTTCTTGTCTAATATGCACCGGCAAACTGTTGAGGACATATGGTAATCGTTTTTTTAGGGTTCTATCACCATAGTAGTTAGTAACTTTTGGTACATGAAGCCTACCAGCAGTCGTCGACCTTGTTCCGTGACAGTTCGGAACAAGTGATAATTCATGCTTTTGATTGCTACGGCGTAGGTTTATTATTAACAGGTATATATATTGCAGGAGGATATAGCATTTTTTAAATAACTTTTTGTAATCGTCGTTACAACTTATTTTAGTTTTATTGTTTACCAGTAGCTTTAGAAATTTAATCTGTAATGTTTCTATTTTATCCATATAGGATTTAAAAGTCGAACCACAGCAATCAAGAGCATAACTTATGATAGGTTCAACCAATTGTTTGTACAGGCATTTCAATGTGGTGCTAGGTACTCTAAATCTTAGGTGATAGAATTTTCCTAATAATATTCTAAGTTTTTCACAAATGAATTGTATATGGGACGACCAGGAGAAACTGTCATCGATCTTCACTCCAAGGTAACTGACACTATTTACTTTTTCTATTGGTTTACAATTACAATTGTTTAGGTGATTATGATGACATGAGAAGCTATGAGCTATGATGGGGGGTCACACCTGAGGGGTGCAGGTAAGGCGAGTGTATTACCATAAATTTTGTTTTGTCCGAATTAAGTACGATTCCATTGTCATGTGACCATTGGACTATTGCGTCTACATCTTGTTGTACTAAGCGGCAAGTCTCCGACATGTCGGTGCCGGCGCGCAGTGTGCAGAGGTCGTCAGCAAACATATGTGCCGAGTAGTGACGTAATACACCACATAGGCCATTAACATCCATAAGATAACAGACTGGAGCACATCCCGGCCCCTGAGCCACGCCGCACCTGACCGTCCTCTCCTCGCTAAGGGTCTCGCCCACTTTCACACTGTAGGATCGCTTAGGATACTTGACAGTAAATAGTGCGATATGCCTTATTATTTTCAATTTCAGATGTTCCATCGATATCACGATCCTGTAATATGAATTGTGTTAGAACTCAAAACGTTGCTTGAAATAGAATGACGAATATGAAAGCAACAGAGTACTGTATAAAATGAAGGGATATGAAAATTTCCACAGGCAGGTTACAATTTTTTCACGATACTCAGAGATGTGATCATATTTACGTAAAGTCACTTACGTAATTACGTAAAGTAAATATGAATCTGATGCAGACAACCTTGAGACGCTCAACTTTGTCCAGATGTCCTTCGACAAGATCTAGATAGCTAACATCACCATAGTCATAAACTGAGATCCCAGTCAGCCCAGAATCACTTCAAATTAGGAAAAAAAAAATTTTTAGGATAGGCAGTCTAACATATACTCAGAAAGGAATGGATTCTCACTAAGCTGTATCAAAGGTGGCAAAAGCCTGAATTTTATATAATATCATTAAATATAATATACACACGACGTAAGTTAGAATGGTTTTTAGTGAGTATCCATTCCTTTGAATCAGTTAGTCACTCAGTCAGGACATGTTTAGGCGGTTTAAAATTGAACTTTTTCCTTCACACTCAATAATTTATAATTTTGAAAGAAACACGAATATCTAAATAAATAATATAGTGTATTGCCGCAGCGAAATCATCTCTCTCATTAAAGCCTTTATAAGATTTGTCTTACTTTGAATCACGCTGTCAATAATTTCCTAGGCTAAGTTGTTCGACTCTTTCACCGATTCTTATTCAGTTCCTGGACGTTGCTAGAAGCTGGATTTCTTTGCCAAATTCTTCTTCAAAAAAAGTCCGAAACATGTTCGGTCTGGATCATATGTGTTGAACGTGCTGGCCAGTTTATTTGATTGATACCTACCTCGTTAGAGTAAGAAATCACTATACGCGCAGTGTGGGGCCGTGCGTTGTCATGCATAAAATTAAATTTTCGCTCACTATTGGGGCAATAGGAATGACATGGAGTTTTATGATTTCTGTCACACACCGCTGTGCAGTGAGAGTTGTGCCTTTTCTCGATTATGCTTATAGTCCTAACCATTGAAGTTGCTAATAGTAAATCGCTTATTTTGTGTAAGAACAATATGCATCACAGCATTCAATAATTCAAGTAAAAACGCTAAGTGTCAGCAAAATCTTAAACAGTCATAATTATTGTTTAATCACTTATAAATCAGTAGGGTATTCTTAAAATAATATGTTATGAGTGTATTAACACTTAAATGCCATCAAAAACATAGCTTGTAAAAAAACCAAGTCTCGAGACTCAGTACTTCTACTATAAGAAGTTGTGAGGTCCATGTAAAATACCAAGTCCAATAAGGAGGTTGTGTCATAATTACTTTTACATTATAAATTATTTTTGTTATCAAAAGTTTGTTATGGTTGTCGGAATGATGCGTGTGTTTATGTGACAGGCGATTGCAGCATGTATACTGAGATACAATAATGTCTAAAATTCCTTAGAATATCAGATTTCAATTTGGTCCAGAATGTTTGTGAGATGTTAATTAGTTTCTCTATTGCGCATTGCGTCCTAAGTTACAGAAGCAAAATGAAGATAAACAGTAAACACACTAGGCAAAATTAATTGACATGGAAGTTTACAGGACATTTTTATGTATTGCTTTATTAAAAAAAATATTCAGTTGTATTTAAGTACACCAATAATTCAGTGTTATATACCAAGTGGGTAATTCAAGTACACTTATTTTCACTATTTTAGGTTTTATTTTAAAGTTGATTATACAACTGAATAACATTATCGTTTTGCCCTCATTTACCCTAAAATATTTAGGGTAAATGGGGGCAAAATGATAATTTGTTTAGATTGTGAAAAAAAAAACAGAAAGTCTACTCTTAAAATAATCTATTAAATTAAAGTAACTGTTTTAATATTGTTAACAGAATTATGTTTCCACTTAAGCCTACAGCTGATTTTATTCTCTATTCATGAGACTTCAACACGTATTTTTCAATTTGAAACTTACATGATTTCGGGCTATTTACAATACAAAAGTTAGGACTTAGGATAGGATGCCAGTCATCTCAGTAAATGCTTTTCATGTGCTGTTTCGTTGTTGTTTGTCATTCAGATCGGTATGCAAGTCAAATGCTTTTGTTAGGTCCATAAAAAGTGGAACATTTTATGAAAACGAGTGTAGTTACGTAACGAACTTGTTTTAAATGCTCTTATGAAAATAAGGTACCAAGTTTATTCTATTTTGTATATGGCATAGTCAATAGATTTGTCTGACATACAAATAAGGTATGAAGCCCGAGCACTCCATGCCATACGAACTATTAACACATTTTGAGTAACGCTATAAGTAAGAATGATCTTAAAAATCAAATGATCACCTATCTTCTTACAATTTACTAATTTTCCTTCTGGGGGAAGTAAGAGAAGAGAAGAATCTCTTTTCTTCTCCTCTAAAACTCACATGTTTGACGTAGCTTCAGGTACCTTATAAGTTTTTCAGAAAAGTAAAAAAACGAGAAGAAACACAATAATATTACTATAGTAAGTTTTATATTATAACTACACATAATATGTGCAATAGTTTCTTTACTATCATAATGTCCAATGTTATCAGCGATAAATCAACAGCTAAGTATGCCTCTAACCTAACAATCCCAACAAAGCCTATTGTGCAAATTAATGCATTATGAGCATCACAACATTAGCCACGACAGATGTATGTGTGATTGAAATTAACTGAATAATATATACTTAAATAAAGTACTTTTTTGTATTTTAGACTGTTCTAGGTATTTTTAGTTTCAAAATCTATACTTCCACACTTATATTATAAACTCTCTCTACGTCTATTTATCTTTCTGTTACGTTTTCATTGCTAAGACTTTAGAGAAGGGCAAAAACTACTTTTTGTAGCGACAACAGACCTTAACGTGGGCGGAGCAAGCTGCAAAAGCTAATGTTACAGTACAAGTAATACTCGTACATTCAGAATCCTGTATATTTATTTACCTAACATTGAAATAAAAGTATTATTTTTTTTAAAGCCATCGCGCTTTCCGAGAGGGAAATATTAATATACCGGGAAATTGTACGAGCAGTTTTGTCCGCCTCTACCACCTACGTAGACATCTCTACGTGACAACGACCTCTCTGCCAAGAGGGACACAAGAGAGATAAACTCAGGGCTAATAGGATTAGGGTTGCATAGCTCTCTTTTAAATATCAAAACATATCAACGCTTTACTATATAAAGTTATACATAAAGGTACTGTGTAGAAAAGTGTTTAATTAGGCGTTTCTAGCGCAAATAACGTTCGAAAATTATATTATACTCAAACCGCCAACACTCATTTCATAATTACATACAGTTGATAATTACCACATATTTCGTAAGCTAACTTAAATATATAAGTCTTGCATATAATTTCTTCCAGTTTGAGATAAATTAGTATTTGTTTATGAGGATATTTAGAAGGGATAGTTTCTATTGCACACCAAAGAAGTATTATCAAACCTTCAATATATATTTATAAACATTATAATGGGCTTCAACACAATCAGAAATCTTTTTACAGACACCCCTAGGATAGGTTGTATAGTGTTTTATAATTAAGTAAATTAAGGTGCTCCATAAGTGTAAAATAATGACCAAAAAATTTTGATTATAAATATATCTAACTAAAACAGACAAATAACCATATAAACATACAAACATTCATACATATAGAACACTACATTATTTATTATGGATATTAAAATGAAAGAGCTCCTCAAGACGTCTTTCTGAAACCTAGTGGGCAAGCGACTATGCTTTTGAATTATTTTTGGCAAATGATTAAAATGTTATAGTACATTTTTGTTTTTGCAAGATTACGGTTTGGATGATCCTAAGTATTTATTGCATGCGTTGTGTATAAATGCGACAATGGAGAAGCAATACGGTAAATAAATAATGTAACGAACAGTTTTAAATATTCGAAAGATTCGGATAGAAAAATATTGTAACGAAAAATCATGGCTAGAGTCTAAAAGTTGAATTTGTTCTGGCAAAAAAAATACAAATTCCCTTAACAGTAAACACGGTTATTCAAAAATTCTATTGAAAATATTAAAATTAAATAAGAGTATTCAAGACTCTAATTTCCTATATTGTATAGGTTTTGGTAGAATATTAAGCCGTCGTTAAGGATGCTTTTAACAAAATATCTACTTGGCTGAGCATGTTATAAAATAAAATACGTGTACATTCAAATTGAGAACATTCTCAGTCTTATTTGTGCCTAAATAATATATGAAATAATTAGAAATTCAATATTTTAATTCAGTTACGTTACCTATTTATTAATTATTATTATTACGTACGTACGTACGTACGTACATCAAACGTACGTAATAGATATTAATATATCTATTACGTACGTTTGATGGAAAAGTAAATAAAATGAATTCAGTGATTTTGGTGCGGTCTAAATCCTTTGCGTCTGTAATAAAACGTCTCATACCCGTATGTTACACTCTCAAAGAATCACTTTCAATGTTCAGCTGTTGTAAACATTATATGAAATGAGCCTTCTGTGTAGGCTTGGCTATGACAGAAACAACTGTTTAGATACGACAAAGGCTCTAACTGGGCCACTTATGTCGCTCTTACTGTTCTACTTAGAGTAGTAAACGGTTCTCAGGGCTGCCAGATGTTTCTCTTTTCACACGAGGAAATTGTCAACTATAGAGTAGAAAACTTAAATACTTAGTTATATTAGCTAGTTGAGCTAATATATACACTTTATGCCGGGCACTTTAGTGAGCGACTTATTAAAGTAAAGGTTAAGGCGCCTATAAGAAACTGTTTTTATCAATGGCTCATAATGATAAAATGCTTAAAAGCACCCTTTCAACATTGAATTTAAAAGGTAAGCTATACGCAATAAAAGATATCGTATAGCATACTGCAGATATACCCTATTATTAATAACATGATTGATACCACGGCATGAGTTTGATGTTACAACTCGCCCTATCTGAATAATGTATTCTAATGTGAAGATAAAACTACGTTTAAATATATTTAGATGTGAATATAAAACAAAGATATTGAAGCATATTTGTGTATTCTAAAAGATTTCGTTGATCTATTAATTTAAACTTCCTACAAATATATTACATAAGGGCAATTTTTTCCAGTTCAATTTTAGTTAATCCAGAGTTGTAAATATGTGATAAGTGCACAATAATAATTGAAGCTAATTAAGTAAGTGACTTATTAATATCTACTACAAAAATATATTACGCTATATTAATAAGTCTCATATGCATAACCATATTGTTACATACAAGATCATTATTTTAAATTAAACACACTTACGTTTAAATAGCTGTATGCGTTAAGAATTATGACTTTACAAAAAAATAGTGGAATACTTTTGGTATTGAATTAAAACGTACAAACCCTATATATGGTTCAAAAACACTTAACATTTTAAAAGATATACAATATTATTTATACAAATATACTGACTATATTATTTACTAAAGGGTTAACTTCATAATTTTGTACATTACAAACTTTTCTCTCCCAAATTCATGCAATGTTTCTAGACATATGCGTCAGTAGTACCTAGGTGATATCGGCAGCTTTCGGCAGTTCTATTGAGCTCTATAATTACACCAGTCAATTGTGTGCTTTCCAATTAGATACTGCAGTCATTGGTAAAATACATTACACTAATGACTCTCATGAATCAAAAATAAATTGGATGTGTGAATATTTATAAGGAAGCAATTTTTACTGTATTTTAATCATACCTTAATAACACATTTTTAAGTTATTGAACATTTAAATCCTATGAAATTAGCAAACAACACTATTATTCGGTGTTATTTAGGCAACAGTCAAGTCTGTTAACAGAAAGCATCTCTTTGTTATCCATCAAAGTGATACGATGGGTAACGTTTTTACTTTACGGGCCAACCAGTATGTGAAATAGTTTCGATTGCTTCTGATGAAATTCAAACGTTTGGATTAAACAGCCAACGTCCTTTGACGGTGTATTCGAAAAAACCAAAAAAAATCTCCGTAAAATCACGGAAACTCGATAAAGTATTCTGTACAAATAGTGTACTTGTGTACCAGTTACACAAGTTTTGCGTGGTATCGAATAAACTTCTGGTAAAAAGTTTTGACATTAGGAAACTTATTTGTTTGGAGATTAGGTTGTGATTTGTTTATGTGGGTGTAAGTAAAGCGATCAAGTATAAAAATCTAGTATTATTAAGTGGTCACACATTGTTTAAGTATAACTTATTAATGTGTTTCTTTATTTTTAAAATGATTTTATTACAAATTGCATTTTACAATTGTTTACCGAAACTTTTGTACAAGTTTGTAAAGTTTGCGCCTGCGTCTGCTTGAATCCCCCTGCTTAAATTCTCTTGTAATTTATTGGAATTTGTTGTCAGCGCTGATCTCCTAGGGAATCTTTTTGGAAAATCTTATAAATAAAACGTTTCGTACAATCTTTTTCTATTAACTAAACAAAATGAGAATAAAGAATATTTGATTTCTTATACTATCATATGAATATCAAAACATTTAATTTTATTTATAACAAAATTTTATGATTTAATTTATTTCGACTTAAATATTCTGTGTATTGATTATTTTTTCTATGAAATAATAATATGAGATTTTTTTAAGGAAAGGTATTCTATAAACCGTTTTCTACAAAACAACGTGTATACAACTACTATGAAGTGATGCGCCATCATTTTGGTTTTTGATTTTTATCTAGAGATAATCGTAATTATTGAAATAATTTAGAGGACATAAGCAGAGAATACTATTGGACGGACCCAAGTTTTCTAACAATTGCCATTTTAAAATAACAAAGATAATAGAGTGAGTTATAATTTCAATGATTCGTTGTTATAATACTAAGACGCTGATGTATCACTCTCATACAGTGAACCAAGTATCAACCAGTAATTAAAAAAAGGCAGAAAATTGTGAATCTAGCTTGTAATACATACTTGAAAACAACTATATTATAGTATCCTCGTATGACTTTCATCATTATGGATACAACTCTCGAGCGCGGTCATATCGCAACATCATTTCGTTGGTCTACAAGTATTAGTGAGCTGGCGACTCGATTTATATTTACACAGTTCCCTTTTCGGTTTTGTAGGCACGTTTCGTTATTAGAAATATCAGTGGTACATGTACTAGCCGAGCTTAATAGCGTTCATATTTTTGTCATTAATTAAATCTGGAAAGGTCTTTAAGCCAAACAAATTGTATTAAAGTAAGTATAATATATTAAATTAGATAAGTAATCAAAATTCATGAAAGCGTTAAGAAAATTTGTAGGTTTGTAGTTATACTTGTAATATTGCTATACAAATGAATATTATTTTTACCCGACTATCAGGGAAGGGTTATATTTTACGCGTGTATATGTTTAGCCCTGCCAAATGACTCTACTCTGCCTGATGGAAAGCATGAGCAGAATCCAAGAGTGTTGGTCACCATACTGCGAGTGCAGACAATGTAACAATGCAGCATGGTGACCCGCACCATGGCGGCTTAGTGATGCTTTTATATCATTGGGCCTACTCACCAACGAAACACGCCAGTTCGTGCTGAAATCAGAGTGATTCTACTACCTTGAACAGTATATGTAATATTCTTGATTACCTCATATCTGTACAGTAGTACAGTGTTGCGAGTCTTTATCATTAATACATTTTCCAAACTTCTGGCGGAATATGTTATATGGCAACATAGTCTTGAATAAATTTTCTATCCCTAATGCAGATAGTTATATTTTAGGCACAAATATTATGGTCAGTGTGGATTATAAATTAATAAAGTTTAATTTAAACTAAAATCATTCTATCTAATATGAGTGCCGACTATTGTAATGGATATGTTCTGTATTAGAGTTTATTATTTGTTTTATTTTATTTTATGTATCTATTGAATCACTAGATTGATAACGAAATTATTGTTGTAGTAATTAAATTGCTGCAGAAGTGTAGAACTACTGGACTGAACTTGTTTTTTCTTGTTTTCAGTATTTATTTAAAGTTATTATGATTAATGTAAAACTTTAAAAAAAAAATCTTAAGGATTATGTATAAACATACAGGTGCAGAATTGGTTGCTGATACTATTAGCTTATAAGTAGAATTCAGAAGTTTTAATGAGCACGTTCTAAATGGTATAGAAGAAGATTATGTCAATTTATATTTATATAGGTACTACCAGAACTCGAGGGTGTCCAAATTTTTTCATCAAAAATTTCATCCAATAGAATTAGTAGCCCATTTTTTTAGCTACACTGAAATGAAATACAAAAGTTTTACATTCACAATTTTTTTCCCTTTGAAAAGGTTAAAGCTTTTTCATAAATTAGATTGCCCTTGTTCTCCTGATTTGTTTCCTCCACTTTTATTTTCTATTCATATTTAATGCTGTAGTTGAGATCCTTCTGGTCATTTAAAATGTGATTTACTGCCAGAAAGTGTTACACAATAAGCATGAACAATCAGTTTTTTATGCACATTGGCCATTGACACTTCTGGCTCAAAAGTTACGTGTGTGTTAACGACTTTTGAGTCCCCTCTTCCTCTCGAGTCTAGGGAAGAGAGCTCTGGGGTCTTTGCTCTCTTGATAGAAAACAATGAATGAGTTACTTAGCTCCAGTTTTCTGGAAAGCTGTACTTTGGATCTGTCAAATAGTACGGCCGTAGAGTTCATAAACACTAGTCTCTTAACATCTACATATCGATCGTTTGAAATTCGATTTAATTCATTTTTTTTTTTTATTTCATTTTTTTAGCTTTCTACACTTCTATTACAGATAAATTTTAACCGTGGCAAATTTCATACTCCTACATTCTCATTATTTTTGTAAAAAGGGGTACAAAGTTTTAGAGCTTCACATGTTATGATATAGATACCTAATGCAATTAGATATCGAAAGAGATTTCATATTGAAGTTTGAATTGTATTGCTTCTTGTTTTTAAAAAAGATTAATATCATTCAGAACATAAAAGAAAATACTACAAACCGGCTATGGTATTAAATCGATAGTGTAAAGTGCGATACGGCGACGGGAATGTTTTGTTTGTATCTGATATCTGATGCAAATCCCTCGTATCCCGTAGTACTACTATCGCTTTTATCCGAGCACTTTTATACTCTTAAAAATGTCTGTTAGCGTTGTTTTTTGACGCCTTATTTGTTCTCACATACACAGTTTACATATTGGTTCTTATATTTCTTTTGACATTATTTAGTTAACCATGAAATATCAAGATTATTCAAGATATAGTGAGAGCAAAACAAAAAAAAGACGTATATATAACTAGCTTATGCCCGCGGCTCCGCCCGCGTGTATGTCGGTTATCGCGGTAAGTAATAGCGTATGTGTTATTTTGATTTATAAACTATACTACTGTAAAGTTTCATCCAATTCCGTTCAGTAGAAGCGGGAAGAAGTAACAAACATAAACACTCACAAACTTTCGCCTGTATGTATTAGTGTGAAGTGTGATAGTCTGATAATAGTAAGATATACCTATGTATTTTTTGTTACGTTTAAATTAATTAGTTCAAAACATGTTCAGATATAGGTTATATAAAAATGACGCTCTTGGACTCCTGATATATTTCACTAACTGATGTACAGTAGGATTCTTAGAAAGCGAACCGTTGGTTAGTTTAAACTTCAGAGCAGTGCATTGCTAACTAACTGTCCCGCAGGATACCACTAGGACCCAGCTCCTTTAAATAGTACAAACCAATAGTCACCATAGTATATATATATGAAATAAAATTAGACATAAGTATACATATATTTTTAAAAAAGAATGAATTCCTTGCCAGTTATTCTCAAGCACCAACGCAAAAAAAGCAAATAAGAAAAAAATATTTCGTAAGTACTCGTATGTAGTTTATATCAGGTAAATGACATTTGAATATCAGTAGTTTTTTAAAGCGATAGTACGTTTGTTATACGTACAACATAGTAAGGTATTATAGAAGTTTTAACAGTTAAATAAAATATGCATATATTACGCTTGCATGCATAATAAAGCTGAAGACTTACCTACTAAATTGTCATACAGTTGGTAGTCCAATTTTTTAAGAGACCGCTTAATTTATGGTTTACATTGGTATAGTCATATATTATCCAAAGAAGGCTATAGCGTAATATTCAGAACATACATGATATTTAACGTGTTAATATTCACTCTTTGATCTCGAAAGTATGACTAAACTGTTCACTTTGCACACCTTCACTATGTACGTACATATCTTTATTTATGCAACACAGAGCAATACTTTTGACGGTTAATGTAAAATCAATGTGTCTGGGTTGAGAGAGTTCACAGTTCACTCAACGTGGAGCTTTAGTCTTTTGTTTTGTTTTACTAATATAACAATAACGTATATTTAGGTACCTATATGATGTTAAAAAATAATATGACAACGCATTTTCACGACAACGTAAAAATTACATAAAGAAAACGGAAATTTTGGTTCATCATCATCTTCCTAGCCTTATTATTCACATGATTATATCGGGTCGGCTACTAGTTCAACCGGTTTTACTGGAATATCAGTTTTCAACGGAGCGACTGGCATAGGACCTCCGCAACCATGAGAGTGAACTAAATTCTAAGATTGAACTAGTTGTCTGTAATAACGATTGCCATAGATATTCATGACACCAATGTTGGTTCATGCAATACACAATCACAATACTCTGCAATACAATTTTTATCAACCTCTTCGAGTCAGCTAAATGCTTGTGTTATTAGTATTGATAGTCACAGAGTAAAGTTCGAACTCACAATCACTTAAGTGCAAGTATGTTCTGCAATTTATTTAACGCTGCTTCCCTCAGCTCAATCTGTAATCGACAGTCTACTGCTGGACACACGTCTCATCAAAGACAGGATGTTTAGACGTACTATATCAGTCTCACTAGTTTTCTTTTTTTCTTTGATGTTGAAATGCGGAGTTCGGTCCCTCAGTCGCCTCTTACGAAAACCAATGGGATCAATGAGATGAATAAGGGTCAGTTTCATATAGGTGTTCTCTAATAGAGTACATAAAACTGACATCAAGATAAAACAGAAAAATAATAATTGTACTACAGAAGTTTATCACCCTTCGCACTTCATAGAAAGTAACGATAAAGATGCAGATATTATCCGCCTATCGTAATAGAAATCTATTTACTCTGCTTGTAAACGTGCCGAAATCCCAAATGTTGTCTTTGGAGAGTTAAAAAAAAGATGTAATAGCATTTGATTCGAATTTTAAATTTTTCGACAGCAACAGAGCCAGAAACAGAGTAAGCGAAGTTCGATTTAGATATGTACATATTTACACAATGATAATAGCACTGCAGAGAGCTGCTAGAGAAAGTAAAACTTGAAACAGTGTGCCAATTCGTCTTGCCAGCGTGATATATATATTTAAGGACAGGCCTATATCCTGCATTAGATTGTTAAAAAATGTTTATATAATAACAAGATATATACGGACGTCTTACTTATCTACTTAGACAGAAGTCTTAATCTAAATTTATCGTATAGAAGAGAAAGCAATAAAGTATATTGAAGAATTTATAGAAACTAGCAATAAAAATCTAGTCTATGGTCACAAACAATTAAAGTTCAACAACAATACTTGAATGCAGCAATAAAATGGCCGACTAAAACGGCACAACGATAAATTTATATTTACGACTGTTAAAATAGTTTAACGGATATGCTATAGTTTGATTTGTGCTTCCTTGTCAAAGGCTGGCATTGTTTCAAATATCGGGATACTAAGCACGTCTCACTTTTGCGTGTATAGAATATAAGTATTTCAGCGCTTTCAATACTTTTATTATAAATCAAATAGGTTATTGATTCTTCAATGTGTAGTAATTCTTACTTATGAATAAAAGATTTATTGAATGAAGCTACTTAGAATGTTTTGAGTTTTAGATACGTAAGTTCATGGATTTACAAGAAGAAAGGGTGTTTTTTTTTGTATTAGAAGTCAGATAATTTGAATATCATTAAATAATGATATTCAAATTATCTGACTTCTATTTTTTTAGGTTAGGTTTTTTTAAATAAATTACCCATTTGGGTAATTTATTTAAAGAAACCCTTCTATTTCGTTAATTTTTTTTAACAACGAGTAGGTCGTTTTAGTATGTTCAATAGCTGACGTTACATTGCCTGAAGTTGACATCTAAGAAAGAAAAGAAAGGAAGAGCTCTATTTACGTTTTTGTTAGACCATTGATGAGGAAGACTTAGATTTGTTGACGTCTATGTTATGTGGCTGTATATCTTAGTAGAAGATCTGACCCTAGATCGATCTTCACCGAGCTGATAAGAGTAAAAAACTTATTTTATAATAAATTTTGTATGTTAGTAAATATATAAAAAATGGGTTGTCTAAAAAAATCCTGGACAGAATTTATGTTACAATACCAAAAAAAAATTTTTTTAGCAATATACGTTCTCTCCTTGATTTTTTTAGACAACCCATCTATACAAATAAATAAAATTGGAGTGTTTGTTTGTAATATTAAAATGTTTTGGGTAATCTCTGGAACGGCTGGACGGATTTTGACGGGATTTTCACTGGCAGATAGCTGATGATACGGGGAGTAACTTAGGCTACATTTTTTAGACTAACTTTGTCCCGCGGCGTTACTCTGGGTACAACAATGACCGCGGGTAGCACCGCGGGGTTCAGCTAGTTTTTAATATATTTTCTAATATGCTTTTATATGGGCAATCATAGATGAAGTTATTTTGATGGATTTGGATCAATTTCTTTTTCTTGGCTTGTATCATGTAATGATAAATAATCAAATTTAATTGTGGTATTTCGTTTATGTATGCTTTTCAAAGTATCAAGATTTATAGTTAAATAAATATGTATAGTTATTTGGTTTATGAATTGACTTTTGAAAAATATCTAATTGCATCCATGTCTAAAGGCACTCATAATTGAATATCCATAATAAAGTTGTATCAAAATATTATCAATAAATACTTTGAAATAATATTTAAATTTGTATACATTTTTTTTTTTAGTTTTTATGTATCTTTAAAAGAATACTGCTTAAATTACGCAACGATATCTATGTTTCTGTAACATAGTTGTAATCAAAATTTCACAAAGAATACAGGTTAGAAATTTGTTACTTTGAAATTTTCTCATTACTTTACGTTTCTTTAAAAATTGTTACATAAAATACTTGGCACTCAGCCTCATTGTAACGAAATCCTTTCAAAATTTAAATATTCTTGATGACGTAACGTTCGTTTTACTCGATGCTTATGTTTTAATACATTTTTAAGTAGACTCTGTTGAGGGCCTGTTCTCTTGCGACTGCTCATTAATACTGTAAGGTGTAAAGGCTTTTATTTAACCCTTTATTTATTTAAAATCAAATTGGGTTCTCTTCGCGATGAATTTATTAAAGAAGCCGAAAATGAATTAATCATGTCAAGCTAGTCAAAAGGATCACGTTACTCACGCAAAATGTGGCGTTCTGTACAAAATATCAAGTAACAATATTATTAAAAGCGTAAATTGACTGTGGTAAATGAAGTTACATAAAATAAAAAGAGTAAATAAAATATAGTACATTCAAGTTGTGCGTATTACTTGCCAGTTAAAAGTAATTGAATTTATTTTAGATTTTGATGTGGGTCCATGTCCCACTAGCCCGCTAGTCTAGTAAAAGGTACCTGAAATAACATTTTAGATACCACAGTACAACAGACACACCATAAAATATCTAAAATACATTATTTTAGAACTCTTGTTAAAATATTTCGAGTTCTAAATATTTTATTAGTATCTCCAATGTCCTAACCAATGTATATATTTATTTTTATTACATTACATACTAAATTATGTATATGTGGTCTATAGAAAAATTGGTCATGTGCGTGACAAGCTACGCCCAATGTAGGGTTCCGTAGTAGGAGTTTTGTTATTTCATGTTATAAGCATTTCATATTAACGGTTCCGTAATGCCGTAATAATATAATAATATAAAAATGAATCGCAAAATGTGTTGGTAAGCGCATAACTCAACAACGCCTGGACCAATTTGGCCAATTTTTTTTTTAAATGTTCGTTGGTCTTCAAGGAAGGTTATTACAGCGAGAAAAATTCGAATAATTGCCGGAAAAACCCTTAAAACAGCCCTTTTCTTTTTCTCATACAAACGTTTTCTAACTAAAACGTAGTCAATTTGAGCTTTATTGCTATTGTATAAAGTTCATATTAAATTTCTTTCCTTTTACTATCGGCACGCAATATAAAATGCATCAGTTTTCACGTCATTCCATCAGTCAAATACAAACCGCGTTAACAAAAGTTTTAATATCTATACTTATAAAATAACAAGTCCTGACTGACTGACTGATTCATCATCGCTGAGCGTAAACTATGATACTTAGGGCTATGAAATTTGGTGAGTAGGATTGTTTTATCGAGTAGACATCCACTAAGAAAGGAATTTTGGAATTTCTACCCCTAAAGGGGAGAAATAGGGGTTGAAAGTTTGTGTGGAAGTCCGTCATTTTTTAAGTTAGAAACCTGAAACTTTATTTTTGGGCTACTGATTAAAAATGAGTAAACACGTATTTCAGCGTTTCTGAATATTCTACCCGTAAGGGGTGAAATAGGGGTTGACATTTCGCGTATAGGTTAATCTGGAAGTCCGTAATTTTTGAAGTACGAAACATGAAACTTTGTTTTTGGGCTACTGACTAGAAATGAATAGATACATATTTAAGCGTTTCCTGATATTCCACCCCTAAGGGGTGAAATAGGGTTTGAAAGTTTGTATGGAAGTTCGTCATTTTTGAAGTTAGAAACATATAACTTTATTCATGGGCTACTGATTAAAAATAAGTAGATACATACATCAGCGTTTCTGAAAATTCTACCCCTGACGGGTGAAATAGGGGTGTAAAGTTTGTATAGAAGTTCGTCATTTTTTAAGTTAGAAATATGAAACTTCATTCATATGCTAATTATTAAAAAAGAATAGATGCGTATTTGAGCGTTTTTGGATATTCTACCCCTAAAGGGGTGAAATAGGGGTGGAAAGTTTGTATGAAATTTCGTCATTTTTAAGTTAGAAGCGTAAAATTTTATTTTTGGGCTACTGATTAAAAATGAGTAGACACCTATTTAAGCGTTTCTGGATTTACTACCCCTAAGGGGTGAAATAGGGGTTGACATTTCGCATACAGGTTAGTCTGGAGGACCGTCATTTTTGACTTCGAAACATGAAACTTTGTTTTTGGGTTACTGTCTAAAAACGAGTAGATACGTATTTAAGCGTTTCTAGATATTCTACTCCTAAGGGGTGAAATAGGGGTTGAAAGTTTGTATGGAAGTTCGTAATTTTTTAAGTTAGATACATGAAACTTATTCATGTGCTACTGATTAAAAGAGAGTAGATACGTATATCAGTGTTTCTGAATATTCTACCTCTAAAGGGTGAAATAGGGGTTGACATTTCGCCATTTTTGAAGTTCAAAACATGAAACTTTGTTTTCGGGCTACTGATTAAAAATAAGTAGATATGTATTTAAGCGATTCTGGATATTCTATCCCTAAGGGGAGAAGTAGGCATTGACATTTCTTAAATAAGTTAGTTTGGAAGTCCGTCATTTTTTAATTTAGCAGTCTAAAAACTTTCGTCTTTTTGTTTCTGATTACAAATAGATGAATACTTATATCAGCATTTATGGGCATTCTGTTCCTAGATGGGTTAAAATATGGGTCGAATGTTTGTGTAAAAGTTCTTTGAATTGGGCTATTGATCAAAAATAAATAAAGATGTTTAAAAACATGAATGAACTATTCATACATACTTTTACCCAGTTCTAATGAAATACATAAAATCAACTTCCACGCGAGCAAAGCCGCGGGCAACAGCTAGTATCTCATAAATATAAAGCTATATCCAAATGTTTTCTTTACAAATCCATATTAATATTAAAGGACCTTTCTAATGCTACGCCACATTATGGGGTGGAAGTAATTAAAGTAATGTCCCCAGTTGGAAAATGTTAGAGGTTACCTTAAAAACTCAGTTTGTTAGATAAAGTATAATTATGGTAATATACATTATAAACCATTAAATAAAAAAAGAAATGAAGATATTAGTTGTATAAAATTGAGTTAAGCAAAATTTCGTCAATTTTTATAAAAGTCATAAAGTTCAATATCTTTAACATTATTTTTATTAGTTATGTTATAAAATATTAAGTTTTGAAGCCAAAGTATTAATTATTTTAATATAATTTTTATATTTAAATATTTTTGTATAAAATTTTTTTGATTTATTAACTTTACTTTTTAGCTGAGAATCATTATGATACAGCAATAACTACCAAAGCTTAATGTTCTACGAGTATAATACTACGGCGTAGCGCCATAGCAATAGCTTGGCCGACCGCGGTCTTCCTCCATAAATAACATCATTTAAAAGTTTTCTAAAGTGTCACTTCTACCACATTATTAAAGGACGCTATCAATTTTGAGGTTGCAAAAACTTAGGTAAAGTTAAAGAGATTTAAAAAAAAAGTTTATGAAAAAGCTACAGTATCAAAGCGGTTACTATGATCTGGTTAGTAAATTATACAAAGTGTATAATACGGCGCGTGGCACCAATTTAAAAGAAATTTCAGCAAAAGATTGCGTGGAAATTGGATTAAGTAACAAGCAACCTTTTGGGGTTTCAGCAAATCTCTTTGTAGTTTGTTAGTTGCGGTAAGCCACCGCTGTGTACTTTTACTTTTATTTTAAGATATTGCACTTTTATTAAATTTTTTCAAAACATGTAGTCAATGCTATGTAGCGTAATGTCAACGTATTTTTGGAACGAAGTTCCTTGTGGGGCGTTACAGAGGGATACCCTAGCCGGAAAAAAGCGTCCGTAACGTAAGATTACTGCCTCGGTGTCGCAATGGTAGCGTATGCAAATGCTGTGTTTGAGGTCTCGGGTTTGAATCCCGGGTCGGATCAAATGTTTGTATGTTCTGCAAATATTTGTTTTTTTTGGAGTTTGGATGTTTTCTATGTATAATATGTATGTATTTACAAAAAAATATAAAAATTAATAATAATTGACTTTTCCTTCACCCTTTTTTATTTTAATTTAAATTATTTAGTGAACGAAAAATTTTGTATAGTACCATACCATATAGTACCACCAGTAAGTAACTCTAGATATAACTTGTTTCAGTAGAGATTACTAGGAAGCAGCACAAGTAAAACACTTTTATTTTTATCGATAATAAATCATAATAAGAAATGTATACCTGAATAGTTATTTTCTATATATCAATTTTGTGGTTTTTAATGAGCGTGAACGAAAAACTTAGTATAGCGCCATCTGTAAGTTGTATGTATTATTATATCAACTTCGTTCCTATCTAGTGTCCCACGACAGCATATGTTTTTTTAGTGAAAGAGAGAGAAAAAGAGAGTAAAGCAGAGGTCATCTAGTGTTTTTAATAAATTTAAGACACTGTACGAAGCTACGTTTTTAAATCCATATGCACCGTACTTTGTTACAACTTATAGTTTTTGGTTTATTATAAATTTAATGATGAAAAGAAATAAGACCAAAATGTAGGTTGTTAGTAATTACGCAACCTGATTATATCATGTGTCAAACGTTAGCCGTAACTTACAGCTAATTAATTATCAAGCTGTACGTATGGAGAATCAAAGAGAAACCAATACACAAAGGACATGGATTCCAGCTTCCGGCATTAGCGGCGTAAACCGACACGAAACTAATTTGTGTATGTTTGAACATTGAAGCAGAACATATAATACCCGCTTAGCCTTAAGTCTTATCTAGAATTCTACAATTTACCTTTATTTTTCTGACTATAGCCAGGTATTTCCTTGATCTAACATTGAAAACTATCGCCTTGACTATATTTTGTAATTAGTTATTTGAATTACCTAGTTTTAGCGTAGACGTTTATCTCTCAATTTATCCAATGACAAGTCACTACAAAAACGAATAAAGTTCTACTCTTAGACGAAAAAAAATATCGTTTTTATCTTTTTCAGTTAAATTTTAATTTTATGTAATTATTAAGTAAAATAAGTGCATTAAACATAAAAAAATAATTAAAATAGAATACATAACTAAGAAATGGAATATGTGTTGTGCAAAAGTTAGTCTAAAAAAGCAAGCATTAACACATATAAGTAGCACTTCATCAATAAATATTGAAATACGCGTGAAACAGTTCGAAAGTGTCGTTAAGTAGACAAAATATTGTGATAAACATCTAGGACTAGAATTCTACAGATATACAAAGTGTTTTAGTATACACTTACTAGAAATCAAGACTAATAAATATACAGTGTTTCTCCATGTACCCGCATTTTTGAATAAAAAGTGCACTCTGATAAAACGCGTAAGCGCCACTCATTGCACGGCGCTTACGATGTTCTCGCGAGGTTACTATCTGCAGTTTTGAAATATTCGATAAATTCATTCCTAAATATAAACCAAAAAAACCTAAAATTCCACCTTGGTTTACCAGTATACTAATAACGTACGGTACGGAATGGACGGGGTGCAGGAAATGGTTCGGAAATTGCAAATCTCTTCGCTAACCAAATTGTATCAGTTTTTAACCGCAGTCCTCTAATTCCGGTATTCCATGGTTCTTCTAGAAATCAAAATGTCATTAGCAGTATTAATTTTACAAAAACAGAAATAAAAAAAACTCATGCAACTTGACTCCACTGGCCAGATTTAATACCACCTTGTAGTGAACTTTGTGTACCGTTGCAAATAATATTCAATTCCTCACTCAAAAAAGGCACCTTTCCTGAGCTCTGGAAAAGAGACATCCGATAATTAAGCAATATCATATCCAGCCCTGTAAGATGAACACAGGAGTAAACTCGCCACTAAACAGAGTGTGCAGAGAAATGAACACTTAATGAAAGAGGTACCTGATTTTGACATACACCATGACTCGATAATTTCACTTAGATCCAAGATATTAAAGTCTCAAACGAGTCCCATGAAATTGTTGTTCAGTTTTCTTCATATGATGAAACGCCTTATTTTGATTGGCAAGTGTGTAAGGCCTTATTACATTTGTCTGTTACTTCATAAGATATATTTTGTACACACGAGCTGTGGGAAAACCTTTAAATAAATAAATAAATGTGTTTTCAATCATTGTACGTTTTTCAGTATGTAAAAATAAAAAATAAGATGCAGTGACAACCCACATTAGTATTGCATGTAGTCATATGTGTATTTGCAGGTTCTATACCAGGTTTATATATTATGACATTCAAGGTGTAACCTTGCCGTCTATACCAATAGGCTATTATTACAGTTTATTATCCTTAAATGATACCAACAGCAAAACAATCTATATTAAAAAACAAAAAACTAGATTGATAAGTTATTTAACAGTAAAATTAATTATGAACTAGACTCAGCGTAAAGCAATCTAATGAAGTCTTCAAGACGAATTCCTTTAAACGCCGTAAAAACCAAGCTTAAGTAACGATTAAAATCTCATTGCATTATTTACTTTTGCTTTTTTGTACACTTTTAATCTTGAGCAGCGTTTGAAATATTATTAAGTATGGCAATAAAGATTGTCAAGCGGTAATTTTATTCAGTAACTGGTGATTATGCTAGGGTACTTTAATAACCAGGAATTGTTACCCATGCTTTTGTTTAAGTCACGAATTACCAATTTAGATCTCTTTTTCTTCCTCTATTTCAAGGTTGTTGTGCGTTTAAGATTATTTCAAAGTGTTTTGGTTTCATTTTTGTTGAATTGATCCATGTTGAGTTTGCTGCTCATTTTAAAAGCGCATTAAATAATAAAAGAAGCATTGTATCATAGTTTAAATTATTGTGTTTTTAATGATTTATGTTAGACACATTTAAGTTATTTTTTATTTAACAGCTTATAATGGTCCACTACTTGATGTAAGCCTCATCTTCAAATTCCATTTCTGGCCTTCTATTCGCGTTTGCCAGATGGGTCAGTATAGGGTTTGATTCAGATTTTCCTTCTTTTTCGGTGATATTATCTATACATCTATACAAATAAATAAAATTGGAGTGTCTGTTTGTAATATTAAAATAACCGGTTTTTACTAAACGCATATGTATACATGGTACATATACCAAGAATGTAGTTAAATTTTTTTTTGTCTGTCTGTCTGTCTGTTTGTTCCGGGTAATCTCTAGAACGACTGGACCGATTTTGACCGGACTTTCACTGGCAGGTAGCTGATGACCCGGGGAGTAACTTAGGCTACTTTTTTTAGACTAACTTTGTCTCGCGGCGTTACTCGCGGTACAACAAAAAACCGCGGGTAACGCCGCGGGGTTCAGCTAGTTTATTATAAAATCAATAACATCCAGACACAGAAAAAAAATGATTATATAAGTCAGGTGTGGGATTCAAATACACACTCTCTGACTCACCAGTCAGGATCGCTAACCATAAGACCAAAAGGATGGTCATAAAACCACTAAGTAAGTGATTTGTAGTTATAGGTGATGACAGTAATATAATAATAATATACATCATAAATAGATGACACTAATATAAAAGTCATCAGTCAGTTATAAAATTTGTGGGTAAAGTATGTAGAAATAAATGTATTTTAAATGAAAAAATAAAACATATACTATGTTTTCGTTATTCATGAGCTCACACAACTCCCTCGTATACACTTCGCCCACTAATGCGCCAAAGACAAAAATGTAAAAAACTTGTGTAGCTGGGGAGGAGTCTAGTGTTTTAAATCAGGCATTGTTTATTAAAAGTGCTCTTAGTCGATAGTTTTTTGCTACAATCTGGCATGGGTGATTACTTAACTCTTAGAGGTTGTATATACATATACCAAATAATAAAATAGAGTTATATACTTGTGTCAAATATGTGTTGAGAGAAGTAAAGTAAAAAAAGTATTTTAATGATCTTATCGTGTTTTCTCTGAACAAGAACATTCCTTGTGCCTTAACGAAAATATAAAAAAATACGATTTGGTCTTGCGCTTGGTAACATATTAAACGATTCATTTTTATTTATATAAATTATATTTCTGTAAGAAATAAAAAAGTAATAGTACCTTAATAAGAAATGAAATAATAGATTCCATGTGGGTAAGTCATGGTTAAATTTTTTTTAAAAGTGTGTGGTAACCTCCGGCCGGCCGGCTCATCATTTAAAATGGTATAGTTTTAACTAAACACGATGTTTACAAAATAAACAGTGTTAGACGTGCAAGTAAATAAAATAACCCCCTGAATAGTAATTTTGTTTCATATCATGAATATTTTACTTGATACTATCACAGTTTATATTTTTTTACATTTCGGAACGTTTCGTACCCTCTCTAGCATTACAGTCCCCCCGCGGCCGTCAACACTTGAACGTAAAAGTAGTTTTATTGCTGAATCTATTTTAAACGTAGCCTATCTTAAGTATTTATCTTAAATAGTTTTCAAATGGAGATTTCTAGGGTTAACATATTTGACCGCCGGAAAATATTATTTTAAATTTAAAATTTTTAATAGAAACACACTTATTTTAGCTGTCCTACAAACATGCAAAATAGAAGCTGACGTTGCATTCACGTCAGTAAAGAAAATTGTAAATGTTGTTTTTATACTTGAATTTTCGAATCTATTATTGTTTACAATTCTTTTATAATCTTGTAATCATTTTTATTATTAGTTAATCTCATCAAGTTGTTTTAGTAACATCGATAATAATAAACTTTAATTACATAATTTGTTTCTGTAAAAACTTGTACAATATTTATAATTCCTAATAGTACTAAAACAAAGATTTTAAAATTCTTACACTATAACTACAATAAAATACATTTCATGTTAATTCTTTTTCAAAATTGCTCTTTAATGACTTTCCAACTGTCTTAGTTTTCAATTCATCATTATTCTTTGATTTTAATACGCAGATACTATTATCTCCATAATCATAAGATTTCAGTTGAAGTGACAAGCTAACACGATGAACGAATATTAAAATTTATGGGTACAATAAACAGTTGGTAATAATAATCCTTAAAAGGTAAAACGATAATCAATAATAAGTATTATAAATAGGTTCTTGCATTTTTGTATAGACGGTGAAGTTAGCAGTATTCTCAATTATAATAAACCGGTGTCTCTTGCGGGGACCGAGGAAGTAAGTTTTAAAGCGTTCTCAGTTTCATCCTCAAGATTGAAATAGATACTTATAAGCCGAGCTCTTCGGTTAATGGACCATCGTTAATTTTAGAGTATCAAGTGCTACTATTTGACATAAGGTATCAGTTAGTCTCCTGATTTCCTTGTGAAATATTGTATCATTCTTCGCCCTGATTTTAGAGTGTTTGAGAGAGAAGGATAAAGTAAAACATTATTATTTAATATACTAGCTGACCCACGCAGCCTCGTCTGTATCACTTATTGACAGTACCGTAATGTTACCAGCGTAAACAAATTTGTTTACTATAAAAACGTATATAATTTGCCAATCTTAAAAAGTAGACATATATTGTGGGAACAATTGTTAAATACATTGTTTTTGTGAACCTTTTACGTCGTAGCGTTATGATTATAGCCTTTCTCGATAACTAGACTATCTAAGACTCAGAGGATTTGGCAAATCGGACAGTATTTCCTGAGATTAACACATTCAACCAAATAAATAAAAACTTTAGCTTTACAATATTAGTATAGATAAAAAGGGTCTTGTTCTATTAACTTGACTTATTTGACTTCTGGTCCCATGTCTCCTAGATAGGGCAGAGGGCATCCACTACGCAATCCTCCACCGCACTCGGTCGTGAGCTTCGCATTTTATCCACGTCTTTTGGACCTTCTTCGCCTCGTCTACAATTGTGCGCCAGGTCTGTTTGGGACGACCACGTTTTCGTTTTTCTTGAGAATTCCAACCAAACACCGGTTTAGCGATATCATCGGAATCGCTACGGAGTGTGTTACCAATCCAGTTTTACTTGCGAGGCTCGTTAGTTGATCACGCTTATCAGCGCTCCGTGAAGTATTAGTTGACGATTCTCTGGGGCCTGTAAACATCGAGAATTCGACGAAGACAGTGGTTTACAAAAACCTGGAGCCGCCTGTGCAAGATGTCCTTTTCCACAATTGCGCAAAGTGATGTCCTCTTCAGTTCTCTCAGTCTCTGACACGACGCTCCCGAGGTAGGTTAACTTATGGACACGCTCCACATCCTCTGTACTAATCCGTAGTGGTGGACTATGCTCTACTTCAGATCGCATCTCTTTGTTCTTTCGCGTGTTATACTTAAGCCTAGTTCAGCTTGCCTTCCGACGTAGGTCGTTGAATTTGGATTGCATGTCGCTGTGCGTCTGCGTAGTCCATGTCTCACACGCGTATGTGCAGTGCCCCAAAATGTTGGAGCTGGTTTCTGTATTAAACTGGCCTCAATTTATTGGGCTTCCATTCCAGTTTGGCAAATTCAAACCTCCTCCCAATCTTATCATTTCCTCCGGCTGGACGTGCTGCCACTACCTTGAGCCGCATCTCAGGAACGACTAGATGATGGTCGCTATCGATATCAGCACCTCTTCGATTTCGGACGTCAAGCAACGATGAGTGCTATTTGGAACTGATGTTAAGGTAGTCAATTTGGTTTATAGAGTCCCGACTTCCTACCCTCCTAATCTTCTCAAACTATCTAATACTTTTAATTACAATGATTACAGAAATCATTTATTTTTGCAAAAAACAGATACAGATTTTAAAGGAAGATTTTTAAATTATTATTTTCTGCAAATTGTAAACATACTGAGAATATGTTAACAATTTCTCAAAGAAGATTGTTGTCGTGTAACATCTCAGTGAATTTATTACACTGAATACCGTTGTCGGTCTACAAATGTAAAAATATGTTAGCTGTGTATTAATATTATGTCCTCAACCATAAGTCGTGGTTAACCATTAGACACATACAGGAGGAATTAACTCTGCGATGAAGTTTCATGCACGTTATAAATGTACGGATGACATTCAGTATAAATTACTTGCGTTGTCATAAGACGCTAATGTTGTCACTGGATTAAGTCGCCTGACGAGGGTCCAGTGTATTTGTACAAACTTTATGTGACAATTACATAAAATAGGCTCCGTTTAAACAACGTACTAGTTTAGGTACACGTGTACAAACTATTTGTGTGATTTCCCGTGGGGATTGTTTTTATGTGAACGTTGACTGTGTGATATTTAACTGTTAAGGAAGTTATGAAACTAACACAACTTGTTTTTCTGGTTTTGTAGAGTGATTTATCAATTGTAATTCTGTATTTGGATTCTATTGTGTTCTGTAACAACATTGTTTTCAGTTGTTTTCTTTCAACACATAGGTACATACGTAGATATGTAGGTCGCTTACTCTAATTTAATATTTTGTCTAACATAAACTTTTAGTGTTTAAATTTGATAGCTGGGAATTGTGAGACAAATATATTATTGCTTAAGTGTTATTTTGGTACTAATTAACTCTGTGTAGTTAACGATAGTCGAACCACCGGCGCGCTATAAGCTTGAACCTCCTGATAGCTTGCAGGACGCGGGGCGGGTATTGCACTTGCCTACAAACGATACGATGTACAAACAAGACATTTTTTATTTATTTCTTTGAAATGTAATATTCATAAATTGAATTTTATTTTAATGGAGGTAAAATTATTTTTTCATATACCTATGTGAATACCATTATTGAACATTACTATAAGTTTTTAAGATTCATTATTGAAAAAATATCAGTGAAATGATTTTAAAATTTATAATGTACCTAGTGATTTTTAATAGATGAAAAAGCTTAACATATTGTAATATGATGTACATTATATTCAGTTACAATGAACGTACGTACGACCACGTGTACCTACTTAAAACAAATCCAGCGTCCAACTGCGAAAGCGAGATCAAACTGTGCATCCAACTAGGTTGGGCAGCGTTCGGCAACCTGCGTAACGTTTGATAAAATTCTTTGACCAGTGTGTATTACGTGTTGATAACGTACGGTACAGTGATGTGGTTGCTAAAAATGAGCCTCATAAAAAGGTTCAAAATCACCAAGAGAGTAATGGAGAGGGTTATGCTTGGAGATTCTCTGCGTGATCAAATCAGGAATGAGGAGATCCGCAAATGAACCAAGGTCATTGATATGGCCCGAAAAATTGCTAAACTCAAGTGGCAGTGGGCAGGGCACGTTGCTCGCAGAAACGATGGCCGATGGGGGCCATAAAGTTCTTAAATGGTAAACGCGTACTGAAAGACGAAGTGTTGGTAAACCCCCACAAGGTAGTCCGACGACCTGGTGAAGGTCGCAGGAGCAGTAGGATAGGGGCAGCACAAGACTGGTTGTCTTGGAGAAACTCGAGGAAGGAATACATTTAGCAGTGGACGTCCTATGGCTGAGATGATGGCGAGACATGGATGTTATCTTTAAAATCTAACAAGTTGGTACTTGAATAAATAAATCATTATTGACAAATAATCTACTTCGAATACGCATTAACTGCAACGAATATTCTTTAATAGGCTATTTAAATTACAACTGTGATCAGAATAACCAGAAGTTTATTTCATTACAAAGCGAATGTATTGAAATCAATACAAGTGTAAATTGCACAGCATTGACAGAAAAACATGTATATTGCGCGAAAGAAAGTCGTACTAAAAGTCAATAGTCTGACAAATGGCAGTTTCCCCCATACCAAAAGAGAATATTACAATAGAAACATCGAAATGTCTCATAATATACCACGAGCTGCATTACAATGATGACAAAAGGTTTTTACGTGTAGGTATATTGTTTTCTGTTTGTTTTGTTAAGGATTCAATACTTATATCTAGGTATCTTTTTATATAGATAGATAGATATCTATTATATATAATTCTCGTATCACTTTGTTGCTCGTGATGAATTTTGGAAATTATCTTACCGATCTTCACGTTTTTAAATGTGTACCTTGTGCAGATAGGATAGTTTTTTTTTTTTTTTTTTTTTTTTTAATAATAATAAGCTTTATTAGAACAGAAAATCAGTTTACAATTAATTTGTGTACGAAAATAACCACATTAGTTATAAACTGTGTCGTGGCTATTATCGCCCACCTCCAGAGAAGTACAGTCACAAGCGTTCTACATTCGTTACAGTAGATTAGCAATAATTACGAGTATTAGGTACGTTATACAATAGAAAAAAATAAAAATAACCACATAATGGTGTGTATTGTGTGTCTGTGATCGTGTGTGTGTCTGTTGAATTGTGTTTGTGTGTGTGTGTGTGTGTGTGGGTGTGCGTGCGTGTGTGTGTGTGTGAGTGTACGTGTGTGTGTGTGTGTGTGTGTGTGTGTGTGTGTGTGTGTTTTGTTTAAGTGAGTGTAAATGGACCAAGGAGGATTTCTAATGAGCCTGTAGCCTCACCAACGATTCCAGTTCATCATACGTAAAGGCAGACAACCATTCATCGGTAAATTTCTTGCATTCACGGAAAGACTTAGAATAAATATCTAGAATTCTATTGACTCTGTTATATAACAATGGAGCAAAGTACTTGTATTGGCGACGTATAACCTCAAGTCGAGTGGTCTGAATGGGGCAAACCCGGTCAGATCGACGCTTATGCCCTTTAAAACCACGATCAAAAGGCAGCTCAGCATGTTTACGTAAAATCGTGTGTAATAGAAAAGAATGTCGCACAGTAGGTATCTTGCATAAGGAATACAATTCATGTGTTGGGAAACGTATGGGTTTGTGAAGAATAACTTTCAAGACCGCCCTCTGGGCTCTCTCCAATCGTAGCATGAGGCATTTCCCAGCATTACCCCATGCAGGAATACAGTAGGTAATAACTGAATGGGCCAACGCAAAGTAGACCGTACGAAGGACAGAAAAATCAGCCGAACTTCTCAAGTTTTTGAATACATGGATGAGCCTGCGTACTCTGGCTACCAGTGAGTCTATTTGACAACTCCACGACAATTTGCTGTCAATATAAACGCCGAGGTATTTTATTGTTTCGGTGCGTGAAATCTTAGTGCAGTTACAGTCCCTATCCACATCTGAGTCACACTTATGGGCGGTCAAACTATTCAGGGCAGGTGGCTGTGATGCAAGTTTTGGACTGAAAGTTATGAATTTAGTTTTGGCAAAATTGAGAGTAAGCACATTGTGATTCAGCCACTCTATCGAGTCTCTCAAGGCAGATTCAGCCGATAAACGCACCTCATCCCAATCACCACCCCGGACCAGTATAACAGTATCATCGGCGTACGTAATAATATTGGCGTTGTGCAGACTGAGCCCACAGAAATCGTTGATGTACAGTAAGAAAAGCGTCGGACCAAGCACACTACCCTGCGGAACCCCATAACTAAGACACATTTCTTTGCTGCTATAATCATCTATTTTAACAATCTGGGAACGATCACTTAGGTAACTCTTGAATATATCAAGAGCAAGGCCACGAATACCGATCGAATCCAGTTTTTTAATTAAGCGCGGAACAGAGACAGTGTCAAAAGCTTTGGATAGGTCAAGAAAGATAGCTAGTGTCTTGAAGGATTTATTTAAATTTTCAGCAATATTACTCAACAAAGCCAGTACAGCATCTTCAGTGTTTTTACCAGCTCTGAAACCGTATTGATTTGTGGCTATTATGTTATTGGAGTTGAGGTAATTTAACAGTCGTTTATTAAGTATTTTTTCAAGCAATTTCGAAAATATAGTCAAAACTGAGATGGGTCTGTAGTTATTAACACTGCCTCTGTCCCCGCCCTTATGGATGGGATGAACAAGAGCTTTCTTAAAAACTGCAGGGAACACTCCTGAACCCAAGGCAAGGTTGAACACATGGGTGATGGCTGGAATAAGAAAAACCCTGGCAGAATTTACCAGTGTAGCTGATATGCCATCCCAACCTGCAGCAGAATTCAACTTGAGGCCGACAATAAGACGTTCAATCTCATCATAATCTGTATCGAAGATAGCCATAGAGTCAGGACAAATACACTGAGATTCACATCCCTCGTCCACACGCACCTGATGATCTATTTTGGATGCCAGATTTTCCCCAACACTAGCGAAATACTCATTTACAAAGTCAACCGATTGAGACGGTTCGGACTTGATGGACAAAAGCTCACTAGGCGGCGTTTTACAGGTATTTAGGTTACAAATCATCTTAATGAGATTCCAAGTTGCTTTAGGATTCCGACGATGTTTTTCAAATTCAGCTATTTCATACTGTTTTTTCAATTTTTTTAGGATGTTGTTACAGAAATTTCTGTAGCGGACGTAAGTAATTTTGGTAGTTTCTGTGGCGTTATCTTTTTTGGTTTTGAGATACATTTTGTCACGATTTCGCATACACTTAAGAATTCCAGGAGTGATCCAAGGCCTAATAATTCTTTTTCTACTTGGTACCTGAGACACAATGCTATTCACGTCAATAACCGAGGATATGATATTTACTAAATTGGATGCAGCAATATCTGCGTCGTTACTATTTAGTACAGATGAAAAGTCAGTACCACTGAGCATTTCCACACTGGCTTCTATGTTTACATGTCGTCTTATAGATGTGTATTTGTTGGTATTAACTGCACCGATATCACAGAAAGCTAGAACGGGGGCATGATCGGTAATGAGAGAATCAAGAACGAAACTAATACATTGCTTCTTTGATTTAATCATCACATGGTCCAAACAACTGTCATTGCGAGTGGGATATACGTGGGCCGATATCATTGCGTGGGATGCCATGGTATTTAAGTACATGTCAGTATTTGAGTCTATACAATCGGGAGCTATATTAATGTTAAGATCCCCGACTAAGACAACTGTTCTGAAATTATTGAGAGTACTAAGCATACAATCTAGGGAATTTAAAAAAATTTGTATGTTACGATTGGCTGGCGATCTATAAACTGCTATAACTGCAATTTCATTACGATATTTTAGGAGAAGACAGTTGGCCTCTAACAAAATAGGTTTTTCAGTTACAAATTGCATATCATGCCTGAAATAAATCACAACTCCATCATTTTGGCTGGAATGGTCTGAAACGAGTGTCACAAAACCGGGTAACGTGGGCAAATCAGGACATTTAAGAAGCCAGCATTCGGAGAGGACTATAATATCAAACTGTACTTTAATTCGATGTAACAGTAGTATAAGGTTGTTAAAGTTCGAAGAGTTTCCAATACTTCTAATATTCATGTGGAAAATTTTAAGACCATTACTGGTCTTACGAATTAATATCACACTTAAACCGATAGGAGCCGAGTATGATTTAAAAGAGACGCAGATAAAGTAGATCTAGTATCTAGTATAGATCTGTAAGTCCTGCACCGATTGAGTTCAAACGATAATATATAAAATGTTTTTTATATGTTTCTTGCGTCATTTTCATTTCGCATCAATGAAGTCACAATGTGTTATTAGTAACTTATAAAATTTGGTTGTGGGTACTTCAATTTGTACAGTTACAAAAATATTTTAAAACAATTTAGAGTTAGTACAGTGTTAAAAGTAGTAGAGCCACGCTATTTCAGCACGAATGGGCCAACTCGATAGGGGCACTACTAACCTCACTGCCTCGCATAGAATATCAACCTAAAATGACATCATTCGTGTTGTCGTGTCGCGTTGGTGAGAGCGACACCGGAGGCAATGAGTATGGTGCCCACTAATCTTGAATTCTGCTTATGATTTTCACCAGGCAGAGTACAGTCACTTTGATAGGCCCAAAGATAAAAAAAAACAGTTCTCTGTTCTTAAATACAGTTCTATACGTGATATTGACGTACGTACTCAAATATTCGAGATTACCGTTGGGAACAATGTAAGCACTTTCGCAAAAGGTCTATAAAACCCGGGCATTCGGACTGTGGATAAGAGCGGCCGTTGAACGGCCGATTCTAATATGGAATTGAAGTAAACAAAATCTACCAATAGTCTATATTAAAAAAAACTAACTGTATTCAGATATGCTAAAAAAAATTTGATTAATTGAATTTCAAGATCGCAGTAAAATTTCAATAATAAAATTTTGTAATTATTAAAGGTTTCGACTTAGGCGGCTTCTGTAAGGAAAAATTTTACTTGTGTAGGCTTAGATTTAGTTAGAGTTTTAATATAATTATTTTTATCCAGGTAATAAAACTAATAATTTTAAAATAAAATTTATGATAAGTCAAAATAATTGATCCTGGTGTACAGGCGTTACTGTGGTGGGCTTGTGGGTGGGATTACAAAAAAAAGTCAAAATAATTTCTAAACACGCATAAACCGAATAGTGTAACAAGAAAAATTTTAACAAAAGAAAAAACCGACTTCTAGAACGATCAAATCAATCGATTTCTCTTGGATGCCATCATCAAATCTTAGTGTTCTTATCATAGTGTCACAGTCGGGATATTTCCGTTCCATTATAAAAATAATCATCAAAATCGGTTCATAAACGACTAAGTTATCCGCAAACAAAAAACGAAAATGATCGAATTGAGAACCGCCTCCCTTTTTAAGTCAGTTTATAATAGTAATTAGCTAACTACGCAGAAGATATTTGGAGATATATAGAGATAATTTCAAGTTAATAGAGCCACCCTGATCAAGGTAGTAGAGCCACGATATCATCGCACAGAAGATCATCCTAAAATGACAGCATTCGTGCTGTCCAGTTTCGTTCGTTAGTGCGCACTAGGCCGCCATGGCGTGTGTCACAATGTTGCATTAGTGCATTGTCTGTATTCGCATTGAGTATGGTGACCACCACATTCAGATTCTGCTTATGCTTTCCATCAGGCAGAGTGGAGTTCCTTTGGCGTACATGGTCTGCATACATAAAAAAAGATATAGACTCAAATTGCTATCGTAACTGCGCTGTTATGTATGATGATAAACATTATAATATAATTTATTTGAGAATACAGATGGACGTACTAGCACAATGTTATCGCTTTCTTAAATTATAATATTATTTAATTGTATTGCGTGTAAGTAAATATTTTCCTCACTTTTTTTACAATACAGACATATAATTTAAACTATATCTGTAGCAAAATTTTAATTTAAAATAGCGTTAAATAGAATTTTAGAAATTATACATAAAACGGCAGTAAAGCAAAACTACTCTTTTCCAATATCACTACAAACCATGTTGTTTTTATTTAAGAAAGTATCAGGCCAATTTAAAGTTTTATGTCAAGATGTTAAAGAATTATGCTTAAGTATTGCTGCCATTTATTTAGTTGTATTTCTTCACTCGCATACTAGGTAATGGTACTAATGCATTCTCGACTAATTAAAATTAGTAGTCACTTAACAAAGGTTATGTGATGTGGTATCATTATTACCATAATTAATAGAAAATAGGTTTCTCTATAGAAAAGACGTTTTGGCCTAATAAACCGCAATGGCCAGTGGTGGTATATTGGGATTTGTCACAAGTTTTATTTTTCTTTGGAATGCTGTTGTCCTGTGTAGTTTAATCTTTAGACCCGTATTTAAAAAGGCGTCTTAGTCGTGAATCTAGTTTTACAACTAGTTTTAAGAAGAGATATTATTATTGAACGTCTCTTGAGTCAAGATTCACTGGTTGTTAATCAAGTGAGTAACGACCAACGAACAGCTTATTTCAGAACGACGCTTATGTCAAAATGTCCTCTCAAGAATAGATTTTGACAGATGTGATCTCTGTTCATCTGAGACAAGCTCAATCTAGTCTCAAGTGGTAATTTGTAAGGGCTTTTAGGATAAATAAACGTATCTTATGATGATGTTTTTGAATAACAACGCAATATTCACTTTACCTTGCTTTATTTACGAAATAATTACATATTATACACATTTCACTTCACTTTCAGTAACATTAAATTGATATTCCACTCACTTTACATACACATTTAACCACTTGTTTCACTCACAACCTTTTGATTTGTGATAAAAATATAACATTATTAGAAATAAACAACCAAAACATTGATATACAATTCAACATGACAAGTATTGATAATAATTTGAACGTTCCGTTATAGGTAATATCTAGCCATTTGATTTTAATATTTATAATGTATAATTTAGGGCGAGTTGCTTCTTATTCTTATGTTTACATTGATACACTAGCCAATAGTGTATTATGTACAGAGTAATAACTAATAATATTTAAATTATATTTGTTAATTATATTTTGTTTAACATAATTGTTTTAACATATTGTTTTTTTTATTTTTTCCCCCTGTACAATTAACATCAGATATGTGGTTTTTACCTGTAATTGTTTGTTACACTTGAATTATTTAATTGTAAATTATTTATTATTAATGTAATAGTGTAAGCAAATGTTGGTAAACCAAAATAAATAAATAAAAAAAATAAAAAAATTTGCTGCGTGACACCGAATAATAATTTTGATCAATGTAAACATGCTAATAAGAAGCAACTCGCCCTACATTAAATATTATACATATGTAAATAAAAATGACTATATATACCGGAACGTTCAAATTGTTATCAATACTTGTCATGTCGAATTATCAAACTCTATTTTTGTTTTTTTAGATAAGTTAATGTTATATTTTGGTCAGAAACCAAAAGCTTGTGGGTGATATTAATTGTACAAATGAATGTGTATTTTAAGTGAATTTAATATCAATTTTAATTTAAAAGTTATCATACAAATTTAAAAGTGAATTGAAATGTGTATGATAAGTAATTCTTTTGTAAATAAAGTAAGGCAAAGTAATACAGGCTCAAGTCTAGTTTAGGAACCAGTGCTAGTACCCTGATGTAAAGCTCAGTACATATATTTAGGATAAGAACATGTTTTTAAATTATTTTCCAGACAAATAAACGTTTATTATTATTAGTTCTATGTAGTGCCAATTAATATAACAGAAGGCAATAGGGCAAGGCTAATGAAAGCATAATTACACGACTGTAATTGAATAAATATTAAAAGGGTTCTGTAGAAAATTATAAAGAGTGCTATTTAACTTTTGTGATAATGAAGGTGTTGTAAGTATAAATACTTCAACGACATAAATTTTATATATTAGATGTATGATAAATATTAGTCTTAAGATGTTACTAAAACATGAATACATAAATTTAAAATAAGGTACTTTCATTTACTTACGTCAAAATGCAGCAGTCCTACAACACAAATGTAAAACAAAAAGTTATTTGTTTGACTTTGATTGAATGTTACATGCAAATTTCCAAGTTTTGAATACAAATAGAGTTAGGAGGTATAACGTTAAAAAAATTAATAATTTAAAGATCTTTTAATAGATTCATAACATTAAAAAACCGTAGGTAAGGTACTTGTTATGCGATTTCTTTTTAGGAAAAGTTTTAACAAGGGTGCTTGTAGGTCTCAAGCAAAAGTTTCTGGCGACAATATTTCTGGTTTTTCCTTAAATTACAAAGTTTGCAATATTTTATGCGCAAGTAGAATTTTTGTACCTCGAAAAAGTCTACCACTGGATTTTTAAGAAAAAGAATGCTTACAAGTGAATTGCCAAGTCAACGACCATCTGAAAACAATCATTTCTGGATTGGAAAGCTCAACAAAGCAAACTTTGTTCAGCTTTCCAATCCAAAATACAGAATACAAATATTCAGTAAAAAAATTGAGAGTTATTTTTTCATTTCCTAATTTGTCTATCAATTTTGACATTGCTGCGATGGAATATTCTTTTAAGTATTTTATTTGGTTTGACCTGGTTTGAGCAAATCGAAGTAGCGTAAGGTCAGGTGGGCGCATTTGTTCGGCCTCGGGGTCGTATCACGAGTGTATTTGAAGTGGGTTGCCCTTGCGGAAATGAATGGTTTTGACAGTTACAAGCTGTCTCAATTTGACGCAGTAGCTTTCAAAGGAAGAAAACTATAAGTTTTAAAGATCATTCCTTTGTAATGCTGTAATAAAGTGGCTCTATATACCCAAAAAACTTTCGTCAATTAGGTTATAATCTAATGTTGAGATCCTAGTTGCTCAACGATACAGTATTTTATAGAAAGTAATAAAACGGTTTGTAAGACATCGTTACTTTTGTAAGTAATTATAGGCACATTTAAATTATATGATAGATATAAAAGTTACCAATAAATTGCAGACAGTGTTAGACACAGGGACAAAGCAAAGACAGTGTAGGTTTTTGCGCGCGTAGTTAATTAATTCTAAATTAACACATTTCTTCATTCACAGTGTATTCAAATTTTATTTTGTACTTCTAGTTATAACTTCACTGGTAACTAAGGTAAACTAAAAAGAGCAAAAATCGGTATAAACGAACATACGAGTCATCCATTGGAAATTAACTATTACAGTCTATAGACACTTGCAACTCGATAGTTACAAAAATACATGCGTAACGTGTAGCATGTACTAACAAATTTGTTTATTTTTATTTCTTGGCAATTTTGTAAATATTTTACTACGTCTTTCTTTGACGTTGGGTGAAAATAAATGAATAAATGTAGTAACATAAATTATTCAATGACATAGGAACAATAAAACTTTAAATAAATTATTTAATACAAAACCTAATACAAAAATACTTTTCATAGTTTATAGTCTGTAAAACTTTGTACACGGCTATGAAAACTTGACCTGATCGTGAGGCAAAGGCGTCGGGTTGTTCTGCCACAGTCGCAGCGTGGAGTCCGCACGCGATCGCGTGATTGGCAAAGGGCACACTACTATTACAGCCGAATGACCCATGTCCGTTTTGCACGCGACTATCGTTATTAAAAAGAAGAAGCCAAAATTGCTATGTAAAAATGAAAGTAGGTGAATTCCTCATGACTGATGACTTCAGTAAGATTGATTTTCTTATCACACTACCGTGTTAATTATCTCTAATTTTGGTAGCTACGTCGCACGAACTGTTTTCCTCATTCATTTTTAGACGTCTAACAGGGCTGATGGATTAGAAAATAAGTTACAATGTTTAATTGCTTGTAAGCTTTTAGGACTTTGAGGAGAATTAGCTGTAAGTATTTCAGGTGTGAAAAGATTTCATAAAGCTTTGAAAAGAATAGAACGATGTAATAAACACTTTAATGGTTATAGTTAACACGCCAAATCTTAGAACTATTAAGGGCTGTTATTAAAGAGTTTAGATAAAAGATTAAAAAGTAAGTGTTATAAAAACTTACTTCTGAGTGTTTAAACTTTTGTTTTTATTGGAAATTTAATTTTATTATTGAATTTTATTGGAATTTAAGCCCATACCATAAACACACTAATATATAAAGGCGAAATTTTGTGAGTGTGAATGTTTGTTACTTCTTCACGCAAAAACTACTGAACGGATTTGGATGAAACTACATAGTAATATAGCTTAAACACCAGAATAACACATTGGCTACTATTTGCCGCGATAACCGACAAACAGGGGGGCGGAGCCGCGGGCAACAAGTAGTATACTATAATTCTGTAGTAGGTACGGTTGTATCTTATGAATGATTATTACTTTAATATTATCCCATCAAAACGTTTTAAATACGGGAAAATTTGTAATTAAGGAGTCTTTGTAATTGCTCCCTATTCTGAAGATGCTCTAACTAAATTAATTTCAAGAATTATTTAAATATCATAATTTTAAATATAATATCAGCCTTCCAACACGATTTTATTGGCGGCATCTGTATGTTTGTTAATCGACTTTTGTAATTGTTTTTAAATTACTGATTATATATGAAAAACCGGTCATGTGCGGATCAGGCCATGCAAGGAATGGGGTTCCGTAGTCACCAGCTTGTATTTTACAAGATTACTTATTATTTCATTATTTTCGTACGAAGTTTTCCAAGTAAGCGAATGTTAAAAATTAGACCTCTGTAACTCCTGAACTGACAAATTTATCTAAACCATTACAGTTTTACTTCAAAGCTCATTACATGGACTCCCGTCAGGTCTTTTTCCGATTTTTCGAGCCAGCCCTGTAGCTTTTAGATGGGGAACGCCTGTAAAAAATATACTTTAAAGTTAAATATCGCGCAAACAGATCCTAAGTAAAAAAAATCGTCTTAACAACCCCTCTATATGTTTAAAAGACCTACTTACCTAAAAATTGTTCTACACTATGTGGTAGATATAAAAAATATATCAAACCCTCTCTACGTGTAGGGGAGGAGCCCCAAAATCATTTTTTTTGTGATTTTATTTTAGCATTTTATCGATGTGGTAAATACACATGCATGCAAAGTTTCATTTTTGTAGCACGAACCGTTTGGAAGGTAAGCCGAGGACGGACGGTCGGTCGGGCAAGACTAAACAATAAGTTTTCCAATATGTGAACTTCGGAAACCTAAAAATGAATTGCCAAATGTGTTGCTAAGCACAATGCCCAATTCGTATTTTTTTTTGATATTTTCGTTGCAAGGAAGGGTCTTATGGCGAGAACCGGGCATGTCTAGTTTATTATAGAGTATTATTATAAAAATGTCGGCGCTGTTTGGCATTGCTTGTTGTATCAGGGTAGTGTGACACGAAGTTAGATATTAAAGCACTATTTAGTCCGTCGCGGACCAAAATGCGTCAAAGACAAAAAAAGATTTTGGTATTTGTTAGTCGTTTATAGTTTGTCTGTGTCTTCTATTGGTCGTAGCGTGATGTTATACAACATGAACAAATTTGTTTGCCATAAAAAAGGCTATAAGTAAGCCAACCTTAAAAAGATACTATGGGAGCCATGATACCACAGAAAACCGGTGTGAAACAGCGCTTGCACTGTGTTTCACAGAGTGAGTGAGGATACCCCAACCACTCCATCATCCCCCTAAGGTCAGCAACGCACTTGTGATGCTTCTGGTGTTGCGGGTGTCCATGGGCGGTGGTAATTGCTTACCATCAGGCGAAACGTCTGCTGGTTTGCCCCTCATCTAAAAAAAGATAGACATATATTACGCTGACGCGGTCTTTTTTAGGACTTTTAAAGAGAACATATTTTTTCTGTTACATTATTTTTGCGGAACTTTAATCGTTAAGTCGACGCAATAGAACCTCTAAAAATAAATCCTCCGCTATTTTTGTTTATAGCATAATGATATATACCCAAAAGTCTTCCTCGATAAATAAATAAAATAACACTAAATCATTTTTTCAATCAGTTAACGCGTAACTAAACTTACGAACAATCAAACAAACTCTTTAGTTTTAATATTAGTATAGATTAACTTTAACGTAATATAAATCATGTCCGCATTTAAGCAATTTTTTATACATATAGTTCTCTTATATTTCATTAATTTCGTATCAGTTGTCATCAGGTGTGTAATAAATAATCAGATGAGACATATTGTGCAGCACATAAATATTTTAATTTTTGGAATCTTTCTGCTTAAAATATACTTTCAATAGACATTTAAGCAGTAGGGAAATATAGACATGACACTTTCAAGTTATAACCAATATATACCAGTACTGTAAATGCTCAGGCATTGTACGTTAATATATTTTTCAAGAAGTTTATCGAAGGAATTAAACATACTGGCAGCCTAAGTCCTAACCGTCGGTACAATCAAGGATATAAAAATAAAGGAATATATCACAAGTCTAAGAAAAATAGACTGTATGATGAGATTCATTAGTTTTGCTCCCAGAGATTGGAGATTACTGAGAAATTAGTGTGCTCGCAAAAAAATATTTTCTATGAAATAACAAATAAAACTTTATCTGTTATGTAATAGGTTTAGGTGAAATCCTTAACTAAGATTTTTTATGCGTATAAAGAGATTTTACAGAGAATGATGTACAAGAATCTTTTAAACATCCTTTACATTTAATTAATATAAATATACAACAAAACTATATACCTAAATTTTATTGTATAGATATGAAATGTTGATTGTTTAAAGAACAAGGAAACATGAAATAAAGATTTCTCTGTTATCAATATAATTATAGTACAAAGTTCATCAGACTTGTCTTACATATATGATCTAAAAGGATCACTAAAATTCAAGTTACTCTTGATACGTGAATATTTTCTTTTAACTCTTCGCAATAAGCATATATGCTATTAAACTTTTAGTACGTTACGTACTAAATTGTAAGCGCTGTAACTGAAGTAAGTCTTCCATCATAAAACCCTCAATTACTCTTAAATCCAATAAAATATCGCGATTTATCTCGATTTACGACCTCAGCTGCGCTTCAAAGAATAAGGTGTTCCATCAGGACTTAGATAGTAGTTTATTTTATTGATTTTTTCCTTAAAAACCATTCTCTTCAAGGCTTTACAAATACTTACACACTTTACGGACGCAAAGTGCACTGAGATTCGGTGGAAATGTTTTTACATGAACTTTCTTACTTGTCTTTCGTAAGGATTGAAAAACTCACAAAAGGCCTACGTAGTGGCAATTATAATCCTGCACTATCTTCTATCTACGTACATCTATACTAACAATATAAATTCAAAAGTACCACTGTCTGTCTGTCTGAACCGATTTGGATGAAATCAACAAAAGAGAAGGACATAGGCTACTACACTACAACTACATTATTTTCGACGATAGTCAAATACACAAAATAAGATTAAATAATCGGTCCATTTTGAATATAGTTTAGTAAGTCTTATTTCATATAAACAATATAATTGTTCTAATGAGATTTTTAGCCGAGGTCAATAGCCGTGGCTTACACTAATTCTAATATTATGTTGTCAGTTGAGTATCTTTAGTAGAACACTTGAATTAAAAACTGAATAGGGGTATATGTTTAAATCTGCCTGTATATTTTAACGATTAATTGGACTTAGATACCCTTCAACAACCGTTCCAGGCGGGTCACACCTGCGACTTTATCAGTGTCTAGGTACAGTTCACTGTCTATTTTCTGTTCTCTTACGAACGACGTTTCTCTTTCGTATACTCAAATGCGAACTGCTACACAGTAAACGACAGGAGCTTCTAATTCTACTTGTAGTTGTTAGAAGGTGTATATGAGTTAAAAAAAAAAATTGTGATAATTTAAACACCCAAGTCTGACAAAGAAAAACATAATATATTCTTTTGTTTGAAACCTTACTTGGTAATTTGGGTATAAACTAATAGGCTAGCAATAACATGACAGTATTAATAGGAATTCAGTTTAAGTAAGGGATAAGGCATGTCTCAGATTTGTCAGTGAAAAAGTCAATAGTTATGTTTTGGGTATAATAAGACCAGTACCTACTCTTGCTTTTGATCTTGGTTTTGGGCAACTAGTTTTCTTGTATCTTCTAATAAACCATTTTTACATTTATCGGTGGAATGTTTTACGAGCGCGCATTGTCGTTGAAGCATTCAATTTTAGAATCCAATTGTACGCCGGGCGCACTTTGACACCACTGTCGCGTCACTTGGGTGATTTGAATAAAACCACCGTATCGAACTATACTGTATATTTAACACAAATATAGAACCCAATACATGTGCCTTGAAAGCATTAACAAAAATAAATGTTTGGTCTATTTAAGTCGCCATGTGAACCAAACTATATCGCGAGTTAGAAAATGTGATACACGCCATCTATCGATCGATCGACAAACTAAATTAATTTTGCTTCCAAACATACCGCCCACCATGGACAAATTAAGACGTTAAAATATAAAGTTTTGATTTGTACATTTTACTTTAAGTATGGTTATCACACGGCAACATGACTGTAGTTGAACTCTTTGTTAAACATTGTTGTACAATATATTGTTATTAACTGTAACAAAATAAATATGGGTTAAACCTTAGCAAAAATAACTAAAACCTTCAAAGATAAATAGACAATTTTTTAGTTATAAATTACAAATTACTTAATATAAACACACAATTTAACCAAGATTATTGTACTGTGTTAATAGGTAACACACATACCTTTACAACGGGTCTTTTTATTACGGCATTTTTACACCTTAAGCTTACAACGCGTGTAACTCCGTCCAAACCCGGATGTTTTTGTTCCACAATCCCGAAAAGCCATTGAGCAGGTGGAAGGCCGTCCTCCTTTACCAAGACCATGTCACCAATGGCAGGTTCTGGTACATGGTAAGTCCACTTGTACCGATTTAGGAATTGTGTAAGATATTCATGCGACCAGCGTCGCCAGAAATCCTGCACCATTCGTTGAGTTAATTGTAATCGCTTTAGGCTGGTGATGTTGGACTGTTCGTAGTTTATGTCTGGTACAGTTACCAGCGGCTCTCCTATTAAAAAATGACCAGGTGTTAGCGGCGCTTGGTCTTGACAATTGTCAGTCGCACGAGACATGGGGCGTGAGTTTAAGCATGCTTCGATTTGAGCCAACACAGTAGCCATCTCTTCGTAAGTAAGGGTATTGTTTCCAATAACCCGCTTGAGATGGTACTTTGTGGACTTTATACCAGCCTCCCACAGTCCTCCAAAATGAGGAGCGTGTGGAGGTATAAAGTGCCAGTTGGTTCCATTATCCGCCAACCAATCTGCTATCTCAGTAGCAACACTGGATCTTTCGACGGCTACTAACTCTTTTAATTCCTTGGCAGCCCCGACAAAGTTAGTACCATTGTCGCTGTATAAGTCGGCACAATGACCGCGTCTGGCGACAAAACGCTTAAATGCTGATAAAAATCCTTTAGCGCTCAGGTCGCTCACTGCCTCTAAATGTATAGCCCTGGTTGCCATGCATACAAATAGGCATATGTAACCTTTGTAGGCATGATGTCCTCTCCCCTTTGCAGATCTCAGGTTAATAGGGCCTGCATAATCAACTCCACTTTGGTGGAAAGCACGACTGGGATTGACCCGTGATTTTGGCAACTGACCCATGAGTTGTTCTCGGAACTTAGCTGCGTGACGAATGCACGATATACACCTACGAACATAGAATTTCGCTTTATTTTTAACATCGAGAATCCAATATCTTGATCTCAAGAAGTTTACCATCAATTGAGGTCCTCCATGTAAAGTTCTTTTGTGGGCATCTGCTATAACGATCTCCGTGAAGTGTGAATTTGCAGGAAGAATCATTGGATGCTTCATACTCTCTTCGAGTGCGGCTTTATCTAATCGACCACCAACTCTAAGTATTCCATCATAATCTACAAATGGATTCAGAGAGGTAAGTACACTTTTTCTTGCTACTGTTTTTGTTTTTAACAGATTGTCGATTTCAACAGCAAAATGTTGCTTTTGGCAATACTTAACACATATAATAAGTGCATCGTTCAGTTCTGTAGCTGACAACCACGAATCAAATTTGACAGTGGTTTTTTTTATATTTAAAAACCGTCTACAGTATGCTATGACTCTAATTAATTTATTTAATGAGGAAAACTTGGACCATACTGCCAGTTCTTCCTTATCTATGGTTGCCAGAGTTAATACCTTTGCTTTTTGTTCTTGATCTGTGCTGTATTCCTTTCGTTTCTCATGGTTAATAACCTTGTGCTTCAACCACAAGGGTCCCTCCTTCCACAACGTACTTGAGATTAACTCTGTTGGATTCATTCCTCGGGATGCATAATCTGCTGGATTCTCAGCTGACTTAACGTGAGCCCATTGACCCCTACCAACAACAGATAATATTTCTGACACTCTGTTTGCTACGAATGTTTGCCAATTACATGGATGTTTACTAAGCCACGCAAGCACTATCGATGAATCTGTCCAAGCATAAATTAAATGACTTTCAATCCTTAATACCTCTGCAACTTCACCTAATAGTTTCACTAGTAAAACGGCAGCACACAGCTCAAGACGAGGGATAGAAATTTGCTTAATCGGTGCAACCTTTGTTTTCGCTGTCACCAAACGAGAATGGACACCACCTTGGCTATCGACGACACGGATATAAACTACTGCACCGTAAGCAAGATTAGATGCATCACTGAATCCGTGCAACTCTACAGAATCACCTAGTGATGTTCGTAGCCATCTAGGTACTCTAAATGCAACCAAATTTTCAAGTTCATCTCGGTAAGTATGCCATTCTTTTAATAATGTGCACGGCAACTCTTCATCCCAATCTATACCTGACAACCATATTTTTTGTATTAATATTTTCGCTTTTATGATTACAGGTGCGAGCCAACCCAAGGGATCAAACAACATGGAGATGTGGGAGATAACGTTTCTTTTTGTTTCAGGTGTCTTCGAAGCAGGTAGTTTCACAGTGTAAGCAAATTCATCAGATTCTCGCCGCCAGGTAAGGCCTAAGATTTTGATTACCTCATCAATTTTTAATTCATGGTTTTCCTCTTGATGCTTATCAATATTTATGTATTTCAGCAACTCTTCGTTGTTACTTCTCCATTTTTGCAACTCAAAGCCTCCCCTTGCTAATAATTTCGACATTTGTTCATAAATTTCCCTACCTTCAGTTACAGTTTGACAACCAGCCATCATGTCATCCATGTAGAAATTCTGCATGACAATGGACTTAGCAATTGGGTAAGTATCTCCTTCATCTTCTGCAAGTTGGTGTAACGTCTTAACGGCTAAGTACGGAGCCGCTGCAGTTCCAAACGTGACTCTTAGAAGACGGAAATGAGTGATTTCTTCTGAGCTGTCCGAACGCCATAGTAAACGTTGGAAATCCACATCTTCTCTAGATATAAGTACTTGGCGGTACATTTTTACTACATCCGAAACAAGACAAATCGGGTATGTACGCCATCTCATTACAGTGTGTCTCAAGTCATCTTGTAGAGTTGGACCCGTCATCAATTCACTATTAAGCGACACTCCGTTTTTACCCACACAAGAGGCATCAAATACAACTCTAACCTTAGTAGTAGTTTTGTCCTCTCTTAAAACAGCATGATGAGGAAGATATACAACATCCTCTCGATTCACTTCTTCTGGCGGGATGGGCTCCATATGACCGAGTTCGAGATATTCTTTAATTACCTCCGTATATTTCCTTTTCAGATCGAGATTCTGGACTAACCTTTTTTCTAAGTTTAGAAACCTGCGTAATGCAATATCCTTTGAGCGACCATTTACGCAGTTCCGTTCAGTTGTTTTAAAAGGTAGTCTAACAACATAACGACCAGAAGAGTCTCTTACAGTAGTCTTTTTGTAAAAAGCCTCACATTCTTCCTCTTCCTCCGTGTAGTGTTTTCTTGATACTACAGCTTCTTCTATTTTCCAAAACCGTTCTAAATAATTCTGCTCTTCTTGAAGGGTTAAGTAACAATGGTTCTTGTTACTTGCTAAATCTGTATATTTTGATACTTCTCCCGACAGAATCCACCCTAATGTTGTATCTTGAGCTATCAAAGTACCTGGAGGACCCTTACTAAGTCCCTGCTTTAAAATTTTACTATACACGGAAGAACTTAGTAACATGTCAATTCTCCCAGGTTTGTTCCAAGTAGGGTCTGCTAGCTTCTTATGTTCCACTTGTGGCCACAATGGAAAACCTATTGTTTGTGTTGGTAAAACTGATGTAATTCGTTTTTGAACATGAGCTTTAACTGTTACTATTGAGTTAGGATCATGCATTGATTGCAATTTAGGATACACAATATATTTTGAGGTCAATGCATTCTTACCTTCCTCGTCTTCCCCCAACCTTAGTGCGGTATTGTAGCAGGTATGCTTCTTTAACCCAAGGAGTTGCACTGCTGATTCCGTTACGTATGAAGCCTGTGAACACTGGTCAAGCAACACACGCAAAACAACTCCTGTACCTTTCACCTTAACTAAGGCCGTGGGCAATAAATCTTGGCTGCTACCTGCAGCGGCACAATTGGTAATTGTACTGGTTTGGTTCTCTTTAGTATCAACTGATTGCTTAATATCTTTCATAGATTCAGCTGAAACTGTGGACGCATCCTTAGTATGTAATAAGGAGTGGTGTTTTCGCTTACATATTCGACATCTTGTAGGCAAATGACAGGCATAAACCGCATGACCTGACCCGAGACAATTAAAACATAACCCGTTTGATTGGACGAAGTTACGACGTGAGGCGGCACTTTCGTTACTAAATTTTTTGCAGTGACCGAGTTTATGATCTGATTCACAATAAACACACAACTTTGTAGCAACATGTAAAGTTTTGACAGAAACACTTTTATTAATATTGTTTTTTGAACCTTTACTATCTAGAAATTCTAGGGAGCGGAAACGTTGTTCTAAAAAATTTTTAAATTGATCCCACTTGGGTAACTCTTCATTAAATTCATAAATTTTCGCTTCCCATAATTTTCTGGATTCTGCATCTAATTTTAGGCTTAAAATATATATGACAATAATGTCCCATGAATCTACATTAATGTCTAAATTCTTAAGAGCATTTAAACAATCGCTACTTGAATCCAGTAGTTCTCTCAGCGCTGATGCTGATTCAACAGCGATATTTCTCTGACTAAGAAACCGCTTTAAAATGGAATTGGCCATGAACCTTTTATTGTTGTATCGATTGTTTAATTGTTCCCAACTTGTTTTATAATTTACACTGGTAATGGGTACATTTTTTAAAAGCTGTTCTGCCTCTCCAGTCAAATGACTCTTTAAATACTGCAAACGTTGAACGTCATCCAGCGACGGATTGTTGTGTATTAATGACAGGAACAAATCTCGGAAACTGACCCAATCTGCGTATTGACCGGAAAACATAGGTAAAGAAATCTTCGGAAGCTTAACATTGGAAATTGACTTAGACCTTTCCCTTGAACATACGCCTTTTTCCGACTCATCAAGCTTATTTAATTTCGCGAGGATCTCGTTAAGTTCTGTTTTATAGTCCAAGTATAAATCTTCTGTCGTCTCATAAATTCCTGCAGTACTATATTGTGATGCATTATACACAGTTTCATTAATTTCACTAATTATTTTCTTATGAGTTTCAATAAAAGCTGTCCACTTTTCCTCCAGATTTTCTAATCTTACGGTAACATAGACTTTAGTAATCCTCTCCTTAGGCGATTTTTTAAAGTTTGTCCTATTTCGTACAATACTGTTCATTGAATTTATTTGAACTTTGTTGTATGCTTCCATGATGAAATTATTCTAAGTCTTTTACACTTGTAAAATTTCTTGAATTTGAACCTAAAATTTTCTAAGTGTTTTCAGCTTTTTGTGCAAATTTTTCTAAGTCTTTTTGTTTTAAACACTCAAACAAAATTCGGACATAGCTTCGCCGTCACTTCACTTTTTAGAGAATTATTCTAAGTCCTAAACACTTCTAATTTTACGGTTCATGCACTACAAACTTTAAATTTACTAAGTCTTATTCACTTTGTTTGCAAAGAAATAAAATGTTCAAACACTTACAGTTTTCTGCTACCTCACTTTAGTTTTAGAATGTCCCAGGATCCTAGTTTAGCGTCACCGAAGATGCACCTTGTTGGTATCAGGATGATACCTCGCCTTCAGTTCCCAGATGCTTCGTCGTCGTCGCACTTGTTCGCTGCGATGACTTCCCACCTCGGGAATGTTAGCGCCCCGAGCAGCGATCCACTGCCCCTAGGTGCGCGTCTCCGACGCCAGCGTTTTCCAACGCTGTAAATGCCCTCTTCAGCCAGGCTCCAATGTCCGGCAACGAAGGACCACTATGTACGCCGGGCGCACTTTGACACCACTGTCGCGTCACTTGGGTGATTTGAATAAAACCACCGTATCGAACTATACTGTATATTTAACACAAATATAGAACCCAATACATGTGCCTTGAAAGCATTAACAAAAATAAATGTTTGGTCTATTTAAGTCGCCATGTGAACCAAACTATATCGCGAGTTAGAAAATGTGATACACGCCATCTATCGATCGATCGACAAACTAAATTAATTTTGCTTCCAAACACCAATTCTTTTAATGTGTTTTTAAAACATTTTTTCGGATAAATTAATTGCTGTCTTGTTTCATCGTTTTCAAAAGTTACTTGACTGCACGGGTACTGCAGCCATCGCTTCTTATTGTGCTTAGCTAGTGTGATCCACATATTGTTGTTTTGAATCTAGATGTTCTTTGTGTCTGTTTCCTGGTGCGGGAGATATGTCATTAAAAAACCAAAAAAAACTTGCTGCTTCCAAAGAGGACACAATTTTTCTAAGAGGGCAATTATTTATTTTTAAGATAATAATTTTAATTGATTTATTACAGGGAAAATGCAGTATCTACGATTTTTTTTAGGAAAATGATAGACGGACGCGTTATATAAATCGGAATGAACAACGAACTTTAAATGTTTTTATTTTATACGTAGACTGTTATTATTTTAAAATGTCATTTGTGCCCGTTTAGGCACAAAATTAAACTGTAATAAATTAAATTACAGGTCCTGTTTGTTACTCGGTTACAGAAATATACCCATAGAAATCGAAAATTTTGTCTCTGAAGAATTACCCAGCACATTTGTATTATATAATTAATTAAATAATAAAAAATAATAAAAATCGAAAATTATTTATTAAACCATATTGACTGCCTCGTTGGTCTCGCGGTTGGCGTGAGCGACTGCTGATCATGAGGTCTCGGGTTCGATTCCCGAGTTGGACCAAATGTTTGTATGATCTACAAATATTTGTTTCGGAGTTTGGGTGTGTTATATCTATAATATGTATGTATTTACAAAAAAAAAAAAAGTATATATGTATTTGTATCAGTTGTCTAGTACCCCATAACACAAGCTCTGCTTATCTTGGGACTAGATGGCGTTGTGTGTTTAGATGTCCGAAATATTTATTATTTATTTATTATTATTATTACTTTAAATGTGTGAGTTGTTGTTATTATATTTATGAGCAATGTTTAAAATACCAACATAAAGAAATTAAGAAGTTTTGAAGTTGACTCTAAGCCGCGGTCGCTCGTGAAGCAGAATTAATTTCTAAATTAATGAAAGTACTTACTTCAAATACAGAGTTTTATTACAATGTCAATGCATTGTTATGGTACTTATAATTAAAAGTTTATTATTGAAATTTACGACAGATTATAAAAAAAATACTCTTTGCTTGATTTATAATATAATAAATTAATATTTGGTTGCAGATTAATCTGTCTTCTCCGAACCGACGAATAGAGAAAATTTGAGGTGAGTTGGATGCTAAAGTAATCGATTATTTTTGACATATTCCCGGGACGCAGGACAGTGTTGTATCGCTAAAGCTAACCTTAATCGACTTTTAATATATACATAGATCTATAGTATTGGGTATTAAAAACGGTTGGCGCTTCATATTTCTGTGAACCGTTTACCTATTTTCTGTTAATTAAAAGTTAATAATTAAAATACTTACCAAAAACTTGAAGGAAGCAAGAATGAAAGACATAGTGGTATTTTTCTTTTCAATGTGTGTCCGTAACACACAACGAAAAGAAATGGTAAGGAAATTCAATTTGAGTCAAGGTGCACGGGTGTTTAAAAACTCATAAATTAATCATAATAATAACATCTTAAATAAACATACTAAAGTTATTATATTACAAATGGGACTACTATCCTTTTCTATTAAGTAAATGTACCTCAAAGTTTGATAAACTCAAACAGCTAAAATACTAAAGTAATCAACGGCGTTGATAGTTTAATATTGCGAAATATTTACTTAACCCGTATCGCAGTTTCTTACGCCTTATAATAAAACTTTTGATGGAATAGACTTTCAGTTTTCAGTAAACATTACATATTGTATGACTTTGAACACGTGGAGTATCTCAGTAAAGATATTGACTACTTAGTGTATGAACACGCACACACACACACACACACTCACACACACACTCGAAATAATTGTGCAACATACTAACATAGGTGTGTGTGTAATTAGTAGAAGCGTCAGTATCGTTAAAGAGAGAAAGTAAGAGTGTAACGACACCGTTAGAAAACAGAGACAAATTGACGACAATAATATACTTGCTTGGATTTAACTTGAAATATCAAAAAGTACTTTATAATGTAAGACCATTTTCTATTTTAGGAAGTATACGAAAGATTTGAGTGAATTTTACTCGAGCATTATACCTACATTAACAGCTCTTACGTCTATAAAAACTACCTCCGCTATGGCTTCGCATTGTCATAATTCCGTTCTGCCTACGGTTTGTTGCTGTTGTGTATACTAAAGGTTTTGAAACTTTCTGAAGCAATTTCAATTAATGAACCGGTTGAACTTTGAAAAATACTTTCTGAACAAGTATTTCAAATTAAAGTCGAATATACGAGTTAAGTTTCTGAAGCTTGTAGGTTTCGCAGTGTTTGTGACCTCATTAAGCGCCTTTCAGTGGCGCTTTGATAGACTCATGTTTCTGAATTTGTGACATGAAATTTTAATCCAAAAGATAAGAGTTATTAAAAGGATGAGACTGAATATCATATGAATTTAAGCACGAGAAATTATGTGTAGAAATAGTATATTATAATTATGTAATTCTCACAATAATTTGAGAACAACGAAATCCAAACAGGTTTATTGTAGGTATGTATTTGTTGATCATAATAGCGTAGTATCATATTAGCTACGTCGTAGCTCGTACCTCTACGGTTCTCAGGATTGCAGGTGCAATTTATGTTTGTGATAGATATTTGTACGTGTAAAGTGTTTGATTTTCGAATACTGAAGATAAATTGATTCAGTACATAACATTGAATTGTATTGTGTATGTAGGTAGTACTAGTATAGATAAACCAAACTTTTGACTACTTTTACATGAATGCCAGGAATATTAGATATAATTATGTTTGATTACTTAAATACGAAGCTTAAAACCAAAGTGTAACCCAAATACAATCAAACTATACGTAAAAATTTAAAAAAAAATGAAAATCACCTACACAAGCACTGAATCGAGTAATCATATGCCAAAAATGCCTTATATCATTTTGGAAGGAGCTGATACACTTACACTGCAGAACCGATATTAACCAAACATAGCTAAGAACCATCGCAAGGAAACTGGCTTTCAAATTCAAAAAAAACCCGCATCTAAATTGGTCTATCCATTTGAGAGCTACGATGCCACAGACGTCAAATTTATAACACCCCTCTTTTTGCGTCGGGGGTCCTCTTTCAGACTTAGTTTTTTCTTTCTGTGATAACTATAGTACATCGCGTTTTGTAATAACTTGATCAAGCTTTAAAGCTAAGGAAGCGTCGAGTTCCATACACAATTTTATAGCACGAGTGGTAAAGGCTCTCAAATTATCATGGTAACCCATGAAATGGATGTAGTCTTTTGTAGATAATATAGACACGCGTTGTCTCCTAAAGCCGTAAGACTATAGATGGTGGGATGGGACTATAGACGATCTTAGTCTAGTCTCACTACTACACTACTACTAACTCTAATCTAGCTCTATTCAAGGTCATCTGTTTTAAATATCATCTTAAATAAATCAAATGTTGTACAGCTAAAAGAAAGATTAGGAATATACGACTTCATGAAATGCTCATGATAATAAGAGAAAATGAAACATATTTCGCTATGCCATCCCACGCTTCATGCTCAGTAAAGGAAAAAAACTCTTTATTACAGGATAAGAGCTTAAAGCCAATTAGAATATAGATGAAACGTTGTTGTAGGTTTGCCTAGATTTTAAATAATAATAAGGGATAGAAACCCAACACTTACACTTAGTCAACTCCAAAGAAGACAAACATTAAAGATCACAATTATTGATTTGGGCTTGTAATAAAATACCCTTAGTAAAAGTTGCCTTCTAAGTTGGCGAGGATTAAGCCTCGGTAGAATAGAGTAAAATCTTAATATGATCATAAACGCCCAATCGATTATATCGTGGTCACGAACACACTACCAGAATACAGCAACGAGTCAACAGATACTGATGTAGTACACGTGGAGTTGTGAAATAATTAAACTTGTGAGAATAGAGATAGAAGTTTCTATAACCATGCAAACGACTCTAATAACGGGATTTTTTAAAAGATTATCTATCATTTTTTGCCACAAACAAAAAACTAAATATACCAAAAACCAAAAAGTATGGTATTAAAGCGGTATGATTTCTGTTGTAATATCCATGGGTTATAAAAGTAACTGTCTAAAATTAAACTACTCCTTTCTACGAAATTATGTATACTGTATAGAACACTTCAAATACGTAAAGATTTATTCATAAGTTTCGAAGTTTCCTATTCGTTATATTTAGTCAATTTGATGTTGGTAATAACTGTCAACATGCTAAGCGATGAAGTACTCAGCAGATTGCCACTCACGTTTTGTACCGGAGTTTGGTAAGACATTAACGACTTTGTAATTATGAAAATAGCGATTTTGCTTGTCATGTAGGATTTTGAACTATGTACATATTTGATTCACTACGACATGTAATTGAAAATTACAAGGATGAAAATTACAATGTTCTCCTTGAACGACGACGATACAAGTTATTTATTATATGTACTTTGTCGAATTAGGGTGAGTTAGAACATGAGGATACGATACAATATCAATTACTTGTAGGGTATATGTGGTTTTAATTTATAATAAAGCTTGGTTTAATCTTTCTGGTATTACATTATAAACTTAAGTTTTCAAGGTAGTAGAGCCACGCTGATTTCAGCACGAACGGGCCGGCTCGACCGGGGCGGTACTACCCTCGCACAGAAAATCAACGTAAAAAGACAGCGATCATGCTGTCGTGTTTCGTTGGTGAGTGCGAGACCGGAGGCCCAATGATGCAGAAGCATCACTAGCCCGCCATGGTGTGGGTCACCATGCTGCATTGTTGCATTGTCTGCATTCGCAGTATGGTGACCACCACTCTTGGATTCTGCTCATGCTTTCCATCAGGCAGAGTAGAGTCATTTTGGCAGGGTCAAACATAAAAAAAATAAAAAAAATATGTGATTTAGTAGAGTTATCGTCATGAGTCTTTCACAGGAAGGGAAAATTCAGCCAGAATATATATACCTATTTCATCTGACCGCAGTCATAGGTACTTGAGTCGCTAGAGGACACCGTTAACAATACTGTGCCGCAGTGGCAAATCGGATATTCCCCTCGGATACATTCCTCTACCTTCTGTTGCAAAATGTCACGCTCACTGGTGAACTTGATTGAGGTAAAACGTAGGACGATAAAGTTTAACATAACACCTTTCTAGAAATCTACTGACTTCTAAACTGAACAGTCGTAGAGTATCGATATGATTTTGATTAATTTATCGATATGATTTTAAATGTTTTATATACAGATAATTATTACGAATTAAAATTATAAAAATAAAGTAAGTCATGTACATTTCTATTTACAACAAAAAATATATAATATAATTTCTTCAAACTAACTTCTACTCGTGGCAAAAAGTAGTCATTAAAACAAGTGAATTATTTAAAAGCTTGTTTTTTTAAACAAGCTTTTATGAATTTAATAAAAAAAAATACTTTCAGCCCTTTCACTTAAGATCCATACGCCACCATTTTGTTACGGCGGCCATTTTGAGTTAATAATAATACCGATTTTATATAATTGCATTGTTGTCAAAACTAAAGGTATGTTCCCAATTTCAGCTGAATCGGAAATCGTGAAGTAGATCAAAGTTAACTTGCAGGATTTGGTTACAGACAAACATCGGGACAGGTGAAATTAACTAAAAGCTTGTAAAAACAAACTATCTGCATTACCAAGATCTTCATTAATAAATCAAACAGAATTGGATTAAAGTCTAAGGTCTTTAAGTCTTCATTATAAAGTTAGAAGAAAAAATAAGAAATCTAGCTAGTGCTAAAGTATAAATTTTTAAAGGTACTTGCCAATGTAGCATTATATTTTGTTACAGAGGTTTAAAATAAATATTTTGTCTATACAAATAAATAAAATTGTAGTGTCTGTTTGTAATATTAAAATAACTGCCTTTTACTAAATGCATACTAATACACGGCACATTTACAATTTTTGTCTGTCTGTTGGTCTGTCTGTCTGTCTGTCTGTCGGTCTGTCTGTCTGTTTGTATCGGGTAATCTCTGGCAATGCTGGACCGATTTTGACGGGACTTTAACTGGCAGACAGCTGATGATCTATGGAGTAACTGAGGCTACTTTTTTTTATTAAAAAGCGGTTATTTTAATATTACAGACACTCCAATTTTATTTATTTGTATGTATGTATGTGTGTGTCAGCTCCAACGCACAACTTGAGTTAGAATATTTTGATAGAAAGTGAAGTAAAATATGAATAAATCTTATTTTTCTAAGATAAAAGACTTAGCCAACTGGAACAGACCTGTACGTGTCATGTGTCTCTTGAATAGTCACAATATCTTTTCATAAGTAGCGACAGCGACAATATAAAGGCAAGGAAGTATATAATTTTTACTTATTTTATCATGTTGTATATCATGTATACAAATTATTGAGTTTATGTTGTCACATATAACTGTCAAAGAATAACAAGGACGATGTTATAAGTATGAAAAATAGGTTCGAAAATTTAAACGACTCTAACATAATAATTTGAAATTCAAAAATGAGCTTAGTATGTACTTTGTTAAGGTTCCTTATACTATGTGGATAAGTATATATACTTGAAATTATTAGGATACCTTGACAAATAAGAACGGGTATATAAGTGTTTGTAACACAGAAATGTATACAACAGTGTAATCCGCATTCTAATCCCTTGATAGCCCTGAGGGCAAACTTAAGTTACCTTCTGATAATGTACCTAAAGTAGTTGTGACTAAAATTGCACGGGTTTAAACATCTTTATATACGTTTCCCTCACTTAACAACGAACAAAAATTCGCGTTAAATAATTGGAAGACTTCAGCAAACAAAAAGTTTAACCTTTCGTTAAAAGGGCAAGCGTTTTAACACTCGTCCCCCTTACGTTCCATCCCTAAGTCCACAAAGGTCTGTGAATAATTTAAAATCAATTGGAATGCCCCTATGATACGGAATTATCTCATGATTTTTTTTTAACCTTACAGAGGTGAGTGTTATGCCATATATACTTAAAATTATATACCCAACATTCTAGTGAGAAGAATACTTTGACACTAAACGTGTAGTGTCATTAAGTATGACGTATCTAGAGGAAAACTGTCCCAGTTGTTACATTGGCAGGCTTTCTCGACCTTTTCAGCCCCTTAGGAGAATGTAAACGCCTTAATTGTACCTCTTTTAGTGAAACGTTAAAATTAATTTGCCTTTATGTGGCTAAATAACGCTGTCAATGAGCGTGCGGGGAAAGATACCGTCTAATAAAGACGGGATAGTTTCATTGAAGTTTCATTTAGTACTTTTATTAAATACCGTCAAATAAGGTTAGAGTGTACCATTTTTATTCACACCCGTAAAAGTAACAAGAACTAATCTTTATGACTTGTGATAAATTTTGGGTAAGAATTTTATGGTTAATAGTATTTCCTAATTGGAATGATTAACCTGAAATTTATGTTTTATTCAATTCTTAGTTATATTAAAACAATTTAAAACTTGAAGAACTATAGTAAAATTTATTCAAGTAAATAAATAAATATTTCGGACATCTAACACACAACGCCATCTAGTCCCAAACTAAGCAGAGCTTGTATTATAGGAATACTAGACAACTGATATAAATACTTATATTCTTTTTTTTTGTAAATACTTACATATTATACATAGAAAACACCCAAACTCCGAAATTAATATTTGCAGATCAAACAAATATTTGGTCCGACCCGGGAATCGAACCCGAGACCCAAGAACAGCAGTCGCGTACGCTACCACTGCGCCACTGACGGAGTTAAATACATATAATTACTTAAATTAAATTAAATTAAATACACAATACATATTATTATTCAATAATAAACTAAAAATATATATATATATGTTCGACAACGTATTTTGTCGTTTTACTTTCGGTTGCTTCTTTAAAGTACTTTTTTATGGTATATATTTCTTTAAAAGATATACATCTATACTTAACGATAATAATCGATGAGAGCCAACAAAGAATAACCTAACTAAAGAAAGTCGTTTCAAACCAGTTCGTGACCTTATTAAGCGCCAATATGTGTGCAAACATTTTAGGCGAAAATTTTTTGAAGGCAGTTCTGATAAATACCGGCACCCGGATGCTGACGGTTAAATTTATCTTCCAAGAAACGTAGAAAGAATACTAATACTGGCTGTAGCTCTACGCTTAAGATCAAGAAAGTATAGGTACCTTTCTTAAAAAAGGTAATGAGTAAAAGGAGTTTTGCGAAATTCTATAGTAATATGTCGAAATAATAATAATACTTAATAATAATAATTTTTATATAACAATAACTTCAGCTAAACAAAAGAAGCTTACCAGATGCAACGGTAGTTACGGTGACACGGTAAAAGTCGGACGACGACAGTTTGAGCTAAAATTTATGCGACATCTTATCATGGGATAGATCCACAACAATCCTATAAAGAGATGCCACTATGTGAATACATATCTATCTATTTTTTATTTAAAAGCTGCAAAATGACTACTATATCTACTCTACCTGATGGAAAGCATGAACAGAATCCAAGAGTGGCGTTCATCATCCTCATTGCGATAGTGTGCAATGCAACACGGTAACCCACACTATAGCAACCTAGGGAGTTGCTCTTTCACGCTCCGCTTAAAGGCCCCGTGTTACAGTAACAGGGAAATATTATTATTTGATGTGGTGAATAATATTATTATTTTATCGTATTATTTTATAGTAATGGGTACACTGGCCTTACAAAAATCCTTTAGATACATACTTCTCTGGGTGGTGGTATTCATTTACCATTAGGTGACCGTTTTGATAGTTTCCCTCCCACTGTGATATAAAAAAAAACACTAGTAGAATCGAAATTAAATCGTTGCTTAAATGGATGTTTCCACTTCCATTATATACCCGTAGCTGAAAACTAATAAGCAAATATAAAAGTAATACCTGACAAAACACTAAAACAGACAAAATATATATGTAAGTCCATTTATTATACCTTCTTAAAATATTATCAATAAATAATAAATTTTGATGGTTGTATGTTGTTAATAGTCCCCAGATGTATAAATGAGCACGATATACCCTTTGAACCCTTTTGCTGCATGATATAACCTCGTGTTCCATATTACCCTTATACATGACATTATGTACCAGCCACATGAAATCGAACAATCAAACATTGTTCGTGTATTATGCATGCAAATACTTAAAACACGCGACTGTTTTGTGTATGTATGCCTGTTAATAACATACAGCAAAATGCTTACTGTTTAAGCACATTTTTTATGCAACTAGATAAAAACAAACTTGGGTACATATGGTTGGTTTTCATACATATATTACATGCATACCAAAATCGCAATAAAATAATTAAAAAAAACTGAGCTTAAATAAATTAATAAAGCAAAACAGTCGAAAAGGAAAGTTTAAATTTCCGAGGCTTCCGGTAGCCCTGACTCTAGTCCGTAACTCATTATAACGACCCCCAAAATGACGGCGATAATCAAATACTGGTTAAGGAACATGTTAAAAAAAAGCCGTGTGGTGTCGTGGGGCACCAGATAGGAACGAAGTTCCTTATCATGAAATATAAGAATATTTGCAACTTACAGATGGCACTATGCAAAAATTTTTAAAATCTTATGCTTTTAATTCCTTATCATCTAGTATATAAAATTCTCGTGTCTTGGTGTTTGTAGTTAAACTCCTCCGAAACGGCTTAACCGATTCTTATGAAATTTTGTGTTCATATTGGGTATGTCTGTGAATCGGACAACATCTATTTTTAAGGTAAGGTGACCTATCCTTTAAATATTTTTTTATGGCAAAGCAACGGTTGCCCGGTCAGCTAGTAAAATATAATAATATAATGCAACTTACACATGGCGCCATACAAATTTTAAAAAAATCTTACCCTTTTGTTATGGAACTTCATTCCAAAACATCCAATAATAAGGCAAAATCAGCGTTACGATTCATAAATACGCTTAGAAAACGTAAAATTATATAAACAGAGAGCAAATAGACATTTGTCATCGATGGATTTAGATAGGCTAATTATATTGTTAACATCCTCTACATATCATTGCGGTGAACATTTTAACAATCGCGGATTTGTAACAGTGTAATTAGTATCATTATTTGTACTGCAATGTACAACTGTGCCAACTTATACGCAATGCATGCAGGTCCTGGTCTGTGTAATTATGGGCTCCTGGTATTCATTATTGTTTCCAGTAGCTCGTAATTTATGCGATATAAGTACATTATATACAATTCTAAAAGCATAGAACGAAAACGTAAATCAATTTAATTCTTTAAAATTTGTTTCGCATTACTTAAACGATTTATGAACGAATGAAATTAGTCATTTTAGTAAAATGCTACTGAATAGCTTTAATGAAAATTTGAGAAAAAAACCTGATATTTACCAAAGACGTCAAAGATGGCGACCATATGTTCGTAATCCGACGAATACAGCCTTTTTTTGCTTGGCATGATCATAATGGTTCACACAGGTCTTTATAAATATACATACATAAATGCAAAATGTTTAAATACTGAATATATTTAGATGTTTGATTTTGTAGTACGAGTTCCAAGAAAAGATCTATAAGATACGCGGGCACAGGCTATAAAAACATTTCAAAGAAACTTAATAACGTTGACGATCATCGAGTTTGTGGGGATCCTATTTGTTAAACTTTTTCACTTTGTTAATTAAAGCAAATGGGCCAATACTGTTTTAATGCTAACGTCAAATTTAGGCGTTTAGGTTGTACCACAAACGAGATTTGCAGTTTGTTATGATAATGATATTCAAGTAAAAAACAGCAGGCTCATGTAACAGTTAAGTAATATAACAATACTATTCCTGTAGTTTGAGGCAAAGCAGATTTTGTTGATTCTCCTAGTACAATCATCTGCTCGAATTATAAATCAACTAAACTAATTGATAATTCTGAAGTAATTATTCCTAATTGATAAGTATTAGGAATCGCTTAAAAATAAATGATGAAATATCGAAACAAGAAGAAGAGGTGAAAATCATAGTGTAGTACAAAATTATACATTAAAAGGGTTGACTGTAGTAATGGAAAATGATGAAATATTTTAAGAAGTTGGAAATTATATTATCAGAAATAGATATCAACACGAATAATAATAACACTCATATCACACTATGAAATCTATTGAGTTCATTTATGACTGAAATCAGTACTAATAATTTTCAAACAGAAAAAGTAAAATATCACAGATTTGGTACGATTGCTCGAATATTTCTTGAGTTACCACTACGCGAGACTGGAGTGAGGATTTTTATTCCATATTTAATGTACAAGATATTGGGTGTTTTTCTTAAGAATAGACTTAACTTAAAATAAGCAAAATATTAATTCTTAAGTATTTATATGATTAGAACTAAGTATTTAATATCTTATTATCAAATTACAATTCTTTAACTCATTGTTAAGTAAGATCAAAGGATTGAAGATTCACAGGATGCCTGTTCATTTAATTCGTTGGTCTAGTAGTTATCGTAAGCGACTGCTGATCAAGAGGTCTCGGGTTCGATTCCCGGGTTGGAATGCTGTTGGCTTTTTCTTAAAAAGAAATTCTAAATAGCAGCCCGGAGTATGGACGATGCGGTGTTTCCCGCTCGTGTCTCGGAGAGCACGTTAAGCCGACGGTCCCGGTTGTCATGAACATATAATCTATTCCCAATAACGATTTCCAATCGTTATTGGGAAGTCAGTGCCCTCAGATATACTGACAACTAGTTCAACTTTCGAATTCAGTGCACCGGTCGCTCCGTGTAAAAACTAATATTCAGGTAAAACCGGTGGAACTAGTAGCCGACCCCAAATCTTGAGAATAATAAAGGCTTGATGATTCTTGAAATTTAACAAATTCCACCGAGTGCCGACAAAGGCTAACTAGAAATAGGAATCTGTTTCCTTCGTTCATAAATATTATCATCCACACAAGGAATCGAAAGTATTTTGTTTTACTGGCACACGTTACGCGGCACAGAATAAAGACTGTTATGATTTGATAAAAAGTCCAATCCTGGACACAGACTTCTATTTAGAATGAAAGTTTTGTTCTACTATATCACGCTGTCTTTGCCGTAAGAGGTGACTGAGGGAGCAAACTATGCAGGACAATATCACGGCAAGGAGAAGGAACTTGAAACATAATCTATGGGGTACGTTTCAAGTTACTTACGACACCCGTAAAGGAGGAATAGGATTGGTGCAACTTAGTATTTTAATCCACCAAAAAAAGTGAACTACATATAAATAAATGCCACGAAAAAAGTGTTTTGAAAACTATTGCTCACCTTATAAGACAAGCTTATTCTATATAACAGACATATTCTGAACCAATTACTGACCTTAAAGTCCTATCATTTAAAAAATATACAAAAACTAGCTGACCGGCCAAACGTCATTTTGCCATAAAAACATATTTAAGGATGGGTCATCCTTACCATTTAGGGGGATGAAAAATAGATGTTATCCGATTCTCAGATATAGCCAATATGCACAAAAAATTTCATAAGAATCGGTTAAGCCGTTTCGGAGGAGTTTAACCACAAACACCGCGACACGAGAATTTTATATATTAGATAGTATCCCACAGGTATAGTTTTTTTTGAGGTATAATAAATAACCATAGTAAATGGCTTAGCTATTATGGCTACATGCGAAAAAGTAATTTGATTCTATTAATATTAAAATACTCTAGAGACTCACGTATCCGTGATACTCAAGAACACAGTAGAGAATGAATTGTATTTTTTTAACTTATTTACAACATAACTGGCAAACTAGCACTAACTCGCCTGATACAAAGTTGTCTCGATAACTCATGCACCTGCGTTATCTTAAGTGAAAGAATCGGTTACTACCCTTTTAAAATGTGAAAAAATATGAATTTCACCTCACTTAAAATCCATAAAATTTTTAGGCCATTGATTCCTGAATAAAATAAAATAAAGGAAGTAATTGCAAAGGAATCCTATGCATTCAAGACATTAATCCGTAGGCAAAATGGCAAAAATGGTAACCCTTATAGTTTCGTCATGTCGGTCCGTACACCTATCTTCACTTTATGTGCTAGAAACCTTGTGTGTGGTTTCGTGCCTTAAAACACTGATTTTTGCTTTAGTAGAGCATCCTCTCCCTCTCCTAGCCAAACGGCGGTATTTAAAAAAAAAATATTTAAAAACCATGGTTATAGCACCATATCAAAATAATGGAAAAAATATCACAGCAAAGTAGTTTTTAATGATAAATGGATACCACCGTTTTAGGCGGCTGAAGTCGCATATGTGGAAAGTTTGCAATATGAAATAACAAAACATTCTTATTATGGAACCCTACACTGGGTGTGGCTCACGCACTAGGCGGGTTTTTAATAATTTAGTTTTAGATGAAGGAAAAGACAAAAGGGAAAACAACTCTAATCGGGCTCTGATCTAAGCTAATGATCACTGGAGATACTTTTGTAGTGCAGGCTTAAATTAAAACCAAAATTTTTCAACTTCGACGATTTTATCCTTTTTTGTTAACGTTTGTTAGATGGTGTAACAATGTGAATACATAGGTGCACTAACTATTATCAGTATTTGCGTAACAACTGTAAAGCTGTAAAGTAATGCCTATTTGGCACGAGAGCTTACCTACACAAAGTTGTGGTGAATGTAAAATCGATCCGGTTCCTCGTATTTGATAGTATCCAATAAAAAGTTTACACCTGTGCCTTTTATACTTATTTTATATTTGCCTGTATATTTTCGTTCAATATATTGTGTATTACAAGTATAACAAAAATCGATATAAGTAGTTAAACACTGCCCCGCATAGTGCACATTACAGTAACAGTAAAAGGTCATAAAATAAAGGGCAGTGAACCCATTTTTTTCTTCGGTAAAACTGAAGCATAAAGTTTATAACCAGTCGCAAAATGTAAACGTAGTTACATAGGTATCTCCATTTAAGAATATGAAATGTAATAAAACATGTTTTAATGATGTTAACACATAATCACAAATTTTTACAAAACAAAAACCGACTTCAAGAACAGGACCAAATTGAAGTGGGGCCACACGGGAAGCACCAGCTTTCAAATAAAAAAATATTCATCAAAATCAGTTCACCCAGTCGCAAGTTAGGAGGTAACAAACTTCAAAACAAAACACAGTCGAATTTATAACCTCCTCCTTTTCTTGAAGTCGGTTAAAAATATGAAAGCTAAACCACACAATTTCCAGGACACTTTTGTGAGTTAATAAACTCTTTTTTTGCAGGACGGACGCAGTGCAGGTGATGACGCTGGGCGGTGAGCACGAGCGGCGCGGTGCAGGCTGAGCTGGCGCAGGGCATGTGGGTGCTGCTTATGCTTACTCTGGCGGCGGCCGCCACCGCCGACTGTCCACGACATTGTGAATGCAAGTGGCGCAGCGGGAAGGAGTCCGCCTTGTGTGCTCGTGCTGGCCTTACCTCTATTCCGCCGCGCCTTGATCCCACAACACAGTTACTCGACTTAGCCGAGAATCGTTTACTTACCATAAGGGACGATGCTTTTGCCGCTGCAGGTCTTCTTAATTTACAACGTCTTTACGTTCCCTCTTGCAATGTTCGAACTATACGGGAATATGCTTTTCGTGCACTTGTGAATCTCGTCGAACTAGATCTTTCCCGCAATCGTCTGGAAACAATACCATCACATTCCTTTGATTCAATCCCAGAGCTTAGAGAACTGCGACTGGGTGGTAATCCAATTATAAAAGTTCTAGATGAATCTTTTATAGCACTTCCCCATCTAGTGAGGCTTACACTGAGCGCTTGCAAAATAGCTGAAATAGAACCACGAGGATTTGCAGGACTAGAGTCTTCTTTGGAATATTTGGAGCTTAGTAAAAATAGATTACAAGTGCTACATGTGGCGGTTTTAGCACCATTACGTTCTTTAAAAGGTTTAGAACTAGCAAATAACCCTTGGGAATGTACATGTGCACTAAGACCATTGCGAGATTGGATGATAAGAAAAAATGTTCCATCGACCGTTGTACCTGAATGTGCACTGCCCCCTCGCCTTACATCTCAGTCTTGGGATCGATTAGATCTAGAGGATTTTGCTTGCCGTCCAGAAGTAAGCGCTATCTTGGATCAATTCAAAGGCATCGAAGGAGATGAAGTAACCTTAGTCTGTCGAGTGAATGGTGTTCCGGCACCGAGAGTACGATGGGTGCGTGCTGGACGTCTACTAGCTAATACTACTGCAAATAATGTCAATTCTGGTAGAGCTTTTATGTTACGTAGCGAAGGAAAAACAAGTAATTTGACGATAAAATCAGCAGATTTACAGGATGCAGGATCATACACGTGTAACGCTGAGAATCGTGCTGGTAAAGCAGAAGTAGTGTTAAGTTTAGCCATAGAAAAGAAACCAGAAAATAAAAGTTTTGGGGGTCGCGCCTTAATGGCGGGAATGGCGGTATCCGCAGTCATAGTTTTGAGTTCATGTTTGGTAGGATTATGTGTATACGAGACTCGTAAAAAAAGACAATTAGATAGATGGAACGAACAGATAGTAACGTCAAATCATCGTGATGATAGTTACGAAAAAATGGAAGCAACTTTTAAAAATGATTCCGAACTGCCGCGGGTCATATCTTCTGATAGTGCTCGTAAAAGAGGGGACTATAGAAACGTACCATCACATGACCCAGAAGATGATTTTGAAGGATATATCAGAGGAGAAATGAGAGAAGACAGGGAATGCTCAGTTTCATCACCTCAAGAAACCGGTTGGAGGAGGGCGGACTTCGAATCGTCAAATACGAGGGGCAGCCTACCCGAACCAGATTTGCACATACCACGTTTCAGCAACTATAATTTACGGTAATACATACTCTGATTATTAGCATAACTAACTAGGTTCATTTACATGTTAAGTTTATTACTGATTTATTTGTTTTTAAAATTTCAGCGCCCATTAGTAGGATATTAGGTGAATGTTGTTTGACAGTTTAATTTTTCATGATGAGTTAAGGATATTGAATATAAATGTAGTATGGTGTCAACAATCAGTGTATATTTATCAGATCAGATGACATTATGTGTTTTTTGGAAAAGATAAGATAAAGATATTATTCCATTTGTATTAATATGCAAACTGAGCAGTTCAACAATATTATGTCAGTAAAATCCAATAAAAGTAATTGAATTTAAGATTGACTGTTTATATTAATTATATATGTCAGTCTATGTCCGCTCAATTAACAGGCTAACGAACAAAAAACGAAAATGTTAATATTCAGGATGCGTTTGAGGCTACTGATTCCGATCCTCCTTTGTGCGGAGGACTTTACCAACTTACATGAAACGTTTACAAAGAACACCCAGACTCAGAACAAACTCAAAAAGTGTTGTCCCATGTAGGATTTGAACCTGCAACACTTTGCTTAGTAGAAAGCGGCGTGGCGACCGATTAAACCATAATTAGGCCAACCGTGCAGTCAGTCAGACTACAGATATCAAGACCATTAAAACATGCCTTTTTTTCATCATCGCCAGATTGTTTCAGAAGCACTATACAAGAGGGCCGTAAAAAAACTACACCAAATTAAAGATTACTTGATCTACAATTTCTATTGATTGTTGCAACTTTTTTTGCATTATTCCGACACATTAGGCGTGACTTGACACGAACTTGACAGTTTCTAAAAGTGATATAAGAGATAAATTCTCCTTTTTCAAGGTTTTACTAATATTGCGGTAATTGTACAAAAGTCACTGTACTGTCACATGACAGTACTTCGCTTGCGTAGATCGATTAGGTCATCAAACGTTTCATTTATCTGGTTTATAGGTCAGTAAAGGTTTATGTTAAGCCAAGTGGCTCAATCACAACTGATTGCGAACTAACTACGAATTAACGTGGGTCACGAGGCGAGCGAGCCAGTGATGAAAATCTCCCCGAAGCAAGAGAGCAAGAGAGAAAATTAGTTCAGTAATTATTGTGTAATCCCTTGGTTTAATGTCTGAGACTCAGACAGACGTCTCGGAACAATCGTTAAAGAAATAAACTTTATTTGGAAGTTAAACATTTCGTTGATATTGGATGTATTGTCTATATTTTGACCTATATTTAGCTCCTTATTTGGCTTTACCGACCTTTGGGAAATGTTCGTACAAAGGCTATAAGTATACTCTTATTATATTATTGTCATAACTAGCTAGGTTCATTTTCATATTAAGTTTATTACTGCATTATTAGTTTTAAAAATATCAGCGCCCATTAATACTATGTAAATTTTATTTGACAGTTTTATTTCTTTATGATGACATGATAACATTTCGTTCATATTGAATGTGTGTGAAATCATACAAAGGTTACAAGAAGGTTTTAATAAAAATGTTTATAATATTGTTATTTGCTTGTAGCATTAAGCTATTTAATTGAGTAAAATGTTTCTTTGCCTGAATTAAAGACACGAGAATGAATTCCTTATTAATATTATAAATGCAAAAGTAACTCCGTCTTTCTGTCTGTATATCGCGCTTTCACGCCAAAACTACTGAACCGATTTATATAAAGACATAAGCTACTATTTTCCACGATAACCGACATATACGCGGGCCGAGCCGCGAGTAAAATCTAGTAATCAATAATTAAATAGTTACGTCTATCTCTCGGCCTTGCAGCAATCACTTTTTCATGCATCGATAGCTTTATTTTGTGAATTCTTAGTTCAAGCATCTAAGACACCAAGTCTTCTTAGATGCTTGAAGCGCTTATGTAATAAGACGTGTTTTGATTTCAATCGGTGGACAGTCGGACAGCTTACAAGTGACGGCGTAGTGCTGAATGTAATTGTTTTATGCCCTTGTATCTTTCTAAAAAGGTCTCTTGGTGGTGGTCGACACGGGCCCGTAGTCTTTATCAGCCAGTACATACTTTTATAGTAGTGCAGTTCTATTACATATCTATTTTTGTTACTATTTGAAACTCGTTTTGAAGCGTAACTTATCTCAGGGGTTTTTTTATATGTAGTTACGGTATATAGGTGCATGTACATAAGCTATAAGTTACCTTTTTAACCGACTGCAAGAAAAATAGAGGGTTCTCAATTCAATTGTATTATTTTGTATTTTTGTAACGGGATATCTTTGTCAATTGTGGACCAATTTTCAAAATTTATAAATCTGAAATTGAATCTGCTGATGAAATCTCAGAGAAACCGAGGGAGACCCTATAATTTTACAGCCTCGTTAATTATAGTATATTATAGTATTAGTCAGTTTCTCTTCTTAAACAAGTGCGTTGATGATGGAAGGGTCTTTGACCTTTATAAGTTGACCTCTTTGATTTAAATAAAGATCTGCGTTGTGCTTTCAAGATATTTAGTAGGTGCTTGTGTTAAGTTGTAGAAACGTGTATAGTAGGAAGTAGTAAGCGAGACCACAAAAAACTTTAACAAACAGTTTGACTAGGAAAACTCTTTAATTTCAAACATGATTTGGAAAATACTTTTTTTTATTTAGTTAAGTAGGTATATTTTCCCGTTGGTAAATTACAAATCCAAGCAATCCTAGCCGGATCAATCTATAGATGGGTGACCATTCTTAACATATTGAGATAGTCGAAGGAGTCTCCTTTTAGGTTAAGTGTAAATAACGGCTGACTTAATGTAGTGTGTGGTTCATAATATACACAAGGTGTATTGTTGTTAAAACTTTCTTTCATTTAGGGTAACAATTGTTTTAGTTATTCAATTAGAATTGTAATTATAATTAACTTATAGTGCTCTCTGTTACTATTGTTTGAAATTGGTTCAAGTTTTATTTTTAAGAGATTTTCATGTAGACAAAACAGTGATTTATTTTTAATTGCAAAAGTCTGTAAACATAAAGTTTGGTTTTATTAAGGTTAACTTTCCATTTCTTTGTCATAATGGCCGTGTCATCAGCAAAGGCAGTTAATTAAATCACGACAGTTTAATAGGTATAAGGCCGAGTCCCTCCTTTGTGATACATGTTCTCCTCTAGTTCCAAATATGCCACTTTGTCGAACTCTGAATGTTTTGTTTAAGATGTTTTCGTTTCAAGTTTGATGAAATGGTTTAATATTTGCACATTTTAATTTTAGTTGGTAAACCAAGCCTTTACGTTATAACTTATTAAAAGTTTTAACAACATTAAGAAAAATAGTTGAGCAGATTTTCGTTTCATCAATAATATTTGTAGTTTGTGTAGTGTTCTATTGGTATATTTTTCTCTCTAATTGAAAATATTCTGAACTTCGTTTAGTTTAAGAGTTTGAATACTTGAAGGTTTGTCGGTTACGGCATATCGCAGGCATTTAATACTATCGCTTTTGAGAAAGGGTATTTAGCTGACTTTCTTCTTTGATGTCCTTTTCCCATTTTCATCTCTTTGATTTTAAGTAGATGATTTGACCCTCACATGAAGTATATTTTCTAAATAGAAATATGTTTTGCAAAAGTTCCTACTTCACAATTAAGTTGATAAGACATTTCGTACAGGAACGTTTAAATTAATTTTGACTTTTTATTAAAAATTTCATACACATGTACATCTAAATTGTTCCTGTGTTTTTATTAGTCAATGATTTCGTTACACTTGAGTTTCATTATTTCCACATGAAATGAGCATTTAGAGTTGGAACAATAGGATAGTGATTTATTTATTTAATTTACCTGATGCTAGCATCACAGATTATATCCAATAGAAAAGAGTAGACACAACACAAAATACAGTAGAACAAATATCAAATATAAAGGTGGATTTTTAGATTTACAGTTTGAAAGTAATCCTATGAAATAACATAATAAAAAAACGATTTTTTTTACTTCAGGGGCTTTTTAAGTTCTATGAAATTTCAAAATACCAATAATTGTGTTCTAGGGATGCTTTCTGTTAGAACTCGATAAATATATTTGAACTCAAAACACACATTTTAGATGCTTTTAGAATTATTTTTACTTTGTTAATGAAATAAGCTTATGTAAACGTTGTGATTATGAATTTTGTTAATTAGTTATCTATGTTATTCATGTGATATAATATATTATGTTTTAATCATCTTGTTATTCATGATCGGTTCCTATTGTTATAAGCATAATGTGAGGCACGACAGTAAAACTCAAATTTAAAAAATATGTGCAAATCTGTTAGATAATTGTAAAGCCTATCGTGAGATGTGAATTATGTATAATAGATAAGGAATACTCATATAATAGATAAGAGATAGAACTATGTTGAGCTGTGCAGTTCCTGTAATATTATATCTTCTCAGTAGAACTTGATGAACAGTAAATTTATATTTTAGGGAGAGATTAATATTACTAGTTGAACATTAGATCGAAAGAAAAGCAGACCAAGTGGTTAGTGTCATTGAATGTATACTTAAGATACCATGGCAAGAGAAATGTAGAAGATAACAAAATTTACAAACTTCATCATTTCACGATGATGTATGAACTTCTACAAGTCAAGCCGATTTACAGAAGCTTCGTCAATACGCAAATTCAATGAGGTTTTTCTTTGTTTCAGATCCGATGCTACACCAGATTCAGTGCAAAGTTCTAATTCAACAGGAATTATGAGTGCGCATGTAGAAATCCTTTCTGAAAACAATCGATATAACAATAATAGCCGTACTTGCCCACGCAGTCGGCCACGTGAGCGGCTAGACAATGACTTATCTGGCAGTGACAGCGAGAAGAATTACCCAGATCTCATTGAAATGAGCGCTCTTGGTACCTCTTCCTACTTACGGAGTGAAATGAAACACGATCCTTACTATTTTTACACAATTCCACGAAAAAAAGATGGAGACAGCCGAAGCCCGCTTCTGAATAGCCGTAGAAATAGCTCAGGTGGAGACTCAGCCAGTTTCTTGGATAGGCATTACGAAAAGAGTCGGCAGAGAGCTGGACGGCGTTCGAATAGTTTTTTAGATCTTTCTACGGGGGGGAGTAGAATACGTCGCAATCCGAGTTTGCCAGCATCTCCATCGAGAGAACAGCCAACCGTTCCTTCAGCAACGCCACTATTAGATTTGTCAGGTCTTCGAGATTATTCTCGTACTGGACAACCTCTAGAAGATTTTGATTTCCGAGCTTCACAACTCGAGAAATTTCTTGAAGAGTATAGAACTTTAAGAGAACAGCTTTCAAGGATGAAAGAAACTAGGGAAAATTTACAGCGAAATCGAGCTGTAGAGAACGATGAAATTAGGTCAATTTTGAAACCAAAGCCAAGCATAGCTGTTACAGAGACGTCTTCTTCGGTGGCTTTAGCAGATGCTGCATCTCCATTGGCTTTAAGTCCTTCGGAGTACAATAAGCCGTCACAGCCTAGACCAGAGTGGTTGACGTCATTACTTTATCGTAATTAAGTAGTCATATTGTAAATAGTGGTATATCTGACCTATAGTCAAATATGTGATTTCGATTGGACAACCTTCGTTTCATGTTGTACAATTGTAAGTTAGTATAGATAAGAGTCTGTACATAAATATGTTCATATTTGAACTGATGTTAGCGGTAAGTAATTTAAATAATTGTTTTTAATAAAGTGACGACTTGAAAGTATAATTATAGTTGAAATAAAGATTTTCAATTAACAAAGATTTAATTATTTGTTTACTCAGTATTAAAATAAGTTACCAGCCACCCGGCCCGGATTCGCACGAATGCAATATTTGTTTATGTAACATTTATGCTATTTATTAAAATTAGTTTCTAATTCGCGCTCCTTATCTTTGCAATCCACCTAAAAACAATAATTTTAATGACTTATTGTTTTTAACCCACTTCAAAAATGGAGGTGGTTCTCAATTTGATTGTATTTTGTAATGTTTGTTATTACCTTAGAACTTTAGTCTAGGAGAACCGATTTTGATGATTCTTTTTATATTTGAAAGCTAGTGCTTCCCGTGTGGACCCGTTTCAATTTGGTCCAATTCTTGAAGTTGGTTTTACTATGTAAACATTTTGTATTATTTCCGCAAAGAGTAGCTACTAAGAGTTTGAAAACGCATCTATCAAAATTAACAAAATATCATATAAACACACATATTTTGCTCCCTTAAGGGTGTAATTTAAAAATTAATGCATACTTACGGAAAGGGCTATGCTCGGCGTTTCTCTAAACGTATCAGAAATAAAGTAATCCGACAGAGAACAGAGATCATCGACATATAGTAAGAGAGCTACTGAACCCTCCGAGTAACGGTGTATCTCAAAGACTAGAAATTCTTGTAGTGTTGAGTCATAGCATGCTAAGTACGGTAACCATCGCCTGTCACGCCTACGCGCCTCAGCCCTGCACATCATCAACTAATATGTTTTTGAAATTAAAAAAAGGGGAAAAAAACTTAATTCCTTTAACATGTTTGATTTCTTAAAAATATATGTATACGGACGCATTGAGAAACCTCCTCCTTTTTTTGAAGTCAGTACAAAGTTGAAGGGGTACAAAGTTTTTGTTTCACGTATTAATGTACAGAATATGCATAAACAAACATTATATGAATAAAACGTATTGCCCACACTATTGTGCGTATGACATCTATCCTATTATATAAAGCTAAAGAGTTTGTTTGTTTGTTTGAACGCGCTAATCTCAGGAACTGTTAGTCCAATTTGAAAAATTCTTTCAGTATTGGATAGCACATTGATCGAAGAAGGATATAGGCTATATCATCACGCTAAGACCAATCAGAGCGGAGCACCAATGGAGAATGTTTCAAACACGGGTAAAAATTATCCCGCTACAGGCAATAGGAGACGCATAAACATAAATGTAAAAATATACATAAATAAATAAACATAAAAATATCTCAGAGCCAAACTGAAAAGATGGTTATTATTTTTTCATAGTCTTACTGAATGTGAAAAGTGGCCACTCCGGTTGAGCCGGACCTTTTGTGCTGAAATCAGCGTGTATCTACTACTACATTTGATATACACCTCTTGGGGTGTCATCGTCCATTAACTTTGACACGTTTTTCCGTGACTGTATTTCCAGTAGATGATGGATGCTGCTTACGCAAGAACTGTTGATTGGCAACCTTTAGGGGGAGGCCTTCGTTCAGCAATACACAGTAATAGTAAGTTAAGTAAGTACATTTTCCACGTAGTGGTTAATAAATTCTCTTCTCGTACAGAAATTTGAGTACCTTTTCTAATTTTATAAACAAAACTGTTAAAACGATATATAAAGGAATAGTAGTTAAAATTATAAACAATATCATGTCTGTTTGTAATCTATGTCTCTATCAAAAAATATGCAACTAAATGAAACCTCTCTACAGGGCGCATATATTTAAAATTTTGCATGAAAAGAATAAGCATCTGCCAAATGGTGAGTATGGCCCTGGTTATGGTTTAAGAATAAACAAAAATTATATCAGTAAGTAGCAGGAAAAAAAGACAAACATTTTTTCGTAAATAAAAAAAAACCACTCACGCCACGCAAATCATAGGGTTTCGTAGTAACCCATAATGGCATGTGGATTTAGAGGGCGGGTTGGTAGTTATAACTGTGAATAAATTAGTTTTATAGAATAAAACGGTTAAACCATTATTGCACAACGCCATCTATCGAGTGACGTTATAACTTTTTAGGCTCCTAATTTTATTTACCTTCTTTTAAGGATTCAAATTGAAATATTATGCCGTTGGTCCCGGTTGTCATGAACATCTATGGCAATCGTTATTGGGAAGTCAGTACCCTGAGATATACTGACAACTGGTTCAAACTTCGAATTCAGTTCACTCTCAGGGAAGTTGAATTCCACCAGTCGCTCTGTATAAAAACTGATATTCAGATTAAGCTTCATTTTCAGAAGATTTTGTAAAAAAAAATCCCAGCTAAGCAGTCATATATATATGTTGTATTTTATTGTAGGTTCGATTTTGGTTTTTACAGTAAAATATTATTATGTAAGTGATTTGATAAATAAGTTGTCAAATAAACTATAAAAATAGATCTTTGTGACAAATTTGAAAATGCTCAAAGGTTTTTTAATAAATCATCTTGAACCTATGGCATAATATGCTTTGATCTGTCGAATGAAAATGAAGAAAACGTTTGACCTTTTTATAAAATGCCACTTCAAGAGTTCATTCGTTGAAAACGCTCCGAAAGCAACGCTTGATTCTTTGAGTAATTTTCTTTTGAGATGTAAACATATTCTCAAAAGAGATTTTCAAAAAAGTTTGATTATTCCCTATTATGCACATGCAGCATGGGTACTGTTTGAGCTCTTAAGAACTTTTGCTATTGCATTCCGCTAGATATTTTAATTTGCGGTCGAGCCAGTATATCAAAACTATGGAGATTAATTTTTTCTCAAAACATGTGAAGCCACTTACACAAAAAGTAAGTAATTGCTATCCAAATTTGAAATTGTACCAGGATTGAAAATCTGTAGATGTTAACTCTTGTTTCTCTAATTTAGTTATCCAAGTTGTCAACAGCTAACGAGTCACATTAATGTTAGTTTTAACTGATTGCATTGGTTTGATAAAAAATCTATAAGATGTTAGAGTTCATAGATGGGCATGTTGCAACCAGGAACCACAGCAGACGACGTTACGACGTGGATGGTGCATCTCTTAAATAACAACTTTTAATACTTCATTACGTCTTTAAGAGTTTAGTAAGTGGATTATCTGTTAGCCAGAAGTTCTCCGCGTTATTTTCGTGTATTTTCTCTCACAAGAATAACGTTATTTTCTTCCAACTACTAAAAAAAATAAATTATTTAAAAAAATATATGACACTAAAATAAGAAAACATATACACAATTATGAACAAATCAACTTTTCACATTGAAACTGTAACTGGTAGAGGAGTTAACACAAACACAAAAAACACAAAGTTAAAAAACGTACATAAGTAAATGTCTATCAATCTAAAAAAAAAACTAAAAATACTCTGATTTAATAGGTACACATTGAAAGTATTTACAGAAAAACATATAGTTATATTTTGTTAGCTTAGAGACTTAACTCCAACATAACTGAATTAAATGAAATCTGTGAGGCTAAGAAACAAGAAATTCACCCCACTTAAGAGGCAGAGTGCCATATCTCAAGAGCAAATTAGTAATAAACATTAACTTTGTATTCGAATATTAAAATCAAAGATAGTTTGGTCAACTGTTATAATATACAGATGATTTACGAGGATTGCTGAACTGTCAATCGTAGTACTAAGTCTGGCACAACCGACAATTACAGCTTATGTCCTAGTAGGGTAAACTTTGGATCCATCCGCCAATCTGTAGCTCACGAGCAATTGTGTTGATCCAGGTTGAATAGTCATCTTACCACTTATTTAATTCAGGTATAGTAATTAAAAAGTATGGCAAGGAGAACGTCGTGGTCATCGTCCACTCGTTAAAAGTATAGCTGAAGTCAAGGAAAAATAGAAATCTAAGTTAAGTATATCACCACAGCTTGAGGCGTCCCGAGTCGATGTTAATGCCTAATTGAACTATATATAACCGCGATGGATAATGAATTCGAATTATTATTATTATTAACGAATGTAAGTATAAAATTAGGATAGGCTGATATCTGAAGCAAGATAGTAAGAGTTTTAATTCTACAAGGGATTGCCTGACACCCCTAGAGTATCCATGTAGCTAGAGTTTTGGAATACATGTAGAGTATCTTGTTATTGGGGGACAAATAAATAGACGAGTCACCTACTATTAAGTGAATGCTGCCGACTCAAGCGCCACAAGTGTTTGCATCGCTTTAAGAAGTTTCACTTCGCCCCACAATCAGTGTGGGAGGAAAACTTGTGTTCTCATCTTACGCCGTGAAAAGCAATCATAGGAAAGTTTGAAACCAATTTTTTGTTAGGTGGTTGTTGGTGTAGAGGATCTTTTTAGAACTTCAGAGCCCGTTTAAAATCGTAATCTTCTATAGATCCTCGCATTAGTAAAAACTTTTTACAGGTAAGATTCTGTCTGTCTGATCTGATACAGCAGAATTCAGAAGAAGAATAAAATTTTCAGATTCTGCCATTCTAGATAAATAAATAAATAAATATTTCGGACATCTAACACACAACGCCATCTAGTCCCAAACTAAGCAGAGCTTGTATTATGGGTACTAGACAACTGACATAAATACTTATATACTTTTTTTTGTAAATACATACATATTATACATAGAAAACACCCAAACTCCGAAACAAATATTTGCAGATCATACAAACATTTGGTCCGACCGATATTACGATTTTAGCATACATTTATTGACCGATGTATATTATCATTTTGTTATAAGTCTTAAGTTGCTGAAAGTGAAAGGTAAACTTAAATTTATACACACAAGCACAATAATAATGAAAATAAATAAAACTTTAACATTATCATTCAAAAAGAGCCAATTTAATTAGAACATCGGACTTATGTACGGATGTAATTAACATTTTGCGGTTAGGGAAAGATACATTTTCAGCAGTTACGTGGAGACGAGTAAAATATTGATTTTTGTTAAATCCTTGAGGATAACTGGTACGCTCACCTCAGAGCATGAAACAAGTTTGTATTTTACTGAGTGCGAAAGTAAAGTGGATGTTAAAGTAAAAAAAAAAAATTAATATAGGTTTTATAAGCCAATAAACTGAAACACTTTACGTGTTGTAGTATTTTTTATGATTAATTCGGCTACGAGCACTTGATTTAAAGAGAGGCACCATACTTAAGTTTCAATTAAGTACCGTTTTAGGTATATATTTTCATAAATATATACCTAAAGCGGAAAACTACTAAACAGTTTCTTTTTTAGAGAATCAAAGAAGAGGCAATACTGCTTAATTTTGATATATTTCGAGCATGAAGTATTTTTCATCAATAATCTTTAAAATCTTTTTTATCAATGTAAATGAATTGTCTAATGGTTAAAGATGTGCGATGATGCTTTTATGAAATAATAATAGAGTGTCTCAATTCTTCAAAATGAACGAGTTATCGAAACTCCACAGGTATTCTGTTTTCTTCCCATGATATTAGCAGGTACAGTTTTTGAACGAAACAAAACAACATCATACAAAATTAAAAGGTAGATTACAAAAGCTATTTCACTTTGCGAAGTCGTGATAACGCGACTCATACGAATGAGTCGCGTTATCGAAATTACGAAATTTCAGACTTTAAAGGGGGCCCTTATCAAAGCGAAAAATATTTGAGTGAGGTGCTCCATAAGCAAACAAATAAAGAACATCTAACTAAATAATCATGTGAGGAATTTATCGTTTTAGTGTTACCTTTAACTTAATTATTTAACACTTATAGTTTTAGGGATGTTTTCAGGGCTAGGAGCTATTTCAAACCCTTATTCACGGTTTAAACTATCCCCATGATAAATTTCATCTAAATTGGTTCAGCGGTTATTGATTTTCCATATAAACTTCCACTCCTCTTTGCAACCCCCTGGGATAATTTCTGGGATAAAAACTATCCTGTTTCCTTCCTCGGGACTCGAACTATCTTTATAAATATTTCACTCAAATAGATTCAGCGGCTTAAGCGTGTAGAAATAACTACTAATTTGCATTATCTACTTTTATAATTTTATTTTAGTATACATCATATATTCTTATTTTAGAAGTTACAGGGGGGGAGAGGACACATTTCACCACTTTGAAAGTGTCTCTCGCGCAAACTATTCAGTTTAGAAAAAAAAAATATCAGAAACCTCAATATCATTTTTAAAGACCTATCCATAGATACCACACACATATGGGATTGATGAAAAAAACATTTTTGAGTTTCCAAGTATAGGCACCCCCAAAATTTATGATTTTTTTCTATTTTTGTGAGAAAATCTTAATGCGGTTCACAGAATACATCTACTTACTAAGTTTCAACATAATAGCTCTTATAGTTTCGGAAAAAGGTGGCTGTGACATACGGACGGACAGACAGACAGACATGACTAATCCATAAGAGTGCCGTTTTTTTTGCCTTTGGCAACCCTAAAAATCCCCTACGCAAGCACTTAGTCTAGTAATCATACGCCAAAAGCCTTACATCATTTTAGAACGGAGCTGATACTCTTACACTACTGGATCGATATTAACCAAACATAGCTAAGAACCACCGCAAGGAAACTGACTTTCAAATGAAAAAAAAATCCGCATCGAAATCGGTTCATCCATTTGAGAGCTACGATGCCACAGACGGACACACACCCACACACAGACAGACAGACAGACAGAAATCGACGTCAAACTTATAACACCCCTCTTTTGGTGTCGGGGGTTAAAAAATCCTTTAGTGATAGAAAGTTAGACTCTACCTAAGTGACGGAGGTTACAGTTAATTCCAATAAATAATGTGGATATCCCCATATTAGTAAGCCAAGACGGAGAAAAATTCACCAGTTGCACACTATATCGGCGTGTGCTAGGCAAATGGTTCCAATAAAATAGAGCAAGATCCCTCTACCAGGGCTGCCACACGTTACGTATTTTCTGACCATGGACCAAATCTGGACGATTGAGTAGTGTTAAAATGTATAAGAATCGCATGCATACCTGTTAGCTTGTTTAGACGGCCAATTTCCAGATATCAGATAACCAAGGTACATAAAAACATTGCTAGCCTCACGTATTTTCTCCAAGCTAATTTTGACGTATATTTTAGACAATGTCGTTAAAGACAAGCTGTCAATACTCCCAGACACTTTCCGTGGGTCGTATTGCTTGATAGACGCTAATAATGATTTAACTTCACGTAAATTCTGATGCTCCATTTTATATACATACGCCAGACAACTATTTTAAAATCTTTTACAAGACCTTCCCATATCCCTTTCCCCATCCCCTAAGATCGGCAATGCCGACCGAAGAGGAGGTGTCCATGGGCGCGGTAATCGCTTACCATGAGGGGTCCGTACGATACGTCTGCTCGTTTGTACACTATAAAATAATAAAAAAAAGACGCTTTGAAGCCATGACCCATGCATTAAATACCGGCGTTCTCAACGCACAACGCAGTGTGGGTCACTATGCAGTATTGTTGCACTTGTCTGCAATTCCAATGAGTATGGTAACCACTACTCTTGGATTCTGTTCATGCTGGTCATCAGACAGAGTAGCGCCACTTTAATAGACACATATAATTATATTTTAAAAAAAGACTAGTTCTATAATAAGTTTTAGCATAGATTTTATAGTGTTTTTAGACGTATTCTTATCGGGCAACTTATTATGAAAACGAATAGATTTCCCTGGATCTTTATCATGTCTTTAAACTAACTTTTAAACTTCGCGTTCCATGATATATTACAATTATTTTTACGGGAATTAACGCGATCATTAAGCTGAGTCAGCCTGTGACCACGGCCAGTGCATCCGGGTCGAAACGTCAGGCAAATCAGAGGTATGTAATATCGCGTGAATTCCCGTAAAAGTAATTGTTAATATGTCTTCAAACTACTTAAAAGTAGAATCTAAAGCTTCTGTGTGAGATGATGCTTGATACACTTCTCCAGTTTTAGGCTCTTTTTTATCTTTCCTTCAATTACTATACAGATTTAAATTATTTCTTCATCAATAATTTCTGAAATCCCAGTACTTCACTATCGTAGCTCAATTACTTCTTAGATTATATTCACCAATGGTAATAATTTTCACTACTTTGGTTATTTCGTTGAAACAATCGTCGTCCGGTTCGTAACTTGGGAATAAACTTGTCATAACACACGGTGTAACATTTTTAAATCAGATACTTACTGATTTAAAAATGTAAGGTTAATTGAATATTCGGATAACTAAATTTAACCGAACGTATAAAGGTCCGGATTATTGCCATTCTACTTTTATACTTATTACGACTTCATAGAAATCGTAAGTTTTAGAAACGAAATATGTTGGTGACAGAATGGATAGTAAAGTTGAATATTTCCATGAAATATGGACGATAAGACGCATCCCAAATCAGCAAATACGTAATGAATCATCAGTGCCACTTTTTATAACTGACTACTTTTAGTAGTCTATTTATTTCTATGTGTATGTTCGGTGGTAATACTGGCCCGGTTGACATAAGCTTTATAAATATTATAAAAGATTTTGTGTAGTCGAGTTATAGTTTTTAAACTTTTTCGTATTCTCTTATATTTTCTTTCATTAGCAATTGCAAAATAAATAGTCGATTGAAATTTTGATGAAGATGCGATTACGATTCGATTCTTAGTTTGTTTAACAGAATATTTCAATAGCTAATAAATGTTGAATATGCACATGACCCCAAACGTTTATAAATTTTTAGTATCATACATTACTCGTATATCGTTCAACGACAACACGAACCGTTTTACTTTATTAATATTTATTACTAAACACAACCCATAAAAAGTTCAATTGATAGCCAAATTTCCGTCACAGAAGCTCAGCTCATTATTTATAGGAACGGTCAGTTAGTACACAAAAAACTGACAAAAATAAAAAAAAATCGGCCCAGTGTAGCGAGCATGATGCTAAAACTGTGGGATCTAAATTACGGAACCAATAGACAGTGCGAGAGTTCGCAATTACAGCTGTCCGAACGAATTGTGTGTTCGACAATAAAAGCGATGCTTTTATTGTTGCTGTAAATTGCCACTCCGTTGTCGGGACGATGTCGTCGCGTACTCGTTGCGTATCCTAGCTGTAAGTTCATGTTGATTTAATGTTATTGTCCTAGGGATCTAAGGTCCAGCTCTTCATATCGTATTGGATTTGCGTGGGCGTGGTAATCACAACCAGTTAGGCCGCATGCCAGGGCGAAGTCATGAAGAGATCGCCTTGAATGATCTGTTTTACAGGAGCTGAGCCAGCCGGCGTGGTGAGAGTTAAAATCGCCAAATACGATGATCTTTGCGGAGGGGATCTGCTGCTGCACGAGATCTGTAGGCATTTGGATGTGCTCAAGGAGTCGGTCAGTTTCGGCATCATCACTATGGAACCCATAGCCCTCTACACGCATAGACGCGGGGATGGTCGTCGCTGTCCCCCGATAGCCTCACTCACTCGGTGAAACTCAGCGTAGGCCTGTAACCCTGCTATTATGAAGGGCTCATTCTCAGAATATCCATTTCTTTAAGTTAAAGTAAATAATGGATCTATTGAGAAAAAATATTCACATTAGATCCATCACTATTTTGGCTGAAGGATCCTCTAAGAATGAACCTTATAAAGTAGGTTGTTCTGTGACCTTTGGCCAGGCGACTGAGTCGTTTGTATTTAGTATAGTATCTAGCCAGTTGCTAAGATCAAAGGACCGAGATCTCACCTCACCCGGTTCCGGGATTCCCCCGCATAAAGAGATCTGCTACAATTACATCACCAAGCTTAAAAGAAGTCTGGAAATATATTCTTTACCTTCTGAAGCATTGTTTGAACACTATAATTAAATTAATTGTTATGCCTCGGTTGTTCTTTATTTAATTTACATATATATGACTTAAATATATATTTGTGGCGAATGAAATTACGTCTAGAAAATTATCTGTCCGTCTGTTTTTATATTATGGGTATCAGTTTTAAGTTTGAAATGATTGTCAAATCATTGATGTAGGAAATATTTTAATTGGCTACATAACAATCAATACAAATAAATGAAATTGGAGTGTCTGTTTGTAATATTAAAATAACCGCTTTTTACTAAATGCATGTGTATGTATACACGGTACATATACCAAAAATGTAGTTAAAAAAATTTTTATCTGTCTGTCTATCTGTCTGTTTGTTCCGGGTAATCTCTAGCACGGCTGGACGGATTTTGACCGAACTTTCACTGGCAGGTAGCTGATGATTCGGGGAGTAACTTAGGCTACTTTTTTTAGACTAACTTTGTCCCGGGGCGTTACTCGCGGTACAACAATAGCCGCGGGTAACACCGCGGGATTCTGCTAGATAATTAATAAGAATGTTGTAAAATGTGAATATTGAAACTCAACTCAATTTAGCGAAATGTATTCACAAAACTCAACCTTAAACGCTGAATAGAGTTCCTATCCGAGGTTTTCGACCCGTGACACGTGGACAATCGGAAATGTGTCGAGGACTTTTTAACAAGGTTTAGACATGACTCGGATTTGGATCTACTTTCAGCAGCGAAACGTGCTGCGGGTATTTAATTTTGTCTAAAATGTTACCAACAGCAATTAAAATTTTTCTTGAGAATGATTTTTTTAACCGTCAAAATCATACATTGAAATTATTTCATAGTTTTTCAATTTAAATCACAGTCTTTTGGGAACGCTACCAGTATTGTAGACGATGATGCGGAGGAGTTTTTTGACGCTTGTATGTAAATATTTTCATTGTTTCTTTTATTATTATTTCCTAGTATTTCAATTTTATTATAACTATATATTTTAATTTGCATGAAATGGTATACCTATTTAAATAATAATCTTTCCTGATTTATTTCCAATATACACTTATAAAAACTTTTCGCATAAAAAAGTGTGCAGGATCAGATAATATTAGAACACATTTTCAACATTATCATAACACAGAGTTGTAAAACGTTAAGCCATTAATGTACAATACACTAGCTTTGGCCATCGGCTCCTCTTCCAGTTCACTTCCCCAAGAATCAAAGTATCTCCATGCCAATTTTCAATTTGAAATCGGTGCAGCTGTTTAGCTGCAAAAGCCTAACAGACAGGCAGAGATACTTTAAAATTTAAAATATTAACTATGGATGTGTTGGAATAAAATAGTACCTCTTAGCATTCTTGTATCAAAGTGTTGATAATTATTTTGATTTTCTTAACACAAGGCAAATAAGCAGGTTGATTATTACTTTGGCCAGTGACTACCGCCAACATTGGACACTTGCAATTAAAAAGGATGAAAGCGTTTCAACTTTTGGAGCTCCCATTTCTCCTCTCGAATCAGGGGTAGGGAATGTTTGAGCTCCGGTAACTTATTAGGTAAAAGAAGCAAAAAAATTGTATAAGACCGGTTTCCCGTCCCGCCCTTTGTGTCATACTAGTTCAATTTAAGATCTGTAATCAAATCATTCAAGAGAGACTTCTACTAGATTTGCGCGATTCTGAGATGGAACACTATACTGATACTAAATACTGCTGACTAACCACAATCTGTAACATTAACATTTAATTTTAATTAAGTTGTTTCCTTTCTTTGTAAGTCTTAGCATGAAACCGTAAAGATTTTCATACCAATAAGTTGACTTGTAATGCGAAACACTAGGTCCAATAGAAATCTATTTAAGTAGCTCTGATTTACAGATATATTGAAATGAGTATATTTCACGTTGAGTCGGCTAGAGCATATTTGTATGTCTATAAACAGATAATTACCTACTTATTAATGGATCGTATTTCACAGTAGAATGCACTGGTATTCGGTTGTAAGTGTTGAAAGGCTTTTCAGGCGGTATTTTTTTTTATTTTTACAAATAATTAAATATAAGTTTTTTCTTGTACATTAAATAAATAATGAGGTTGTAGATCTATTTATATATAATTCTCATTTTACATTATTGCTCACGATGAGCTCCAAACTTGTATTGGTCATGAACCTCCCGGTACCTTATTGTAGTCTTTAAAAACAGTTTAATGATATATAAAATGATAAATAAAACTAATCAATTAACTCGAAACGTATTTTTAAAAATAACTTGCTATTACAATGTTATTTTGTAGTATGCGCCGGGAAGTTAGTGAAATGATGTTTCACTGACACCGCTCGGCCCATGACGTCGCTTGTCACCAGTTAAAGGTCAAATGGAAATAATATTTGCTTCTTCAAATCATTCACTGCGCTGTTTAGATAACACAAGAGAACTTCCTTTATAGAAAGGCATGTCTAATGAAGACTCATCATGTTTTCTAAGCGGACGGCTAAGAAAAGATGTTTTGGACATTGTAAACAGTTTACAGTGTCTAAAACATAAGTACAATCAAGTCCGTACTGATAAGTACTAGATAATTGTTGGGCAATGGAATCAGTCCGTGTAGAATAGGAGTCGATATGGAGAAAAGATTATCGCACAGTTTACAAACAAGAAACAACGCAATGAATTCGAAATATCAAACGAAAAAACGGCGAATGTTGAACCTGTCATGTCGTTTCGTTTCGTTGTATGACCAAGAAAAAGTTTTGTATAATAAATATTTCATATCATTCACCCGAATGCTATAAAATATTGAATCATTATAAAATTCATATTTTATTAATTACTCAAGCAAAAAAACATGAATAATATTATTATGATTACGATAATAAACAATCATTTAACAGTCAGAATAATTTTTAATATTACTCTGATGGAACATTAATATTTCAGCTTTACAGCTTTGTAGGGAAAGGAACGTTTATCCAAAATGGAGCGTTATCTTTATCGGTACGCCAGAAACGAAAACAACTATTTAGTTTCAATACTTTTTCTGAAGTTGTACGAAAATGTAAATAGATTATAATTTTTATTTCCATTTTTATTTATATATAATTAGGCGTATATTAATGTATATACCACTGAGTAACTAGGCTGAAACTGGCCATGTTATTTTGAAAGTAAATCTACTTCTAAGTATTGGATCAAAATGTCAATTTGGAATTTGAATTAAATTAATATAATTTTGCACTGGCTAGCTTATGATAGCGGAAATCTTAAGTGTGTTCTAGTAAAGTCATTGAATTTGAGCACGTACGATTAGTTTTGACAATTCTAAACGATTGGTCTAGCGGTTGGCGTGTGCGACTGCTGATCATGAGGTCTCGGGTTCGATTCCCAGGTCGAACCAAATGTTTGTGTGATCTACAAATATTTGTTTCGGAGTTTGGGTGTTTTCTATGTATAGCATGTATGTATTTACAAAAAAAAAAGTATATATGTATTCGTATCAGTTGTCTAGTAACCCATAACACAAGCTCTGCTTAGCTTGGGACTAGATGGCGTTGTGTGTTAGATGTCCGAAATATTTATTATTTATTATTTATTGTCGATTGGGTTGGCAACAGTGGTCTGACGGTGTAGTCAAGAGGAGGATATAGTTATTTAGATATCCAGACTTTTGTAATACTAGTCTATGTTATCTAAATTTCAGTGTCATAATACTATCACCTACATTTGTGTTGGTATAAGCTAATAAAATTAAAATTAGTTACACTCCATCAAGTATGTTACGTGTATCACAAAGAATCTACAAGAAGTTTATATAACGTAGCCAAGTAACTCAAGTGAATATATATATATGTATACCTATACAAAATGTAGACGCAACCCATCTCGAAACCCATTTCTAAGAATGGCGGTTTTCCTTTTTATCTACAGTCGGAATACTCGCTGCCGATTGATGGAATCTTGTAGTTTTATGGAATTCCTGCTGCTCTGTTTTGTCACTTAAATATTTATTGTTACAACGTCGCAACATTTTAGATAAGTTTGTTATGCTTAGGGAAAAGTGTTTTTTTTTGCTGTAAATGTTATAAGATTATGTTTGTACTATTTGATGATAAATTCAAAGTGGATTCTAGCGTAGTTAGCAATAGAGTTTTGTATCATAGGGAGGTTTTTCAGTGATACGATAAGCTTATTTTTAGAAGGCACTTAGCATCATTATCACACATTTAGGTCGGTCTATAAATTGGTAAAAATTAGCGTTAGCTAACTTATTACTTAGTTTTCAGTATACTTTACTCAATATCTCATGTTCTTCTTCTGGATTGATATGGGCTATAGTTAAATTATAATAATATGTAAATGGAATGACTATTTCAACTCACATAAATAAATGTTCTTAAAAGCAATGTTTACTTCTAATAAAACATTTTTACTTTCATTGTATATACTTAATTGTATTTATGTAATTGATAGTTTTGAATGGCATAACTTAGGAGCAGTAGTGTTGTTCTTAATTTAATTAAATACAGATTTATGTGTAGCTAAAGTATTTGAAGTTCATAAATATATCAGGAATCTCTTCAAAATTCATTCTTAACAAGAAAATACTAGAAACTTCACCAATAGAATTGACAGTGGTATATTTTTTTAAGATAGAATTGAAGCGAGGGTCGGTGGCGTCATTTTTTCGGCCACAACCCGACCACGCCGCTCTCCGGCCGGTCGTTTAGCAAAATGACGGACGGACCTTTTTTATCTCGCTCAACCGCAATTTGTTGCCGACGATCTCTGCTTGCGATACACGGCCACAGTTACCCGAATACATTTAAAATTCGTATCCTGTAAATATTTAGATATTTTAACGTTGATTCGACATCAACTTTTTTCAATTTTAGGTGACTTAACATCACCGGGCTAACGAGTGGTCTGTAGTGTTGTTATAGGAGATTGACTATAATATCTTAAATTACATTGATGGAATCAATGTATTCAATAAAGAGTATGAAAATATTCAACTTCATAACAGGCAGTGAAAGCTCGTTTTGATAATGCTACAAACCTGAAAAGCTCTATTTATAAGCTACTAGCTGACCCGGCGAACTTCGTACCGCCACATTTTTCTTTCTAAATTTCTAAAAAACTTGCTTTAGTAATTATGCCCGTTTAAGCTTCCCACAGGTAGTGTAGTGTAGTCGTGGACAAAAAGATCTTGGATATCTTTGTTTCTATACAAACCTTCTCCTAACAATAACAGACACAAAAAAAAAATTCTATTTGATACAGTCAATCGGAAGTTATGCGCGTACCTACAATACGGCGATTCATTTTTATATATAGATAGGTAGATAGAAGATTCAGTGCAAGCAGAAGGAGTGTAATTGAATGTAGTTTTAATCATATATTGCCTGTCCCCTATAAACTTCATGTGTAAAAAAAAAGTTATCGAATTTAAGTATAACCAAATAATATTTATTTTTGTAAGTAAATCTCTTACGGATATTTTTACACGTCTTAAAGATTTTGATATTGAATATTTCTTACTAGAAACATTAACGACATTATTGTCTAAAAAGGGTAAGGCCTTATTCTTTAAAGAAACCATTTGTGTTAACAATAGAACTCTGCTGCGTCGTAGCGAGTTTCCCTGCTGAACTTTTTCAATTTATGTCATGTTTTTTTCTTATTAAAGAAGTCGATCTTTTGACCTAGCAATGTAATTTCTAAAAACTTAAGCTTACTCGTCACACCATTGAGTGTTTGCGGCTTCAATAATATAAAAGTTTACGCAGCGTATACTTGCTTATTTTTTTGCAAGTCATAAGTTTTATAACTTAAGAAATTACCTTCGTAACTTTTATGTTCTTGCTTTAGTGCAAATATTGTGCAAACAAAACTAATATCTTTGTTTATTTATGGTTCGGTATACATGAAACAGAAAGTTGAGGAAAGGGCGTAGGTATCTTGAGAAAATATAGGTATACATGACGTCCCACTGACAGCCTTTGTGGGTTCAGCGCGAATTATAGTCAAAAACCTTATTTTGTTTATCTTAGGATATTTTTTTATTAAAATTTATTTCTAATTTCTTTGAATCCTCAGAGACTAAAGCAACTCGTAGTTCCTGATTATTTTTTTATTGTTAATCTTTTAAAGATTAATTAATCTAGATTTATAGCTACGTAAATAATAATATCACGGAAAATATTTACACATCTGTTCACAGTGTAAACATGCTACTCCACATACAGAGAGGAGTTAAGAGAAAATAAGAAAGAAAAAAGTGATCCACTTTATCATTTTTATCAAATGTGGATAGGTCTGTTCATTTCACAATGAAGTTAAGATCCAAAAAGGAAATATCAATTTACTTTAATTTGTATTTCTTTGCACTGGCATAAGAACATCAGAATGTCGACGATCTTAGTTAAATTTATTTTGAATGCAACTGAAAACACTTTGCATTTTGGGAACTACATAACGCTAATAGCTGTATAAGTTGTTATCACGCCATTTCTTCGCGCTTCAGAGATGTTTAATATAGTGTTAATCGTGCTGCTAAGAGCCGAGTTTCTATCAAATTTTACTAAAGAACATTTAACTTGGAGACTTTCATTTTAACATCTTATTATTCAAGTTTATATTGGTTTATCTTTATCCATTTTATTTCAGACTTTCTTATCCTAATTACTGTCTAATATCTAATAAGAGTTTTAGTCTTGCCAAACTGGGAAAGTATCTAGTTTTAGAGTAGCCTTCTAATTAATGTAAGATACCGCAGAAATACCATTTTAAATTTCACATGCGTTCATACGTTTCACAGCGTGGTATGTGTATTCTTTTTATGTTTGGTCCTGCCAAAATTACTCTACTCTGCCTGATAGAAAGCGTAAGCAGAATCCAAGAGAGGTGGTCACCGTACTGCGAAAGCAGAAAATGCAACAATGCAGCATGTTGATCCACACCATAGGGGGCTAGTGATGCTTCTGCATCATTGGGGCTCCGGTCTCGCACTCACCAACGAAACACGACAGCTTGATCGCTGTCATTTTACGATGATTTTCTGTGCGAGGGTAGTACCGCCCCGTTCGTGCTGAAATCAGCGTGGCTCTACTACCTTGAGATATGGGTTTTATCTTGTTTCCTTAACACAGAGTAGGACACAAATCAAAAATACGGAAGGTGCATTACAATAAATTGGAGAAATAATTAAAATGATGTTAAGATTTTGCAACATTTTAGTTTTATACGTAAATAATATATAACACAAATATTTTCCTAGAACTCGAAAAGACTTCTTAAAAATTTTAAACATTTAAGTTTAACATTTTTAAGAACCTGCAATATTCGTATTAAATGACGCCTCAAATGTGTAAGTGTAAATCACTGGGAGCTTGTGAAGATAAGTTCAGTCAATTTGCGGTCCCTATTATAAGTAGGTTTATACATACATAGGTTGTAAACCAAACCCAGCAAGAAGTCCATCAATATTGCTGTCCTCTCCTTATCATTATGGCCTGTTATCTCTGATATCTGTTATAATGTTTATATATATATATATATATATATATATATATATATATATATTATTTCAACAATAATATTTACTTTCAATTGTCATGGTAATTGTTGTAAAAATGGTACAGAAATAAAATATTTCAAAAGTAAAATAATCACCAAACAAGTCTTTGAGAACCGACACAGATAAGATAACGAATAAATATTTGTGGGCCATTTCTGGACGACATCATAATTTATATATTCAATACTTTAGCATAGTTTACATTTCGTAGAAATAGGTTAGGGCAAAATTTATAAACCAGAAACACTTTATTTATTCCTTGTATATTGCTTTACACAAAAACATTGCTTTTTGATAACTAAGTTTACCTTTTAACACCAAATGTTAGTGTGTGTCTAGGTTAAATTATTACGATATTTCTTTACTCTATATTATTAGTGTTCCATAACATTTCTTCAGAATGTCAAAAGGTAAGCGACTTTCAAAGCGTGTTTAACAAATCAGAAATCTCCTTGTAACTTCATTTTGAAGTAAAAGCAAAGTATTAAATATCCAAGTTCCTCGGGACAAATACATTTGTAATGATATACGAAAGTAGATTTTGTATTTCTGCCGTTTGAAATGTAAATTTACCTTTCCTTAGTTAGTCTTGCCTCGGTAAGTGGACGACCAAAGTGAAGTAAAATGGGTGGCTGACACCCCCTTTCCTATATTACCTTATTATTAAGTTTTAATTAGCGTATCGAGGTTGTAGAACCACTTCAAAAGATTTTGTTTAGTAAACATCGCAGTAATTTAAATCACGTGAATCGAATAAATCGAGCTCTTGATATAATAATATATTATTTATAAATAGACTGACATTACATAGACCTACAGACTTATACTATTTAAAATTGAACAATTTATTTTATTTCTAAGTATTACTAAAGTAAAATGAACCTTTAATTTTTTTATTTAAATTTCAACAAGATTTTGTAAAACTATGTAAAACGGGCACTAAACTTAGACAGCCATAATGAGCTGTGACAGTTTCACACTATATTGAGAACTAGCTGACCCACGCAACCTCGTTTACGTCTCCTATTGCCCGTAGCGTGATAATTTTCCCCCGTGTTTGTATCATTCTTCATTAATGCTCCGTTTCTATTGGTCTCAGCGTGATGATAGCGCGTTGAAACAAACAAACTCTTCAGCTTCATAATATCAGTATAGATATGTTATAAATATTAAGATTTTTTTCAGAGAACGTCAATAAAAACTTTAATATTTTTCTTAATTTCTTCAAACTTCCTATGAAGCAGTACTTTCGTCATATTTCATGCGCTCTTGAAACGTCCCTTACGATAATAAATGAAAGAAAGGGTAGGTACATAGATAAGAATTCATGAAAAACTTAGCTAAGGCAAACAAAGTAAAAACCTTTTACGATAAAAAATCTTGCGTCAGCTCAATAGACCTAGTGTAATGTTCAAGGAGAAAGTATACCGCAAAAGAGTCAATTTTCAAAAATGACATCGTTAAAAATAGTGGGGAGCTAGTAACAGTTTTCAAGGGAACTCATTACCGAACTCCTTGAGGTACTATTTCGGGTGAATGGGATGGCAGCGCACTGAGATAGCGTGCGCTTATAAACGGTATCGCGACAAACGAAGTGTACTTGGGTCCCGTATTCCCATAGCCCCTAGGACGCACGTCGCGTCGTGTCGAGTAGTGCCGCACGCGAAATAAAAGAATAGCTGTTCTATCTTTATTCTGTACTCAAAGAGTTGCAGCTTATTATCTAAAGATTTATCGATGTTTCTAGAATGTATTCAGAAGTGCTTGACCATAATTAGTAGATTGATTTATGGATTGGTAATTTGATTTGTCATTAAGAATTACAAAGTTAGTTGGTATATTATATATAATGTGAAAAGTAGAAAATAATTTCAGTAATAGGCTATGATTCATTACAGCAATGCAATAGCAAACTTCATCACGATCTTCATCATTACAGCCCTTAATAGTCCACTTTTGAACATAGGTCTCTCCTTCAACTTAAAGAAAACTCAAACCTTATAAAACAAAATTTTACTTTCGAGAAAATGTTTATTTTTTATTTGTTTGGTGATAATTTGATACCATTTTTAATATTTTTCGAATCCATTCAACTAAATAAAATATATGTTGTGTTTACTTAAATGTAAACCGCAGACATGTACAAACGAAAAACGTAAGCTCTTATAAGTAATATATAGTAAGAACAAAAATAACAATGTTATTCATAAATAATTAACACCAAAAGTAAACTGAAAAAAAAAAAACATTAAAATAAGAACTTGTATTATTTAATCATATTTATATTAGTCAATTTGTTGCTTAAATTGCAAATATGCATACGTAGGAGAGACTGTAATATAACGTTGAACAAATAAAGAACAAATTGTAAAAAAATATTCCAAAAGTGTGGTAAGTTGAAAATAACGAACTTATATAATTGCCGCTATTCTGTGACTTGAGCTTATGAACTTGATTTCAGAGTTCAGTAAGATTATGTTTGGTAGTTCTTAGACGCTCGGGGAATTGTATACATACTCTGTTAGCAGATAGGACTAAATATTTCCCAAGGCACATCCAACTTGTTTTATCAACTTTGTAGAAGACGTATAAATTTCTCATAGTTTTTGTATTGATAATAATCCATACTAATGTTGGAAGGAAATTATTTTATTATTCAGTTAATAAATAATGTTAATTCATAACAAAGTAAATCATTCACCAAAATGGAATCAAAACGGTAACTTACAAATTATATCAAAACAGTAACAATTTCTTGGCAATAATATCTAGGGCAGAGGGAGATAGGGTTCATATTATTTTAATAATAAATTCAATCAGTTGGACGCCGCATCTGGTAATGGCTTCATTGTTCAACTAAAAATACTGGCTGGTCTAGACCGGATTGGACATTGCAGTTGGACAACGACCTTAAACCACCGAAATTAGGTAATTCAGTAATAGGAATAACTGTATGTATAAATTAAGGAACATATATAATACATATATATAAACGGTTGTCTAGCAAAATGAGGTAATGTGCCTATTTAGTCTCTGAACTTGACAGGTCGTTTCGGAAACTTGTGTTTACTGTGGCATGAACTATGTTTGTGTGTTGAACGTTGGCTAACAGTGCACACAATGGCATTAATATGTAGGTATTTAAATAATGCTTGCAGTCATTAGCTATTTAATCTAAAAATTGGTTTATGCTTCATTTTTATATATTAGAGACTAGCTGCACCTTTCGCTTTTGCAGTATATTGTGGTTGAAAAATGAAACGAAAACTGTCTTTGAACCGATATTTCTTTAAGCGTTCATAAACTAAGTTACCAGTTTTAATCCTTTGAATGGATAAAAACCTCTTTCATCTTACTATAATGGTGCTGAAAAGCATTACATAAGTAACATACTTGCAACACTGCATAATTGTTTGTAGTTGTACTTGTAGTTTACATACTACGTGACTGCCTCGTTGGTCTCGCGGTTGGCGTGTGCGACTGCTGATCGTGAGGTCTCGGGTTCGATTACTGGGTCGGACCAAATGTTTGTATGATTTACAAATATTTGTTTCGGAGTTTGGGTGTTTTCTATGTATAGTATGTATTTATTTACAAAAAAAAAGTATATATGTATTTGTATCAGTTGTCTAGTACTCATAACACAAGCTCTGCTTAGCTTGGGACTAGATGGCGTTGTGTAATAGATGTCCGAAATATTTATTTATTATTTATAATATGTTATATTTGTGTATTTCTTCGTCTTGCAAATAAGAGACATAAAATTTTACACAACAATATACTTTGAATTTCAGTTATAAAATACCGCGAATATGTGCAAAAAGGAAAAATGTAAGGTTTCCAAAGTAAATGGCGAAGTTATCGTTACACTCAACCCAAATTAGAAAAACTCATTTTTTTGTTTTAAAATACGAGTTTCTGTGGTGAAAGTAACGGATCCAGTTTAATTTTAGAGGAAAAGGATATTCAAAATAGCAACCGTCAGTTTGCGGTCCCGAGAAAATAGAGCCAGAAACAAATTGCAGTCTGACTAAGATAAAAAGGTCCCGTCATTTTGTTAAACGATGCGCAGTCCAGGCCAGCACAAATAACAGTGTTTCTACATCGAAACTCTACACAGATACGTATAAACAAAGTCAATTAATTAATCAGACGGCTAAATTAACTTAATTTTAGCGTGTTTTTCATAGTCCTTTACAACTTGTTAACAACAATGGACAAGTAGCTTTTATGAACATATTTTTTTCATTCAACTGTTTATATTTTTTGTATGAGATTCACAGTAGAAATGGTTGGTGTTTATATTTCTTAATGTTTCGCTCTCCGGCTAGAAGCTAAGCTAGTTAAAGCTTTATTAAACTGAGTTTAGTAGGAAATCTTTTTAAATACTTTTAATTTAATAAACGATAATCAAGTTACGTGCTTGAAATATATATTTAGAAATTCTCAGGTGGTCTGATAAAAATCTTGCAACCATTTAACCGTTAAGGATTGCTATATATAAGAAACTAGCTGACCCGGCGAACTACATACCGCCATATTCACATATCTGTCTCAGCTTCCCACAGAGAATGGGAACAAAAAAATTTACTTTTCCAGTTATCATTTATTTTTTCTTCGACACAAATCTTGTCACAACAACAAAAAACGCATAAATATTTTTATTAGTGAATTTAGTGCAACCGATCGGAAGTTATACACGTACATACATTTCGGCGATTCATTTATACATCGTCCTCGTTGTTGGAAAATTAAATAAGTCCGGTTTTGGCGATATTGACTTTTCCCTATTTTTAAAACACCTAAAATTTGCCGCATATTTGAGCCTTGTAGGCATTTTCGTATCTTATTCCTTTCCAAAAATGTAGCCATTTTTGTCGGATGGATGGAATTTTAAATATCTTCAGACTAACACAATTTTTTTAAAGGAAAAATAAATAACTCAGTAAATAAATCAGAAACTGTGGTCAATGATAACTTAAATGTCAAATATATTAAATAACACGAGTTATTGAATTTTGCCGTAACTTAAAAATTCTTTCACACAACTAACTAAGTTCTAGGAAAACTAAATAACTCTATAGGAGCGGTCTTAAAACCGACCTCTGCGGGACACCACAAGACATTTAACGTAGACCGAGACCGGTTCTACCTGGGTAGATAACAACTCCCTCCGACAGATATGCGGCGTAGGTAGGGAGGCACGTGGTGATACACTAGTGCCTCTCTTTTTTTTTACGTGTGGAAACCCCCTCGGGCCGTCACCCCACAAGGGACTAAAACCACATGGTGTGCCACTCTGCGCCTGAGACGAGAGGGATCCGGGAACTGCTGCTATTAACACATCCGGACCCCTCGCAGCGCTTGCCCGTACAGAAGCGGGCACCGTCAGCTGTCTCAATTTAAGCGACGTACGGCACACGCGTACATCGCCCCCTAGCGGGTGTCCACTAGAGCAGATGGTGGGGAAAACCCGTCCCGACCATCCGCGGCCACACTCAGGGCGGCATGAGGCGCTGGTAGGCGCGCCTCCGCCGCCCGGTTCGCCGGTAGCGGAGAGTTCAGTTTGTTAAAGCATAATGTGAATTACGTCCACAAAATATTAAATTACCTATAGTAAAATGTCTCACATTTTTAACAAACGTACATTAACTGAAAAAGAAACACTAAATCGCGTTTATCTCAGAACTACAAAATCAGAGGTATTTAATTTTCTAACTACGGGGAGGATATATATATATAGATTAGCTATTGCTCGGAGTTTCGCACACGTGATTGTTTTTTGATATTTCAAATTTTTAAAAAGGACAAACACCTCCAACTTCCATACGTTTTCGCGTTAATATAATATATCCTATGTAATTTAGAAATAAGTTCAATAGATCCAGAGAACATTCCCTCCAACCTCACACACTCACAAACTTTACCTATTTATATTATTAGTATAGATTGCACAAATCTTTCCTAGTTATAACCCGTTTCTTTAATACTAATCCTATACTATTAGCAATTACACATTACCAGTTAATATGTTTATGACTACTAAATGAAGCGAAACTAATAAATTATTGTTCTTGAACTACAGTTTAAGCTGTTTTGCATTTTTGTAAAAAGTAATGATAGTTGCGTAACGTAAGCCTCTTAAATTTCACATTACTTTCTAACACAGTATCAATATTGACTGGACGCATCATTCTCCCCGTGTTGGTGAATGTGCGAATCTTTTTTAAACTGTAATCTTGATTGATTTAATACATACGGTATTGACTATCGTAAAGTAGTAGTTTCTAAGAACAAAATAATAAATTTAACAAAGAAAATTAAAAAAAGTACTTATAATTATTTTGTGCTCAATTTAATTTTATTGCTTTCTCAGAAATTAATTATTGTAAAAGTTTGGCAAGAGAGCTCTTTTAACAATAATTCAATAGAATAAAGCAGTTGAAAATAATTGACTATTACGTAGATATGCAATAACCATTCATATTCACAAAACAATAATATTGCAGCAGTTTACTTGGATCGAAAATATTTAAGTGCTTCCGAGAAAACGATTACAAAGGTAAACAGTGCAGATGTGCATGTAATCTTTATTTGTATATCAATGTGATTTGTCTGAACAATATCATCTCTTTTATATTAACTCAATCCATTTGCCCCTCATAAAGGGTGGAAGTAAAATCAGAAACAGAAGGAAAATCCTAACGATAAAAGTCTACCCAAGTAAGATTACATAAACGTTAACGTTTTGGCGTATTGGAGTGTTTCTAATAAACTCTTTGAGGTTGAATAGAAATAACGCCTCCAAAATTCACATTGCAATTAGAACGCCATATATTAAGTTATTAAAAGTTATCTGAAATGCTTTTCATTTTAAACTTTATTTATTACCGAGATAATAGAATAAGAGTTGGCGTAATAATAATTTATTTACTTGCAAGGGATCGTTCACTGTTATCGTAACGTATACAGCAGTCTCACAACTCGGCTCCTAGTTAGGATGAATGAAAAGCTCTTTCATCGTGCACACTCTTTGTCTATCCCCGAATTCATGTGTAAGCTGTCACGAGGGAGGCTGTGATGACGCCACAATAAAGTGCCGTACACTTTCTTGCAATATTACGAAAACACGAAACTTTTTTTCGTTTACTTGAAAGTACATATTAAGCGTGTATTACATATGCGACTTTTTATATCACCGTGGGAGTGCCACGCTTTGGCATGAATGGGCCGGCTCGACCGGAGTGATACCACGGCCTCACAGAAAACCGGTGTGAAATAGTGCTTGTGCTGTGTTTCACCGAGTGAGTGAGGATACCGGAGATCCATAAACCAAACCCCCTCCCCCTATAGCCCCTCCTCTTCCATTCTTTCATTCTTAGTTCTCCACTAGACTGTTTAGTGCAGCAGTATCCAGCTCCCGGCTTACATGATACACGTTTTAAACCTACGTCAGAGACACACGAGGATTAAATCGAGAGATTAATTCAACCTCAATAATCGCAATACTTAATAGGAGTGATATAAAAAGTATACCCTGCCAGTATCCTCATATCTTGTATATAATCATGGCAAATGCGAAGTGAAAAATTAACAACTTTGGTTTAAATTATGGAAGCTGATTTCCTGTAATTTACCAACTCCTTTCCTAATGATGTCTCCTAAAGTAGATATTTTGCATTTATGGTTGCTTTCAACTTTTCTCATGTTGAATTCTCACGAAGGACTCTCTCAAGGAGTGCACCCTAATCGTATACCAGTTTTGAGCAGATCACATCCATCCGCTGTCAATCAATTTCTTAAAATCGTCAGTTCATCACTCTAAATTATACAATACATACTCACACAAACGCAATTACTTTTATATATATATATAAGAGGATAATGAGTCACTTTTATCATGTATCGTGATTTTTATTTGGTTTAGATAAGAGTTATTCGTTATAATAATAAAGTGCTTATTTTTAATGAAAAAATGCGAAAAGGTATTTCCTAGATAACAATAACTATTTCCATCGTCATCCTATAATTAGATTGCGGCTAATACCGCTTACTAGTTTTGTACTTGGTTCAGTTCTCGGAGTAAAAAGTTGTTATATTGTTTATAGCTTTCTGTGAAGGTGTAATGCTCCAAACCATCCGTCGATGGGCTCGAAAGAAATCATAAATTCTAACAAGAAGGTTACCCCCATTAGTACGACTGCCACTGCAGTAGTAGTGGAGTCTTAAGCTATAGTAACTTTATTCATTCCTACGGCTAAGTTCTGTGGTAAGCGTTAATAGTTTAATTTTCATTATTCATGTTACCTTAGCCCGTATTGTAAATATATTGAATCTTCCCAATGTTCAAAATTTATTCACCTTACTACAATTCTCTGCACTGTACTGTAAGTGACTGGATACTTTTAAAGCAGTAGAAAATTCACTGTACGCATATTTAAAGCCAAATAGCAACGTCTACCGGAATGAATAGAAAAAATAAATATTAGTAGAGAAAAATGTGCGCCTGTACTTATTACAGGCGCACATTTTTCTCATCATATTATATCATATAAAATGTTAATTAAGAGGTGAAGAAGAAGTACAGGTTTTCTTAGAAGTATTTAATAAATTTGAAAAGTTTTACATTCCCATATTTTTCGTCTAATGTGTCGAAATTATAAGAAATAACCTATTTATGATGATATGAGTATTTTAAATATGCTAACATTATTTCTAAGAAGATTTACTTGGAATTTGAACTTCCTTAAAAAATAATTGTAAATGAGTCGAAATTTAAAAGTTTCATTTCTGGTCATTTAAATAAATACTCTAAGTGGTTAACATATAGTGCAACTACTTCATTAAATTACCCAAATGAATAGTTATGCCGAAAAAAATATTATTTCTTTCACATAAGGTAGAACATAAAATAAATTGTTTTAATAGTTACTACTGGGTTTACGTTACCTTAGAACTGTCGTGTCTTCTGGGAAGGGTCCAGATGTGTTAATAAAAGCAATTCCCGGATCCCTCCCGTCTTAGGCGCAGGGTTTCACACCGTGTGGTTTTAGTCTGTCGTGTCTTCATCACAGAACACTCGAGTTAAGCAACATTTTCATTGCATTTCGTTGTGTACATTGAATCAACAGAAGTCTCAAAAGTGCCACGAGGTGTTGCCTGGCAATAATTAGTTTAGCATTCACAATTGATTTAAAGTTTTCAAAACAGTTGTAGTAGTCATTTTTCCAATATTATATAGAATACATTGCTGTGGTTTATCCACAACACTAAATAATATAACATAATATCGATTGTTCAATGTATTTTACTAATAAGCATGGTAAATAATCTTTTATAGTAACACATTCACGTATTCGGTCTTGCTTTTAGAGTTTTTTAGTCAAAATTGCAATAATGGATTCCTTTTAGTTTCGCCATGTTCGGCCGTCTGTCCACATCCACACTTTCTATCACTAATAGTCTGTGAGATGTTCACAGGCTATTAGTGATAGAAACCTGAAATTCCGTATGAAATTAGCAAACGGTAGTATTTGTAGATCTAAAAACTTTACGATAGTAGCATATTCGTCGCAAAAGAAACCTAGGTTACGAGCAATAATAACTCAACCTTAAAATTTTGCTGTCTTAATGAGATCTAATATATAAAATTCTCGTGTCACAGTTTTCGTTGCCATACTCCTCCGAAACGGCTTTACCGATTCTCATGAAACTTTGTGAGCATATTGAGTAGGTCTGAGAATCGGCCAGCATCTATTTTTCATCCCGCTAAATGGTAAGGGTCACCGATCCTTAAAAATTTCATGGCAAAACGACGTTTGCCGGGGCAGCTAGTTTTTTTATAAAATTGTGAAATAACAAAACGCCCTTAAAATTAAACCCCATTTTGGGAGCATTTGGGAGTGTTAAGACACGCACTACGCACTTAGCCGATTTATTAATTCTATATTGTCAAATGTCAGTAAAAAGGGTATATAATTTCAAATAAAACTTCGAATTTCAAAGACAAACCACTGGAGTAAATTTATCTAGTTCAAGTAACTTTAAAGCAAGTGTAACAAAGAATGAGTGAGTACTGCGGAATAAATGAAATTGCTCAGCTGTTGCCTAGGAATGCTCAGAACTAAATGAAGAAAGAGTAGCCAACACGAATAATTACAAAGTAAAATGAACTATTGTTAAATAAGAGTTGTTTTTTTTTTCTAGTCGATATTAAAGTGATACCTTCTTTAAGTAACAATAGATTTTGCCCTTTCCTTGTCTGTGAGGAAATGCCCTCCGATACACCTACTAGCCTCATAGCCCAGTTGCACTCGGTGATTAGAAACAATTACCGAGGGTAAGCAACGACGGCGCGGTCAGTACCTGGATACGTATGGGATGAGCGTCTCCGTGATTCAGAGGTCACGTTAAGCAGTTGGTCCCGGTTATTATCATAGGATAACAGTCCTGAAGCTTAGTTGGAGGCCTTTAGCAAGCTTTAAAACATCTAACGGCAAGATTATGTAGCCATAACGTTATCTTGCCAGTCTCCAACCCGTACTTGGCCAGTGTGGGGACCTATGGCCTTAACCCTCTCTTGAGAGGAAACCCGAGCCCAGCAGTGGAACGTTATGGGTTGTTGATGATTGATGATTGATCACACCTACTAGTGGTTAATTAGACTCAAACCGACCAAAAACAGCACGACCTCTCAGGTACTACGAGTAGTAGCCGGAAAACCAGGAGTACCGTAGAAAGGAAAACTCTGGAACTTCAAAGTACCTCGGAATATCTACCACTTCCCTCCTGAGTGGGAACCCTGATGACCTAAGGGCACCCGTGCTCCGTAACCTGAAATTGGTGAAATAACTTTTAATACAACTTCATTAAATTAATTGAATTTATAAAATCTATTTTGTTCGTGAAATAGTAGCATACATACAAACTGACATTTACATTTATAACACTAATTAGAATAACTTCGTACATATTTTAGTACTCGGTACATAAGTAGGTATTAGCAGCAGTATACAGTATCCTTAAATAACTTAAAAATGTACTTTTAAGTTATTTAGGTATATCTTTAAATCGTCAATTTTCCGAAATCTACTAAAATCATAATCAAGATCATATGTATAGGTGGTTTATTTGATACATGCATTGCCCGCTGCTCCTCCCATTTGTTTGACGGTAATCGCGGTAAAAATTAGCAGATGTTCTTTCTCAAAAACCAAAGTATCTTCATTCCAAACCGCTTTGAAATTGATGAAGCAGTTTAGCCGTGAAAACCAAACAGGCAGCAGAGTTAATTTCGTATTTATCATATTAGTATAGATTGTGTTGATGTTATCGACGTTATAACTTGTTGTTTTTGACTGTTTGTAATCATAGTGTGCGGGGTCTCTTGTTTAAGTTGCGTCTTTAGTTTATGTTTAACATATCGGTATTTTAACACCGATCCCGCAACTAAGTTCGTAGATAGGTACCATCGCCGCGCCACTTTAATAATTCAACGCTTGTGGCCCAGAATAACAAATAGCTACTAAGTTAATTTATGCTTCTCGATCTTATGAGTGAGACATTAAAATATACCCATGGGTTTGTCTCTGGTGCCATAATTTAATTAACAGTAGGAATATTTAACAGTAAATTTTTGAATTATGTTTTACCGAGTCAGACATTTACAAATTTTATTACCAAAGAAGTATTGAAGACAGTATTTAATGATAAAATTGTTGGGTAACAATAATTTATTTTAAATTATTTGATTGTTATTAATGTTATTATTACGGATATGGAAATTCAAATAAGCGAATTTTTTTTTCTTCAAATATTTTATGTTATGAGGTTCACTTTAAGTCCAGTTTAAACATGTAATTGTATCTAAATTCGGTTTCTTCATTTCAACTGTTACGCTTTGATGGCTAAATCGCTGCACCGATTTTAACAAAATTTGGCTGCATGGTTACTATGATTCTTGAGGAAGGACATAAGCTACTATTTAGATTCTATTAGAATTGACGTACATACATGCGGGCAGAGTCGCTTGTGAAATCTAGTAACGTTATAAGCTATATGATTAGAAAGATTATGTTCTTGGAAGCAAAATAAATAAGGAAATCTCAACGTCTTTAACAACAATCAACAGTCAACATCTAGTTAAACTTCCAGTGTGGACAAAGGGTTTTTAAATAAAATAAAAAAACAACTTAACTAGTGTGCTGCCGATTTGGAGGCTAGCATTATAATATATTTTAAACTCTTACAGTATTCCATGTCTGGACGATAGTCAAAACAATTCGTTATCTAAATTCTAAGAGACACATCCGTTGGCAATGCTGAGCCAGCGGAGTAGCTATTTAATCTAAGACAGAGGGTGCAGGCGGATGCATAACTATCTTTCAGCTTAGATTATGATAAAATAAAATAAAATAAACAAATATAAATCGGTTATTTTCTCAAAGAAAATATGTTATAAAAATCAAATATGCATGGAATCGTTCAAGTATTTGGTTATATTTTACTTCACATAGCTTATTAGAAGAATTTATACTATTCCGTGTGGTAATCACTGTATATAGTACCATTGATCGGATTGTCACGAGTGTGTTGTTTACGGCAGTACGGGCAGATGCACTGTAATACTAAAACACATTGAATTGGCACTACGTTAGGATATATTTGTCCCACCGAGAAACTAACATATATTACTACTATTGACGATGTATGAATGACTGGCTCGTTGCGCTATTGTTTACTAATTCTAAAATATGAACTAGATGAGGTTTTGATCAAAATTAGCAGCCCTATTTTCGTGGTTGATTACATAGTAATAGGAATATAAATAATATGAGAAGGTTAAGGCCACATATAAAACAGTTTACAGCAAAACCACCGTCATTCGTACTAGTACTCGAATTCAAATTCACACTCATGACACCATCGCCACCAAAAATTAAATAAGCAATGGCTATAGGACTAGATCCAACTGACCTTTACATTCAAAATAAAAAATAAAAGGTGGGTTTAGGCAGTAAACACATAAGTTATATTGGCAGGGCACTACCTACTGCTAGTTGTAGGATTTTCTTAGACACTGTAAATGGGATTGGCAAAAGTGATAGAGCGTTTGTAAGCTACTATTTCATCTGAGTTATGACGTATTATTACCTATTTGTGTAATAGAAACGAGTAACTTTTCTATTACATGAATAGGTAGTTTGGTTTTTATGATCGTCATTTATTTATTTTTGATTTCTTTTATTAGTTTACTAGCTGACCCACGCAACCTTGTTTGCGTCTCCTATTGCCCGTGGCATGAAATTTTTTCCCCGTTTTTGAAATATTCTGCATTGGTGCTACGCTCTTATCGATCTAAGCGCCTCAATAAATGGGCTATCTAACACTGAAATATTTTGACCAGACCTTGGTTTGGTTTTTGGTACCTGAGATTGGCGAGTTCAAACTTTTTTTAATAGTTATTATATTAAAAGTATAGATGAGTTATCGGAATAATGGTAAACCAACTCATTTGATATGATTGGCTACCGAAACCGTTGTTGAAAAATGTTTATAACTCGAAATAGGGCACGCAGTTCCTCAGTTTTTCAATTAGAAAAATGTTATAAAGCCTAAAAAACAACTGCTTGTCCTGTAAGTTAGTTAACAAGACTGATGTTTTATTTAATTGATAAACAAACAGGCTCAAGAACTGTGACAACTTTAGCGTGTTCCTGACTCACGTAGATTCGATTTGTTAACAACTCTACTTTACGTTTTGCTTTTCCTTTAATTTTCACTTTAAACGTTTCTAGAAAAAAATATCAGCTTAATTTCACACATTACATAATATGTATAGATATTCTTAGCTTTTATATTTTTAGAAAGTTAGTTAATTATCCACATTATCAATTCGCAAGCAGTGTCTGTTCGTCTGTCTATCTGTTATGCTTTCAAGGCTAAATCACAGCTCAACCGATTTGGGTAAAAAAAATAGATATAATTGGAAAAAAAACTACGAAATTATTTAGTATTCATTCGAAATAAAGATATTTCTGGACGGATAATAATTCTATCAAAGATGATTTTGCCATTGTTCTTTGCAAATGGTAATACGATAAATTTTATTTTAGCTTATTCCCTTAATACAGGTAAAACAGTAAAACTATTTTTAAATAGAAACAAACTTAATCAACTGTTAGGGCGATCAACCACGGCGACTTTTTGTAGTAACACTGTGGCGCGTTTCGTAAACGTCGCATTTCCAACACTCTACAGAAGCAATGCCAACGCGCTACTAACGCACTTCAGCATGGCTATATCAATGCAAAAGCGTGACCATGTCGGACGATATCGGGGGAAGAATGGAGGGAAGGTGGCGCGTGAATCGTGACTGAATCGTGGTTATGTGGGTGAGGGCATACAGCTAGTGACCGCATCGCGACTGTATCAATGCGAACGCGCGACAGTCTCGCTGCTGCATCGCTGCAAAAAGTCGCCGTGTTAAGGGTCCTTAAATGCATGGGGAAGGCTATGCTAGGCTACTACAATATGATCATACAAACAATTTATATATACCATTGTACAGCAACTTTGTTGTTTGTACGCTTAAATAAAACAACCACATTAATTAATATTAATGTCATATTTATCTAGCCTATTTGTATATCGTATAAACGTATAAAACTTTAGAAATAGATAAAAAATAAGTTGCAAAAGTAGTACACATTAAAACCAGCTAGTTAGAAAATCAGCTCAGGAACCTTATTTTTATAAGCGGTTAAGAACTCGCAATACCAGTACTGTGTGAATGTGTAATGTTGATTGTCTTCTCCATCGACGATCCTACTTGCTAGTAAAAAGAAATAGCTTTGCACAAAAAATGTGTTGGCTAGATAAGATATTCAGTAGCATTGGAAATTAGGTGCTTTACAACGAGAGCAGTGTTAGTAAATGCATTCTTGCATATTGCAATCGTAACTGACTGACTCGTTGACGGCTTCGGTGGCGCAGTGGTAGCGTACGCGACTGCTGTTCTTGAGATTTCGGGTTCGAATCCCGGGTCGGATCAAGTGTTTGTATGATCTGCAAATATTTGTTTCGGTGTTTGGGTCTTTTCTATCTATAAAATGTATCTATTTACAAAAAATATATATATAGATAAATATTAGTTGTCTAGTACCCACAATACAAGCTCTGCTTAGTTTGGGACTTGATGGCGTTGTGTGTTAGATGTCCGAAATATTAATTTATTTATTTATACTATTTGTACTTTATGCTCTACTCTATATTCTTGTACTTCTTGTCTCTGGTCTGGTGTAATTCTTGCTGTGTCTAAATTATTGTAAAGCTGTTGTGCTGTGTTCACTGCTAATTATACGTAATTCAAGTTTACTGTGGTATATATTTCAATCATAAACAACTAATAAGCAGATTCTAACTATTTGTTTAAATCGTAATGCAGTTGTGATTATGACAATATTATACAAAGAAAACATTTTTAAATTTATACAATAGTTATTTAACCAAAACGATGAGTAAAACGTGAACAAAGAGCGTTCTGTAATAAAGGAAGTAGACACGTGTACAAACAATTATATGATCAATAGAACTTCGCAAAAGGAGCCAAGAAGCGTATCCTAGTGGTGTTTACTAGGATATAATACCCGGATCGTTCGATAGATAAGTCTCGTAGAGTAGTTATCGGACCACAAGGGCAGTAAAAGCTAATTGGTGAGGCGGCAGTAACTGGCTGAACGTTAACGCGGCGTCGGGATTGGGAAAATTAACCTCTTCCGAGCGACCCAATTGGTGGGCTATGATTAGTTTGTAATTTGTGACGGGCCTCTGCGAATTGTGGTCTGTGTTCACATTTTAGTTCCTCAACTATTACAATGCTGATTTACGTATACATTTCTATTACATTTTTTTTGATGCCGAGGGCAATGTCATTTGCAGTGAAACTCTACAAAATGGTAACACGGTAGTAGATTTCGTTCGCTGTTTCGTTAAATATTGTATTTTTAATAACGCTTTTTACCGAAGTTAATGGAGCACAAAACTACGCATTGACCATAAACACCATTTTTACCCGATAACAAAGCCATAAGGAAGAATTATGATTTTGGCAGTTTAAGTAAGTATATTTGTGTGTATTTATAAACTACTGAAGTGATTTGAGTGAAGTGACAATAGATTCGCAATAGTAGCTCGGGTGACATAGGCTATATTAAAATCGAAAATGTGGAATGTAAAGCTTAGTTTCCAACCTCGAAAAAAATTAAAACATTTCAGTTAAATTTTTTCGAGTTACACTAAACTTGGTACTAAACTTAACTTGGTACTAAACTAAACTTGGTAAACAATCTTTGTTACCTACTGACAAAGAAAGATTGAAACCAAAACTACGTTTGTCACTGCATGGGGCACCATGCTTTCAGAAATACCTACTCCTGCTGAGTCCTGCTACAAAGAAACGTGTCTGTCATAAAGGTTTTAATGTTAATAAATTGTAAACTCGTGTTATACAAAGAATTGTGTAATGTTACATTTACGTTTAAGACATTAAAAATAAAAAGATGTTAGAAGTTTCTCTTATACACATCCATAATTTATCACTGAGTAATACTCAATGTGTTCGTAACATTGTATATTATCCCTTTCTAAGAAAGCTGTACCTTATCCCTTATGCATAATATATTGTGTAGCGAAGTATTTGCACGTAAACTGTCCGAACGCTTCCATTAAGCACCATTTCGTTACGACGTATAGGAAACTAATATTTTATCAAGAACATTAAATATATGGCAGTCGATATGAGCATACAAAGACTGAAGTTACTTTTTTAAAACTATCTATACTAATATATAAAGCTGAAGAGTTTGCTCGTTTGTTTATTTGAACGTGCTAATCTCAGGAACCGCTAGTCCGATTTGAAAAATTATTTCAGTGTTGTATAGTACATTTATCGAGAAAGTTTAATAGGAGCGGAGCATCAATGAGAAATTTTTCAAAAACTGGGGAAATTTTTCACGCTACGGGCAATAGAAGACGCAAACGAGGTTGCGTGGGTCAGCTAGTTCATACATACGAGTTGAAAACGCTGTCTAACTGCGGACTCGATTTGAAGAAACATAACATAATATGAATTGAAGTATCACTTTCAGGCTTTTCAAAATTAATATATAGTATGTAAAAGTTTAATAATTTAACACAGAAAATTTAATGAAATCAAACATTTTTTTTAATCTATTAATTTCTAGATTATCTAGTATTCGTCTAAAAATAACAACAATTTTTCGAGTTTAGATACCTACCTGTTCTATAAATACCTATCTACTCATAAAAGTATCAAGATACAGATAGGTAGACAGTTTGTAGGTACCTGTAACTTATCGTCCTTTTTCATTCTTAAATAATTAGTTTTTAATTAAAGTTTCGAGCCATTTCAAAGAGATCATGGCACAAATGTCTCGTTATGTTCCCTTTATTACCTTTTTGTTAATAACCAGAACCGATCACTGTTCAGGTTCCTTTAAAAAGCATAACTAATGATATTATATTTTAGTTTGGTTAACTTTTGTACTCTCTCTCTCGTTTGAGGGCTATCTTGTTTTTATACCCTAGACTTTTAAATCATAAGTCAATCGCTTTAGTATATTAGCATGTTTATTAGTTACATATTACGCGTGGCCTGAAACACAATTAGCTGGTTTTTTTATATTCATGTACATTCATGTCATTTCAAAGTAGTAGAATTGGTGTAAGCTTGATTTATTCTCTTTCATGTGGTTATTTGAAAGCTAAATAAAATCAATGTCTGCTTGATTCTTCACTTTTTTCAGATTCTGGAAAAATAATCACAATAAGTATAACTGTACTCGCTGTGTATGTAATCTTAATTAACCAAATGCACACGCGACGCGTCTCCGGGGGCTACTTCAAAATTCGTAGATTCGTGACTTGTGTCATAGTAAAGCTAGGTGCGGTTGATAAGGTAATAAATTTAATAAATAAAAACCCATCTGTGTGTAAAAATAACTAATAATAAATAAGCGGAAACTTTAAATATAAACTGAAAAGAGAAGTCCAGTCCAAAAGTTTTAAAAACAATTTAAGTATACCATTTTGACATAGAATGTATTCACGCATATTTCATGAAATTAGTAAAATATGTCATACCATTCCTGTACATAAAACATTTCACTGAAACATGCGTATATATTTTGTGTATGCATTATACATAATTTTGTAAGAAGAGTGTTAGCACCCACTGAATAACTAGGAAATGTCAGAAGGTTTGAAAGTTAGCAAGTGTATTTCTTGTAAGGTTTTAGGTATGAGTTATAAAAGGACTTTTAAGAGAAAATGCACCTCTTCTGGGGTAAAAAGGGTTGGATTTTGTAATATCAAGTTTCGAATTAAGTTATTCAAAGTTTTTGAATGCTACTTATTCAAAGATGGAAAGGAGTTTTAAATTAATTTGATTCAATATTAATTTAAACGTAAAGGTACTAATATGAAAAACCGGGCAAATGTGTGTCGAGCCACGAGATAGCTTTCACAATTAAAATATAAATAAGAAAAATGTGCTTTGTTTTTTCTTGTTATTAACCAACTTTCAAAATGGGGGAGATTCTCAATTCGACTGTATTTTAAGGATTCCGTGCCAAAGGCAAAAAACGGAACCCTTATCGATTCGTCATGTCTGTCTGTCTGTCTTTCTCTAAGGCTGTCTGTCAGTCTGTCTGTCTGTCCATCCGTATGTCACTGCCACTTTTTTCGGAAACTATAATAACTATAATGTTGAAACTTAGTAATTAGATGTATTCAGTGAACCGCATTAAGATTTCCACACAAAAATAGAAAAAAAAAAAAAACAAAAAATTTTGGAGGTCCCCATACTTAGAACTGAAATTCAATTTTGGCATCTATGGATAGGTCTTAAAAATGATATTGAGGTTCCTAATACCTTTTTTTAATTCTTTATTCGTTCTATATTCATTCTAAACTGAATAGTCATGCGAGAGACACTTCCAAAGTCGTAAAATGTCTCCCCCCACATGTAACTTCTAAAATAAGAGAATTATAAAACAAAACAAAATATGTATGATGTACATTACTATTCCACCGAAAATTGGTTTGAACGAAATCTAGTAAGTAGTTTGTTTTTAATACGTCATAAATAGTAAACTGCAATTTTCCTTTCATTCAATCAACACAAATATAAAAATAAATTAAAAATTATATTATGTTACTTGCTTCTGCCCTTGGCCGCTTTTTGTGTTGTGTGTCATCTCAGAACTTGTATGAAATAACCTAAAGAGAATAATTCAGTTTGACAGAATCAATATTTACGGGGATGAATTGCTCAGAATTTTAAGTTTATTGCACGATATTTACATTTTGATAAAAGAAAACCATTTTCGGAGCATAATTTATACTAATAATTGTCGACACTAGATGGAACTTCTTAAAATATGTTAAATAAATTCATTTGCACTTATTCCATTAGTTTAATTTACTTAAATCCTGAACTACTAACGTTTGTAGCACTTAAATTATTTAAACACATAGCTGGTAGTAAAACATTATACTTGAACAAAAGGCAATTGTATGCAGTACCTTCACACGACGGTTGAATATCTAATTACTGTAGGTTTTCATTTTTAAACTAGCTTACCCCACAACCTCATTTGCATCTCGTAAATCGTAAATAAACGCATATGTATGTATGCACGTTACATATACCAATTTTTCTTTTTTACATTTTTGTTTGTCTGTCTGTTTGGACGTGACTTTCACTGGCAGATTGCTGAGGATCCAGGGAGTAACTTAGGCTACTTTTTTTGGACTTGCTTTGTTCCGAGGCGTTACCTGCGGTATGACAATAACGGTTCAGCTAGTTTTATATATATAAATCAATTGCTGTTTGTTTGTCACGCTAAAACTCGAAAAAGGCTGGGCTGATTTAGCTGATTTTGGTTTTGAAATGTTTTTCGTAGTCCAGGCAAGGTTTAATCGGTTAAAAAATTCAAATGTCACGTGTACGAAAACGTAAATAAATAACTTATTAATATGAAACACAATATCCATACACTTCCATTTGAAACCATATTTAATCAAAGTGTAATTTTATAAAAACTGTTATTGACCGATTGCTGCAGTTCTTTTAAACTGTCACCATTAATATTCACAATGGATACAAGAGAGCTGTAGAACCTGTTTACGTCAGAGTAGGATTAACGTAGTTATCGTTGACAGAGAGAACGGAAGAAATCATCAATAATCACTGCCTCGCCGTTGATGCAGGACATTCATGTTCATTCTGTATTCAAAACGAGCACTGATTGTACAATTACAATTCTTTAGTATGATTAAAACGCTTTGATGTTATCAATATTCCACAGGTTCGTTCTAATTGGGATTGGCGCTAACGATGCCAATTTTGTTTGCACCGGTCCTTCCATATTATACAACTCGTAATATAACATCGTACTGTAAACTTTTATACTTTCGCGTTCCATGATATATTAGATAGATAGATAGAAAACTCTATATTTGTACACCATTATAGTACATAGTTACAAGAGTACATAAAATGTGAAATGTAGTGTACAAAGGGCGGCCTTATTGCCAAAAGCAATCTCTTCCAGGCAACCTTAGGATGGATTAAAATGTACAGGAGAGACAGTGGTAGTTATCGGTGCAATGAGTATAGTATTAACAATTGTTAAAAATTTAATTTCGTTAATTCCTGTAAAAATATTTGTTAATATATCGTAATGTAAAACATAAATACAGCTCAGATTTGATGATTTGAAAAGAAAGAAATAATCGTTGATTCTGACATATAAATTGGAAGAAAATGACATTAAATAGAGGAAGCGTTTGTAATCATATTGTTTGGATTAATGTTTTAAGTTTTTACTTGTTTTTATTTATTTTACAAGTCTAGGGATACTTACACTTACACTAGAATAAAAAATGATAATATGGTGAGGGCCAATCATAAGTTTCCACTAGTTTAGTGTTGCAATACTTTACCGTCAGAAATAAAACTCTTAATAAAAATCTTCATACTATTATATGACCCAGAATACAGTTTACAATCAATTTTAGATTTGAATTCAGCTGCCATGCAACCACATTGTCAAATGAAAAGATTAATGGCAGGTTCAATGCATTTTAAAATACCTATTTTTTCAACGTGCCACAGGACAGCTGGCTTTACGATTTTGCTCTCGTGTAGAATGTCAAAGCATTCATTTGCAATAACAAATGACTACATATATGGCCTAGTGGTTTGAGCGGTCATCATGCCGCTTCCTACTTCGCCAAGTATTGTGGTTTCAAATTCTACATGGGACAATACTTTGTGTGATCCACAAATTGTTGTTCTAAGTCAGGGTGTTCTTTGTGTCCGTTACATGTATGTATGTTTGTAAAGTCCCCCGCGACACAGGATTTGTGTGTGAGGGAGTTGTCGTTAAAAGCAGTCACTGACGGTTGAGGATTTACAAATGATATTATATTGAGGGAGACATGTTTGTACGAATAGTTACTGCTTAGGAAATTCAATATGTCCCTCTGATGAGCAAAGCCTGATCGTCTACATGGACGTTCACCTAATAGAAACTCCGTCGCCTTTTACAATACAAGTACAATAGACTGCCTCGTTGGTCTAGCGGTTGGCGTGTGCGACTGCTGTGCATGAGGTCTCGGGTTCGATTCCCAGGTCGGACCAAATGCTTGTATGATCTGCAAATATTTGTTTCGGAGTTTGGGTGCTTTCTATGTATAATATCTATGTATTTACAAAAAAAAAGTATATATGTATTTATATCAGTTGTCTAGTACCCATAACACAAGCTCTGCTTAGCTTGGGACTAGATGGCTTTGTGTGTTAGATGTCCGAAATATTTAAAAATATTTATTTAATTCTATTAATTTCATTTTAAGTATGTGTTTGTATGTGTGTTTAAGGTGAAAGTTTTTTGTCAAATCTAACATTTGAACAATTATCCAATATAAAATTTTAATCTAAAATATTAGTACTTCTTCAGTTTTCTTTTACAATTGACAAAATAGTATCGAGCTTCAAGTTTCTTCCATTCATGCTATCTAGATGTTCTTATCTTACTCAACTTAGTGTCGTAGTATGGCTTTTCTAAAACAAATCAGTGAACCTTTCAATGGAACATTACTCTAGTTACGAGTCACAGATGGCATCGTCTGCATGCGCCAACGGGCTTGTGTAGCCGGGTGGCTATTTAAATATCCTTAGGAAACTTCTGCACTTCTTGCCACACAGAAATGATGTGAAAACTCCAACTTATTTTAAAGCGAATATTACTCTAAAATCTCTGGGTCTGTTGACTGAATACTAACAAAGGAGTTTTGTATATAATAATAATAAACTAACATATCTTACTTACTCAGTCATCTCATCCAAACTAGACAGTCTGAACTATGGTATTCTGTGATATTTAAATACATCTGTTAGACCTATATACATATATATGTGTACACAACTCTTTTGGTACTTGTTGTATATTTTTTATTTCTGAAGTCTTGTTAACTGTCATTCTTCTTTAAAATTGTAAAAGAATAAATTGGACTTACTTCGAAGACATGTGGTTTCATTCTCAAACAGTCGTTAAATGCTTCGCCTACAACATTTTACTGTAATTAATATATTGTGTTGTAACGTGGCAGAAATCATTAATCAATGAATTATAAATAGTCGATTGATTCATCTAGGCGTACGCAAGGTTTAGTCGAGTTGCTAGGTACAACACTATTTATGTGTAATGCACGGTCGGTATTTCAAATCTTTGCATTCTTGTTACGAGCTTACTGCCAACTACTAACAAACTGCCATCGTCGCCCTATTTTTTAATTAATTAATTAAAAAATATAATTAATTTTATTATTATTTATTAATATATAATTCATTAATTTAATTATTAATTGTTTAAAGTGTATACGTGACCCGAATATTATCGACAAGTTTAACTTTCGTATATTTAAATCTCTCGTATTCTTCCGTTCCAAGGCTATAAGCGTGCTTAGTCGCTGTTAGTTTGAATGTATATTTCATCTAAAATACCCGCATGATATTAAGTGATATTGTAACTGTTTTACTCTTTAATACTTATTTTATGTGTATGATCATTTTCTTGTGCTGTTATTATGCATAAAGCTGTAAACGTGTAGGGAATGCCTAAACGGGTATTCGTTGCGCGTTTCGACCTATAGATATGCGGTATGTACTGAGGCCGCCTACCTTCTCGACGAAGGGCCAGACCCCTTAGCCCTCAGGAAGCTGAGCCGCTGGGAGCGTCGGCGGCCACAACTTACCTTACCATCCGCAAAACCAATTTTTGTGAATTCTGAGGCGACCGACCCGCGACCCTAGGTATTGTCAGTTGCCGAAGCACTTTTTCCTTTAAATATAATATTATAACGTATTACCCTCTTTCATTTTATGTAATAACCAGCAAAAAGGCTTACAAGGTTTCTTAAAACCTTAAGAAACGGTCACTCAAAAGAATGAAATATTCACATTTTTAAGGGATAAGAGATAAATGAGTACCGCCGCCCAAGGATACCTGCAATTCAGGAGTGAGCAAAAATGATAATGTATATAATACTAAGAAAAATTTTGGCATTTCATTATTTTAAATATGTAACTTTTTTGTTTTTTATTTATTAAAAAATAATAAATAAAAACAAAATAGTTGAAAAGAAACAAAAAAATGCGACACGAAAGCCCCTTTGGTGGCAGAAAAGGAACTACAGAGTTCTCACACAAGAGGGAGCAAACTGCAAGCCTTAAGTGGCCCGAAGTGCGTGAGGTTACAGGGATTGTCTTTCTAGAGTACACTTGCTTCTCCAGATACTGGAACCCGAGACGTCGTTTGGTTTTTTGGCGGGTTCTAGTAAAAAAGGTAGTTTATCTATTTCAGTTTATTTGATCCGGAATACATTAAGGTATATATTGAGTTATACAATAGACGATGTTTATCATTTATTCTATTTATTTCTGCGCCTCGGTGATGCAGCATTTGCAACTGCTGTGCTTGATCTCGGGTTCGATTCCCAGGTCGGATCAAATGTTTGTATGATCTGCAAATATTTGTTTCGGAGTTTGGGTGTGTGATAAGTATGATCTGCAAATATTTGTTTCGAAGTTTGGGTGTTTTCCATGTTTAATATGAATGTATTTACAAGAAGAAAGTATATAACTATTTGTGTCAGTTGTCTAGTACGCATAATTCAAGCTCTGCTTAGTTTGGGACTAGAGAGCGTTATGTGTTAGAAGTCCGAAATATTTATATTTAGCATATATTTTTTTATAAATGTATAAAATAACAAACAAAGAAAGTGAACATAAGGTAATGCTAAGATAATTTAAACACGCGCAAGTGGATGGTGAAACATGAGAATGTTGACAGGAAAGGATTTAGGTCGCTTCCTAATAGGTCGCTCGTAAATAGGGCTGCGTTAAATCCTTCATTTTCAGAGATGGTCTGTTTTACCTCCATGGACACCTCACATCCGATGACATTTAATTCTACATAAACAAAGACTACCTTTATATTTAAGACTATTCTTACTCCTTACTATATGTTTAAATTTATTTAAGTTAAGTTGTGAAAATTAGAGTAACTAATCCATGGGCTGCAGTCGAGAGAAAGTAATTTTTACTTTACAATGACATTATTAATGATGAAAAATTTAATAATACTATACAATTCTTCATTTTGATATCTTCGTAACATTTTTTTTTGAAATAATAAACCTAATACTATAAAAGTTATTCGATTTATAATTTCTTAAATTCTTTTTCTCTTCAGCAAAGAGAGATGCCAACAAAGAGAGAACAAGAACAAGAAGGTTTACAAAATAAACTTTTTCATCCTCCCATCTTGAAAATAATATTTTTGTTCTTCAATAAAGAAAAATGCTAAAAGTCTTTTAGTGCAAAAGCCGTTTTATCCGCTAAAGGAAAAGAGGTGCGATATAGTTACGTGTTGCACTTGAGTGCAAAGATTTTTTACCTCGTGCTCTTTTCATTCCCTCGCTAACGTTCTGGATACTAATTTTAAATCTTTAGCTATCTCGGTCATCCAAATTGAGCACGCGGCTAAAAAGCAACTTTTCATTCTTGTATAACAAATAACTATTATATGTGTAAGGGCAAAATTTTTACTGACAAAGTAAAAATATATAATTAGAAACTAATAACTTTTTCTTTTACTTGTACTACAAAAACTTGTTTCCAACCAAGTTCCATGTTCTACTGTAATATTTATAGACTTCGATTTATATGTAAAGTTATAACAGATGTGTCTCAAGAGTATTGGTTATTTAAATTGAAGGTATCGTTCTAGTAACATTGTAATGTACAAGAAAGACTGCACTAATGTAACCTCTTATCAATTTTATTGAAGGGTAAATGAGAATGAACTATGAAATGTATAACTTTATTTAGAAATACGTTTTCTTTTATTAAATTAGACATGGAGTGCTTCTTAGAGAGAACCTTTCTTATGAGCTTCCTGAGAAATCGTACCGTCGGATAATCAGTTATTCCAGGTATTGCAGACAGAGGCACTAAAATAGATATCGACGATGTATGCTCTAACTTCAAATATGTGAAATAATATTCTCGCTAGTGGTATTTTTTAATCGATAGAAAGCCCATAAAAAACTATAGTGTACTCGCACTTCAAAGGTCCTCAAAGCAATTGTGACTCCTGAATTGCAGGTGTCCATGCGAAGTAACGATTGTTCATCAAGTGAAGATGAACAAAAAATATTTAGTAGTTTCAAGATAATCTTACATTAATGACGAAAATGTGATAATGCGCCAAAATAATATAATAATATTTTGATTGTAATGTTTTTGTGAAAAGTCTGTTACGTTAAGTCAAATTTCCAAGGAATATTCGTTTATTTTGGCAATTGAATAAGATTTTATAGTGGCTCTAATAGGTAACATCATATATTGCATTGGGAGTTCATTTATTCGGGGTACTTCAATTCTTTACCCGCATCAAACAGTTTCCGTTATAAATTTGTTATTTCACAATTGTATTTGCAAATAGTACCGTGAAAAAAAAAGTTTCTATTGAATAAAATATTACATAACCACAAAACAACTAACATATAGGTTCCCGTATGTAGTTATGGAACGCATATAGCACGATAGATTTGGTGCTCATCATTTTCCCTTACGATTTCAATATTCCTTTAATGGATTTTTAATACTTAACGTTAATTGACATATTTGACTTTCATATTAATTTTGCATTTTTAGATTTTTTTTTCTAACATCCAGACTTAGGTAATTAAGCATGCGAAGACATGTTTACACTGATGACACAATAATGGGGCATAATTTGAACTGTTTTTTCACTTCCACTAATTTGCGGAAGGGGCGGACAGCTTTAAGAATAAAAGAAATGTATCAGTATTAATATTTGCAACCTGGTTCCAAAAATAACATAATTTTGACATTTGAAACGTTGTTTAAATAGTACCTTTAATTGTGTCACTTATAGCATCAAGGAACTATAAACATTATATATTTTGATGTTAAGTTCAATTTGACGTCTCCACTTCTTACTCGGTAAAACTCATTGACAGATAGACGTACAAGTAGACTGATGGACACACTATGAACTAAATCTGAAAGGTACATTGGATTTTTCGTTTTGAGGCATGAAACACTTTGGCTTAGCAGTCAGGGTCACTAATCACTAGACGAACATTATCTAATTATTTCTCCAGGTTGTGAGAGAGTAAGAAACATAGTTACAAAAATATTAAAATATACCATAATACTAAAAAGATTTTGCAGTAACTCGGAATATGCTTTACAACGAAAAATGATACGAGGATGCAAAGTGTAGTTAGTAGGCGGCTCTTTGATGTAGCTCTGAATGCTTTTAAAATAGCACTCTGGCTATATTAATACTCCTGGTAATTAGCGCACACATATGAATATTTTTAGAAGAGTAATTAATGCCAACGATTTACTTTATCAAGCTCATATCGATATTGCGAGTACTTTAGCGTGTTATAATTTTGAGAAATTATAAAACGGTAATCTTGTTTATTCAACTCACCCATTTAATAAATAAATAAATAAATATTTCGGACATCTAACACACAACGCCATCTAGTCCCAAACTAAGCAGAGCTTGTATTATGGGTACTAGACAACTGATATAAATACTTATATACTTTTTTTTTGTAAATACATACATATTATACATAGAAAAACTAGAACTTTAATTAGAACTTCTTTTATAAAACTGCTTTACATAATTTAAACTTAAAGTCATATTTGTATGAATAATATTATATCTTCTACATAAAACAGAAACAATATTTTTCCAGCACCTTGTTATTTCAGAAGCATGAAGTATCTTTTTGTATTAAAATTAATTTTTATTACATGTGTAAATCCCCTCGGGACAACATCTAACTGGGGTTTGCGTCAAGACGGTGTGTCGGAAACAAACTTATTAAAGACACACGGTGCACTGAGACTGAAATAGGAACTACTCTTATAATGACATATAAAGACAATAGCGCTGGCTCTATCTTCGGGTACATTATCTATTTAGACAATCCACCTACGGCTTGCATCAGAGCGGCATGAGACACGTGTCCATCGTGCGATTCGTCAACGGCAATTGGGTGTGGGCATTCTGCTGGGCCTCTCCGCTGCCTCCCTTAATATACGACTGTCTGATAGACGGTGTAAGAGATGCTCTCCAATGGCCGTGTGGAGGACAGATGTGTCATGTCCCACCAACACAAAGCTAGTATCTTCCGACCAGGCGAGGTGATCATGCCTGGTGGGCCATGGCCCAACGGTTGATGTTGGGATGTTGTCTATATGCCAATCAGCGCGAAAACTGCTATTGCGTGATTCAGGATTGGTAGTTTCTTCGTGTAGTACATTACTCCGTAGTTCAGTGTACCTGCGATGGATGGCGCTGTTAATTGTTTTTTTTTGTTGCCGCTGTATGTGAAAGTCACCACAACTGCAAGTGTACCCAACCCTGAAACGCCTATGCCGGAAAAATTGCTGCTTCGAGAGTTACAGAAGTATCGACTGAGTACATACAAACTTGCCGAAGTAGCCGTACTGGGAAATCTAGCGTGAAAGTGTTTATACCTAGGATGCGTCAAATAAGCTGTAACCATTAAAATATTCAGCTAACACTCTCTAGCAATATTATAGACACAACGAAACGATCAAAAATACATTTTGGAGAGTGGCTGTAAGATAATAATTATATTAGTATAATTCATTTTGCGTAAGACGACATGAAATAATCGTGTAAGAACTTTTACCCTAACTATATCACTCAGTTAAATAATGTTGTATGTTTTCCGTAAGTAGGTTCTGTATCAACTTAAAACTTAGTCATTAATATACAAAAGCCAAGTCTCGCGAAGTGTATGAGTCGCGAAGACTAAATTACATCTCAAAAGTTTTGAAAGAGATAGTAAATAACGGTATCTGAAGGAGCCTTGTATCATATTTAAACTGATTATTGTACTACGAAAATGTAAGGTATGAAAAGAAATTTCTTTATCTTAACATACTTCTATTCTCGTTGACAAAACATGTGTAGCTAATTTGTACACGAGATTATATTTAAACCGAACCTGTACCTTTTGTACGTAAATTCCTACACATGTACATACATTCGTAAAATATGTACAACAATGAGAGAAAGCTTTTTTCTTAGATTTTTTAAATCTGTCTTTCAATCACCAAAAGATGATTTAAGTTTAAAATTTTATTAACGTAAAAAAACTAGATTTTTTTAAGTTAAGAAACTAGGAAATAAATTTCTTGTGAAATTAATTTTGTGTTTATGGTCTAATGTAATCATATTAGACCATACATGTATTGTGTGCACATCCGCATGGGTGGCACAGGGGAAGCGTATGCGACTGCTATGCTTGAGTTCTCGGGTTCGATTCCTGGGTCGGCCTAAACGTTTGTATGATCTGCAAATATTTGTTTGGAATTTGGGTGTTTTATATATATGTATTTATATCACTTGTCTAGTACCCATTATACAAGCTCTGCTTAGTTTGGGATTAGATGGCGTTGTGTGTTAAATGTCCGAAATATTTGTTCATTTATTTTATTTATTTATCTGTCCGAGTAGTGATGGAATTAGAATACACAGTGTCAGCACTTCAATTCATCCTAATCCTAAGGAACTAAGGCAACAAACTACTTAGGACAACATCAGTGCAAAAAGACTTTAAAACGCTTTTGGCAGGGCTATACATAAAAAAATATTTATATATATAATTCTTCTGTGAGTGTGTATGTCACTGAACTACTCTCGAACGACTGGACCGATTTTGATGAAATTTTTTGTGTGTGTTCAAGGGGATCTGGGAATGGTTTAGATTCACAATTTTGTCCGCTGGACAATGTTTTTTTAATTAATTTTTAATTTATTAGTAGTTATGGCAAAACGACGTTTGCCGGGACAGCTAGTACGTATATAAAATAATATATAACGTGTAGAAACACTTGAGGCGTGGTGGGATGTCGTAAGCGGACCAACTAAAACCACAAGATATGCATGCCTCTGCTGACCGGGTTGCCAGCGGCGATTGGGTCCGAATGGATTGACCTTTTCCTCTGCTTTCTTCTACGAAATCACGTCTTCATAGAAGGTTTTATTACAGTAAAACAACTGTCGCTACCAGAAATAGAGCATATGCAGTACCGACATATCCTCTTCGATTGAAGGCACCCGAAAAGAACCGAAGTAAGCTTCAAAAAACGGAGTACTGTGCTGCCACCACCACTAGTGCGTGGAAAATTCAGCCGGGACGACCAACGAGACAATGTGGCTCGGCGAGTGAGTTCAGGATCGTGTGCCAGGATCGTAGTAAGTGGAGGTCAATTGTTTCTGCCTACCCCTCTGAGAAGAACGTGTGACTGTATGTTATGTTTATTTCAGCGAGTACTTCCGCCTTTATATCCCACGGCGGAGTTCCGGTCAAGGCGCATGCCGTTTTCGTCAAAACGGCGCGGTAACTGTAACCGCCAATATCCTCTGAGGGTGACAGAGACGTGCCTCATTTTGAGTGGTATACCATTTACCGAACAACCCGTGTACACTCGTATTCTCGCGACGCTGGCTCCTTCCAAATTCGGCAAATGTCTAAGGGCATAAGTGTAAATAGAATCTCACTAGGCCGCCATAGTGTGGGTCACCTTGCTGCATTGTCTCTATTTAAATAAATAAGTAATAAATATTTCGGACATCTAACACACAACGCCATCTAGTCCCAAACTAAGCAGAGCTTGTATTATGGGTACTAGACAACTGATACGAATACTTATATACTTTTTTTTTGTAAATACATACATATTATACATAGAAAACACCCAAACTCCGAAACAAATATTTGCAGATCATACAAACATTTGTTCCGACCCGGGAATTGAACCCGAGACCTCAAGAACAGCAGTCGCGTACGCTACCACTGCGCCACCGAGGCAGTTTTTGCATTGAGGATGGTTGTCAACACTCCTAGATTCAGCTCATGCTTTCCATCAGGCAGAGCAGAGTCATTTTGGCAACTAAAACCAAAAAAAAAGCAGCACCTCTTTGGAATAAGCTGCCGAAACTGCTATTCAAAGAGCCGTGGACTGTTAAGGCCTGTTGAAGATGTGTATGTATGGTGTAATATTAAAAAATCGGCTGGTTGAACTCGCGCTCTAACGGTACTGTACCATTATTAATATCAAGTAAAAAACGGCAAAAAATCACATTTCTTGTGTGGGAGCCGTACTTAATTATTTAGTTTATTCCGTTTTTAACAAATACCATAATACCAAAAATACATCATCAATTTTTTTTTACCTTTTGTGTACAGAGCCCTAATAATCATATTAGATCATACATAAAGATAATGGTTGTTATTTTTCTATCTATCTATTTCAGCCTCTTTCTATCCAGTTTTGGACGTAGGCCTCTTCCATACTTTTCCACCTCTGACGGTCTTGAGCTGCCGACATCCAGTCTGTTATTTTTACTGAAGTCTATATATTTCGGTTTTTAATATAGGTTGTTTTTAAACTTTCGCGACTTTACATATTATTCAATTGTAGCTCGGGACTCTGAAGAATCTGTCTGTCAACCTTGACCACAATCGGTGCAATTCGATCGCACCGTCAGCAAGTCAGCACCCAAAAAAGGTATTGTACCTTGTAGATATTATCGTGATTAAGTCCCGATTTACAGTCGATTAATATATGTTGTTAAGACCAACCAGCATAACATAATCTAGAAACTCTGGAATAGTCTAAGAATGTCATTTATCTGTATACCAAATAAATAAAATTGGAGTATCTGTTTGTAATATTAAAATAACCGCTTTTTACTAAATGCATATGTATGTATACACGGTACATATACCAAAAACGTAGTTAAAAAAAATGTTGTCTGTCTGTCTGTTTGTTCCGGGTAATCTCTAGAACGGCTGGACGGATTTTGACGGGACTTTCACTGGCAGGTAGCTGATGATCTGGGGAGTAACTTAGGCTACTTTTTTTAGACTAACTTTGTCCCGCGGCGTTACTCGCGGTACAACAATAGCCGTGGGTAACACCGCAGGGTTCAGCTAGTAGAATATATACCTACTAACAAATTAGATAGCAATTACCATCAAGAATGTTTTATCGAACATAATTATAAGGGCCAGTTTCACCACCTACTGGTAAACAATCTAAAATGTGTCCTCAACCTCAGTCGAGTTAATATAAGATTTTTTTATCCCTAAAAAACTGTGGCTATTCACTGTGTTGACTTGCATCTTGATTTTAAAGTTTTGATGAAAGAAACCCTACAAAAGTACAAAAAAAATCCTTTGTGTAATTTAAATAGTTATATTTCTGAGGGTCTGTATCTTTTCCCCAAGATACTATCACATAAAATATTATTTTGAACTATTGTTACGAAGGTATTGAGGCGTACTATTTCAGACAAAATTGGTATTTTAGGATTGGTTTATAAATAAATTTCAGGGAATATAAAGAAATATGTACATATCCTTCTCGTATTTTAGACTTCTGATCTCATAATGGTTTCCATTTTCTTTTGAGAAACGGAACCTTAAAATTGTTATTACCTGCCAGCTGTAGCAGTAGCCATTTCGATATCATTAGCAATACTAACCTTGGGCCGAATTATAGCATTACAGATTCGGTCACTGAGCTTTATACCCAATACGTTTCGCTCCATTGCTCTTTGACAAACTTCAGTTTGGCCTTTTGAGGTTTCGACCGTTCTACGTTACGAGTTTAGTACCGAGCAATAATAGAGTTTTCCAGGTCAGTCTTCGCCAGGATAATGTTTTAGCTATTTTACAAAGGTGAGTAGATCGCAGATTGAGTTCTAAGGGTTTCCTCTAGTTACTCCCTCAGGTGTTAGCCCCGGTTATTATTGTACCTTTATATCAACAACTGCTAGTTTAAAAGTAACTTTAGTTACTCCTTATATCGTTAGTTATCTGTCAATGAAAGTGCCGTCAAATTTGGTCTAGTCCTTCCAGAGATTAGTTGGAATGAACAAACAAACACAAAAAAGTTAAAATATTGCTTTTTTAATTAAAAAGTCATAGATTTTAGTGAAAACTGTTACTTTGATATTACAAAACGGACACTTCGATTTTATTTATATTGTATTTATGCTTATAGTGTGTATATAGTGTATAAGTTACATCAGTATTTAGCAAATTTAGAGAGGCAAAGAAGGTTACATTTCTAGAAGATAGTAGACAAAACTTTATTGTTTCATACACTTGAATATGACGCAAACATTCATGTGTTAAATCTTTTCTTCCATAAGAGTGATTAGTAGAGAAAATAGATCGCAACTTACATAATGTACTTCCTTATTATAAAAATATTTATTTATTTACGTGCCACATTTATAAGTATCTCTATAATTTAATTCCTAAAAAATAGTATGACCATTAAAAGATTATGACTATTTTAAATATTATAATAGAGTAATTTGCTATGCACTACTTTGTATATTAGTATTATTGAGAATACTAAGTTAATTATATTTATAAGTATTTTTTTAAGAATTTAATTTACTACTGTATTCTTATGAACCAATAAAGATTTATTAAAAAAATATAACAAATTAGTACAATTTGTTACGTTACTAAATAATAAATTTACAAATTACTATCTAGAGCACTTAGGTGCTCACACTTCTACGGACGAAAAGCAAAGAGCCACCGGAGCGCGCGCGCCACGTTTTTTATAAACATACAAAGTCGGTTCGTCAAGATGGCCTCATAGTAGATGTCGCTTTGAGCGCGGGCAACGCCTACTATAGACCTATTTCCTATTACAGTATTATATATTATATATCTATATATTTTTCTTCTTTTAGATTGTATCCCACAGCATTCTAATTGCATCTGAATTTAATATGTTGTGAAATGAGCGTTAAGTACCGACCCACTTAAATGAGAGAATAGACACTGGTTGGCGTCTCGCCAGCTTAATCATCGTTGAATAATAGGTAAGTACTTATACAACATTTGTGTTATTGTAAAGCAAATTCGTATGCATTAATATTCCAACATTTACATTTCAAATGTGAGTTATTTAAATGATTTTAAGATTGGTATAACTTTAATGTTAGTGAAATATTGTGTGGTTTCATATTTGTCTTTTGATGAACTTATTGACATTCTTTAAGTTCCCATGTTCCCTAGATGGTGTACAGAGGTGTCACAGCAAATTTTTGACTCGGACGGTTTCAAGCCTCGCGCTTAACTTAGCTCTACATCGTGTTGCCCTGTCATGTAATTTTCTTGACGCACGTCGTTGAACTTGGATTGTTCAGGTTTTTTTTAATCAGTCGTAAAATGCAAGATCTTGAAAACTGCTTTGGTAGGTTTCGAATATGGTATTTTTATTGTCAAATCTAGTAGTAATAATGGCCCACCACATGGCCAATGGGCTTAGCCAGGCGGGGTTTGGGTTTCAAAATTTTGAGCTACGTGAGATGAATGTTAGAAAGACTTTTTTTGTTGATTGATTAGTAAAATATAAGCAAAAAATTTATCAAGGAATATTAAGAAAATGACTGGCATCTTTCATTATTTACTATTCAATACAGGTTTTAGACTGCACTTAATTAATGTACACGTTTTTGGACTGCTCTTTTGTGTAACCAATTGAAGTAAAAGCTTACCTGAACCTTTTACTGAATTTAATCAGAGTAATGCATATTACTTTTATGCATATCCAAATTCAAGATTGAAAAATACATCTGTATCAACTTTTTATGTCGGTTAAGGAACTTCCTCCTTCTTTGATCTCATACAATGCAATTTATTTGATTATTGATCTAAATAGCGAACAAAAACACTATAGATACGTACCAGCTGTTGATCCTCTATTTTCATTTGTTAAGTTAACTTAAGGAAATTGGATACACGGTACTCATAAGCTACGTAGTTTTTTGTTTGAACATTTGTCTATCCTGGGTGCCTGTTCCACTAAGAGCTACCACTTACATTTCGTTCTTTCATAATCCAAAATGTTCGTCTAAAGATGTATCTTAAATATTCAAATAACTACATAATGTTCAACCGATCAGTGGTTAACGAATTTTTATTCTATATCAACAGAGCTAAAAAAATATTAAATTCGTTTGTAAATGTAAGCACTTGAAAACTTAGCTAAAGTAATTTATTTAATTCTCTTAAAATAATATAGCATTGTTTCACGTGATAACAAAAAGAAATAAAATATTGTAGAAGTCAAAAACCTGTTAAAGTTCCTGAGAAAGAGTCCTTGGCACAAAATATTCTGTATGTTGGTACAGAATATCATGTGCTGGTATATAATAGTCCTTCGTCACAGAATGAAAAACAAAACAAAATATCTAAGACGTATGTTTATTTTTTATTGTATAGGGGGCAAACGAGCATACGTATCACCTGATGGTAAGCGAATACTGCGCCCATGGACACCCGACCCATTCATGCCGAAGCGTGGCTCTCCCACGGTAATTGAATTTAAATGAATATATACGTAAACTAGCCGACCCATGCAACCTCGTTTGCGCCTTATATTGCCCGTAGCGTGAAAATTTCCCCCGTTTTTGAAACATTTTTCATTGTTGCTCCGCTCCTATTAGTAGTAGCGTGATGATATATACCCTATAGCCTTCCTCGATAAATGGACTATCCAACACCGAAAGAATTTTTCAAATCGGACCAGTGGTTCCTGAGATTAGCGTGTTCAAACAAACAAACAAACAAACTTTCAGCTTTATATATTAGTATAGATACGTCGTACGTACGTACGTTTGTATGTATGTATATACAAACGTATAGTACCGTTCGTAGTCGTCTACTTATCAATGACTATTACTTAATAAATGTGAGCATATAAAACGAAAGGAATCGATAAATTGATTATGACTAGAACCCGTGGGTACAAAATTTGATTTATTCACGTCGATAAAACACAGGCCACTTTGACCGATCGGGAAGTTCTCATCAACAAAAAAGGAATAAAGTATGGCAAGTTATCTGAGAACCCTTTGTCTCAAAATTAGTTGGTATAAAGGACAAGGAGTATTTTATTACTAGGAGTACATGTGCTCGCTTTACTCTCAACAGTTGTGCATTAATAATGTAAGCTAATGTACGACTGCGCGCATATAACGTATAAAGTTGCGTGTTTTTTCCTAACTCGTTAAAACATCATCTTGAATATTTTAGAGGATGGTTTTAGACTGGAATTCGAATCGAACATTAGACATTAAATATTTTATATATTTTAAAGTACAAAGTTTCAAAAACAAAAGCCCCCAGGAAGATTAAGAACTTTGTATTATTATAATCACCACATAACATCAACCATTGTCAATTAAGAGTTCACAACACAAATTTGGTTTAATATCGGAACTTCAAAATGAGAACAATTATAATAAAGGCAATCAAAAAACTATTTATTAATAGAACAATTATGTATATTTGGTGTAACTACTTATACGTGAAAATAGACAGGGTGATTGACTTTATAAAACCATAAATTTCATAACCCTCTTTTATATATTGCTAGCGGTACATTTTTCTTTAGTTATAAAACATCTTAAGAAGTATACATCTTGGAATAAATTAAAATGGCATTATAAATTCCATTGTAATATTTATAATTTGCAACCTCACTTAATTTCACATTTTTTTGTTAATCCATTAGTTAATTATTGTGCTGCGCATAGATTTTTGATGAGATGATAAGATGCTAAAATATACTTTAGTCTTCTATAGTTTTATATAGCTCATTTATATACATTTTATCAGATATTGGTTGTAATTAGTAGACATGCTTCTGAGCTAAAGCATATTTAATTTATTTCAAGAAGAGTACAACATATTTTCTTCACGTCACATGTAAGTTGTCCATATTATCATCATCATCATCATCATCATAGGTCCCTTCTTAGAAAGGACGTTTCTATAGGTATATTCCTAAACATTTCTTGACCAACAAACGGCTTGACCGATTCTCATGAAACTTTGTGAGCATATTGAGTAGGTCTGAGAATCGGCCAACATCTATTTTTCATCCCCCTAAATGGTAAGGGTCACCCATCCTTAAAAAAATTTTATGGCAAAACGACGTTTGCCGGGGCAGCTAGTATACATATATATGTAGGTACTGACATCTTAATATGTTCTAGCGGGTTGCTACGCCGCACCGCACTGTTTCTGTTCCCACCTTTTTTTATTCGATTTGGAATATCCTTTCAGGTCTCCGCCTCCTCGTGAAATCAGGAACCAAAGTTATGTGATATATTTACATATTTTACATAATAAATTAATAAAAGCTTTGCAAATTGTTCTCCATATCTTTTTCTTAGCAAAAAAGACATACATTACTAAAATAATGGGTTTGATAAATGAATTCTTAATGTCAAATTTATTTAAATTATATACAAAAAATTTGAAAAGTCTTCTGGATCTCTTGTAAGATAAATAAAAAAGTAAGTAAACGTATTAACAACTTTTTCCATAATTCTTATAAACCCTGTCGTTAAGCTTTAATCACTAGTAAATATTGTAGACAATTATTTGGACTAGGTATCTACACTCTGCGATGGGAAAGCCTGCCAGTCTTAAGTGGCTCTTATAATACATCACTCTAATTACCTCTATTGAGAACACTCGAATTGGCCGGTCCGGTTATTGAATAAGTAAGATTCTGTGTTAACAATAATTCATTTTCCTTTCTTGATAAATCTATACCTCCGTGTAGTGGTGTATAATTAATTACATTGTTAATAATAATTAAGGGTGTATAACTAAAATTCCTGGTTCAGGATGAATTACTTAGTCATTATGAAGTTCTTTTCTTACCTTTGAGGTGATTTTGGTACAGATATTGATACATTTAAATTTCTTTAAGCCTTTTATTCTGCACGTTTATTTCTAGGCAAGTTTATTATTATTAACTCGTTGTATTCATGAAAGGATTTCGAAAGTTACGTTTGCACATGTTATTATTAAAAATATTAGTTGGTTATGAATATAGTCACGTAGTACGGCGATGACAAGAAGACAATCGATCCCGGATAAAGATAAATGTGTGTACATTTCTTTAATAGTCTAGGCTTAAACGTCAAATAAATTTATGGTCTCAAGCTCATGATGATAAAATGTAAAAAGAAGGCATCGACATCTCGTTCTTGTGAATAATTTCAAGATCATGTTAAGCTCATAACAAATTATAGCGGTATATTAAAAATGCGGGTAAAATGAAGGTCCATAAATCTTAAACTAGCTGAGTCCCGCGGTCTTACCCGCGGTTATTGTTCTACAGGGGATGAAGATGCGGGGCGAAGCTAGTCTAAAAAGAAATAGCCTAGGTTACTCCATATATCAGAAAAATAGAAGAGAAATAGCTCTAATCTAGCTAAGAATAGTTCTATTGAACTGAACTGCTTAAAACACATGAAAACTTAAAAAGTTTTCTTGCAAACAAGAAGTTTTCACACATACATACAGTTATTAAACGACAGTAATAAGTACTAGGTTGGAATAAGATTTCTTTTATTTTTTTCAAAGCGGTTCATACTTTTACTAGTGTTCTAGTACGAAAAAAATAGCTACAGTAAAATTTATTGAACTGTTGTTTATATCAGATAAATAACAGTTTTTTAAATTCTAACTACGACGATCTTTGTTTTTCTTGTTTTTTAAGTAAAAAAAAAATATTTGTTGTATTTTATTAACATAAAGTGTCCTAGTTACATAATTATACGAGTAGTAAATCGGCTATAAATGTTAATGTAGGAACTGCTTTTATTATAAGGCAGGTAATATAATTGAAAATAATACTCATATTATTCAGTATTAAGTTACAAATATTCGATATTATCGAAGTATCAATATGTGTTTACGCCGACTTATTCATTCGTGTTGACTAAATCAGAGACAGTTTGGAGATTTTTCGATTTGCCGCTACACAGGCGGGTGCCGCGATTGATTGACTCTGCGATTCGGCGACGTAACGTTTTCCATTTATATAAAGATATCACAAGTTTCTTGAAGAAATCGTGACGCGTTCCCTTGTGTATTTCTACAGAAGACTTGCGATAAGGTTTCGAATAGTATGCGGGTGCTTTACGGATGTTTTTAAGTTAAACTGTATTAGAACACGTTGTGTATTCACTTTCAGTTCTTTAATTTCAAGTAATTTTCATTTTATTATTGTTTATTGTCATTCATTGAATGTTCAAGTTAAATTTAAATATTTAGTTCCAACCCTTAAAATACATGCGGGATATAACTGGGAACACCAAAGTAAGAAATGAATAGTTTGAAAATACCAATACTAATTCAATTTGCTAATTTAAGCGGTGTGATTTATTTTCAAATGAATTTGAGCCGTAAATACAAGATGTAGCACAGATTATTTTTTGTCAATCTTATTGCCGTTACATAACATAAACTAATTTGATAACCATAAAAAGTTTATAGTGAGCAAACCTTAAAAAACAGACATATACACTCTAGTGGATTTTTTTATCAAATAAAAAAATTAAGGAACTTATCAAATTGATTTTTTTTTTTGTATGTTCTTCGGTGGCACCGTCATGTGTCGACCAATGCTAATAATTCTTTTTGGAATCAAAAGCGGAATTAAAATCCTTTTATATATCATCCGGTATATTGTACATGGTTCACACTAAAAGATTTCCATTACTGTCCACCTTTAAAGTTTTGAATTTCGAATGTTTTTATTTTTTTAAACATAAAAACTCATTAGTTGATGAACATAAATTTTGGCGGGAAGTCGTGTATTAATTAGTTGAAGTTGATGTTAAAGCCCTCATCGGTTTAAGCAGGGACGTTGTGTTTATAAAACTTTCAAATTAATCCCTTGGGGGATCAAAATGGAAATAAAATCCAAAAAGGTCCCCTAGATGAAAATTCCAAATGAATATCCTAGGGGATCCCAGTGAACGGAGCCATAAATATTTTATTAAATAAATAAATTGTTTTATTTCTGAGTTACACAAAACTTTCAGTTGCACCTACGTACTCCCGAATAGGTCCCATTATTACCATGTCAGGATCGGATGATGGGATCCCAGAGTAATCGAGGAAAACCTTAAAATTCTGCAAACCCGACAACGTGTTTTTCTTGTTTCTAGTCTAGTCGGATCTCACGTAGTTGAGATGATAATGGAAGGGTTTTTGACATTCAGGAGTTAGAAGATAGCTGTTTCAACAATATTATCATGTAGTATACGTGTTTTATTCGTTTTAGAATTTTATTGGGTGTTTATGCTAGGTTACACGTCACGACAAAGTAATAAATAATATTACAATGTTTTCAAAATTGGCAAAATAGCATAAGAAACATTATTTGTCAAAACAAATAATGTTTCTTATGCTATTTTGCCCTATTTTATTACCTCATAACTTTCATTTTTAGGATTCTGTACCCAAAAAGTAAAACAGGAATCTATTACTAATACTTCACTTACCATCTGTTTGTCCGTCCGTCTGTCACCAGGCTGTATCTCATTAACCGTGAGATGATGTATTTTTGTTGCCGCTATAACAAGAAATCCTAAAAAACAGAATAAAATAAATATTTAAGGGGGCTACCATACAACAAACGTGATTTTTTTGCTCATTTTTGCTCGACATTGATAACGGGTACAGATATACGCTTGAAATAATCACATAATTTTTAGATATATATTCACTTTAAAAATGAATAATTAAATTAAAAAAAAAAAAGTTAAGGTTGGCTCCCATACAAAAAGTGTTTTTTTTGCTCGTTTTGTTAGTTAGTTAGATAATTGTACGGAACCCTTCGTGCGCGAGTCCGACTCGCACTTGGTCGGCTTTTTAAAACAATTTGTAAAATTCCTTTTTATTTCGAAGCGTATATTGGTGACCGACCCCGATTGCCCTATGAATAGTCGTCACGGGTATTATGAGCCCTAAAAATCTTTCTACAGAATTCCTATCACTTAGTACTTGGGTTATGGAGATCGAATGGCAGTAGATTTATGTATACGAATTTGAGCCGTATCGCAGAAGACCTAAATCGGTCGGCTACTGCTCAATTTGCGAAGGAATGCTTTTGGTTCCTTTTAAATACAAAGAAAATAGACTATTCCTAACAGTGAGGAATTAAGTAATATAGAAATTTTTTTTCCTAAGTTAAATACGGTTTCTTGACAATATCATTTAACACTTTATTGAAAGCTTATATTGCGATTTCTTATGTACGTCGCATAAATTGTCGTTGCATACAATAAAATGTCCTTGGCGTCTATATATTCAGAGCAACTTGTCTTCTTAAACTATTTCATTTAAGCGGCATTGTAACAAACAGCTTCCTGTTATCATGCCGCTGCTGTCATTCAGTACTGCCCCTGTGAGTATTATTTAGCTGTAAGCGTAAATGCGTTATAAAACATGGGATCTATTTTTGTTTTTTATATCACGATAATCTTATCTTACTAATATTATAAATGCGAAAGTTTGTAAGGATGGATGGATGTATGGATGGATGTTTGTTACTCTTTCACGCAAAAACTACTGAACGGATTTGGATGAAGCTTTACAGTAATATAGCTTATACATCAGAATAACATATAGGCTAATATTTGCAGCAATAGCCGACATACACGTGGGCGGAGCCGCGCGCAACAATTAGTTATATATAAAAATCTATTGCTGTTCGTTTGTCGCGCTAAAACTCGAGAACGGCTTGGTCGATTTAGCTGATTTTGGTTTTAAATCGTTTGTCGTAGTCCAGGGAAGGTTTAAACGGTGAAAAATTCACGTATACGAAGTAGCGGACACAGCTAGTTTTTATTATAATAATTAAAAACCCAGATGTCAATGGCTCTCTCTAAATGAATCATCACGTAAGTCTTCCCAAAAAGATCATTATGTGTTTAATGGAGTATTTTACTTTATGTTTCATTTGTTATTTCTTATCTTGCAATCAAAATTTAACAAAGAAAAGTTAAAAATATGCTCAAAAATAAAACATAAGGCATCAATCCATTTAACTGATAAACATTTTAAGCAACGTCTTTTACACCTTTGCAATACAATTCCTTGTAAAAAAAGATACGTAATCCAGAAAAAGGTTAGGAAATTGAAAATTGTGCCGCGGAATATAACCCCATTACTAAGGAAATGAGCTACGTGAGTATGTTTTAGAATTTTGCCTCCCCGTTGGCTCGCGGCAGTGCAAAGTTAACTCCAAGTAACTTTACCTGCGAGACTGTTTTTAAACATTAAGGAAAATTGTCCTTAAAATATAAGTACGTTTCAGATTATAAAAAGGTATATCGAAATTTTATGTGGCCATGAATGTTTATTTTTACTCGACTGTATCGAAGCCCAAAGGAAGGGTAATGGTTTTGGTGGTCTATGTATGTTTGTATGTGCGCTGTATGCAGGCCTAAACTACTGAACCGGTTTAATGATTGAGTGAATTAATCACACTTATAAAGACATATAAAGGCGAAAGTTTGTGAGTGTATGTTTGTTACTTCTTCATGCAAAAACTACTGACCGGATTTGGATAAAACTTTACAATAATATAGAATAGAATAGAATAGAATAATCGTTTATTTGGCCCACCGCCGAGACATAAAAACTATTACAAAAATAAAATAAACAAGAAACTTAACAGTAGGATCAGAAAAGAGAAAGTAACATAAATAGGTTATACAGACAAAAAATAAAAGTTCGTTTTTATACAGCTTTTTTTTATATAGCTTATACATTTGACTACTATTTGTAAAAAAATAATACAAAGGAATTTAAACCTTCTATTCTAATCTTAGTTTAGTATCAAAATAAAGGTCTTGGCAAGTACGACATGTAGTGTGACACAAATATGACATGTATACATTAGTACAGATTTAGATAATTTTTGTGAACCTCCTTTCTAAGGAGATGCCTATGTACAGCAGTAGACTGATAAAGGCTATTATGATGATGATGATGATGCTATGGATTATATGTTACACAACAATAAAAAGCTGAAGCTGAATTTGTCTGTTTGAACTTGCTAATCTCAGAGTAAACTGGTCCGATTTTGAAAATTCTTTAAGTGTTATATAGCCCAGTTATCGATAATCATCACGGTACAACTAAGAATAGTGAAGTTTTTATAAAAAATGATGCAGAAGTGGGGGAAAATTATTATCATTCATAAGCACGTGTTTTTTATAAAGTCGATTTACCGTAAGCCTTCTGTAACATTTTCAGTGACTCCGAATACGAAATTTTATGGGCGATGAAAAATTTAAGACAGATTGTTTGATGTTTTTATCCATTATGAAATTAGCTATACACACTAGATATGATATAACTAAAAACAGCGCTGTATTTAATATAAATAACAGATGCAACTCAAACTCCGTGCCAAAATGGAAAACAGTTGTACCAATCTAACAACAAAAGAAAAACAAAAAATGTAATTTGAAACCATAAACAAATCAACCATTCCCGATACCTTTTTGACTGAATATTTATGGGCCTCTGGTATCCTCATTGTCTCGGTGACACACAGCGCAGAAGCTGTTTTACACCGGTTTTCTTTGAGGCCGTAGTATCACTTCAGTTAAGCCAGTCCATGCATGCCGAAGCGTGGCTCTAACGCTTTATGTTGTGGGCACCATGGCGGCCTAGTGAGATGCTTCTACATCATTGGGCCTCCGGTCTCACACTCACGAACAAAACACGACAGCACGCACGCTTTCATTTTACGTTGATCTTCTTCTGTACGAGGGTAGTACCGCCCCGGTTGAGCCGGCCCGTTTGTACTGAGATCAGCATGGCTCTACTACCTTTTAACAATTTACCTTTTTCCAAATAACTGGAGAACGGCAGTTTAATTTTTCGTGTACCGTTGAATTTAGCGTTTGTGTCTTTTCATTTGTTTACTAAACAACTTCTATAAAAGAAGAAAGTGATTGACTGATTCACTGGCTAATGGATCAGGACACAGCTGAAACAACTGTGGTTAGAAGCATAAAAATTGCTTGAATGTTCCTTAGGTGATGTAAATTGGAACAAAGATAAGATTTTTAACATTTTCATTCCTAAGGGTGCAAAATGGGGGTTCAAAATTTAATTATTTTTAGTAGTACTATTTTCGAACTCCTAGTAACTACTCTTTGCAAAACAAAGACAATAAGCCGGTAAATTTATGGCTTGGTCTCTGCCGCTGGTCATGCAAATATAGTATCCAGGGTACTATGGCCATGCAAAAATAGTAACCCCTCAGTAGAGGGGTGCATAAATACTAGCCCTATTAAGATATGAAATTTACACAAATAAATATTGCACCGTGCAAAATCAAGGCTACTCACTTGTGCAACAAGCAGGTATTTTAATATACCTAATATTTATTTAACACATGTATAGGCGTTTTAATGATTTAGCAAACCAAAAACTTTCGTTTGTAGATTAGTTGAAATCTAGCTGATAACGTCACGTGTTTTTGTACCTAACCATCAAAACTTTAAATTTAAATAGATAGAAAACTGATGTTTTCACTTGGCTATATTAAAAGAGCTTAATAATGGACTTATATGTCTATCTATCTGTCTTGTCGTCTATCAAAGCCTGTTTATTTCAACCTATTTAATGAATCCAAAATGATACAATTTGTTATAATTTAATATTACTTATTTACTGTTTTCTGTATATTATTTTTAATATATATATAAATTTTACTGAGTTAGTGAGGTTGCCGGTTCCTAAAGGCTTTCTCTCCAACCTTGATACTATCCCAAACCATTTTTTCAACTTTTTGTTTGTGTCAATTTAGTTTTTAATTTTAATGAGATAGTAATTACAAGAAATCGTAATACGGGCACTTGACAGAGAAATCCTAGTGCGATCATATTTGTACACCAATTTCAGCTGAGCACATTGATTTAATTAAGATATAGCATCAATACCATAATCTGCATTATGCATGTAATTATTTTCACCCAATATGTTTTGACAAATAAACGTATCTTTATCATCACCTCTAAATAGTAAAGCCGGACTCATTCTTTTAATCGGGACGCAGATATCACCTCCAGTAGATACGTGCTACTCTGGCGGTTATTCCATCTTGAAAACTGTTGCTGTAGTATGCATGAAATAATAATTATTGATTTTACGAAAATTAACGCGAGCACTTATAAAAAGGTATTAAATACCTCTGATTTGCCTGACATTTCAACCAGGTTGCACTGGCCGTGGTCCCAGACTGAATGGCTCAGAGGCGCACGCGTCGAATCCGTGAGGTAGAAGGTTCTTCGTCCACCCGCATATTTTCAATATTATTGATAAATTGGTCAGTGTCCCTGTTCTGTAAGCAAACCGATGTGTTCCTATTCTGGTGTTTTATCCGACTGCGCAGAAAAGTGAGGTGGTATGTTTTTTAACACTGGACTCCACGCTATAAATAATTTAAAACGTCAGGCAAATCAAAGGTATGTAATACCTTATAAGTGATCGCGTTAATTCCCGTAAAAATAATTATTATCACATCATGGAACGCGAAAGTTTAAAAGTTAGTATGCAAGTTATACAACTTGATGACACCATTGGTATGCATGAAAGTTAGAGATGATATGAGTTGTCATTGCCATGGCAACTTTGAACTAGGGATTACTCCATTTTGTGGCTCCCGCCTAGCCGTCATGAGCCTACACTATTGGATATTCTACGATTTCTTATCTGGACAGCTTATAAAATCGTCGAGCCGGCCCATTCATGCCGAGGCCTGGCTATCCCACGGGTTACTTTAGCACATACTATACGTTATTTGAAATTAGACTAGCAAGGGTGAGATGTATTAAGTTATCATTAATATTGCTTGATCCGCAGCACCGCCGTTCATATCATGTTCTCCCTGTGGCCAGGAGTTGCAGGTCGTCAACGTGAGTGGCACAATGAGCTATAATAATATTTTAAAGAAAACACAAAAAGTATTTAGGTAATTCCTTCTATGAAAAGAAACAAGATGAAAGAAAAATTTCTTCCGTTTTAGTAATCTTGACAAGAAAATAAATGCTCAGGTGTTGTACCATCCGTTAAGACTTATCATCTTGTATTAGTATTATAATTAAATAATTGGTCGAAAACATAAAAAGTGTCTATGTCATCGTAAATCACTCATTTATATTTTCTGTCGGTAAATGAAATAAGCAATATCATAACCGGCAATAATAAAATAATAAATTTTAGTCATTTTCTTCCTCCGAGTCTAGTGCCCAAACTAGGAATACCAGAACTTAAACGGACTATTTGACTTTGTAATGTCCTCAGTGTATTTACACTGATGATCCACATAAATTTTAGTAAATATGTATAGAAATTTCAAATTTTATGTTGTTATATTTAAATCGTAGCACTTTAATTGAAACTCAGTGTTTCATAAAATTACCTATTGTTCATGACGTTGGGCTGAAATACTGTAGCATTTCATGGTGCGCCACAACAGATCGTCCTAATGAGAAAAGTTGGATAGCCTTCGTGAGCCTCAGAAACAATGCCGACACCCAACAATTTCCTGACACTGGACAATCAATTCAAAAGCTTTTTACGACACCCTCCCCTACTTTTCTCGTTCCCTTCATTGAATTTCAGCTACTTGGTTGTTTTCGACGTTTACATTAAAAAAACTGGATGTAATTTATTATACTTTGATCGTTGCGTTCAATGCAATTTGAGGAAAATAAAACACGCACGCCTTACAGTCATAGAAGCTACCTAAATAACACATATGGTAGCTTCTGTGACTTTATAAGGCGTGCAGATAAATAAAATTTACATTTTGATAGTGTAATGTTTTCATAATTAGCAATTTATTTACTTAATACTTTGAAGTTACAAATTAAAAATGGTTACGGAACGTTTTATTAGCTACACCAATGTTAACATTAACATAGAAGAACGCAACTGAAATAACAAGTCACTGATGTCATTTTGCGAAATAAAGTTTTCTTTTATCAGTAAGTGACAAAGAAAACGGAAAAGACTTATAAAGTTTCGTTACCATATTGAATTGCATAGATAAAATTGGTACTTTAATACGTTAAAAAATTTAGCAGTTACTTTTTTAGATGTTTTTAAATACGTTAGTTGATCCCTTCCAAAGGTTCCATAAATAACAATTTTTTACGGTACATGAAAATACTTACTGTTTGTTTATTATTGATATTGAACGCTTACAGCAAATAGTAGTTACTCGTATATTGGATTGAACTGAACTTTGCATAGCTATATATTACGGTTCGGGTTTATCAGTACACTTACGTTCTATATTTAGCTATTTTCCTGATTTCCTCCGCATTAAATAGCTTTACTAGAGAGCAATAACTCTGAGTCAGCTTGTGAGTGAGTGAACATATTCAATAGGCGAATATTCGTTCCATGTAGGTAGTGGCCGGCCTAAGTCACCCGATCAACCGCGTTTAGTTCGAATTAAAACGTAAAAATCTTTATGTAACAGAAAGTATTTTCAAACAAACATTGTTTGTTGCCAATGTAATTATCTACAACTGTTTCTAACAAATATTTGACGTAGAACCAAAAATACTAACGTTATAAACGAAAATCTACGAAAATTGTCGGTAAAATTTTCTAATTATCGCTATAACGTTCTTTCTGATCATTTTACCAAAAAATAAAGAGTAAATTTTCACTATTTTTTTTTCAGTTTCATTCCTTTTTTGGAGAGCTGCGAAGCAAGCACTATTTTTCAGTATTCACAACTATACACATATTACACATGCATATGAATGATTTGTGATAATTTTCAATCATTAAAAAAAATATTATAATTTTTTTAATTATTGATAATGTAATATTATAATTAATTTATATTTGACTGTTTTCCCCACCACTTACGAGGCAGAGTCTGGAGGTACGTTTTTCTGTTCAGAAGCCAAAAGTTCTGTTTTTTATTTTGTTTTTGTTTCTATTACTTTTTCCTTCACTCTCAAGGAATTGTTATAAAGAAATTTGTTTTTCTTGTTTACAAAAGACCATACGGAGTGCGCTGTTTTGTTCCCTTAATTGCATTGTTATTTTCGTACCGCACCTGTTCGTCGTCTAATTCTCCTGACAAATTTTCACATTGTAAACGCTAAAACTTATTTAATATTTCAATAGCAAGCTGTGTGCATACTAATAATTTTTTTCGTAGAACCACTTTGATTTTAATACTAACCTAGCTATAAAATAGTAGTATAAATTTAATGATAGGATTCCTCAGAGTTACTCGAGTTGTTGTCTTGCGTTTCTGCGTTCTTTCATAACTAAGCTAACATTACTACCACTTTTGTGCACAATCTCGCAAATGTTATTCTTTTTGCTCCACCATGATTTCGATCGTTCATTAACTACAAGACTGACTGTTTCTTGGATATCAGTTTTATAATATAGATTCTGAGATGAAACAGTGTCCATTTGACCCTATTAAGTTTTTTATCAATCAAAATGTTAAAATTTTCAATACAAGAGAATATCTGTATGTATTTAAAAATGTTAAGTTGCTTTTTGTACGATTCAAAAACTAAAAATGTCTGCACATTGACTTAAATTTTGACACCATTTTCAACAAGGGTATTTTGCGCATCACTCTTGTTCCCCTTTTTTTTTGTCAAGGTGGAAAATTCCTTTGGATCTTCGGCTACTCAAAAACCACGATATTATTTTTAAATAATGCAGATATTTTCTGAGTGGCTGGCTGACTTGACACTAAAATAATATGTGAACAAAATGTCAGCCATTATTACATTTAAAATAAAGTTATATGCAGTATATGTTCAACTTATTTATACTTAAGCTACAGTAATCTGTAAAAACACTCCACATCGGTTTGCTACAGAATAGGGTCACTGTTAGTGTGGTATGTGATGGTACATAGCGAAACGAATTTATCAATAATATTGAAAATGTGCGGGTGGACGAAGAACCTTCTACTTCACGGATTCGACGACGGAGGGCGTGCACCGCTGTGCCAGTCAGCCTTTGACCACGGCCAATGCAACCTGGTCAAAACGTCAGGCAAATCAGACATATGGAATACCTTTAAATAAGTGATCGCGTTGATTCCCATAAAAATAGGTATTATATCATAGAACGCGAAAGTTTAAAAGTTGGTACAGTAATCTGATTTGTTTTATTCCTTGCTTTTATCAACATATTAATTATGACCTGCAAACTTGCTCGCAAATAAATAACGCATCCAAATTGGTCTATCCGTTTAGGAGCTATGATGCCATAGACAGACACAGCGGTGCAAATTTATGTCATCCCACTTATTGCTAGGGATTCAGTCGTTTACGTATGAAACACCCAATAGCACTTTTTGATTGGGTTCTTTCGCACCGTGCAGTCCGAATCGCCCAAGAACTTTTTATAAAGGGTTCATTCACACCTCAGCAAGAAACAGCTCTATTTTTAGATGAATGTATTCGGACAGAGAAAATATTATGAAACTTTTATTGAACATGCCTTATTATTTTGTTTTTCCTGTTCAAAATACAAGTATTTTCCTGTTTTTTTACACGGATGTAACAGGAAAAGCTTGTATTGTTTACTTATAAAAACATAACCACTAAAAAAATTTACGCATAATAATATAAATTTGTTCTTCCTGTGATTATACGTACGAATTATAATAAAACCTAATTATTTCTAAATCGGTCTATCCTTTTAGGAGCTATGATGCCACATAGAAACACAGACAGTTCACCGTTATAATTCTCGGACTAACTGTCTCGGTGGCGTAGTGGGAGCGTCAGCGACTGTGTGCTTGAGGTCTCGGATTCGATTCCCGAGTCGAACTAAATCTTTGTATGATCTACAAACATTTGTTTCGGAGTTTGGTTGTTTTCTATGTATAATATATATGTGTTAACAAAAAAAGTATTTAATGTGTACTTACATCAGTTGTCTAGTACCCCTAACACAAGCTCTGCTTACTTTGGAACAAAATGGCGTTGTGTTAAGATGTCCAAAATATATAAAAAATATTTAAATACTTATAATATCCCTTCATTTTCATTCGGGGCTAAAAATGAAATGTCTAACTACTATAAAGAAATCTGAACAAAATAAAAATTTACTTTACGTATTTTGGCTTTGCAATTGTTAAAAAACAAAACGTTTTAAACGATTAAATACTTACACGACTTTTAGAAGACCACACGAGAGAAAAGATGTAAAATATGTATTTGAGTTGTCAGTTCGAGTTCCCGTTTCTGTAGCGAACCCTTATCAAAGCAACCATGTTCTGTCACAGTTCTATACTTTTTTTGGTTCACTGGATTACCTCCAAATGTGTATACGCTTTGTAGGGTTTACACGTATTAAGTTAGGTCACACCTTACTCATCAAATTCTTAAACTAAGGCTAGGACCTTCCCTAGAAAATGTTCTTTCTTGATATTGATCCTGTTAGGCAAGTTAGGGAGACAGGACACAATCGACAAGTGACGCTATCAACGGAAAGGTACTCTTGACTTCGAAATACTAAAATAATTGTTGAATATACATATATTCAATTTACAATATTTTGAGTGGGGATGTCCTTACGACATTCGGCATCGTCCGTTCTTGATGAAAAAGAAAATAACGTTCAGGAAAAAATCTCAAGCATATATTTAGATGAATTTGTGACACCTTTTTCTGTGAAAATAACTGTTATAATTTAATTTTGTAAAGCCTTTCGCGATACGTTTGTTAAAATAACTGAAAATAAATAATTTTAATACGCAAAGTTGACTGTTAACCACAAGAATCTGAATTGTAAAAATAATGTAGGCATTAACATCAAGTACTATTAACGTAGTGAAAAGCCTTTGTTTTGTTAATTACTGAGCTCGAGGCCAGTCCGCACCTGCTTTCACCACAGCAGAATAAACTGTGGGACTAAATTTCCTCCGTTTAAATTAAAAGATACTCCTGACCAATAGTTACTTCCGACCGCACAGAATGGAATTTCAAATTAACCCACGTTTTAGGTATTTATTTATATGAGATATTTCAATACTCGAATGTTTGCCAGGTTCATGCATTGTTTTATGTAGTCTAAATAGATCAATATCATTTTAAGCTTAACAAGTATTTTTTATAAACTGGTAATAACCGTCATAAATATAACACATAACAGTCAGTACACAAATAATAGACGCATTTAAGCAAAATTGTGTGCCAATTACCACCAACCGCGCCTGACAGCCAGTGGCCTGACACCCGCTCCGTCGTTTTTTTTTTAGAAATAGGCATTATTCCACAGCAATGTATAGATGTCTTAAGCATTGAGAAATGAATTTCTCTACGAGTTCACGTATAGATGTAGTCTCTAAATGAACGACGTTAATAATTCTGTAAAAGGACCGGTAATAAATTCTTTTACGAGTCTTTCATACGCTCTAGATAGTAGTTAAAAAGAATAATGGAGTAAAAGACGTTACTTCGAAGCAATAATTGAAGTTACGATAAATTATAGCGACACAATGTAGACGGCACAACATATAGACGGGTAGACATCCAGTCATTGTAGGTTTGCGTCAGCCATTTACGTAATGATGGAAATTATCACTTTGAAACAGTAAATTTATTACACTCTTGACAGACTTTACAAGAATGTTCAATTATAATAATACTATACTGGCTTTTAACCGTGGCTTAGCTCACATTTAATAAAAAGTACCCTATGTTACGTCTAATACCTCCAAAAATATGTGTACAAAGTTTTATCACTATCGGTCAGGTAGGTAGATTTCGCGTGAAAGCGTAACAAAGAAACTTACATTCACATTTATAGTAATATATACATAAAGATTTATTTATTTCAATTTATTTCAAGTAACGCAAGTTTCCAAGTTTTTTTTTTCTTTTTTGCGTTTTAATCTGCAATCAGTCGCCAGACTATAATCAGATGTGTTCAGTGATAGGAGATGTTAAGGAGCAGTAGGCCATTGCCTCACTGACCATTCAAAGTATGTGGTTTCTTAAAGTTTCCAAGTAACGCATTTATTTTGCATAATCTACTGACATACCCAGAGATCAACGTTCAGCCCAAACCGCTGAACCTAGAATCCTGAATTTTTGCGTGTTGGTTCTTTATATCACGTAAGAGAGCAGTAAGAAAGGATTTTTTTAAAATTCCACCCTTAAGGGGGTACATCAGGGGATGAAAGTGTGCTGAGCAAAGCCGCGTGCAGAAGTTAGTAGTTTATATATCACTAATACTATTTACAATTTGACTAATTAGCAAAAAAATATTTATTCATGTATTATCTTAAAAATTAAATTAAAATTCTAGGAAATAATATAAAAACGAAATATATAAAAGAAACATCAATATTTACATACAAGCGTCAAAAAATTACAATTCAATGGTGGTGATTCTCTTGTTGTCATCACTCTAGAAAAGTAGAATTCTTTGTTCTGTATCATCTCTAAACTAAAATTCACAAAGAAATGTTGTTGGATTAAATACTTTAAAATCGTCTGCATACGTCCATTTTTCAATATCTCATATCTTAATAGCCCGGATGACATGGACGGAACAGACAGAATATAAATCTCAGATTCTTAAAATTGTAAATATTTTAAAACTTTAAATTACCTATGTTTAAGCTTAAAATTAGCTGTACTCTAACAAGTTTTGCTGTGGGACACCGTGGTTGCATTAATGAGAAATGCGGAACCAAAATTACTCGAAAATCTATGATGTGTACGTCGTGTCAAAACTTGAGTTCAGTCGATGGCTATCTTTTTGACTTTTTGAAGTGCACACAAACTAACTCTACATTTATAAATAAATCGATTTAACTAAGTGACGAACTTCTTCTACTTAATTTCTTATTTGGTTGATGAAATAATAAGATGAATTAGATCCTGCTCCCTAGTCATCCAACATAATTCAAAGATAAATGAAATAATGTAATTTAGATACTTCGTCGACGACGTAAAGTGATTTTGAGGGATAAGATCCAATAAACTAGAGATTGTTATCATTCATTATCCTTGTCTCTTTATATTAGAAAATTAATTTATAGAAGAATTTATAAACAAATGTACTACGAGCTTATGTAATGAAATTCCAAAGTTGAAGTTGAATTAGTGGAGAATGGTATCCCAATATTATCTCCAGCAATATTCTAGTTACGGTTTAAATGTTATTTGTAACTTTTATCATAGTATTCTACTATACATTGTTAATTAATACATGTATAGTGTATTGTTAAATACGTATGAATACGTCAATAGTACCGAGAAAAGAAAACAATTCTATTATAAATCCAAACGACCGTCGATGACGTTTTTCAAAAAATGGTAGTTTTTTTAGATACCTATACTATTTCTCATTAACTTTCACCTTTAAGAAGTCATAAACTGAAATAAAAACTAGTGTAAGCGTAACAAAAAAAACCGTAATAAGAATGACTGTTATGGAAGAGCTATAGTTTTGTACCTACAAATGGATCGAGAACGACGATGAATGGTTGACAACTCACTAATGCCTCTTAAGTTTTAGGTGGCCATGAGCACGGTAGCCGCTTGTCATTAGGCGATACTTCAGCTCATTTGCTCTCTTATGCCACGCAAAAAAACTTTTTTTTTTGGATTTATTGAATATTGATTTTGGGACTGCTCATTGTACTACTAATGACAAAAGAAAGGTTCTATATATCAACCTACTTCCATTATTTTTAAAATCAGTGACAGTCTTTAACAGTCCACTGTTGGACCTAAGCCTCTCCTTAGGAAAAAGGATTTATAATCATGAAATTTATTTATTACAATACGCCGTTTCATATGTCAATATTACCGTGGGAGAGTCACGCTCCGAAACCGGTGTGAAACAGCGCTTGCGCTGTGTTTCACCGAGTGAGTAAGGATACCGAAGGCCCATACACCACGTCCCCGCCCCCCTTATCCCCTTCCCCATCCCGCAAAGGTCGGCAACGCACTTGTGACGCCTCTGGTGTTGCGGGTATCGGGTGTCGGTGGGGTCGGTAATCGCTTACCATCAGGCGATAAATCTGCTCGGTACAAAAAACATATACGCAGGTAATTTAAAAAAGAGTCATGACATGTAATTCAACGAATCATTTAGGTAATCAGTGTCTTTAACTTCATATTTCAACGTCTGAAGGTAGTATATGCGACTTCTGAATGATGCTTTTAGGTTGTCGAGTGCGTATCTAAACAATCGTGATGCTGTATAATCACATTAACACTTAAGGCTACAGGTAGAGCGTGCAACTCGTGCGCTATCAGCTTTAGGCTCAGTACTCGAGAACAGCGTCCTTGAGCGTCCTTAAAGCCCCCCTGACACGCGACCCTTAATCAAACCACGCAGTTAGTAGCCCTTACTCTTCAGTTTAGAAAAGTGTTGTCTGAGTTTCCATTATATCGTAACTAAGGAAGGGACAACTTGTTTCTTTTAATATTCTATTGAAACCAAAAAAAGAAAATAGTTAATTGACTTTTTCGGTATTATTCTATTCATTTTTATATAAGCACCTTTCGTTTATTGATATTGATGCAAGGGCAATAATTATACTTTCCTTTATCATAAATAAATCATTGCCTCAAATAAAAATGTTTCCTAACTTAAGGTGTTAAAAAAAAAGTATTATTAAATTGTACGATTTTACACATTACTTATTGTGAATTCAGATAATGCAAAAGTATGGGTCACTATCAGCATAGTGACCCACACTATGTCGGTCTATTGAGATTTTCACACTCACCTACAAAACACGATAGCACGAATGCCGTCATTTTATGTTAGTCTTCTGCGCGAGGGTGGTACCGCCCCGGTCGCGCCGACCCGTTCGTGCTGAAATCAGTGTGGCTCTACTAACATTGCAAGTTGATTAACTCATGAGCAAAGAACAGTAAAATACTTTTATTTTAGTTTAATTACTATACATACAATTACGAATTTGTTATAGAAAACTTATTGAAAAAATTATAAACCTCAATGTGTATTTCGTGCACAATCTATTAATCTATACAAATAAATAAAATTGGAGTTCTGTTTGTAATATTAAAATAACCGCTTTTTACTACACGCATATGTATGTATACACGGTACATATACTAAAAAGGTTTTTAAAAATTGTCTGTCTGTCTGTTTATTCCGGGTAATCTCTGAAACGGCTGAACCGATTATAACGGGACTTTCACGGGCAGGCAGCTGATGATCCAGGGAGTAACTTAGGCTACTTTTTTAGACTAACTTTGTCACGCGACGTTACTCGCGGTACGACGATAACCGCGGGTAACATCGCAGAATTCAAATAGTATCTATACTAATATATAAAGCTGAAGAGTTTATTTGTTTGTTTGTTTGCTTGTTTGAACGCGCCAATCTCGGGAACACTTGGTCCAATTTGAAAAGTTTTTTCGTTGTTAGATAGCCCAATTATCGAGGAAGGCTATAGGCTATATATTATTACGCTATGGCCTACAGGAGCGGAGCACCAATGAAGAATGTTACAAAAACAGGGGAAAATTGTCACGCTAGGGGCAATAGGAGACGCAAACGTGGTTGCGTGGGTCGGTTAGTTATATATAAAGTGTAATAAATTCGTATTCTTTTCCATAATTCTTTACAGTAAAATAATGGAAAATACTTACAAGGCATTATCAAGGCTATCAATTAAACTGCAGCGTTCTTTGTTGCTCTATCTTCACACAAAACAACATCAAGCGTATGGTTCACAGACACACTGTAACCAAACCATCGCGTGTGTGAATAATAATAATAATAATAAATCTCTTTATTGTACACCTTATAAAAAAAAAAATATATGATAAACTTAAAACTATTATGAAGTATGTACAAGTGGCGGCCTTATCGCTCCAAGGCAATATCTTACAGGCAACCATGGGATGGAGAGAAGAGTAGGGATGAAAAAGTATATGGTAGTGTCTGGTGTATTATTGGTGGAAGGGAAATTTAAAATAGAGTTTATACATTACATAAAATAATAGCAACACGTAGTGTCAGTGACCGAGTCAATACATACAAAAGAGATGAGTAAAACATACCTGCAGACATTCCATGCAGTATAGCAAGCTATGGGACATTGATGTCTCTCAGGTAATATTCTTTCACTAGTCCTCTAAAGGTAGTTATAGTTTTCGCACGTCTTATTTCGACTGGTAAGGCGTTCCATAGGCGAACTGCTTGTACAGAGAAGGAATGGTCTAGGAATTTAGTTTTATGTCCCGGCATTCTCAATTTCAAATTCTCTGACGATCTCAAGGATTTAGGATGTGAGTCGAGTAAGAAGTTAAACCGAGATTTCAGGTAGCGTGGAGTAAGTGGATTGAAGAGAATATTGTACAGAAGAGAAAGAATGTGTGCATTCCGGCGAAGGCGGATGGGTAACCATTTAAGCTGTTTACGATAATTAGAGACATGATCATATTTGCGTAGTCCAAATATGAATCTTATACAGAGATTTTGGAGTCTCTCAAGCTTATTTAATTGGTCTTCAGTGAGATCAAGATAACTGGCATCAGCATAATCAAGGATGGGGAAAAGAAGGGATTGTGAAAGAGCAATCTTCGTAGATTTGGGTAAGAAATTGCGTAGTCTGCGCAAAGACCCTGCAGCGGCAAACATTTTGCGACTCAGCTCCTGCAGCTGAGGACCCCAGGATAAGGTACTATCAATATAGATCCCCAAGTTCTTCACCTTGTCATTGTATGGGATAGGTGTGCTATTGCACGTGACTTGAGGCAATTTTATCCAATCAATTTTGGAAATTATTCGCGAGCTTCCAACGACAATGACCTGAGTCTTAGACGGATTAATTTTCAAACCATAGGTGTTGCTCCACTTAGAAATTTTATCCAGGTCAGCATTAGTGGTGTTAACAGCATCAACCAGATTAATCGGTGATGCTCTGGTGTAAATTTGGAGATCATCAGCATATAGGTGGTAGGAAGAAGAAAGATCATTAGTGATGGTGTTAATAAAAACGGAGAAAAGTAGGGGAGAGAGCACGCCGCCCTGTGGTACGCCAGCAGTAGTGCTACACCAAGAAGAAATAGTGTTCTCAATACTAATGCGCTGCCGGCGACCAAACAGGTAGTTGTGAAACCAGTCAATCGCCGTTGGAGATATGTTGAAAGAGCGTAGTATACACAGCAAAACATCGAAATCAACGGTGTTGAATGCATTGCTGAAGTCCAAAAGGGTCAGAACTGTAACCTGGCCATTCTCCATAGCAGATCTAAAGTCATCCGTAATATGGACCAGGGTGGTAGTGGTGCTGTGACCAGGTCGAAAGCCAGACTGGAGAGGGTTTAGTAGCAGGTTACGGGATAGGAAATTTGAGAGCTGAGAATGGATAAGGCGTTCAAGGACTTTGGAGAGAAACGGGAGAATGGAAATCGGGCGGTAATCGGAGAAGGACTCGGGATTTTTCTTTTTGGGGATAGGGATTATTTTAGCATCCTTCCAAGCCTTTGGAAACACGCTATAGGAGATTGAATAGTTAAGGATGTGACATATGACAGGAAGAATTTCATCAAGGATCGGGATGATCATACTACGGCTAAGACAATCAGAACCCACCGCATTTGAGGTAATAGATACTATGCTCTTCCTAACATCACAATCAGAAAATTGACTAAAGAAAAAGGGAGAACAGTCAGGAGCTGGGGCAGAAGTAAGAAGTTTTATTGTAGCATCTTTTGTCATTTTATCAAAATTTGACGAAGCAGAGAAATGTTGATTTAGGGAGTTTAGGTTTACATTTTTAGGAAACGAATCGTGAATAGGTTTGCCTACTCCCAGTGACTTTAAAAATTTCCAGACTTTAGCTGGATCCTCATTTTCAACGGAACTGTGGATATATCGGCGTTGAGCACTCCTACACACCTTGCTGCAATGATTCCTTATAGTTATGTACTTGTCGTGGTTACTACCAGTGGGATTCTTTTTGTACTTAGACTTGGCAATCGCCTTTTTCTTTATTAGGACTTTAATGTCTTCAGTTAGCCACGGTGATGGGAGACGTTTGACCCTCATTTCTCGCATTGGCGCATGTTCATTGTAAAGAGTCGTTAGTTTGTCGATAAGAATTTCAACCTTATTATTAATGCAATCAGCAATGAGGAGAGGCGCCCAGTCGATGTTCCTGGCATCCCTCACCAAGGCTGCTACATCTATATCTTTGAAGTTACGCTGTAGGATGGTCTTCGCTTTAGGTTTAGGAGGTCGGAGGCGATAGGAAAGGTAGAGCAAATCGTGACAGGAAAACTCGTCAGCAGAGCACTGGCCGTGTTTAACTGCGAGGTTAGGGGAGGAAACAATGGTAAGGTCTAATAAGGACGGAGCAGAGTGTGGGAAATAATGAGTTGCGTTGGAAGGAAGAATGGACAGGTTGCTAGACTGAATTATAGACTGAAGAAGAGAAGACCGAGAATCATTTTTAAGGAGGCAGGTATTGAAATCACCCATGATTATGGTCTGACTGTACGAAGGGGTAAATTGTTCCAGGAGCAGCTCAAACGAGGAGAAGTAGTTAATGCGTAGGGAAGGGCAATAAAACACACCAAGAAGAATTTTAGAGTGGAGGAGTTCTACTTCCAGAAAAAGATGTTCTCCCGCATTAGTTGGAGAGGGCTGCGGCGATGAACTAATAATAGTATAGGGAATTTGGGACCGTAGATAGATAGCTACACCACCGCCACCACCAACAGCACGATCATTCCTTATCAGGTTGAAACCTGGTAGGGAGTATGCAGTTGAGGGTAAGCAGGGCTTCAGCCACGATTCGGAGATAAGTATACCATGTAAATTTGTACAGTCAAAAGACGCCAGCATCTCGGGGAAATGAGCCGGAACACTTTGAGCATTAATGTGTACTAGGTTGAGATTTTTGGGAACGTCAGAGAACTGAGACAACAGAGTCTCAGCGATTGTTAGGTGACTTTGGGAACCACTGCTACTACAAGGAGACAAATATTCATTGCTGTCATTGCTGCAGCAAGGCGAAGACATTGTAAGCTATGAAATAAATATATTTATATACATATAATAAATAGGTATTATAAATTTGAAAAGAGATGTAGGTATATGATTAAGTATGAGAGTTTTACTATAGTACTAAGATAGAATAAATGTTATAAAAATAAAATTGAGAATATACGTCCTTCAACTCCACCCGCCGGTTGCCAGTTCAAACAGCAAAAAGACAAAAAAAAAAAAAAAAAACCGTATAAAGAATATGAAAAATAAAACAAAGATAGACAACAACAAACAAAACAAAACACACAAAAAAAAAGAACAGAAAAAAAAAAAAAAAAAATTAAATCAATTAACGTTAAAACGGTTAAAATGCCACCAATACAACCAATCGCTAGGCTAACCGTCTGCCGGTTCGGTGTTAAACGGTAAAAACACATCAACAAAAAACTAAATAAACAAAATAAACTAAAAAGCCAACCAAAAACATTAATTAAATACACAAATTTAAGAAGCATCATACTCGGGAGCTGGAACGCACTCACACTTCAAGTAAATCGGAACGTTCATTTTGACAACATGACAGCTTTGACATGTTTGAATTTAGAAGTTTCAAAGTGAAGTGTTTATGAAATACCGTGTTTCGATTTAATTTTTGCAAGATTCTTAATATTGCGAAATTATGAAAATAATACCAAAAGTGAGGGTGCGCACCACTCATAATAAATTAATCTGCGGCGGTATATAGCGTAGAGAGTGCCCCTTGCATCACAATGTAAACAAACGATATATATTTACTTTTTAGCTCGCTTCGACTTTGTGGATACTGTTTTCACGGTCGCCACAGGCTTACCACAGCCAGTTCCGATTCCATTCACCTCCACAAGAGACGACACACGATGCTGTCTTCCGTCTGGGCCCAACACGTAAACATAACCCTGCCTGGTCCAACAGCAGCTTACACCATATCTTTCTCGGGCAGCCATAAATATGTCGTGACGTATCTTCGTGAGGAACTCCGAAACAGTGATACCAGAACCTTTTAACTTGGTTTTGCTGAACCAAATATTGTCACGGGTTGAAACTGATTGGAGCTTAACCAGGATAGGTCTTGTCCTCTGTGTCTGATCTGTCTGGCGACCCAACCTTTGGCATCGCTTGATATCATCTGCACTGAACTGCTCGAGCTCAAACCGGTCTTTGATAAGAGAGGCAACCACTTTAGCAGTGTCCTCTTTCTTATCCTCAGCTACACCATGGAAGAGGAGGATCTTTCTGCGCCCACGCATCTCGAGCGCGTCGACACTCCTTGCGATTGCTTCAACTTGCTGTTGCAAATTGGTCAAAGACTGCATTGTAAGCAGTTTAAAAGCTGCAAACTCGGCGGTGAGACTAGAGATGGTGGCAGGTATGCTCGGCTCCTTCTGCAGCCTAGCCTCGAACTCAGCCATCCGCTTGTGGAAGTCATGGCTCATTTGAGTGATGGACTCGGAAACTGTGTTCATTGTGGCAGTGGATTGTTACAGTGTAACTAATAAGTGTGAACTACACAAAGGAAAACACCAAAACCGGCAGGTAGAATAACTATATGTTAACTTTCATTAAGTTTATACTGAATAAAACTTTGTTTACTATTTTTATATTTAATTTAAAAACATAAGATAAAAATGCGACTCGTTTTTACAACTACCTACACACCAATAAATAATAATGTCAACAAAATAATGTCTCAAGCGCAAATACATTTTTACTGAGATGTAGAGTTTGTGAAGTTAGGGTTGGTAGAGTTAGGGCGTGTAGATTCGGAAGCTTGGCTCTTCATGAGATTTGATATCTTTTTCACAGGGTAAGCCATATGCAGTCTTGACAACATTTTAAATGAAAATGTTTTTGGTGTGATATAAATTAAGTAACTCACTCGTGTTAGTAATAATTTTATGAAACTTTTTATTGCGAAGGTGTTTAAGTAAGATTTTACCTTTCAAATTCTGTCGACCCATTATTATTAGAAAGAATTCCGTTTTCGTCTATATCATGATTCTAAAATCGCTTTCATAATTCTGAAGACGGGTGGCTCCAAATCGAAAATAAAATTGCTGTGTCTTACCTCTTTAATTAATATCAACCTTTAAATGTGCAACTTATTTCAATCATAAGCATCTGAAACTGGTATTTAAAGTATAATTGTAAAAGAAAATATTTTAATCCAGAAATTTAAACAACATACTTCACGAGAATAATATCTAAATAATAATATTAAATACTTGGACATCTAACACACAACGCCATCTAGTCCCTGATACTAGATACTAGAGAACTGATAAAAATACATATACACTTTTTTGTTAACACACATACAATTATAAATATAAATATTTAAATAAATAAATAAATATTTTCGGACATCTAACATACATATTATCATTACTTTTTTTTGTGGCAGTGCCACGCTTCGGCATGAATGGGTCGGCCCGACGGGAGTGGTACCACGGCCTCACAGAAAACCGGTATGAAATAGTGCTTGCGCTGTGTTTCACCCTATCCCCCCCCTCCCATCACCCCGAAGGGCGGCAGCGCAGTTGTGACGCCTCTGGTGTTGCAGGTATCCATGGGCGGCGTTAATCGCTTAACATCAGGCGATACGTCTGCTCGTTTGCCCGACTATTACATAATATATATATATATATATATATATATATATATATATATATATATATATATATAGATATCTCTTTTCGGCCCTTGTTGATCTGACGCGACGTGGCGTCAGTTAATTGTTGATCTGTTGGCGATTGTTGATCAGCAACAGGTTTTGTTGATCTAATGTGTATTCCGGCGTACTGATGTGGCTCCGCTCGGGATCAACAATTGCAACCCCTCTGCTGGCAGAATTACGAACTATTTACATCATTTTTATACAAATCCACACCAGCTATTGTTGATCCGATTCAAACGGACCAATCAGAGACCACCTTCTCCACGATTGGGTCTTTTCTATGATAGACTGTTTCCACTTTGTTTCACAATTAATTAACGAATTAATGCGTAACGTATTATTGCCTAAGGACCCTTCAAAAAAAAATGGTACGTAATCAGATATATTTAGGTACTATTTAACTTTACCAAAAGTAAAAAAATAAGTTGATACGTATTTAAGCCTTTCTGGATAGTCTACCCTTAAGGGGGTGAAATAGGGGTTTAAAGATTGTATGAAAGTTTGTCATTTTTAAATTAGAACGTAAAACTTTATCTTTGGGCTACTGATTAAAAATGACTAGATACGTATTTAAGCGTTTCTGGATATTCTAACCCTTAAGGGGTGAGATAGGGATTTAAAGATTATATGGAAGTTTGTCATTTTTTAAGTTAGAACATGAAACTTTATCTTTGGGCTACTGATTAAAAATGACTAGATACGTATTTAAGCGTTTCTGGATATTCTAACCCTAAGGGGGTGAGATAAGGGCTTAAAGATTATTTGGAAGTTTGTCATTTTTTAAGTTAGAACATGAAACTTTATCTTTGGGCTATTGATTAAAATAACTGGATACGTATTTAAGTGTTTCTGGATATTCTACCCCTAAGGGCGTGAAATAGGGGTTGAAAGTTTGTATGTTGTTGTAAGTACGTCCTTCTTCAAGTTAAGAAGAGGTAACTTTATTTCACGGCTACTGATTAAAAATTAGTGGTGACATATTTAACCGTTTCTGGATATTCTACCTCTAAGGGCGTGAAACAGGAGTTGAACATTTATATATATATATATTGTCCTCTACTCGCCAATTGTTGATCAGGCCGAGATTGCAATAATTGTTGATCCACCTTTTCGGTACTATTTCTAAGGAAGTGTCCAGTGTATAGTCTTATAGGCGCAATATAGTATTATACGGCTTGTAACAATGTGCTTAAGTTTACGGCAAAATCTCTATCTCGATTGACTCGGCAATTGCAGCTCTAATAACCGTTATTTTTTTCATATATGATACTTTGTTGATCACTTTTTTCATACTTGATGATACTTTGTTGATCAATATACACAACGTTTGATTAACATATGCGTCGGGACCTAATATTTTAAAACGGCGTGGTATACACCAAGTAGTCAGAGCAGAATTTTAATATTCATTCCGGTTGAGATTTTTTTTAAACGTGGAATCACTTTCGCGTTGTAAACCCTCTTAAAACTACCTACTTGAAAAAGTTTTTTTTAACTGTTTCAATGGTCTAGGAAATAAAGTTTCATTTGTATACCTTAAAAAATTGATTTTCACACAAACTTTCGATCTATTTATTACCCCTTTAGGAGAGGAATTCCCATCAATACTCATTCCAATAAATGCTGTGATATCAGTATTTATTTATTTGTAATCAAAAGTCTACTTCGAGACTAACCTATATACGAAATCTGAACCCCTATTACACCCCTTAGGGGTAGAATCTCCGGAAACTCTTAAATACGTTTTAACTTATTTTTAATCAGTAGCCTAAAGATAAAGTTTCATGTTCCCAACTTAAAATGACGGACTTCCATACAAATTTCAACCCCTATTTCACCCCATTTGGGGCAGAATACGCTTAAATACGTATCTCATAATTTTTTATCAGTAGCTCTAAGATCAATATTCATGTTTCTAACTTAAAATTGACGGACTATCGTACAAACTTTCAGACCCTATTTCACCCTCTTAGGAGTAGAAGTTCCAAAATTCCTATTTCTATATATGGTATTTAAAGAATCAGCCTCATACTCCAAAAGAATACAAGTTAAGGTCTATACGTACGTGTAATATTAAAATAATCTTCTAATTCCTAAGTGTTGAAGAGTTTAACCTTTTACCATCAGTTCACCTAAATAACTTGAAACTACACAACTAAAGGTCTATAGATGCATATGAAATCGAAAGATTATCTTCCATCTCCTAACCGTTGAGGAGTTATACCTTTCATCATCAGCTTATCTAAATAATTTGAAAGAATACGACTGAAGGTAACATACATACATGTGATATTTAAAGATTTGCCCTCCAACTCCTAACCGTTAAGGAGCTGTACCTTACATCATCAGCTCATGATCATGAAATGATGACTACCAGAATGATGGAGAATGAAAATATCGGTGTAACTATAGAAAATACACTAATAACATAGTACGTGCCTACAAAAAATGAGCGGGTATGCTCATATTTTGTAGGTTCGAACACAAAAATAATTTTCAAAATTGGTGATATAGTTTCAAGAGTTAGGACTTGTTCATTGGAAATTTCCTTGTGTTTCAGGATCTAGTTTCAACAATTCCTTAAATATTAGTAATTTAGAAGTTCTTAACGAAAAACTAAATACCTTTTTTTCCTTTTCTTATTTTGTTAATAACAATCGCAATTTTTTATGCGCTAATAAATCCTTAAAAACATTTTTCTAGACGTCATGACACTCATTACGAATCGAATGAGCTATCGCACATTATTTTTAGGAGCTTTATTATAACAATAATATACCTGTTCCTTTCTACCGAGGTTGCTGCTCCGGCCCCCGCGGTTTAAAATGCTGGTGTACGCGGCATATGTTGATCAAAACGTTGTATATATTGATCAACAAAACATCATCAAGTATCATAAAGTTGACCGTTATCAGAGCTACAATTGCCGTGTAAATCGATGACGAGCTAGAGTATTTGCCGTAGACTTAAGCACAGCGTCGCAAGGCGTATAATACTTATATTGCGTGTATAAGACGATACACTGGATACTATCTTAGAAATAGTGCCAAAAAGGTGGATCAACAATTATAGCGTATCTCGGCCTGATCAACAATTGCCGAGTGGAGGACAATATATATATATATATATATATATATATATATATATATGTATATATATATATATATACATAGAAAACACCCAAACTCCGAAACCAGAATATTAGAATATTTCCAGGTCATACAAATACTTGCCGATCCGGGTATCAAACCCGTGACCTCAAGCACAGCAGTGTCATACCCTACCACTGCGCCACTGAGGCAGTCATAGAATAAACCAAACTTTTTTTTATTTTGATTAAAACTTTATGCTTAAATTTATAAATTTGAAACATATTTCATATTGTTTTGCAAACAGAAAATTTTGGTAAAAAAATTTTGTTCTCAATCGTCTAATGATTCCCTCACCCCTAATGGACATACACTCAATTAGGTTTAACTGTCGTACGGCCATTCATTTTAACACCTAACAGTGCCCGCACTGAAGTAGGGACCTATTTATTTTTATTGATAACGACAAAAAATAACAGTTTATAAAACACGACTCGAACAATAAACCTTTTTTTTATTGGTGATGAAGTGGAGTATCCTTTCGGGTCGTGTGTAGTGTGTTGTGCTTTTTCGAAAACCTAGCTGATCTTTAAAATCTACTTCAGCACTCTGACTGATATATGCTTATCACCCAGTATTATTATAAACTACTGCTGACCTAAGCTAAGCTAAGCCCTAAGCTGACCCGGCGAACTTCGTACCGCCACATTTTTTTTGTAAATATTTTCTACATTTCTATGTAAATTCTAGAAATAGAAATACGGCGCCACCTACTGGATATGCAACTTAGATGCCAAACCACCATCTATTAGGATTTTATAGAACTAACCAATAAATACACACTAAAGTCGTTTAATTTGCAATAACAAATATTGATATCAATAATAAAGATAAAACTACCCTTTTTACCAAGTTGGGCTAAATTACAGATGCTTACAAAATTTGATAAAAATTGGTTCGGTCATTTCGGAGTTTATCATGCATATACATCGTGACATGAAATTTTTATATATATAAAAATGAATCCCTATTTGCCTTGGTCACGACATCACGCATAAACGGCTGAATCGATTTTGCTAATTATTTTTTTGTTAGATAGCCCATTTAGCGAGGAAGGTTTTAGGCTAAGTAACATCACTCTACGATCAATAGGAACGGGTATGGGTACGGGTATAGACCGAAAATGTTGGGAAAATGGGAAAAAAATATTTCTTATGGAGAGACGCAAACGAAGTTGAGCGGGTCAGCTAGTATATATATAGATAATTACCTCAACGTGAAGATGAGCAGCACTCGTGAATAAAAACTAATCAATAGTGAATGTAGATGTGCGTCTTTGGATTTGCGTTGTGAATCGCTTGGAGAAGTACCTATGCAGAGATCAAAGAGACTGTGTAGAAAGGAAACGAAGAAAAATGTCGTGTATCATCATTAGGTCGGATACTTTTCAAGCCACCCCTGTAGCTTGTCTTGTGCATCCCTAAGTTCACCCGGTGATAAAAAATATCAGTTACGTTTGAAAGCGGTCTATCTTCAGTTGTTTTTTGGGGAATTCTGTTTTTTTTTTAATTTAATTTATAATTGTAGAAGAAAACGATAAGAAAACCGAAGCTGAAGCGTGACTGAAGGAGACTTTTATTATGCGAAGGATGTTTTCGGGTTGAAAGGGTGATAATTGTAGAATTTATAGGAACGTTATCACCTTATCTAAATTGCAACATTATCCTCTTCTAGTAAGCCCTAAGGTTAACATGTTGCTCATAATTATTATGGGTACGTCCATTCCTCAAAATTGTACTAACAACATTGTGAGTTAAGTAGGATATAGGTGAAACTAATACAACATTAACTATAACTAGACAAATAGAAATATAAAAGACAACACCGACTTCGTTTCACACAACCTTTACAAATAAATATTTCTCTTTTCCGTCATTCCTACTGTCATTATATTTATTTTCGTAGACAGATAAAATGTCAGCAAATACATTATTACTCACGTCACGTAAACATCGGAGCCAATTCTTTCTTATTTATTTGTCGTGTCATATAACATTAGCTGTATTAAAAATAAGTGCTATTTAAATTGATACTTAGTTCCTAACATTGATAAAAGGTGTTATGTTTAAATAGGAGGCCTACTTAGGAAAAAACTTAAAAATTTTGCTTATCTGATTTCGTTATTATGGTACACATATCGCATTAAGAGTGAGCAACACAAAAATATTTTAGGTCAAACATTTGCAACTAAAACGATATTAAATCCGACGTTTTACAACACTTGATTTATTCGAGCTTCTAACTGAACATGAACTGCCACCCTATTCCCAATGTACCTATTTGATCGTTGAACTTTACTAATAAATGTTAGAACAATCATTTCAACTGAGTTCAGCGGTTGGTATTACACAAGAGTGAATAGTTTCCAGTCGCTTCCCGGAAGTATATGTATTAGACTCGATGTGTGATTACATTATTGCACCACGTATCTACCGTTGACAAATAATTTATCCATCCATTCATGTTTTAATTAAAACGACTTGTAGTTAGAAAAAAAAGTTATTTTGCTCACCTTCTTCGTTATATCCATGTGATTATGAACTACTAAACTTGAGATATTTATATGGTAATGGTTTTGATTACCAACAGTTTAATAATGCAACTTCTACGGTGTTGGGCCCAAAGTGAAACAAAATTTTGTAAACATAGAACAGTCAACGACAATAAATTTCTAATACTTATTAAGCGCTAATATTAAGGAAGCTTATTTAAAATGTCATTTTTCGCGTCTTCAATTATATTTAAATGTCTAGTGAATTAATTGGTCAGCAAAAAACTTTCAACATCAAAAACAAGCCTCCCTAAAATTTATAAAGTAGTTCCCTCAAAACGTTAGTCGTGAAGCACTCTCAAAGTTAGTCACTAAGCTGTCAATTAAGAATTAAATATTTTTATCGATTGATAATATTTATGTTCATGAACAAACGCTGTTTTTACTATTTCGAAGTATGAACCATAATGAAGTACCTTCACTGATAGCCAATGACTACTAAAACCTTACACGAACATTGATCCCGTCATAAATTCTAACGTTCATTATTAAAATTTCTACTAGTGTTTAGTTCTAATAGTCTCATGATACGAATTCATAACATGGCTTTCAGATTGTAATACAGCAGAAGACCATAAATGTTAACAACTGTGTTATTCAACTTCCATTCAAAAGAAAAGTAATAAAAAGAGGCTATTGTGAGTTACTGAATTCATACATTTTAGGCCAGAATATTTTAGATTATGAATTAAAAGCTACCACAATTCCACAATAGGTGTAACTTTTCTTAACTTGTGTCATGTATTTACACATTTTCATTATTAAGACATTTTTATAGTTAGCACCTGGGTTGTTCTGAAAAATTATTCTGTGAATTTTTGTGTGAAATTTCATTTTGTGTCACTTCAAAATCTCATTTGAGAATGACATGTTTCATGAAGGAAGAATTTGAACTCGTCGACAAAGTCTCCCTGTAAATCACATTTGCTTGTTGAATTTTCTGTCTCGGTAGTGGTATCTTGTTATCCGTTGTATTTGTTATGGAGTATGTATCTCTACATACGTCTTTATGTTCTTGTTAACACAAATTAGAGTTATATCAATTAACCTAGACATATCCAAAAAGTTTTTATGGGTATCGATTAAAGGCCAACTGAGGAGGTGGGTATTTGATAGTAAGGGAACTCGAACTGAAGGGTGATAGTATCGTGGTGTAGCCCGTCAATGATATCAGTCGTAGATGGGGTCGCAGGCCCAAACAGAATAACCACCCAATGTAAGAGATAGGGTGGTGTTCTGATTTCATCAAGACGACATTATTGGATGATAGTCGAGGAGAAGTATACAGATTAGCTCTTAATCCTTTGGCATTACGTTGATATGAAGCTTCTCTCTACGCTAACTTTTAAACTTTCGCGTTCCATGATATATTAACAATTATTTTAACGGGAATTAACGCGATCACTTATTAAAAGGTATATTACATACCTCTGATTTGCCTATCCTTCTCTTACATCTTACATACCTTCTCTCTACGGTCTTTATCTTGTGTATCATCGAGAGTGCTCCTAGGAATTATTTGGATAAATACTACCCGCAACTTTCCATACATCAAAATTTACTGAAGCATATGACTCTCCCACAACAGTTTCATTTTGATGTCATAAAATAGTGATGGAACTTAAAACCTTTCATAAAAACATATTTTTCGTTTCATTATTGAACAGTTCAATTACTGGTACTATTTCATGCGTTTTATTCAAACATTATTCAAGTAGACCGAGTTAGTGGTTCTGTGTACCTTTTTAAGTATTGTTATAATTATACAGATTATAATTTGTAATAGTAATGAGAAAATAAATAAAGTAATGAGCTTGTAGTAAACTATCGAAGTAGCTTTTGATAAATGTTCATAGTTACGTGTGAGAACAGCTAGCTGTTAGTCGAAGCCTAAATAACACGCATGAGTGATAAAAATGGTTGTAGTAAAGCAAACAACTTTTAAACATGTTCCAAGAATACGCCAACAATTGCTTATCTTGTATAACATTAAAGTTAAGTCTTTTGAAGCTCTTAAAAGACACAATTATTACCGCTATTAAAGTACAATTGTGTTATCTTTCATAATTTTGTAAATGTATCTTAATTAGTAAGTAACATAAGCGTTTACATACTTACCGACTTAATCACTTTACCTTAAACAATCAGATGTGTTCTAATGTTAAATAAACATACGTTTGTTGGAATCTAAAAATAATAAATAAAAAGAGTTAAGATCGAATGAAAAGTACTATTTACATTTCTTACTGACAGATCTTTGATGCATGTATGGCCAGTGGACCAAAAATGTATTTCGTCAGGTTTTGGTAAATCTACCTACATTTAATGATAGTCTTACACTGATTGTCTTCATGTCAAAAACATAATAGTTGTTTTGAACGATTATAAATCTTAACTGTTAATAATACTGTAAAGTTTCACTTGAAATTAATTATATTATAAAAATAGTTTTATAACAAAATTACATTAATTAGTAAGTCAACTTGCTATTTAGTTTACTAAACCAATATTTACAAATTGTGAAGCACTCTCAGTTTCACATATTAGGTTGTACGTAGGCATAATTTACTGTTAGCTATAGTTCTGATGCTTAGTTTAGTATAAACGACGTCTGAATAAAGGTTCCAATGAGAAATGATATGTCTTGAAAATGGACATGTGTAACAGGACTGTGTAATATTTTATTTCAGAGAATGTACGTTATTGTTCTCTGTATACTTATCATCCCTGTCTGGGAAACTAAACTGGGAGATATAGGGATAAGTTTTCATGTTGGCCAGCATAACTATGATTTACCATGTCCAGGGACGTCTGTTGCCCTTGACCTTTATCAACAGTGTGTAACTTTGACTCTATCAAAGTTACACACTATTGATAAACCTTGACTTTGTGATCTTTAAATAATGAAATGTAAAAAAACTTATTGTTGTAACAAATACGACTAAATAAGAGTCCGTAACCTCCTACAATGAGTCTAAAAAAAGTATTACGATTTAACTTTGTTAGTCCTTAAATCTTTATACTAGTAAAGTACTAAATATATCATATGCTATACGGTAGTAATTAAAAGTAGACTGATCTAAACGTGACAAAAGTAACATTTTCTTGTTTTTTTCTTATTCTGAGTCTGACTTTCGAAATAGATATTCATTTCATTCTATCATCAGTATTATTATTATAATTAGGTAGCCAATACAATGCAGACAGTACCCCATTCAGATTATAATCTGGACAGAACACTAACGGCTTCAGTGTGAAGCGGTGATTTCCATTAAATGTAAGGGTATTTACAGAATAAATCGAGATTTCATAGTGTTAAGGTTATGATGGGTAAGATTCCATACGAATAATGCTGTTAAAATTTAATTCAGTATTCGCATCAACAAAAGATGAGCAGTGCCAATCAGTGGGCAATCAGCGTCAGTAGTTCAGTACAATATAAAAAAAACAGAAAGGCAATGAATATGGTGACGTTCATTCTTGGATTCTACTCATGATTTCCATCAGGCAGAGTAGTCTTTGGCAGGCTTTAAAATAAAAATCTATTGTATTTATTAGGAACTAAACTGATATAAAATGAAGTTTTTTTTTTCTATTCATACTATTAAAATTTTGTATATACTGGATATTTGTAAAAAATATTTAAAATCTGTTTTTTATCCTCATTAAGTTGCAGAATTTGTCAATTCCCTCTCTATCATTCCATTTATTTAAATATATATTACAAAAATGTTTCTTTCTTTCAGATACAAAAATATGCTTAGAGTTCTTAAAAGTTTATGTTCCATAAATATTATATGTAAACTGAGTGGTATAAGTATCATACTATGCCTTGCTTGGCTTAAGTAGGAATTGTTCCCGCGTCCTACCCAAGTTTCTTGCAGCTTACAACTCAATTTCCTTTAGCAAATCCTGGATCAAGAAAGGTATACGCTCCACGACTATAATATTAAGAGTATACCAAAAAAATATGCGTCAAAATAAGCATTACACGCAAACAATTGTTCCTAACAAATTGATATTTCAATTAATATGTTACGTCTACAGTTTATCAGTTAAAAGTTCAATATAAAAATATATCTTTTTATATTTCTTTTTCAATAAAATTAAAAGAACACCCGCGCAATAAAATATCATAACATAAAATATTCACCTTAACAAAACCTTTCTAAAGTCTCTTTAATCGTATGTTTATAAGAGCGACACGTTATTTTCACGTAGGAATGATTATGTCACCCGTCGTTACCAAAATGGCGGTGGTCGTCATTAAGTCGGAGTGCCCTCGTTTAAGTCCGCGGCGCGTGAACGCTAGCGGAAGGAAGGCAGGCTAAAAGCTACGGGATACTGCTGCAGCTTGCAAATTAGCCCCACTTGCTGGATAAAACACGTGAGCACGAGCTAAGAGATTACTTTCTGCGAAACACCAGCGTATTTGCATAGTTGCACTTACAGGCTAAAAACAACTATAGACTTTTTTAATCATTTAAGAAATTCGCATGCTAATCTTCTACTTACAAATATGTTTTGTTACTCTTAACTAACGAGTCGTACACATTGAAAGAATATAATTTTGAAAATACAAATGCATGTAGAAGATAGAAATACTTGATATTAATATTTATACTTATTTTATGCAGTACCAAGATATTCACAACCATACTATTTAAAGAATTACTAGCAGTAACAAAATTGCCCTGCCCTGTCTAATTAATAATCAACCAAACAATTCGTCGTAATAGGCATCATAATTTGCGTTCTCTACTACCCATACTTCTGTTATATTACGTAAAGTTCGGCCTGTGCACCCTACATTCGGGGTTTATGTATTTAAAGAACTAGAACATAATATGAATATAGGATATCAGCATTCTAAAAACAGAAAAACAACTTAATGTGTAAGGTAATACATAGTATGACTATAAATGACGACTGTCCTCTGAACGTAACTTGTCGCAATGTAAAACAAGCCGTCTGAGTCCAATGGGACTGAGATTTACCGCGGTCAAACTTAGACATCTGTCCCCAAGGATAATCACACAAAACCGCTGCCCTGAAGGTACGTGCACACACTCACAGTTCAAGTTATTTGAAGTTTAGTTATGTACGAGTTTATACAGTTTTAATCATACAAATTTAATGTGTATTAGTAGAGTTTAAGCACTAAGTAAATTTAGGCAAGAATTTTAACTATGTACATAACTAGATTTGCTCAAATTATTCAACGCAAACTCGTGTACGTTATGTTATACAGCGTGAACAAATTTACTCTTCAGGTTTATAATATTAGTAATAATTTCACCATGTCATCTTGTAGTTGTATTTTTCGGTGGAACAGAAGATTACTCCCATTTTATTGTCAACTGTTAATTCTACTAGTGACTGATTGTCGTGAGCCTGAGAATAATTTATGTTTATTGCTTCCTAAAACCGTTTTTAATGTGAGTGTTGGAATCACGTCTTTTTTTAGACCATGCATCGTCGTACCTTGCAATATGGATGTCTTATTTTCGTATTTGTTTTAACTCTATTTGTACCTTATATATTATACGATACGATTATACTATCTATCATACCAATGGCAAAATGACAGTAACTTATAATAAAGCTCAACATTATTGAATACATTTTAATTGTCAATCAAAACTTATCGCCTTCCTAATAAACTTTTTCTGTTGTAATAAACTTCTTTACAGAAAAAATGAGGTTTTTTTAAAAAAAACTGCAGGTCGTACTAAGATGCTGCGTATTATATGAAGGTAATACCGATCGTAAAAACAATTCAAATTAGAAAAAGATCGTTTCAAATACTAATGTCCGTAAAGCATACATAGCGTATAAATCGAGCAGGTACTCGTTGCCCCTACTTTGAAAGGAGCAGATTGGCTTTCAACCACACGCTGAATCGATGGGCAGCGAGAAGATCATATTAAAGGATCTCGTCATCACTTCAGAGGAAGTTTTTATATCCAACACATGAACAATAACAGTTCGTCTTTGTAGGTTTGCCACTTATTTTTTGTTGTAACTCTGAGACAAACTCCTTACTCCAACAAGTTAAGTTCAAACTTGCGGGCGAAGTTGCTCGATCCTTTGAAAGTGGGACCATGAAGTCATTTTTTAGCCCCTTAAGTCCTGATACAAAACTGCTGTAAGGGGAACAACAAGGAAATGTCCCAGAGTTAATGGTATATGTACAGTCCGCTGGATCTGGAGAAAGTGGCGTCAGTGTTCGGTAATTTCAAATTGCCTCGATCTTAACTAGCGTAATGTCAAACTCTTCAACACAAGGTAGTAGAGCCAGGCTGATTTCAGCACGAACGGGCTAGCTCGACTGGAGCAGTGTTACTCTCTCACAGAAGACTAGCCGAAAATGACAGCATTTTTGCTGTCGTGTTTCGTTGGTGAGTCAAGCAGGGTAGTAACTATACGTAGGGATAAAATGGTATTTAATTCCGTCATTAGCTAAGTGTTCAGCCAACAACTTCATATTCAAAATCATTAATTCAATTAAGATACTTGAGTGACATTTATAAATGCTAAATTGAAGCTACAGTTAAAAATTATAGATCGACACAAACAGATGCCACAGCATGAGCTGGATTGTCAAGGTAAATTAGGTGAAGACACCTACATCTATTGCCCGCTTGGTCGATCTATAACTTCCTGTTTTTCAAAATGCGTAGAGCCTTTGAGAAGAATAGTGGCAAAGAAACTCATGGCCACTCTTTTTAAATGTCAGTCAACGGGTCATATAATTCTTTAAGCTGTTGGTTTACGTACATAAGCAAGTGACGGATATTTGCAAGTAGCTGACATGGCAAACTTCGTATTGCCTTATTTATTTCTGTAAATATTTACTAAATTACCGTAAAAAATATTTAGTAGTAAAAGTAACCCCGTGTCAACTTCCTGTAGCGCTGCAGCGTAGAGAACTAAGCGGACTAAGAGAATAAAATACTTTTTTTTTCTTTTGCTTCTGTAAGCTATTGCTTCTTACCAAATTAAAAATTTCTTTGATGACGGGACGACGCCTTTAGGTATGGATTCCCTTGCAAGTAGTTGCGAGTTTCAAAATATGCGGTAAAAATGGTTGTACCTCTGCGTTTTGTGACAAATAAATAAAAGTAAACAAGTGACAAATAAATATTAAAAAAAATGAGTGAGTACTTTATAAAAATATTAGATGAAAACCCGGCTTCGCTTGGGTAATGTGTTAATACTGTATAGCATTAACCTATATTTTTATAACATCACAATGAGCAATTTTTTTACTTCTGCTTATCACGCATTTTATTTAAAGGGCAAAGATGTTCATTTCAGTTGAGTTTAAACAACAGTTTGTTTATAGTTTTGAGTTTTCAGTTCTGTCGGCAGTCCTCATGACTGCTTTGTATTTTTTTTTATGTAATAAATGCCAAAATAACTCTACTTTGCCTGATATTTTAGATAAAACATTATAAGGTAACGGTCTTTGCCTGAACTTCATATAGGCTATCAATTTCTTTTTGTATTTAAAGAATCATCAGGATTTCTCACAGCATAGCTACTCCAAAATAAACATAATGACGCGTCAGAGAAAAATGTCAGACTTGTCGTGTTATTTTTTAATAGACATCGATACCAAATTTTGTTCGGCCTAAAATCCACCAAAATAAAAAACAGTATTTAATGTACCTACTTAAAAAAACATTTAAGTATACAATTCTTAGAAAGCTTGTTTAAAATACTTTAATGAATACGAAACCAAACTATTTTTAACTATTATTTTTCCATCAGTAATCGCTTACTAAAAGCCGTACAGTGCTTGCGCAAACCCATGTGCGTGTGTTTACACCCTTGCAAGTTTAACAAAGTTAAATAACCAAAAAAAACTACAAAATACTAAAATAATTATTTTCAAAATTGTGTAACCTGACTGTGATTGCTGACGGACTGCAAAAAGCTGTTGCGATGATAATTATTTGTTATTTTTATTTGATATGACTCCATTCGTTTTAATTAGTGGCTATTGGTGAAACAACATTTTCACTTTTCTTAAAAAAAATGTAATACAAATTTGACTCAACATGTAGGATTGCTCCGTGTTGTGACGGATTTAGAAAACAAGGTGTCGTAAGAGGCGACTAAGGGAGTAAATTACGCAGGACCACATCACTGTTAAGAGAAGTAACATTTTGGTGTCTTTGTAAACTCCTACGTCTATTAACAATTTCTCAACTAAAAAAATTTCAAAACGCGAAAATCAAATTACAAAAAAAAAGCTAACAATACCAGCTTTTTGCAATATACATAAAGACATTTCTCATCAACTCGAGTTTTCATTAAAGTTTTCCTGTTCCTGAGGGCAAGGACACGATTTTTTAAAATATAATTGGATAAATTTACAAAGGCAATAAAAGTCTATTGTTTAAAGATTTTTAAAGAAATTAAATGGTCATACCCTCTTAAAGTGAGTGGCTTACAATAGAGAAACTGCAATTCTTAGGAATAAAGCGCAGAACACATGAGCGTTTATTACAGCCACATTAAAAGTTTTTACGAAGCGACTAAAATCTACCACAAACTTTTATAAGTCACTTATATATTTAATAAATAACCCCTTAATAATTATTCTCTTTATAATTTACGTTTATATTTAGTATTTTATATGTCTTTTGTCCAAATGTCATCAATTTTGTTTTATCAAGTATGATTTTCATAATTTGTTTTATGGCACTGTATTGAAACTTATAAGCAAATTACAAAGTTATTATGTTTACGACTCAACAAAAAAGTGCAAATCATGTTTAAATTGACGTAGCAGCTCAAGCAACCAAGTGTTTTAGCATTGATCTCTAAAATTGATCTCAGAACTTCAATATCCTGTTGCACTTCATATTAAAGTAAATCAAAGCGTCGTCGCACATTTCACCGCAAGTCTATATCCAGCCTTAAATAACGTTCGTTGTTTTGGCTGTCATCCAACTGCTTGTTAAGGAAACTAGGGAATTTCGCGGAGCCATCGCTGTTTCTTGTTGTGTACATAAAGGCGCGACAGACCCACGGCCCAGCCTCTAATGTATGCAATGGAATAATTTCCGTTCAATTATTTCGTTATCCACTGCAATGGGAGGCTTTATTAGCTCTGCGGCTTCGTTTCAATTTTAGAGTGGATTAAGCAAGTGGATCTGTTGTTCGGGTCTTTTAAGTTTAGGTTTTGTTTTTCTTTTATAATGTTGCATTTGCCAGATATTTAGATTTGTAGCTAAGTTTTTAAATAATATGAACTTGAACTATTCACTCTGAACATGAAATACTAACCTTATCGCAGTCTGCGATAAGGTCGCCCATTGTACCACTGCTTTTAATCGTGTAAATTAGACATTGTATTTTTTTTTTACTGGTGTGCAACAAAGAGTAACTAACTTTTTCCCGCGACTTCCCCCGCGTGTATGTTGGATTTTGCGGTAATTAGTTTTTGTAGCATATGACACTCAAAAATAATGTGACTTTCTCTTGATAAAATAATTTTCGAAATCGGTTCAGTACATCCATTTAATGGTTTCTCTTTTTAAATTAAACATATTTTTATAAAAAAATTAAAACATCTGGTAATCGATACAAATCAATAGAAACACAAAATGTAATAGTTCTATGCGTAGTTATGTGCTTAATTTCATTTCTGTTTTCTAAGTGTAAGAGAATAATATGTATCATATCCAGAACAGGGTATCTTGCTTAGGCTTCATTTTAATTAAAAGAAACTTAATTTTCATTATTTTCCTGATTTAGAAATAATAACATATTATAAGAGGTTTATTGAATCTATTGTTAATATACTACGCATGTGATAGAAGATTGACAGATCATATTAGATTTTTATCAAAAATTTATGAATGTTCTTAGACAACAATTTGACCAATGTCCGGTTAAAAGTTCTTAGTTCAGAATAACCATTGGTTTAATAAAGATGTTTAGTAAAGATAATTCTGTTACACAATTTATTATATTATTTTTTGTTCACAAATTATGTTTTATAAATAATTCCCAGTGATTATAAATTTTCTGAAATAAAACATTAAATAAGGCCATGGAATCTTGAAACGGTAGACATTGGTCAGTAAAATCAACGTAAGTTCAAACGGAGTCTGTATTTTAGTGTAATATTTTATAAAACACATTTTCAGAAGTTATCGCGCTAACGAATATATTCCTTTCAAAAGTACCTAAGAAACCGAGCGTTAGGTATTAAAAACCTTACTTTAAAGTAAATGGAGTTAACTTAATCAAAATGGCTTGTAGCTATATCTGACTGCTATCATTATCCTACTTCCTACTAATATTATAAATGCGAAAGTTTGTAAGGATGGATGGATGTTTGGATGTTTGTTACTCTTTCACGCATAAAACTACTGAACGGATTTGGATGAAACTTTACAGTAATATAGCTTATACATCAGAATAACACATAGGCTACTATTTGCCGCGATAACCGACATATATGCGGGCGGAACCGCGGGCAACAACTAGTCATAGATAAGTTAAGATCTCAGTCCCGGTTTCCCTTGCCCTAATAAGTCTGACGATAGTCTTTCTACATCGCTTCGATTCTACTTGATCGCTTGGGTTGTACAGATCTGATGGCAGTCGCTCTACGTAAGAAATCTAATTTCATCCGTATCGTAGTAGATTTAAAGCTGGCCCCAACTTAGTTTGGACAAAAAACTCGGCAGAACGTAGAAAAGTGACCTTCTGAAAATCTTGTAATAAACTGATTCTTGACCAATTCAATTTGTATTCTTGTCTATGTAAAAATGTAGATGTCACACATAATTTTAGGAAATATTCCTTCCTTCTACATGTTCACTCTAGGGGATTGAGAAAATATAAACTTATTAAATAGTATAATAACAATAATAAACCTTATTTCTCTCACAAGGAAGATACAGTTTTAGTTAGATAAGATCTAGGTACATACTAAACAGTTACCAAACGATTCCCTAGTGAAAGACGGAATCCACACTAGACTCGAAGCCCATCCTACGGCCGAGACCACTTTTTTATTTTATTTTATTAAATAGGATCAACAACATCCACATATTTAAGTTGGTCCAAGCACGATGTTTTCCAAAACAACTTCAATGAACTGTATAAACTCAAAGGGTGGGTGCCTTTAATGGTACTCAAGGCATTACACTAACATCTTTGTGCGACGCAGCGTCGTACGCTTGTGTAGTACTGTAATGTTTGCAAATGCTCTTTTGTGAAGACGCCCTTGTACAGTTAGTGATAAACGGAGCTTGAGGCAGTTACAAATATAAATATTTTTTGTGTTATAAATAAAATCTTAGATCAGACAGTTTAAAAAAATAATGTTCGTAAGAAGTCCCTGATTTTTAAAGCCTTTTGGAATTATTTACCTGGTATGGGTACAATAAAGATAGTCTTAAATTCCCGTAAAATCTGCTTCCTCGTTCCAGATTAAGATTATGCAAAGTTAGTCAATTATGTACTTCAATTGTTACTTTAAATTTATGTTTAAACTTTTTTCCATCCTAAAGTCACGATTCTAGGTATTGACCCCACCTTTCCGTAGCATCTTGCATATTCCACATTATTATTACTTTATTTTTTCTTAAGATACATTCAAACATTATTATCTACATAACAAAGCCATAATTTTTAAATGAAAACAGTCACTACTTAGCAGCTGGGAAATTTATAGTTACGAATCAAGTAAAAAAAAGAATATTGCTATCACGTTATCATTAAATTTATGATACGCATATTAATTAGTGCCGTTAAATCAAAAACCTCTTTAAACCTCGGCCGGGTTTTTTACATACAACGCCATCTAGTTCGAAACTAACCAGTTCTTGTACATGGGTACTGGACAACTCATGTAGAAACAAATATATTTTCTTTTTATATAAATGCATACATATTTTACATAAAATACACCCAAATTACGAAATAAATATTTGCATATCATACAAACATTTTGATCCGACTCGGGAGTTGAATTCGAGACCTAAAGCACAGCAGCCGCAGACGCTACTATTGCGCCAAAGGCATTCAATCTAGAATCTACATTTGCATTTTGTAGCCTTTACTGTTTAAAGGCAGTATTTCTAAGTCATAATCAAACCTTATTGATTACTAGAACGCCGCGTCACATATGTTTAAAAAATATATGACCTATTTATATACACTAACCTTCATTTGAGTAACTTTCTAGTTTAAATCCTTATTTGAGCAAAAACAAACGATATAATAAAGTAAACGTACAGATTCCTTTCAAACAGTTCTTGATTTTCAAATGTCATTTGAATCAGCTTTTTATAGCTTGTTCTTTTATTTAAATGAGACAGTAAATAGGAGCACCGAATCCTTATTTGATTGAATTTTTCTTTACAATCCAGATACGATCTACTCACTTGCGATTCTCTGAAAGTATTTGAATTTTATTCCAATCATAGTATACCATTTCATTGAAACCGACATGGTTTAGAAAAATACGTGTAGATGTGAGCAAACGCAATACAATCATGTATTCAATTTGTTCTGGGATTACTCATACTTTCGGGTTTTGAATTTTATTTCAATACTACGAGTATATCGTTGTTGCTGTAAGCGGGTAAGATTCTTTTGGCTCTGCATTTTGCTAATGTGTTCGCTTTACAATCTTCATTATCAAGGAGGTTTTTGATGTATACCTGTTAATGCTACCTATTAATAATAATAAGAAAAATATAATTCATTCGATTCAACTCCTAGTAATTCAGATTAATGGAATTTCATAAATTGTTAAATGTTATTTTTTAGAACATGTATGCATATTCTTAGGAACTTAAGTAATTTAATGTGCAAAATCAATAAATATTTTTTACGATAATCGGAGACCTGATCATATTTCCGTAATGAGCATATGAATCTCATGTAGAGGTTTTGGAGTCTCTCAAGCTTATACAATTAGTTCACCATAAGATCTCAACAACTGGTATTAGCATAACCCAGAATGGGGAAAGAAAGGATTGTGTAAGAGCAATTTTGGTAAAGGTAGTTTGAAAATTGGGTAGTCTGTGCCAAGATCCTGCAGCGCTAAATTCAGCTTAATAACTCAGCCAAAAAATTACTATTATGAGTATTGAAATAATTTAACAAAAATATTTTTTGATACAAATTTCATATATACTTCACATTCTTCTAAAAAAACTAGCTGATCCGGCGAACTTGTACCGTTATAGTTAAATGTATCTGTCTTAGCTTCCCGTTGATATTTAAATTGACTTTTACCGTTATTTACCGAACCGGCGGAGGCGTGCCTATCATCGCGACGTACGCGTTTTTTTTTTCCGTTTTTTTCCGGATGTGTTAATAACAGCAGTTCCCTGATCCCTCCATTCTCAAGCCCAGACTGGCACACTGTGTGATTTTAGTTGGTTCGATTCCGACACACCACCGCCCCACCGCAAAATCTCGGTGGGGTGATGGCCCGTGGGGGTTTCCCCAATTGTGAAATAAAAACAATAATCTGATAAATTATTACTTTGTAGCTGCACACACTGGCCATGCGAAAGTTTGGGGGAGCGGAGGTGACACAAGGACATATAGTTGCCCTTGTGTCTCCTCCTCTCTCCCAAATTTTAAAGGGCCGTTAATTTTAAAACTTAGAGACTAGAGTTCTTTCAAACATGCCTAAATATGAGCTTGATTGAATTATGTTGAACAGTAAAGGTACTAAATAAATAAGTCACCCGTGCGAATCTCAGGCAAGTGACTAATATAACATAACACGCAGATAAAATAAACGAATAATGTTTTACTTAAAATGTACTTTGATTTTCAGTTCATTTACATGGCAAACGCCAAAATATTATACTGACGTAAAATTATTTGGTAAAACTTTATTCGGAGGGTAGTTTTGGCAAGTGCAGGAGATATTTCTTCCCACGGTCCGCCCTATTCGCATCCTGGTGCTTTTGTCGCCATATAGCAGTAAATCTTAGTAGCTTTGCTAAAATTTAGATGCTTTCTTCTTAAAATATTCCCTAGTTACAGAGAGTTTTCTTAGAAATGGTTCTCAAGACATTTTTTTTTTATTTTAATATGTCGCAAACGACCAGACGTGTCACCTGATGGTAAGCGAATACCGCCGCCCATGGACACCCGCAACACCAGAGGCGTTACAAGTGCGTTGCCGACCTTCGGGGGATGGGGAAAGGGATGTGGGGAGGGGTTGGGTATGGGCCTCCGGTATCCTCACTCAATCGGCGAAACACAGCGCAAGCGCAATTTTACACTGGTTTTCTGTGAGGCCGTGGTATCACTCCGGTCGAGCCGGCCCCTTCATGTCTCCCACGGTAATAATTACAAAATCTTCCTTCATTCAGATATAGTTAAATCAATTCAATTCATTTCTGTCCTTATAAGGGTGCCTCCCCACCCGTTAAATTTAAACATTATACCATTACATATACTCAGTACAAAATGTTCAATTTTAATATAAGGTTACAATAAGCTAAGGTACTTAGATTCCAATATAAGTGTGCATGACGGCTTCATTACAATAATATTCGCTTCACAGTCTTATAACTCACCTAACAGTATCTTAATTTTATCTACCTACCACGACAGTTTTCCTCTTGTCGTTTATTAATTTATTATTTATTTATTTTAAGATTTTCCCAAAGCTCGTGTGTACAAAATATATCGTATGGAGTGACAAATATAATAAGGCCTTATAACTTGGCACTTGCCAATTACGGGTCAATCAACATTAGCCAAATCGTTACACATGTAAATAATATTTAACAATAACCTACTCAATCACATTACATTTCAACTAAGAGGCAAAAGATATAAAACAGAAACAACGAAATAAAATTAAGTAATGGAAAAGTAAAGGAAAGAATGGAAATTACATAATACAGTATTGAGTCTAGGACAATCCAAATAAGACATGAAGAAACTCCACAACAATTTCATGGGACTCATTTGTTACCTTTTTGAGACTTTAGGATCTTGGATCTAAGTGAAATTATTATTTATAGTGTAGTATAGGATTTCTAGGTATTTTAAGGGGTACTGCTATTGAGATGCGTGAGACAAGTACATCGTAATCAAGTCTATTATTTGTCAGTTTATGAAGAAAAGCCTGATCGCATGTCTGTCGACGTTCACGTAGGGAGTTCATGTTGTATCATTTAAGACGTGAGTCGTGGGATCTACGGGGAGATTTGTTGTAAATATAAGGTGTTTAGTAAAAGCTCTCTGAGTGCTTTCAATCCTTTGTGAGTGGACCGCACAGTGTGGATTCCACATCACACTAGACAAATCTTGGTTGCTACGGACCAATACTTTGTACAATATGATGATGAAGCCTATACAAAAGTGGCGATATCGACATAAACATCGTTCTGTAATAAGCTATTCCTCAAATGAATATAAATAAAAAAATATTTTAAAGATAACCTCTTCTTTTACATAAATCTTTCTTATGTTGAAAAAGTCATTTATGGCGAAGATGATCACCTGATTCCTCTTCTCTGTTACTAAACCGCAGCACAATGTAGGAGAAGAATGTAATCACTGGTGTAATTGCACGCTCTTAAAATGAACCTTGTGTATCAGACACGTAATTTCGGAAGCCACAATCGTAAACACTTTCTGCTGAAGTACCTAATAAACACGGCAATGTACCCTTAATAGTACGTGTATAGAATCGCTCTATTAATTTAGAAGATATAGATAAAGCCCTTTCTAGTAAACTAAGTGTTTGGGGATTAGCGATACCGAAAGCTTTAGAATATCGGCTTATTTATTAATAAGTCAAGAAATGGGTACTCCAATCAGAAAAGATTTTTAAATGTCACTTTATTAGTAACATAGTATTAGTTCCATGAACATTAAGCATGTTAATGGAACATTTTATATAATAATGTTATTTTAGGTTCACAAATTATTTTTGATACAAAGGTATCTTTGTTTAATGAAATTATATTCTTATAACTGCGATATAATTGTCCTTGGCATATATTTAACTATATAAATATAGGTATTAATCTTTTACTTATATTAATATTAGAAAGGGTATTTTCTTGGTCCAAATAATATTTTTCGTTAATGCGCTGTGCAAGTTCGCGGGTACGTCCTCGATTCTGTCGTAGCGAGGCCGAGTAGCGATAATTTTGCGAGAATGGCCGCCTTGTCGACAGCAGAGCCTCTGCTACGAGCTCGGGTGAAATAATAACCACATTATGATTTTAGACAGGCCACCGCTTAAAGTGGTTTAAGGTGACGCAAAGTGAGAGAGCGCCTTTGTACCAGAGTGAAAAATGTAATCAGGATATCCGTCTTTTCTTGTTTTGTTCTGTTATTTAGTTACTGAAAAACAAACTATAAACGCGATGTAGTTGGAAATGGACAGTTTTATTTCCTTACAAAAACAAATCTTCTTATATATAAAATCAATTGCTGCTCGTCTGTCTCGCTAAAACTCAAGACTGACGGCCGATTCAGCTGATTTTGGTTTTGAAATGTTTGTCGTAGTCCAGGGAAGGTTTTCAAGGTAAAAAATTAAAAATAACTTGAAAATCCAAATGTCACGTGTACCTACAGTACGAAGTAGCGGGCACAGCAAGTTTTTAATGAAAATTAAATTAAACATCTTTTTAAAAACGATCTGTTTCGGAATGCCCTCATAAAGTACTCGTTGAGACGAATCAAACGAGTCCGAATTTGATGGTGTTGCGATGTTTCTTTACACAGTTCTTAAGCCCGCCCACCACGCAAAATTTTGTGTAATGTGAAATAAAAATACAAAGGTTCGTAGAGCTAAGTATTTGTGAAATAAATCATAAGAAGGTATTGAAATATGTTCAGCAATCCTCCTAAAAACATTTTTTATGAAAAAATTACTGAAAGCTTTAATGAAAATGTATTAATTTTTATTTTTTGTAAACTGACTGATATATATCGTCATGTATACTAGATCAAAAAGACTGGTTCGTAATTAGAATCCAAATATTTTATCAATTAACGACTACACGTAGAAATTTTACGTAAACCGATAATTTGAATTTTTAAGGCAATGGTTCAAAAACAAATCATAGACAACACTAGACTCTAATAAAATACACCAAGATTTGTTCTACACATTGTTTTGATGATGAAACTAAACGAAACCATTTCATTTTAAGAGACTTCTCTCGCATTACGAATATACATCCCGTGTCGCGGGGGACTTTACAAACATATATAAAGCGGACACGAAGAACACCCAGCTCAGAACAATAATTTGTGGATCACACAAAGTCTTGTCCCATGTGGGATTTGAACCCACAACACTTGGCGCAGAGGAAAGCAGCTTGGTGATCGACTAAACCACTAGAACAACTGTCCAGTCCAGTTAAGCAAAATTATAAGTGAATAGATGAGAATAATAGTGACACCATATGTATGACCCCAGTTTTCAGTTTTTAGAGTTGTTTCTTTTCATAGGTTGGCGTATCAAGTGGATGCCCATAAACTATTTTGAATTTATTTTATTTATAAATAAAATGATGTACACTATATTAGTTTATTTAAAATGTTGTTTTAGTATAGTCTTCTAGTCGTCTAGATAGTGTCGATGCATGCGAACGCAATTGTGGTTATTATTGTGAAATACGAATATGTTAATTAATACAACGGCGTATACTGACAATTCGTACTTGTTTGGTGTACACCGCAGGCGGGCCCTTCGATTTTGTCGCGGTTTTCCACACGTGCGACGGCGACGCGGTCAAGGTGATGGTATCTAAGCGAATAGACTGTATATATAACGTGCATACATACATATGCATTTAGTAAAAAGCGATTATTTTATTACTACAAACAGACACTCCATTTTTATTTATTTGTATAGATAATCTACCTGTGAACCAGAAAACTCAGGTTATGGGAAAGAAAGAACACACTGATTTTCAATTTTGTAATATTTTTTTCGTTATGAATTACATTTTTGCTATAAATAATAATATCAAGATGGTTCAGAAAATTGACCTTGACAAAATTATTTTGGGTAAGAAAATTCTGAGTACGTCCCTTACATTCTACACACAGTGTCAGGTAGTTAAACTACATAACAACCTTAAAATTTAAAGATGCGAGTAGTTTTGCTATTGTTTAGTAGGAAGAAAGGAGTAAAGTAACACCCCCTCACCCCCGCAAATAATCACGCATTGTTTCATGCAAAAATCTCATCTTTTTTTGTGGTCGAAAGTATGGTCACATGAACCAACACTTTGCCGCACGAATTTGTATCGTATTCGCATAATTCGTTCACATAATTCGTACAGTTCCTACGATGCGCCGTCGCATAGCTTAGCATAGTAGTTATGTGTGGGAGCCCTAAACTAAGCTAATCCTTACTACTTTAATAGTTACGATCAGCTTTGGTACTCAATACTGATAAAATTACAATAAGATACACGTTCAAATTAGTGATTACACAATTAACTTCAATAAAATACAAAATAGGAATTAAATTCCATAGTTTAACAATAAAATGGACAAATAACTATAAGTTCCATGTCACTCAACACAGTACTAAGCTAACACAAGTAAAATTTTAACAAAAATAAAACCGACTACAAGGTTCGACTCGATTTCTCTCTCTCGATCTCCATCATCAGATCTTAGTGTCCTTATCATGGTACCACCGTTGGGATGTCTCCTTTCCATAAAAAAATAATCATCAAAATCGGTTCAAATACGACGAAGTTATCTACACATAACAGGAAGTCGGTTAAATATATATATATGTAGGATCGAATTGAGAACCGCCTTCTTTTTTTGAATTCTATTAAAAATAGGTTCTTATTATACAATTCTGAACCCTTGTTTGTTTGTTTTTTAATATTTTAAATAAATAAAATCTACGTGGACCCAAACATTAACACATGATAAGGCAAAACTATTGTAGTATAAAATATACGTTTTTTGGATTTCTTGGAAAAGAAAACAGGTTAATTGTTCTTGAACAAAAATAATTTCACGGTTTTGGTTGTAATTATTATTACAGAAGAAAGAAAAGGAAGGAAAGAATTACGTAGTCAGTGTTGACCATAGCTAGAGAGAAAATGACAGAAAAACTGAATCCATTAACTGAAACTGAATATAATCTGCCTGGTCCCACCACGTGAACAATTTCTGCTACAAACGCTCGCCATGATTAAAAATCCTAAAGCAAAACTGAACAGCAAATATTTTTGTGAATGTGAACGAACGTAAAATTAATTTACAATAAATTCCATGTCACAAAATATATTTATTACTGGCATGCATTTTTGTTTATTGAGTTTTAACAGTATTTCTTTTAATACATTCAGTCAAAAAGTATCGGGAAAGGACGATTTGTTTATGGTTTCTTTTTGTTCAAGAACAAATAACCTGTTTTCTTTTCCAGGAAATCCAAAAAACGTATATTTTATACTACAACAGCTATTTAAAACATTTTTAATGACAAAATGTTTAAAGTTTAGCCTTATCATGTGTGAATGTTTGGGTTCACGTAGATTTTATTTATTTAAAATATTAAAAAGCAAACAAATAAGGGTTCAGAATTGTATAATAAAAACCTATTTTTAACCGACTAAAAAAAAAGGAGGAGATTCTCAATTCGACCGTATTTAATATTTTATGTGTGTTCGTGGATAACTTCGTCGTTTAAGAACCGGTTTTAATGATTCTTTTTTTAATGGAAAGGAGATATCCTAGCGGTGGTACCATGATAAGGAAGCTAAGATCTGATGATGGCATTTAAGAGAAATCAAGTCGAAACTTGAAGTCGATTTTATTTTTGTTAAAATTTTACTTGTTAGTTATATCAAATCTAGTGTGTATTGCGAATTTCATAACGGACAAAAACATCTAACAAAGAGTTTTGTCTTAAATTTTGCATCGCCGATAGAATTTCGTGTTTGCAGTCACTGAAAATGTTACAAGTTAACATCGCAAAAGCGAATTAATTAGCGACTAAAAATCCTCATTCAACTTTGAGAGAGATAGCCGCTGAACTTTTTGTATCTCACGAGTCGATTCGTACTATTTTATATCATCATTTGGCTATGAAACATGTTATACATACATACATACTAGAACGAGTTCATTCCGACCCAACATTCATGAAACGCATTGTTACTGGTGACGAGACGTGGGTTTACGATTTTGAAATGCAAACTAGTCAACAAGCTTTGGAGTGGCACCTTCCAACTGAACCGAAACCAAAAAAACCACGCCAAAGTCGATCAAAAGTCAAAGTCATGTTGACTGTTTTCTTTGACTCTCGCGGTGTTGTGCACTCGGAAGGTCAATCGATAAATAAATAATATTATTTGAAGGTTAAGCGGCGTTTAAGAGAGCAAATTTGACGAAAAAAGCCAGATTTGTGGAAAGAATATTCTTGAATTTTGCACAACGATAATGCGCCTTCACACAAGGCCATCATTATGAACGAATTTTTGATCAAACACTCAACGAAAACCATCAAGCAACCACCATATTCACCAGATATGGCTCCTGCCGACTTTTTCCTTTTTCCTAAACTCAAATTACCACTTCGTGGCACTCGTTTTCAATCGTTTTCATTCACATAAAGGACAATTTGCAGTGAGTACTAAAATCAATTCCGGAAACAATGTTTCAAAAATTTTTTGATGATTGGATTATTCGTTGGCGTAAGTGTATCGTTTCTGAAGGAACATTGAAGGTGATAAAATAAATTTTATTGAATAACTATTATTTGGTTTATTAAATCGTATTTTAGAATTCATGTTTCAAAAAATATCGCAATAAGAAGAAAGAGAATTTACGCTACTGTATTTTCTCAGTCATGTCAGTGACAATTTTTTAAGCCTGAAAACAATTAATTAACGTAAAGGTAAAGGTAAAAGGTAGAAAATACGTGTGTACCGCGAATTCGTTGTCCTTGTATTTTCTACCAATCATCGATTACCTGCACTTCACACCTGCACTCACACTAATTAAAGTGAATACGGGCCTTATGTTGAAGTAACGTAAGATACTTTACGCTTGATTTCCTTAAATTATCGGGAGACAGTTACAGATACTAAAAGATGACTACGTTAAATTCCAAAAAGAGAAAATAAAGTAATTTGTGAGTTACAGTATTTAAAAAATTGGAATAAGCCATTTCATTAGCTCCATCCAGTAGGATCTCCTGGGGGAATAAATACACAGCCACAAAAATGATCGAGGTGGCCTATCCTTATTTTCCATCACTGCTACCAAAATATGCCACAACCAACATATACGTCGTACACATATACGTAGTACATTTAAGGTCGAGAACAAAAGTTTTCGTCCTTATATGTACCTATTTACCATCTGATTAAATAACTTGACAAGCCTATGTAAATAGACAAATGATGATTAATTTACACAGAAACATATTCAGGATGGACCCAATCAAAACCGGCTTTCTAACAAGTGGCCATGAATAAATTTGCTTGTTGGTATAAGCATGTTCATCTAAAATAGACGCGCAAAAAAGTTTTTGGGAACAATTAAATTAAATAATAAAGGCGGAGGAAGCGAACACCCTGTTGTTGTATTGTCTTAGCGTTTCTCGGTACTCTGCGTTGAGTAATCAGCACCCGTTGTCTGCTTGTCATGTTTGAGCTTGTATTCATCTCATTTACTTTCAATTTGAATTGTTTAGAAGAAATAGAAATGACTTAAAACGTGAATCGCCTTATACTCGAATTTATCTCAATTTATTCTTATGATTTTCGTCCGTTATTTAAAACTTTATTGCCATTTCAAACAATGTAATAAAACTCCGCGTTTATTACTGTAGAAAAAAGATAAAATACTATTATGATTACTCTAACAGTCCGAATTAATATCACTATCCAAATGACTCAGCTATGTACAAAATTTACTCACCTGTCTCAATTATGACGACGGAATTAGTTGCAATTTCAGAAGCGCAAAAAAGGTGCGTGATATCAGTGCGTCAAAAAATCTGAAATTGCAATGGATACCATAGCACATAATTATAAAGGGAAACGAGGAGGCGGACCGATTACCCAAATTAGCGATTAAGGAAGGAGATAACATTAAACCACATTACTCCGGGCTGTTATAAAAATTCAAAGTCAGGTGTTATAATGAATGGTAAGAATATTTTGATGAACAGTCTAAACTAAAAGAAATTTAGGACAAGACTATTCAGTCTGAACCTCCTCATATACCGTGGTTTGGTAACTTAGAACTTAAGTAGATCGTTTGTTACAATAGCTCACAGGTGCGTTTAGGACACATTCCATCAAAAAATTTGAATATCTAATGCGTAGAGGTAACTCGCTGTGAGATATGTAACATAGTGGATGATGATGAACATTTGTTGATGGAATGTATCAAGAATCAATGTGTAAGAGATGTAGTAATGACACAGTTAAACGTGAATTGTTTCGATGTCGGTATAATTCAAACTGTTTTGGCTACACCGACATAAAAAAAAAGCTATTAAATTGTACAGTCTAGCATATAATATTTAAATTGATATTTGTTTAAGTAAGGCGTTATGGGACTGGCATACCCTAATAGGGTAAGAGTCCATTAAAAAATAAAGAGAAAAAAAACCGAATTAATAAAACTGAAAACACACATATGCAACCGCGATTATAAAATGATGATAGAAATCAGCACCTGCGCGAAGAATTGCGCCTAACGATTTCTACTTTTTTTAGAAATTTCTGGAGAAAAAGAACTAAAACCCAAAAGGTAGACAAAAGAATTGGAGAATTTGTTGCCCTCGTCTACATGATTTCTTTAAGAATAAAATAAATACATATGCATATTTATGCATATGCAAAGCTGCATTATTTACATGGATGGTTTTTAAACTAAATAATATTATAAAAGATACAGATCGTAAGCTTATTGCATAAAAATAATAATTTCACAGGTAAAAAACTTTCTTTAAGAATTTAAGTATCTCCATATCAAATTTCATTAAAATTGGTACAGCGCCGCTGTTTTCATAATAGACTCTTAAAGGGGTTTAATTTATGTCAATCTTATTGTGATAACTTTTTAACAGTTCGTCCAAATTGTTTAGCTGAAATTCATTTTAATTAAATACTGAAAACGAAATATGTATCAAGTTTTTTAGCTAGTATGTTAGTAGTAGTTATTTTACCAAATATTGTAGTGTAACTCTAAAGGGCGTAGGCAGCACACGTCAAGTCCCAATGATGCAGAAACATCACAATTGGCGTTCACAGTGCGGGTCACCAAGTTTCATTGTCTGCATTCGCAATGAGTATAGGGACCACCACTCTTGGATTCTGCTAATGCTTTTCACTGATGAAAGATCGTTATAGATATATATAACGAACAGTGCCTTTGTTACACTTTACATTGCTGTTTTGTTAACAAAACAGAAATCAAAGAAGAAAGAAGAATGTAACATCAATATTTCATTCTTCTTGTTTCTTAATTGTTTCTGTTTTATTTTGTTTTTCTTTAAGTCTTGCTGATGAGTACTAAGTGATGGTAAGAACCATAGAAGTTATAGATAGATTTATCAATAATGAAGTTATGTTATTTGTGATTTATTACAATTAGACAACTCGCTGGAGTATAACTTATTTAATTTCCCAACTACAACATTAAAGCAAAATAATTAATACAAAAATATTAATAATTAGTCACAGAGACTTTTTTGTTCTCTTTTCATCTCGTTCTAAAAGGCAAAGATCACTAACGAGAACAAATCGTCGTTTTCTGTCATCGAAGGTAAACTTGTAAGTGAAAGTCTTACAGGTATTTACTGTATACACAACAATTGTTTATGCCGTACTACTAAGGGTCTGTTAATATTTTATGTTGGGTGAAGGCATTTATCTTGCATGTTATTTATATATTTACACGAGTATTTCAGTTTGGGTATAATACTTGCGTTGCAAGATGTAAATTAATAAGAACAAAGTGTTATCATTTTACATTGATGAATATTGAATGAAACAAGAAAGTACGAGTTGTGATTCAACCATACAAATTTGGGTCTATTGACACTGCGGCTTATTCAACTAAAAAGGAATTTTAATCAATAGTACCTAGATATCTAATAGTCAGTCCAAACAGTCCAAATAATGGAAATGTCTCCACAAAATCCATCTCGGAAGTTGGATATCTTGTTAAATTTAATTGGCTGTTATTCCGACAGATGTTTCAATCGCTCCAGTTTAATCTAACCATTTAACATTGAAGCACTACGTGCAAAATGATTGATTATTATAATTTCCATAAAAACCACTTAGGTACTATTTAGACAACTAATGATGTCACGTCATCTTAGGTAAAAAAAAAGTATTTATTTTTTAATTGCATTTGCAGACTTGTTTGTCATGTTCTAATGACAAAAGTTAATGTAAATATTTAAAATACACTTTTTAAAGTATCCAGATCCGGTATCGGATAATTTCAAAAATATCATAGCCAAACATACGGCATGCACAGTTATTATTAAAGGACTTAAAAAATGAGGAGTTTACCAATTCGAATATATCTTTTTGTATGTTCGTTACTCAATAGCTCCGTCGTATGTGAACCGATTTTCAAAATTCTTAATGTATTCGAAAGAGTACCTCCAAATTGGTCTTATTATCACGACGTTAGGATCTGATGATTAGATCATAAAGAAATCGAAGGAAAACAAATGAAAAAACATTAATCAGCTTCGGTAGCTAATAGCTTTTGAATAATGTCTTATTAGTTTTAATATTTTTACATCTGAATTATTTTAGCACCGATACTTAAGAACTGATGCTAGAATTAAAAGCCTCTTATACGAAACTTAATTCACTATGCCTACTGAAAGCCAAGCCCGTGTCAATTATGTATTAATAAATGTAAATATATTCATTTTACGGCTATAATATTAAATCTGCCCCTACTTTTTCTCAAATATAAAAGTGTTGTGATTTATATCCTACTGAATATGCAAGAAATCAAGAATATTCATAGCTGGCTCGTTAACGAACGGGTTGGCTGTGTTTATGAAAGTTTTGTATAAATTGTTTGTTTGTTACATGCCTTTCAGGATCTTATGAACAAACTTCTATATACATCTATACAAATAAATAAAATTGGAGTGCCTGTTTGTAGTATTAAAATAACCGCTTTTTACTAAATGCATATGTATGTGTACACGGTACATCAATACAAATAAATATAATTGGAGTGTCTGTTTGTAATATTAAAATAACTGCTTCTTACTAAATATAAAATTTTTTAACTACATTTTTGGTATATGTAGCTTGTTTTTTGTCTGTCTTTCTGTCGGTCTCTCTGTCTGTCTGTTTGTTCCAGGTAATCTCTGGAACGGCTGGACGGATTTTGAAGGGATTTTCACTGGCAGATAGCTGGTGATCCAGGGAGTAACTTAGGCTACTTTTTTTAGACTAACTTTGTCCCGCGGCGTTACTCGCGGTACGACGATAACCGCGGGTAACACCGTGGGGTTCAGCTAGTATACCAAAAATGTAGTTAACATTTTTTTTTGTCTGTCTGTCTGTCTGTCTGTCTGTTTGTTGCGGGTAATCTCTGGAACGACTGGACGGATTTTAACAGGACTTTCACTGGCAGGTAGCTGTAGATCTAGGGAGTAACTTAGGCTACTTTTTTAGGCTAGCTTTGTCGCGGTGTTACTCGCGGTACAACAATAACCGCGGGTAACACCGCGGGGTTCAACTAGTTTATAATATAGTAAAAGATATTCGTAATATAGCATAAGCAGAATTAAAATATGATGGTCACTAATTATCTGCTCTTTGCAGTGCTGATATGTTACAGAGTTTGCTTGCTTAGTCCGCTGGTAATACACCGAATTCATCAAGGCAGATCTCTGCCGCACATGCAAAAGATGAAAAGAAAATTTAACTTGGGACAAACAAAACCTAACCAAAGTGTTTATGTTTTTCGAAAGGAATCAGATGTAGACATTACTAACTCACATAATTTTACTCATTAGCTTTAAATAATTTAATTGTAATATAATTTAAATCTTGAATTTTATTAATTAATGTTAAAATAATGGAGATATAAATTATTCCCTAATGGGAATGGCTGATTTGATGACAAAGCCATAACTAAATCTTTAACAAACTTTTTACTTAAGCTATATTAAATTTGATTTGTGTTTAAAATTGTTTTTACTAAATTGTTAGACGATGATATCTTCGGATCGACTAATCTGATTTTGATCATGTTGACTAAGAACCATTGCTAAAAAACCTGCTTCCAAAGATAGACACAGCGGTCAAACTTATAATAACTCTTCTTTTACGCCGGCGGTTAATAAAAAAAAGATTTATGAAGAAGAACACCCAAATAATCTGGCATTCATCGCCCTACTGGTCTCAATCTTCATCTTCCTAGCCTTTATTATTCCCAAGATTATTTGGGGTCGACTACTAGTTCAACCGTTTTTACCTGAATAACAGTTTTTTTCACGTAGCGTCTGGCATCGGACCTCCGCAACCCTGAGGGTGAACTGAATTCCAAGATTGAACTGGTTGTCACTATAGGTAGTAGAGCCACGCTGATTTCGGCACGAACGGTACTACCCTCGCACAGAAGATCAACGCAAAATGACAGTATTTGTGTTGTCGTGTTTCGTTGGTGAGTGCCAATCCGGAGGCCCAATGTGGTTCACCATGCTGTATTGTTGCATTCTCAATGAGTATGGTGTCCACTACTCTTGTGTTCTGCTTATTTTTTCCATCAGGCAGAATAGTTATTTTACATAAAAAGAAAGTTTGAGGGTGTTGACTTCCCAATAGCGATTGCCATAGATGTTTATGACAACCGGGACCAACAGCTTAACGTGCTCTCCAAAGCACGGGAGGGAAATACCGCCATTTTCCATACTATGGGCTGCTATTAAGAATTTCTTGAAGAAAGACCCAACAGAAGTCCGGCCCGGGAATCGAACCCGAGACCTCTTCGAGATCGGCAGTTGCTTAAACGTGTATTTTTTTTTTAAATAAAACAATAATGGCTATCTTTATTAAAAAAAAATCAAATGATTTATACCAGTAATAAGTTGGTAAAACATGAAGCGTTCACTCAGAACGTCACCAAAGCTTAGATAAGTAGACGCTGCCTGATAAGTCCCACTTTACTCTGATTTGTGGCCCACGGTAAGCACCGATATATATTTTCATCAACGTTATTTATACGTACAAGTTATTTTTATGACATTGTTAAGGATCAGTAACCAAGAGAAAGCTCTTACAAGCACTTGAAAAATGTTTTCACACATTTAATATGTTTGTGAGCATTTTCTTCGCAGTATACGCAAAAACTTAGTCGTGTACGATATCAAATTTTTATAAAAAAAAGCTTTCCAGCGATGGAATAGGCTATTTAATGTATTATTTGTTTATCTTGTAATTTTAATACTACTTGTAGTATTTAAATAAAATAATTAAAACATGTGTACTAAAAAGTTTGATGATGATGTGTCCAGTTTGCTTTTTTCTCAATTGAACAGTTATTTTAAATTGCGAACGTAGAGAATGCTTCGGTTTGAGCTTATTCCTATTCTAAATACAAAATAAGGTTATTTTTCTAAGATTCATATTTACCTTGCGTTCTGCAATTTGCGTGCTGCTCTTTGAATTTTCATCATACTTTTAGGGTATTGAAAATCTCGGCAACGGCTGGACCGATTTTGACGGGATTTACACTTATAGGTAACTGATGACACAAGGAGTAACTTAGACTTTTTTACTCAGCTAGTATAATCTATATATATATAAAAGAGAAAGGTGACTGACTGACATACCCAGTGATCAACGCACAGTCCAAGCCACTAAACCTAGAATCCTGAAATTTTGTATGTGGTTTCTTTATATAATGTAAGTGAGCACTAAGAAAGGAATTTTGGAAATTCCAACCCTGAAGGGGTAATTTAATTTAGTTTTTTTAATTTAGTTAGCAGGGTGTTACGTACCGCGATAAATCGATCTATGTAGGATTAATTTTTAGAAAGTTTACCATCTAGGTACCTCTTATTTACAAGACCTAGTAAGACGCAAGTTAGTACATCGATTTTAAACATAGAAAAAGATCATGGGCACTGTAAATAAATTAGTTCTCTACGACCTTAATAACTTACTTCAGCTATTATTATAAAATACCTAAAAGCATGTCTCAGCATTTAATTGTACCCGCAGATCTTCATGTAACTAATAGGTATATAAGCAATATAGGAATACATGTTATTAAGTAAAATGTAACACGAAAGGAAAACTCTTCAAAACTTTAAAGAAGACATAACCCTATCGACGTTTTTGAAAGTTCGAATTATTAATTAATCAAATTTTCCATGTATATGTATATCTGTGTATATTTTAGTCCAGCACTTACCTACCATGTTGACTTAAGTGATACGTAAATATCGTGTCTATCTTTGTCACGAAATAAAAATAGGCTTGCTATCCCTGTTAACAATAACGTGTATTCACCTTTAAAATGGTTTTGTAACAGGATATATCCAAACTGAGAAGGGTTTCGGGCATTATTACCATTATTTCGTAGTCAAATGTTTTCATGATCATATATCCGATTCACTTTTTTATGTACAATATTTACTATTATTGTGGGGTATATTTTTAATATTTAATACAGGATAACATCGTCTTTGTTACATTAATATATGATTATGTAACAAAGACGAAGTTTTGTTTCAATTGATGTAAATGTGTTCAATAGTTTTTTATTACAAACGTAGTTTAAACAATAAAAGTATAACAAACATAGAATGACTATCAAACTCGGAAATGTTTATCATATGAATAGAGTTAGGATAAATAATTTAGCAAAATTTAATTAAGTAGGGTTATAAATACTTGCTATATTAATAGTTAGTATAGTCTCTGCTTGGATATGTATACACACGTTATATGTGTATTTTAATATGTGTAATCTATCATCATCATCATCATCAGCCTATCGCAGTCCACTGCTGGACATAGGCCTCTCCAATTGCGCGCCACTTGGTTCGATCCTCGGCTTCTGTGTAATCTATATAGAGACATATTTATGTATGAATGTAATACATTTGTAGTTTTTGTTAGCACATTATCTTATATATAAAAATAAATTGCTGTTCGCTTGTCTCGCTAAAACTCCAGAACGGCTGGGCCGATTTAGCTGATTTTGGTTTGAAATGATTGTCGTAGTGCAAGGAAGGTCTATACGGTGAAAAACTAAAAATAGTTTGTAAATCCAAATGTCACGTGTACGAAGTAGCGGGCACAGCTAGTTTTAAATATTTATGAAAGGGTAAAGTAGAGCTGTATGTGCCACATATGTAAATACTTATTATCCGTATAAAAGTTATCTGTGAGAGATTGCCATGAGCGATAACACGACTGGTAGTAGTAAAACCCTAATACTAGGTGATTTGGAAGTTTTGTAGAAAGACTTGCCCTAGCTATTGCGGAACGTATTTGTATCGCAACCGGGACCTACGGCTTAACGTGCTAAATCATAGAAGTGAAATATTACCTAATCTCATTTACTGGATACTGAAGATCTATTTTATCATCATCAGCAACCTGTTACAGTCCACTGCTGGACATAGGCCTCTCCCAAAGCACACCACAGAGCGAGAATTCTTTAAAAATTATTTCTAAGACAAGAAATGACAATTACAACCAGCGATATATTTGTCTATGTTATAACGATAAAACGTTTATTCAAACGGTTTACGGGATTTAACGCGATCACGAAAGGTATTTTACCTTTGAAATTTTCGACGTTCCGACCGGTACTGGCTGTGGTCACAATGAGTCTGTGACCACGTCTAGGTATGTACTTAATCATTCTTCTCGTAAGCGCATTGTTTGCTGTAGAGATAATTTAAATAATTTGTTTGTATTGGACCTTTATACTTAATATTGCAAACAGTTTTAAGAAGATAAATAAAACATCACACAAATAATATTAAGGTGAAAGAAAGTTTGTTTGTGCTTTCACACGAAAACTACTTGACCGATCATCATGAAACTTTGTACACATTTTTAGGTATAAGAAGTAACATAGAATACTTTTATTAAATGCGAGCGAAGCCGCGCGCGAAAGCTAGTAAGAATATAAAACTGAAAAATAAGTGGATCCAACAACCGACAGAAAATGAACATACGACGTAGATATTCAGATTCAGTCCCCGTTTTCCTCTTGAGCAAGCATAGATTCAGATTGGAGCTGGTAAATTCTCCTGGTACAGTAAAAAACAGAAAAAGAAATACAAAAGGCGTTCGTTGGCAAAATTACCTGTAGAGACATAACAATGAAATTTCAACCTTACTGTATACAAAATAAAAGTGAAATAGCAACAAATATAATGTTGGTAGACATGTTCGTGAGCTTCATTTGGGCAAAGGGAGGTCAAACACTTAAACTCCGGAGATACAAGATTGCAGACGAGTTGTAGCAAACGAAGCAAGCTTCATGAATCGCTTTCGTTCATGCGAGGGGGAATTTTTGAGGGCTGCTATGCAATAAGCCTTCTATTTTGATATTCTTATACACATTACTAAAGCTTTTCACATTCTTTGCTAGTCATTTCTCGTAAATAAAGATATTTTTCATTTTATTTATTTGAATTTAACCACGGTATTCGTTATTTAGATAGTCACTTTTGCATTGATGAAGAAAATTAAACGATTTATTTGTTGACATTCAAACAAATGTAGGATAGTTTTAAGATACACAGAACAGATCATTATCGTTGTAAAAGGAAAAACAGGAAACGTGTGAAAAAATAAGCCTTTTTTCCGTCGAAAGGCGTGAACGCGACGCATCACCTATTTCTAAAGGAATGTAAATAAACGCACCTTGAAGAGTGCGTTTGAATCGACACATGTCCGTCTCACGCCCACAGTGAGTCAACACTAGCAGAGAGCTTATTCCGAGGCAATACGGCATTACTAATTTACCGCTTTATATGTCTTTTGTTCTTAACCTTTTGTAATGGTCTTTCTCAGAAGTAAAAAATCTTGATAAAAAAGTGAAACAGCTTCGTGTTTCTTATATAAACCTTTTTAAAATTGCACCTTATAAGTTAAGAGTATCATCATCATCATCATATCAGCCGTAAGAAGTCCACTGCTGAACGTAGGCCTGAAGTTAAGAGTACCTACGGAATAAATATTTTACGTACAGCACCACAAAGGTGATTTAAATATGATTTTGATATGTCGTTGTGTGACTGTTAAAATATAGTTTTCTTCTACTATGGCGTAAAAAAAGGGTAATAGTTTTGGCAGTCTATGTATGTTCCATAATTAAACCATAGCGCCTAAACTACTTAACCTATTTTAAGCTATATAAATTTTATCATATTTATTAGAGTAACTATCGGATTTATATCATTGATATTAATTTGTAAATAGTACGTTAGAATCACTATTCAAATAAACGCTGTATAAATTGACTAACATTTACTCACGGCTCGTCTTTGACATATATCGTAGATATGTATGTAGGTAGGATTATTGAAAATAGAACCCACATTAGGTATCTGTCTATTTACTGAAATGTTTATTAAAATTAAATAGTTTTGTAGAGTTAAATTTTAAGAACACAGCATGAAATCACATTTAAGATAAGAATTTCTTAATCTCCCTGAATATAAATAACATTTATTAATAAACAATTAAATTATTTAGACTGCACAAGACTAAGAACAATGAAGGAATGTCTTATAACTTTTATCATAAATAAAAATTGTGTAAATAACCGTAATATATTTACTTAAATGATTTTAGACTTAAATTCAGCCATTTAATTAGTAGATCATGAAAAAATGTACGAATAATACTTTCTGGTTTAGTTGCTTAGTAAGTTTATTTAACAGTAGGCTTACTAGAACATTCCTGTGGTTGCCTTTAATATGTCACCAAAGACGTTGCAAGTAGCGTAATAACAAAGAAAAGAACCTTTTGTTTATTTTGAACGGGATTTAAAAACACGACAATTGCACAGATTCATAGATTGTAGAATATTTATATCGACTTATTGTTACAGATACACTATATTGTAAAGTCCAAGTTTGTAAACAATTAATGTTCATATTTAAGGCAAGTTTATAAAACTTATCACGGTATTAATTTTAAGGTACGATAAGATTTTTCTACCTGCTGCGCCATTTCGATCACATTTCCTGTGGCCTGAAAAGCCTGTGGTTTTTTTCACCAACTTCAAAAAAAGGAGGAGGTTTCTCAATTCGACCGTATACGTAATCGAATGTATATGTTTTATGTGTGTTCGCGGATAACTTCGTCGTATCGAAAGGAGACGTCTTGACGGTGGTACCATGACAAGTAAACTAGGATCTGATGATGGCATCCCAGAGAAATCGAGGAGAACCCTCATTTTTTCAGCCGCGTACTATGTTTTTCGTATATTTTTTGAAGTTACTCTTGTATTTGCGTCTGGTAGTCATCACTTCATGGTGATGAGCTGATGATGTAAGGTACAACACCGTAACTGTTAAGAGTTGGAACCCTATGTTTTACTTTTAATCATCGTACTGTTAAGAAATTATTAAACCCAGCTTGAAAGTTGTTTTCTTAAACTTGCATAGCTTCATATGATTCTTTATATAGGTTCAGATACTTTAGATATAAATAAAAAAAGAATAGAAATAGGTGAAAAGTGTTCACTAATTGATGAATTTTAGTTTTAAAGGAAGAAGGTTACGTCACTCTCTTACGTCACAGATTGGAGGAAAGTGCAAGAGTTGAGGGAGAAGTTATTTGTTTTGTTATAAAGAAGATATAAGCATTACAGAGGATAAATGGGATTAACTATTTGATGTCTTTAGAAAGCATCAAGGAAATTCTTCTTCTTTTGGTGAGATGGAAACCAGCCGGATGAGCTATTTCTGCCAATTTGAAATATTTAAAGTCTTCAAGTCTTGGTCGTGATGTCGTAGGATACCAGATAGGAACGAAGTTCCATAACATAAAATATAATAATACATGGAACTTACAGATACCGGCTAGGGTATACAGATGGCGCTATACATTTTTTTAAATCTTACGCTTTTTTATTTAACGTTACGGAAGTTTTTTTCCGGCTAGGGTACCCCTCTGCAACGCCTGTTATGGAACATCGTTCCAAAAATCTGAGAAAATTCAAATGAGTCAATAGTAAGAATGACAAGTTTTGCGTTTGACACTTAGTTTGAAGTTTATGCATTGTTATCGATGAGCAATGACGATTAATACTATAAGCCAGTGATTCATAAAAAAGTTTTTTTAAACAAGCTTTTCTTACTTATTAATAAAAAAAAATAACTTAAGCCCTTTCATTTGAAACCGATATTGGGTGGGTTGTTCAGAAATATGTACGCCGCCATTTTGTTACGGTGGCCATTTTGGATTATAATGCCGATTATATATAATTGCATTGTCATCAGAACTAAAGGTATATTTCAAATTTCAGCTCAGTCCGGAAATGGATTGATCCATTTTTTGAATTTAACTTGCAAGTTTTGATTAGCAGACAAACATCGGGACTGATGAAACTAAAACTTGTCCTAACAACAACGAACACAAAAAATAATTATTTAATTTGGTGTAGCTTGCACAAAGTTATGCGCGTGCATACATTCCGGCGATTCATTTTTATACATGTAGATATTAGTTATATTTTTCCTGTAATCTCACTCACTCCGTGAATAGAAATGAAAGAATTGCTCAATTCTATTTTTCTATGAGGCCGTTACCTTGCCCAAATGGCCCTCCCACGATTATACTTTATTTTATTTATTAGAGCTATATTCATATTTATTAGTCTATCTGTAATCATAAATTTAACTGTAGTAAACATTTTGTGTTCTCTAAAGCTGTAAGCCTTGCTACCGTTGCATTAACAATAAGTCAAGCTTCTTGGCAAATCAAAACGCTTAGTGCACAAGAGGAAAGTTCGAGGTCGCTCCGCTGTAGATTTAGATCGTAAACTAACATTAATCGTCCGTGGAGAACAAACTAGTTTCTCTAATTATTTCCTCGCTTTCGACCCTCTGGTTTTGTCTCACGGATTGTTGCATTCAGTAACGATGCCATTAATCCTCAAATTCAATATAACCTTTAGAATGTCGCAATGTAGCATCTATTACTGGTTTTGATAAATTTTACAATTCGTACTACACATTTGTACGTGACTATCCATACTCCCCAAGTTTTATAAATAAAGTATCTACTGCCGTTATTGTTTTCGGAATTTATTACCAGTCCAATTATTGTAACAGTCATTATCACTGATGAAAATGAGCTTGATAGTTTAAATCAATAAATTTATTCTCATTCTAATGGATGTAGTGTGATAAATTATGGTAATAAAATCTTTTTCAATAGATAATCCATGGATGCTCAATCGAATATGAACATAATTGTTTAAATTTCATTATGACATTATTACGACTGAGAGAACTTTTGATTATCCACATGTTTAGAACTGTATTGAATTAAATAATTTATTTAGTGCAGAGATTTTTTTTTTGTCTTCTTTTTAGTCTCGCTTGCGAATTTAGTTAATTCTATTATTTTAAGTCATCATCATCAACAACTTTTAGCAAAACAGCTGTAGGTACATCCTCTCCTTCGTATCGAGGTTATTTTATGTATTTCAGTCATAATTAAAATACGCACATAATTACAATAGTTTACTTTAACTTATTGTATTTAATTTAAAACGTTATTGTAAGTACAACATCGTTTTACTTTTTATTATTTGTTTACATCTATCATTTCAGCACACATTCACGCACTCAGTCGGGATAGCAAATCCGGATACACTGTTTCGTTTTGCTTAGTTGTCGACGTTGTAGAAGTGTCGTATCTCCATGTCGTAATAATACGACCGTGCAATCACGGATGGTGTTGACTAAAGGACTGTAGTGTTTATTTGCGAAACTCTTGAGGGCACGCGCGGTAACGTTGGCTTAATTTAAAGATGAATGCTGAAAAATCTTTCGATTGCGAATGAAGTAAACACAGCCCTAATACGGTATTTTCTTCTTATTTATTGGTACATTTTAATTTTTCTCAGCCGTGAAGGAAATATGTTTATTAATCTATCTTAGTAATTATTTTTATGGTGTTACTGTTTAACAATTTAATGTATTTTTCGGGCATCTATCACACAACGCCATCTAGTCGCAAGCTAAGCAGATCTTGTGTTATGGGTACTAGACAACTGATACAAATACATATATATATTTTTTGTTAATACATACATATTATTATATTATACATAGATAACACCCAAACTCCGAAACAAATATTTGTAGATCATACAAACATTTGGTCCGACCCAGGAATCGAACCCGAGATCTCACGATTAGCAGTCACATACGCCAACCGCAAGACCAACGAGGCAGTTGTATAATTATTTAATACTATAATAATATATAAGAATCAACGTTACTGTTTTATTTTTTTTTCTTTCACATAATGTTCTTTTGGACATTACAACAGGCTAAGAGGTAAAAGAAGGTAAGATTAATTTCATTTATAGATTAGTTAGTTAATTAGAAGAACTGAAAATATATATAAAACAGATCTTATTTCTTTCAAGGTTCGAAACAAGAATCATAATAATAGTTTAAAAATCTTACCTTGTTTATTAAAATTGTTCACGTTCACCTTGTAAAGTAACATCTGGCGAAATACACTTTCTTTTAGGTCTTGCGAAAATTGGTAAGATGTTGTCTTGATTATGATTTCATTGAAATGAAAGATTTTTTGTATCTTTCCTGTCTTTAAAGTATTTAAAGACAGGAAAGATACAAAAAATCTTTTGTAACATTTTAAATGCTCTATAGAGTAATGAAATATTTTAGGACATCAATTTAAACTAGCAGCGATAATTTAAACTTTATTTTACTAAAGCTTCCCAGCCTTTATTATTCCCAAGATTTTGGGGTCGGCTTCTAGTTCAACCGGTTTTATCTGGATATCAGTTTACACGGAGCGACTGGCATCGGACCTCCGCAGCCCTGAAGGCGAACTGAATTCGAAGGTTGAACTAGTCGTCAGTATATTTGAGTCGGCGGAGAAGGCCCGGGTGGACGACCTCCACTCGGACCCGATCTATCAGTGCCTCATGCCGCCCTGAGTGTGGCCGCGGATAGTCGGGATGGGTTTTCCCCACCATCCGCTTTAGTGGCCACCCGCGAGGGGGCGACGTTACGCGTGTGCCGTACGTCGCCTAATTAGAGAGTTATCAGGAGACGGTGCCCGCTTCAGTGCGGGCAGGTGCTGGGAGGGATCCGTATGTGTTAATAACAGCAGTTCCCGGATCCCTCCCGTCTCAGGCGCAGAATGGCACACCGTGTAGTTTCCGTGGTTTCCGACACACCGCCCCGCCGGAAACCCCGGCGGGGTGAGGCCCCGAGGGGGATTGTACATGTTAAAAAAAAAGTTGTCAGTATATTTGAGGGCACTGACTTTCCACTAACGATTGACATAGCTGTTTAAAACAACTGAGGCTGACGGCTTAACGTGCTCTCCGAGGCGCGGGCGGGAAACACCGCCATCTACCCTATTCCGGGCTGCTATTAAGAATTTTTTGTAAGAAAATCCCAACAGCAGTCCGATCCGGGAATCGAACCCAAGACCTTTTGATCTGTAGTCTATTACGCTAACCACTAGACTATCAGAGAATAAACATTTAGTTTCCCAGTTAGCTGAAACAATCTATTACATAGACTCTAAAGTTATAGCTCAGCATAAGAATTATAGCCACTATTTTATCAAATACCAGGTTTTGCACGCGGCTTTGCTCCCGCAGACTTTCATCGTCTGATTTTCCCCCTTATCGGTGGAATTTAAAAAATTCTTCGTCTTAGCGCCGATTTTAAACTTTGAATAGTTATAAAAAAAACAAAGATTGTATTTATAATATTTTTGTTTCAGTAAACTATAGTTTATCAAAAAGCTGGTGACATAGTGTAAGTAGAGTATTAATAAAATATATTTAGTGGTAGTACGAGTAGTAGAATATTCCTAACTATTTTACAATGTTGTTTCAACGAAACAAGTGAAGGGAGCCTTTAAAGTACTTTTTATATTCGAGTACAATGTGTATTATTAAATTTAACAAGTATGTACTAATATTATAATTTGATTTCTACTTCATAAACCATTGTACTCCAAATTAAAAAATTAAGTTTCCGTCTTTTGTACGATGAATAAAATTTTAAAATGTCGCCCGCAAAATAAGATGAACTTACCTCTTGTGCTTTCTTGTAACCGTTTCTAAAGTACCTATTGAATATATGATATTTATGTAGTAAGTACAACTTACTACAAAGAAAAATAGATATGTGATAGACGAATCATCACTATAAAATTCAATAGCTACTAGATAAACCTAGGTACTAACCAGTTCGCTAATATGTCTAGGGTTTCTATTCACTTCTATCCTCACCAAACAAACATACAGCTATGACCGATAACACTTTATAATAACACTGAATTATCTGAGATTATTTCGGCGTCGTTCTTTCTCATTCAGTAAGACTGTAATATTTTTTTGTCTTTCACATAAATGACAGCTCTCGGTAACATAGTCGCCAGTGCCTATTGGTCGAGGCAGTAAAAAAGTATGTTTGTTCTAAATTCAAACGGTCGACGATCGAATAATATTGTCTATCTCTTCAGTAGTGCGTCTTGAACAAGTCATTCTCAAAGCATTACCGTAGTCTGCTATAGCATAACATTAGCAACATTAAAGATAGAGAGATATCTTCAAGTACACGTCTTAACCCCTTACATCGTTTTACCCTTTGATAAAATGGATCCGTCGGGTCCACAAACGTTTGGCATCCTCGAAATAGAAGCGCAACTAAATCGTAGATAAACATGTAACAATTAAAACAAATAGTTTTGTTAACGTTTGTTTTTTTTTCACAAAAATGAATGTTTATAATATATCTGAAATATTTTAATTACTATGATTTATACTTAGGTATATTAAAATTGTTTGATCTTGCGTTCAATTTGTGGATAGTTGCGTTCTCTAGTCTCAGAACGTCAATTTAAATTTCTTAGATTATTTTTATCCGGGAGATTGGACAGAATATTTTAAATTTTCTGTCTGTTTATCTGTGTATTCAGTAGGTAATAAACTCATAAATACTTAACAGATTTTTCAGACAAAATTATTGATGAAGGTTTAGCTGTAAAATTCGTGAATATTTTCATTAAAAAATTATGGACAAATTCAATTTACCTTGGAACTTTATGCTTTCTTTGAAAACGTACATATTGTGTTATATTTAAATCTAACATTCATATTCGATTCAACAATCTGACGCGACCCTACGATAGAAAAAATCATGCAGACATAATGAGCTCTGCCACCCGTGCGGAGTTCGGTCAGATCGCTAGTACATGTGTATAAACAAATAACACAACTGTGACGGTTTACTAATCTTTGAATTGATAGTTCAGAAAAAATATATACACTGCCATTCTTTTTCAATTGAATGGCAGTTTTCAATTAAAAAAAACCAATGAAAGCTCATCTGATAGGTTAGTGGCGAAGCAGCAAAGTAGTCCTTATGCTTCTATTCAGATTCGGTTAGCGTCCGGGCGACAAAAGCCTTGGTAATTAAATTGTTGACCATCAAACCCATTTAATTTGTATTTCGTTCAAATATCGAATTCATTCTTCAAAGGATCTGTTACACATATACTTCGAGCTTGCCCATACTTAGCGATTTAGATGATTATAGGGTTGCAAAAATACGCTAAATTGTATCAATTTTATACATGAATACAAAATTGTTACAATTTAGTTTTTTTGATATTAATCATCTGATGGTAAGCGACTACCGCCACCCATGGATACCTGCAGCACCAGAAGCGTCATAAGTGCGTTACCAGCCTTTCAAGAAGAAGTACGCTCTAATTTAGCAAAAAAACAGCAAAGAAGCACTAATTAAATAACAGTTCAGTATTGTTTATTAAAAAGGTACTTCATCAAATTTAACACTAAATAAACATAAAACTTTTCGTTTCAGGAGTTACATTAAAAAGTAAAATGAACCTAATATACATTGTAGAAACACAATTAAAAATGTGTTTTATCATTATATTTTTTTTAGGTACTGACCTATAAAAATTATAAAGGTAAAACACATTTGTGTAATATTTAACTGTAAATATTGACTTCAACCAGTCAGTAATAATACTCTCAAATATCAACCGTAGAGACACGCTGATTACCTCTCATAGAAGGTCAATCTTAAATGACAGTAACCACGATTTTTTCTCGTTAATAAATTATTGTAATTGTAAATAAAATAAAAACCTAGATGACGCAATAATCAGTAGTTAATCTACATCACCTATACTTACCTAATTCTTAAGGGAGAAAACAAACGTGACGCAAGCTTACTTAGTGATGAGGTATTATGCACATATTTTATTACGAAATATTCTCCTGAGCTTTATAACAAATTCATGATAATCTAAAACAACCTGTTATAATTTACTTTATTTCACTACTTATTCATATACACATGTGTGTACTTCTACGTACATACATGCTCATTTCTTGTTGGTATAATATATTTTGTGATCCAGACGACTTGGGAGCAGTATATCCTAAACTTTACCCAAAACCGGTTTGCAATATTAATGTATTGTACGTGGTAATCTTACTGATGTCGATACTGAACCGAACAACTGGAATTATTATAACAGCCTTCATTGCACGCTTCGTGTGTTTTGTGATATTATATATCTGCCAAGATAAACGGGTTAAGAATGTCTGCAAATGTTGGGAGATACTTTGTTCTGTTACCTATTACATTAAAATATTTAAATGGTATATTATTCAATTAAAATAGATAAAAATAAATATAGATAGTGAGAGAGTTTAATGCTTGTTTAATTTAAAGTTTCTTTTTAAATAGGTAAGGTTTTTTCGCCTACAGATTCGTAAATATTCACGTTCAGAAGTATTTATTAGCAAAGAAACTAGTGATTAACATGGCAAAATATTTTATTATAAAGTTTATTTTGACGAAAGTTATTGATAAGAAGAAAATTGTTCAACATCTTTGTCGTAATTATTTTCATGATACGATGAATTAATTATTTTCATGTTATACAAGCAACACGGTAGCAACACACAAGAACAACAATTGAATTATGAAACCCGTAAAATCATCGTTTTAAAAACCAGTAAAATTAAATACTTGCGACAGATTATTGTACACAAAGAACATTTTTCCAAACAATTATAGCTCAAGCTATTAGGTTGTAGAGTCACGTTGATTTCAACACGATTAGGCTGACTCAAACGGAGTGGTACTACCCTCGCACAGAAGATCAACGTAAAATGACAGCGTTTGTGCCGTCGTGTTTCGTTGATGAGTGCGAGACCGGAGGCCCAATGGTGCAGAAACATCAATATGCTGCCATGGTGTGGGTCATCCACCATGCTGCATTGTCTGCTTTCGCAATGAGTATGGTGACCACCGCTCTTGGATTCTGCTTATGTTTCTCATCAGGCAGAGTAGAGTCATTACAAAAGCACACAATCAATCTAGCTTCCTTTAAAAAGTATTACAATCTAAACACATTAGATTGATGATGGAATCGTAATATTTGCTGAGAACTATATTGCACTAGAACCACTTAGAAATGTGGATCACTGGTTACAGTGAGTCGAACCATATTCTCTGCTCTGCTAATTGCTGTCGTTTCGTGAGTAAGTATAGTGCTAAACCATTCAATAAAAATATAGTAATAGAATACAGGTAGTAGGTACCACTAAAAAAAATATAGCATAGAAAAAATGCAGGCTAGTCAATTCTTTATCCTGCAAATTATTGATACTGAGCTTAAATGAAAATATTCACTTACAATTAGCCTTAAAAATAGTCACTATAAATGTATAGAAATATCCGAGAGATATAAAATTTCTACAAATAATGATGAATGATCAGATTATAAAATGTTTTTACTGTTAAAAGTTTTTGTTTTATTAACAATTTGATTCTCATAAAGTATTTAATAACGAAAAATGTTGAACAAAAATCCGCAAAGGAGGTTTGTGTGAATTTCAAGCGAACCAAACTTTCCCTTTGTGATGTTAATGCGATACTTGGAGTATGATAATTGCTGTGTAGTCGCGCCCAAATTAAGACTTAAATTAGGCCCAAAGAGTACATCAGGGTATTTTCAAAGAGAAGGTTAGCAGTTAAAAGATAAATATTCGTTTAAGTTAATGGTACCTTCTCGTAAACTCATTATTGTTACAGAACTAGATGGAGTTCTTTTTATTTAAAATGTGTTTAGACTTCATCAACAACCCATAACGTCCCACTGCTAGGCTCGGGTCTCCTCTCAGGAGAGGTTTAAGTCCATAGGTCCCCCACGCTGGCCGAGTGCGGGTTGGGAACTGTCAAAACAACGTTGTGGTTACGTAATCTTGTCGTTGGATGTTCTTAAGCCGCCCACTCCTACTAAGCTTCACGACGAATCCTTTGATAACAACCGGGATCGACTACGTAACGTGACCTCCGAATCACGGAGAAGCTTATTGTATCATGCCACCAGCGCTAACCCATCCAATACTGACCATGCTATCGTTTCCTGGGTGATTGTTTCTCATCACCTAGTGCAATTGGGCTTTCAGCGCCTCTAGTAAGTTGACCATGTTGTATTTACATAACATTTAATAAACAAATATTTGTAAATTTTTCTAATATTTGTTCCATTGTATATTTAAGCCATACGTTTAACATATTGTCGTCTTCGAGTAATTTTTCTGCTTCCTGTATCTGAATAGCCTTTCTTACTTCGCTTTGTAATGTATTTGGGATTCTTTCTTGGTCAGTGTTGTTTATTTCTATTTTTAACCACCGACGCAAAAAAAAGGCTTGACGTCGATGTCTCCTGGGTGTGTGTGTGTGTGTGTTTGTGTGTGTGTCTGTATGTGGCATCGTAGCTCTCAAACAGATGGACCGATTTTGATGCGGTTTTTTTACCATTCAAAAGCCAGTTTCCTTGCCGTGGTTCTTAGCTATGTTTGGTTAACATCGGTCTAGCAGTGTAAGAGTATCAGCTCTTTTCCAAAATTATGTAGGTCATTTTTGGCGTATGATTACTCGATTAAGTGCAGGCGTAGAGAAATTTGTAAATTTTTAATTTTAACTTGTTGTGTCCTTTTATTCAATTAGAGCTTTTTGGATATCAGCGGTTTTTATGATTTGTAACCGAAACTTTTTCTATGTTTTTTATATTAATTTGGATATTTCATTGCTAATTTTTGCTATATTTTACGATTTTCTTTTATTTAACAATTCTCTTCTCCCTTTTAATTTAGTTCTTCTTCTTCTTAACTAAACAATGAAATACATTATTACTAAATATTAACTAAAAATCATTATACGAGTTTCAATATCATATTTGAAATAAACGTTGATATCTATTTCGTAAGAAAAGTGAAGCTGATTATCAAATCAGCTTCACTCTTTGATGTTATTATTTCACTTATAAACCCTCCTTATCTTTTCCATCTGCTCCTCTTTCTGAACGAAACAAGACCCTTATTCAACAATGATTAGTTGTTCCAAAAATTACATATAAAAATATGTAAATACAAAATCATGAAAACACGATTGTAGAGGAACTCTACAAAACAAAAATTTAAACAGTCGAACGTTCCCGGTAAAGTATTGCCTTTGTCAAGCTCAACCTCGAATCAATGTAAAGTTTCCAGTTATTCAGTACTTGATCGTATTCCGACGGTTGTACTAAAAGTTAAGAGTAAATTACAAACTTTATTGTACGTTCTGAACTCGTTTTATTGTAAATGATTGGACCTGCTCGTTTGCCCCCAATACCATAAAATAAAACTGGATGGCAATTAATTAATCTGTATCGTATCGCGGAGCAAAGTAAAAAAAAATTGAGAGTGCCGGCAGAAGTAAAAACTTGAACATTGACGTTGTGCATTTTTTATCTATTAAACTTTTTTTTTTCTACATTTATTAAACACGATTTTATTTATTAGGCACGATGAAACATTGCATGGTACAGCTAGTTATATGCGTAAGGATTCTTTTACATAATTTTTCTCTTGACTTTTATTTATTAGTTTATTACATGTGCTTTCAATAAACCACAACAGACAGAACTAACACATCTACTATAAACAAGTAAAGTTTTAACTAAAATAAAACCGACTTCAAGGTTTGACTCGATTTCTTTTGGATGCCATCATCAGATCTTAGTGTCCTTATTATGGTAACACCGTTGGGATATCTAATTTCCATTAAAAAAAGAATCATCAATTTTGATGATTCTTTTTTCGGTTCATAAACCGAAATCGTTTATGAACCGGAATCGGTTGTCCGCGAACACACATAAAAAAATATATACGGTCGAATTGAGAAACCTCCTCCTTTCTTTGAAGTCGGTTAAAAATTATTTAGCTATCTTTACTAATAATGATATTACACATTTTTTTTTGTATTTGAGCCTGCCAAAGTGGCTGTACTCTGAGAGATAGAAATCATGAACCGAATCCAAAAGACACCATACTCATTGTGAATGCAAACAACGCCCAAATACAACATGGTAATCCACACTACGGCGATCTATTGAGATGCTTCTGCATCATTGGGCCTCCGGTCTCTTGCACTTCATCTGAATTTATTCTCACTGCTCTACTCTTTGTAACTTAGTCTCTCTTAATGAATACAAATACTCTATATATACAATACATAAAAATATATCCCTGATAGATTTGCACATTTAATTAAACAAACAATTAAGCAAAAGACGCCGTATCTTCATTTTGTAGGTATACACCGTATATTAAGGTATTTCATTTTCCACACCCAACATACAGTGGATACATTTCAATATGAGATTTGATATTAGTTTCGTTGCCTCCTGTCCAAAGCGTCTATTGAAATTCAACCGGGCATTTCACGTCAAGTTTATTGCAAAAAGTTCTGTTGAGTCACAATTCATCATAATATAATATGAGAACGGAGAACGTTATACACATAAAACAGTATTTTCCATACCCATCATTTCCAATTATGGAACTCTAATAATAATACGATGGTGAAAATACAAATAAAATTACAATAAACTGTACTAAACTTTTTGTGATCAGCCACTCAATTCGAGAAAGTTACATACAAAGCAGTTTGAATGCGTGCGGGATGTTTGATCGCGATACATCATTTGAAGCTCTTGCAATACCGCGACAGAGTAAGCATAACATATTCATCATATTCCAAAATTAATCCCTACATCAGCCCATTATTAATATGCAAATTTAACCAGATCCGTACCCGATATATTTACTCATATATTGATTTGGTTTGACATTCTAGGCTTCATATATTAATGAAACCGCCTCCAATCAAACATTTGAAAAAATGTTTTGGAATTACAACTAAGCGATAAATTAAAATGACAACAAGAATACATCATTTAGATGTTACTAACCAGTTATCATTTTTTTTGTATCAAACAAGCCAAAGTATTGAAGTCAAATGGTAAATGTTAAAAGTTAAATGGTATTCACATATTTCCTTATTATTTTGTTTTACTGTATACAATATATCTATATATATATATATATATATATATATATATATATATATCGATGTAGATAGAATTTATAGTAATAAGCAGCTAAAGAATTTTAACCATGTCATAAAATCTATATTTCCCAGTCTGTTTACTTCAAAACAAACGGCTGTTAATCTTTAAATAATATTTTACTTTTCCTTATTGCCATTCTTCATTTTGATTAATTAAATTCAAAATACAAAATAATATTGACAGTAAGGAGGACTTAGTCTAATTATTTTAGACGTACCTTCTCAACTTTAAATTCAATTTACTTATTTGCAACTTGTTTCCAACGTAGTAGGCGGTTGTACCGTAAATGGGACAGTTGTAAAGCTTTGCGAGAACTTACTCTGTAACTTTTTATTATAATTATTTTCAGAATCAATTTCTTATTTATTTCTTACTAGCTGAACCCCGCGGTGTTTCCCTAAGTTTCGCGGTAGCCTCAGTTACTCCCCATATCATTATCTACCTATCAGTAAAAGTCCCGTTGAAATCGGTCCAGCCATTACCTAGATTACCCGGAACAAACAAACAGACAGACAAAAATGTTTAAAAGTACATTTTAGTATATGTACCGTGTATACATACATATGCATTTAGTAAAAAACCGGTTATTTTAATATTACAAACGGACACTCCAATTTTATTTGTATAGATTTCATTCACAAATACACGACTTAATGTCAAAACTATTAAGAAATTTAATGGATTTATTGTGAATTAGCATTACCATTCAACATGACGATGCTGCCAGCCTTTTGGGAACGCTATCAGTAGGCGATGATGCGGAGGAACTTTTGGACGCTGGTATATAAATATAATAATAAACATTATAAACATTTTGAACATCTAACACACAACGCCATCTAGTCTCAAACTAAGCAGAGCTTGTATTATGGGTACTAGACAACTGATACAAATACTTTTTTTTTTTTTGTAAATACATACCTATTATAGATAGAAAACACCCAAACTCCGAAACAAATATTTGCAGATCATACAAACATTTGATCCGACCCGGGAATCTAACCCGAGACCTCAAGAACAGCAGTCGCGTACGCTACCACTGCGCCACTGAGGCAGTTATTGTTGTATATTGTATATTGTTATTGTTTATTTCAATATTATTATTTTCTAGTAATTTAATTTAATATAGTCACAAATTGTTTAAGATAGTTTTAAAGTTTCATGTAATAAATAACTAAAATCAGAAATTATTAATTTAAGAAGAAATTAATATTTAATCGCACAAAATTAGACTGATCGAAGTGGCATTGCAGTAAAGCGGTGTTAAGAAATTATTCCGGTGCTTTTCACCGAGTGAGTAAGGTAACAGAAGCGAACCCATTTGAGACTTTTGAATCACGGGTGTCCGTACAGTAGTCACTGACCTTTTTTTTTTTTTTTTACGGGGGGAAATCCTCATGGATGTCCTTCGCCCTGGGGAAAGGGCGAAGGGGTCTGTCAGACTCCTACTGACTAAAACCCCCCGGTGTTCCTGCTCTCACCTACGCCGGGGATCGCGGGAACTTGAGAGACAACCGCAATCCCCGACTGGTGCCGGCCCGCCTCTGCGGGCCACTTCTCGTCAGCGAGGGAAGAATTCCCCTCGCAACTTCTTAGGGGGGCGCACGGGAACACTACGCGCCGCCACCTCGGGTCCAGTTGATTAGGGGGGCAACGAACAAGTAGTCACTGACCTTAAGGTAACCATTTGTACTCGCTGTCTTCTTTGACGATAAAAAAAAAAAAAACAACAATCTTCTCATCTATACTAATATATAAAGCTGAAGAGTTTGTTTGTTTGTTTGTTCGAACACGCTAATCTCAGGAACCGCTGGTCTGATTTGAAAAATTCTTTCGGTGTTGGATAGTCCATTTATCGAGGAAGGCTACAGGGTATATATCATCACGCTACTACTAATAGGAGCGGAGCAACAATGAAGAATGTTTCAAAAACGGGGGAAATTTTCACGCTACGGGCAATATAAGGCGCAAACGACGTTGCGTGGGTCAGCTAGTATTATACAATCTGGTTCCCATAATATAACTTTGCTTGATTACTTTATCCGTGGTGCTTCCCGGTTTAAAAAAAGGTGTCTGCCTATTTTGACTTCATTTTGTCTCCCGCTTTGCTAAGGAGGGAAGTGGACTTATCATATTTCCAACTCCTCCTGTTTTTCTTCTGACTAATTTCGTTGCGGGTTCCAAGACAGTTAATATTTTTTCCTGGGACTTCCCGAGTGTCATAACTCGGTGTATTCGTGGGTCACTGCTGTTGATCCTGGTGTACAGGAGTTACAGCGGTGGGCGTGTGGGTGGGATTAGTCCCAACTTTGCTTGATTTGAGATCAAACGGCAGTGTATTAGATGTGTGAGGATACCAAAATTAATAACAACTTAGCTGAAAAACAATTTGAATTGCTAATTACCCCAATCAAAACTCGTATCTTTTATTCGAATAAATAATTTTCACAGTTTAAAATGAATTACTTTTAATTGTTTTAGTTAAATACACTGACATAGTTTACATTTTTAATGTAACTAAGCTTTTGTTAACTTTATCACATAATATTTTTAAGCAATTCCTGTGTGCATTGTCATTTTTATATTTGTAATTTTTGTACATCTTCATTTCGTTAATCTTGGTTCGTGAAATATTATTTCTTTGAAATCAGATTTTTATATTCTCAGACGACCATTTAATACGAACCAATTTGTGTGAATGGTGATCTTGAGTCTTATTTAAATAAAATCTCATCCAGTTAGTTTAGAACTCAACTGACGCGGGGCTCTTGCTGAAAATATGCATTTTTGATGCATCTATGCGACAGGAACTACTGAGGCTAATATGCTTCACGTAACTTAATAAAAGCGGTTGCATTAGAAATGTGATCATATGACTCCTAGATTGGTATTTACCCATCTATAGATGATTGAGTTTAAAACAATCACGACATGCTATTAGGGAGGGACTCGCAAGTGGTTCACTCCAAAATATGTACAATGTGTGATTAAATGGGCACCCACTTTTATCACACACTTAAAAAAAACAATACATCAACACTTTATTTTAACATAGAAAAGTGTTCCTTTCAATCCAAATGTCTAAGTTTAAAGTTTAAAATAACTTTACGATTGAATCGAAAATCGAATTCCCAATCTTTATCCACTTTTACAGTACATGCGCATTAAAAAGACTCCCATAATCGTTTTTTTATCATCCAGTGGGATATCGTTCTGCATTTAGGCAATAAAACCACGGTAGCGCGCCCCTGCGCCTTATCTTTACCGAGCAGCCACGAAAATATAGATCTAAAAAAAATTGATAGCAATTTATATGTTAAACATCGGCTTGAATGAGATATTCCGCATCTTGTACGTTCCGTGCATGATATATAGACCTAAAGATGAGTGTTATTCAAAATTGGCTTTTTCTGGCTTATGATAAATGTTCTATATTAAGAAAAAAAACATAAAATTCTTTTCATCATTCAACTTCGAAGTACTTTTTAAAGGAAATGAGGTCGAATTTAATAATAAGTTGGGTGATGAAATATTTCTTATCTGTGCCAATTAATACTGTTTTGTGTTAGTTAAATTCTATTATTAAATAAATTAAATTGGACTGTTAACAGAACTTATTTTCACCCACGAAAAAGTGGCGTTTTGAATTGCCGTCGTTCATATATATCTTATAATTTAATTATAAAGTCATAACCAAGAGTGACATGGGTCTTTAAACGATATATAAGTAATAAATGCGCAAACCAATGGATTATCGTTACATTATGGGATACAATATTACGGTTTATTTGAAACCGTTTTTTTTTTATTGTTTGAGAGTTATTCTCAAACAACAAAACACAACCGAAATTAGACCAAATTAAAATGGAACCACAGCACCAACTTTCAAATAATCAAAGAATCATCAAAATCGGCTCACCCAGTCGAAAGTTAAGAGGAAACAAACATTTAAAAAAATACAGTCGAACTGACAACCTCCTCCCTTTTTGAAGTCGGTTATAAATACAAATTTATTTTTGCATGCCCTGTTTGTAAGTAATAATTCAATTCTTTTTAACCCCCGACGCAAAAAAGAGGTGTTATACGTTTCACGTCAATGTCTGTCCAAAATGATGTAAGTTATTTTTGGCGTATAATTACTCGATTAAATGCCGGCATGGGGTTTTTTTTTTATTTTTAATTTATCTTTATTAAACGATTTTATTTAGGTTGACCTGGTTGTTTATTTATTTGTTTGTTTGGGTCAAACCGTGTATTGAAAATAGTACACACCCTCAGTTCTGGTGTCAATACAATTAAATTGTAAATGTAAAATGTAAATCCAAGATGGCCGCCGCTACAAAATGGCAGTTTACAAATTTTATCACGACTACCTCAATATGGCTATCAAATGAAAGGGCTTGACTAGTGGAAAACAGTTAAGTATGATACATTAGAATCCAAGACAGGACAAGGTTCCAGAGATTACCCGGAACAAACAGACAGATAGACACAAAAAATGAAAATAATGATATATTGGTATATGTATCGTGTATACATATGCATTTAGTAAACAGCGGTTATCTTAATATTACAAACGGACATTCCAATTTTATTTGTTTGTATAGATAATGTACTAAAAGCTAAAAAAAATTTGCTAAATAATATTCGGTATAAAATTGTCGGGCCCGTGTTTCCATCCAGTCATCTCAGTTTACGCTACGCCCAACGATTTTATACCGATTTTTTTTTTCCAAATTATTTTTTTGCTTTTAGTACATTGTCTATATTTATAAAAGAGGAAGGTGACTGACTGACTGACATACCCAGAGATCAACGCACAACTCAAACCGCTGAACCTAGATTCCTAAAATTTTGCATGTAGGTTCTTCATATAACGTAAGTGAGCACTAAGAAAGGAATTTTGGAAATTCCACCCCTAAATCAGGTGATGACAGTCTGCGGGAGCGAAGCCGCGTGCAATAGCTAGTTTTCAATAAAACCGTTTATTTCTTTTTTTATATATCTTATAGGGCACGTAGTAGCAGGACGTCATAATATACGACGTACATACGTAGCAGGGCTCGTGTCACATGCCATTCGTTTTCTTTCTTATTGACAAATCGTTATAGTGTGTAAATAGTTAGCTGTGTGAACAGGGCCATTGAATAACGACAAGCGTTAAACACAAATGAAATCACAATGAAAGTGAACACAAAAAATAGATCAATACAGTTTTTATTCGATTTTTCAAAACATAAGACACTAAGCATTTCCTACATGGTTTTTCACTGACGAATGAGGTTACCGGAGCCCAGAATCGAAGAGATTTTGGGACCCTGGTTGTAGGGGACAACGCATTAATGACTGTAGAGTTGCAGATGTCCATATGATGCATTTTGTTAACCTTCCTATGTCATTATAAAGTAGAACTAACAATTCCTGGAAATTTTAAATACACATTAAAATTTTAAACGATTTTTTTTATGCAACATAAATATAATATTAAATACACTTTCAACATATACTAGCTGTTGCAACGATTCGGTTGTTTGTTATATTTAATGAAAAAATCAAAAACTAGGTAAACTATATGGCCAGTTCGGCCATACCTATTCTTGGCCCTCAAGTCGTGGCAAACTCTGCGATCTCTATGAAGGCAATGTCAGCTATTTGGATCTCACTGAAGACAAAACTTGAGCGACTCCAAAACCTCTGTTTTAGATTCATTCACAGTGTTCTGTTTCATCCCCACACATCCCATTATCACAAAGAACGTGTATAATTTTTAAACAACTCGCAATGTAAGAACTAAAATGCCAAAACATTTCCCTTAGTTTACAGACAATTTTTTTTATTGTACAAGCGAACATTGTAACAACTTGCCTGAGACAATCCGACAAGCAAAAACCTTACTTGGCTCATTCTCCAAACGCTTGAAACGACGTGTCCAGATCGAAATCTATTGGAATTGATTACTTACTATTTCAATATATTTTACATATAATAGAAAATTTTAAAGTAATTGGGGACGTAATTCCATTTTTAGATAAATCAAATAGAAGTAAGTAAAAAAAGTCTTACTAAAATATTGACCTCTGTGTCGCGTCCGAACCCTACGCTGCAGCGGAAATTATTACTTTTCTTTCCCTCTAACAAATTACGCTATTTTGCATGTGTTCACAAATGATCTAATAGTTACTTGTTCATTTTATATTACTATAAAATAATAATATGCCTCAATAGAAAAGATTGAACAATTTGTATACACGTCCGACGTTTTGGGTTAATATCAGTGACGCGCACCAATCTGCTCATATTTCTTAAACTAAACTGTCTGTGAGGATAGCTATTGGCGTTAGCTGAAGCAGCAGTTGCGTTGCGACAGCAACGAAAAAACCATGGCTTTTAATAGAGGTAAGTAATTGTTTTCGCTGGCTTGGTATACAAAAAATTTGATTTCGGTGAATCTTTTTTGTCATGTATACTTTAAACTATCATTTTTAAAGTATAAAATAGTATAATATATTACAGGTAATAGATTTTAGTAGAAAATGTAAATATTAGCATTTAAAATGTTTTTTTTTTATGTTATTTACAAAATATCTAAATATTTTAATTTCACACTAGGGTCAACAGCAGTTACCCACGAACACACCAAGTTATAACACTCGGCAAGTTCCAAGAAAAATATACTGTCTTGGAACCCGCAACGAAACTAATGAGAAGAAAACTGGAGGAGTTAGAAATAAAATAAGTCTAGTTCCCTACTCAGTAAAGAGGTAGACAAAATGAAATCAAAATAGGCAGACACCTTTTTCAAACCGGCAAGTACCACGGGTAAGAAAATTGTGGGTTCTAAGTAAGCTTTATTCGATTACTATAGCATGTATGGTATAATAGCCTAAACGCACGGAAATTCATCGAAATTAACACAAGATCCACATAGTATACCGCCCCAGATATTATTTGTAAGCTTGAATAGCATTATGTTACGTTTAATATACCAAAGACTACATTCCCAAAGGACACGATAAGGTGACTGTTAACTGCTAGAATCAGGTGTTGAGCATTGCCACAATGTGTGACAAAGGTGAATCGACTAACTTAATTGAGTTATGTAGTTTTCTCTTATGGTACCTTGGCCTGTGAGAAATTGAGCGACACAGTGATCAGTGATCGTGAACAGATGGAAAGAACTGATAAAGGTAGCGCCTTTTAGATAATTCGTCCCATCGTTGTTGCCTTACATCCATGAAGTCGTCATAGACATTGGAATGCTAGACCGACTCTGGAGATTGATAAAAAGTCAGATGGCAAAATTATTATACGTAGACTTAAATACTGCATGAATATTTATGTAATTCATACATCTTGTATGAATTACGTATTATTAATCAGATAATTGTTTTGTAATTGTGATATAATATATCAGAAGTCCCTTAACGGTATTAGTTTTGCTTACCTGAATTTATAATAAAATACATTTTTTAAATATAGAAATACCATGTAAATAATTTGAAAACATAATTAACATTTTTGATTTCAGTGAAAATAAAGTTGATATCGGTGGACGCCATATTTAAAAAAAAAATTCTTCGTAACCGTTCATCTCACAAGAGTGCCTCCAGTACAGATATTTTCTTAATGAAAAAAAAATCCAAATTAAATACTATATTTGAATTTCTTACTAATATATTGAAACTAGCTGACCCACGAAACATCGATTGCATCTCCTATTGCCAGTAGCGTGATAATTTTTCCCCGTATTTGAAACATTCTCCATAGGTGCTCTGCTCCTATTTCTTTTAGTGTGATAATAAATCGCCTAAATTGCCTATAACCTTTCTCGATAAATGTACTACAGAACACTGAAAGAATTTTCCCGAGATTATCCCGTTCAAACAAATAAACAAACTCTTTAGCTTTTTAATATTAGTACAGATTTAGAAAAAAATCAGCCACCGAAGGCAACTAAATAATGAAATTACTTGAGAAATACCCATTTACCCTAAAATGTAATTGAAAAATAATTAATTTAGAACGTCTTACTTATATTCATTTTTCATAGCACATTATACTAGTCTTGATACCACTTCCTTACGTACTACCTATGTTGTACTTAGATTTTTATTATTTTATTTAAATTTCAGGACAGTTAGTTAAAAATTTTCAACGATAGATGACTGCGTCACAAATAAATGACATTCGATTAGTAGATATTCTTTATTTAATATGTAAATACTTTTTATTGCGTGATTTGTACTATCAGATTACCATGAAACAGAGGGCTATCTACTAATCGAATGTCATTTATTTGTGTTTCAGTCATCTTAAAAAAAATAAAAAACTTTTCCATAAAGAAAACTCCCGCGAATTTATACTCTGTTGTGGTGGACTTAACTGATTCTTACTTTTATGTTCCATGATAGATGACCCTAAGTAATGGACAAAAAATAACGTGAATAATACATGTTATGGACTTTTAAATTCTATGAGACTGCATCGAGATTAAGCCAGCCGTGGTCACAGACACACTCTACACACACAGATTTTCTAATAATTTTTATACTCTCCTAAATCTAGTCACAATTTGACTAACTCAAATGTGCTAATTTGTAACATATAATGAATCATACGAGAGGTCGAGGAAGCTTCCAAACATTTGCGCAGTTAAGTTGGTTGAACAGGAACTAACGTCACTACGTTTGAGGTATGACTACATCACCACCGAAAATTATAGCTTAAGTTATCCTGTAAGTTAGATGTACCACTCTAAAACTTTCCAATAGATAAGTAGTTTAGTGTCAGTATATATTGTTACCTGTGTTGCTCAATATGTATATTTTTAAACAACTCCCAGCAGGTAATAGGCTTCTGCATAGATTTTTTTTATATAACTGCCATAAATTTATAATCTTCAAGCACTCCTTGAATGTAGTTGCTAGTTTAATTTACTCGACTTTTAAGGTATTTTTTATGTAAACTATAGACGTTACAATGATATGATATCAATCATCTTTGCGCAATACTTAATAAGAGATATTATCCGAATCAACCATCCAACTACGCAGGATATTATAGTGCACAAATGTGTGCGCAAACACAGGTACACTCTCTGTTTCTTCTCTTTCATAATCCGATGGGACGGTTAACAAACATGATCGGGGAGAGATCAGGTGCAGTACCGACACCTTTACCGACCGAGGCACGGGGGTTCAGACCCCAACTTCCAAACTCCGAGCTGTTATCAAGTATTTCTATAAATCATAAAAACTCAATAACACCTTTGGCCCGACCAAAAGTGTCATTGTTATTGAGTCGGGCTTGACCTGTATCTATGTATCTGCATCTGCATATTGCTGCGTTTTAAAGAATTTATTTTTATTATTATTTTAACTGCATTTTCTGAGATATTTTATGAGTCTGATTAGCTTGAAATTTTACACAGGGGTCAAGGACAGATGACAAAATAATAATTTAAAAAGAAAATTAAAAAATAGGGATTTCTGAAAAAAATGTTTTAAAAAACTAAACAAACACGAATTTGTGAAAATACTAAACCACCACAAGCTGAGGAGTAACTGAGGCTTCTTTTTCTTAGACTAGCTTTGTCCCGCAACGTTACCGCAGTACGAAAATAACCGCGGGGTTCAGTTAGTTTTTTTTAATATAAAAAGCATGGGGCGACATTATTCAAATATTTTCAGAAGGCACCCCAGCCTTTTAATATTAAAATTATTTTCTACTTTTAGTTCGATTGCTATTAAAGGGTGTTTTTTTATTATTATTTTTATATTTTTATATATAAGTTATTTTATTTAACGTTACGGATGTTTTTTTCCCAGCCAGGGTACCTCTCCGCAACGCCCCATGAGGAACTCCGTTCCAAAAATGTAAATGTGTGTAGTGTATGTACATTGTATATAGTAGAAACCTTTTTATACGTACACAAATATTATACAAATTTCAAATGTAAAATTGCAGGCATTTAGATTCGGAAATGAAAATTATACGCATACGTACTCCAACCGTTTTCCTGACAACCCTATTACCGGCTACAGTCTGCCAGACCCCGTAATACGGATACCATTTGCTATAGTCGTATTTAAACTATTATAACATTTTATAGTAGTAGACACTGAGTAGTTAAAATTAACTCATTTATTTTGCAAGCCAACAATGTTTCAGTTGATTGTATCGAGTGTAACGTTCAGTATATCCAAGCATTTATTGTTTTTCTCGGACCATTGTTCTTGTTTGTATCAATAGTGTTTCTATTTCAGAGATATCATTACAGCGATAGCCGACGAGACGCGTAAGTGCAAACATGAGGGTGAGTATACAGGAAGGTATTTGTCGCGCTGCCTTGTCGCTCCTTCCTTTCATCGTTATGATTAATGACACGTTATTTTTCATTGAAACAGCTGCCACGTATTTTTTTCTACTTTCAAGTCTTCTGTTCCATGACGTTCACCTATTAGTCATGCTCTGAAAAGCTTTCGATGTGGGTTTTTAAATTTGTTTTTCCCTCTATCTTCGACATTTGAACGCACAACGTTGGTTTAGCTATGACTTTTAAGAGCGCCCCCTCATTATTGTTCCTATCTTTTTTTATCTATAGACAAAATTATTTTTCAATTTTTTATGCTAAACATCTATATTTTACATGAAATATCGTTAGTCAAATGTATAAAAATCAATTCGAACACAAACAGACTCAAAAAAATCAAAATTTTTAAGTCACACACTAATTCACGACTACAATGGACAAAACTGCCAATTAAGAACTGTTCCAGAACAAAATTTAAGCTGAAATAATATAAACAGTTTTATATATTTTTTTATTTTTTTTTGGAATAGGCGGGCAAACGAGCAGACGTGTCGCCTGATGGTAAGCGATTACCGCCGCCCATGGACACCTGCAACACCAGAGGCGTCATAAGTGCGTTGCCGGCACACCACCGGCCAGAGTACAGGAGTTACAGTTGTGGGCGTGTGGGCGGGATTAGTCCCAAGTGCGTTGCCGGCCTTTGAGAGATGGGGAGGGGAGATAGGGGGAGGAGGTTTGGGTTATGGGCCTCCGGTATCATCACTCACTCGGTGAAACACAGCGCAAGCACTATTTCACACCGGTTTTCTGTCAGGCCGTGGTACCACTCCGGTCAAGCCGAAGCGAATTCCGAAGCGTGGCTCTCCCACGGTAAATGTTTGATTCAATTACACTTGTCAAAGTGGGATTATAGGTGTCCATGTACAGCCGCAATCATATTCATTTATCATCATGTGAACTGTCTGCTTAGGTAAATCCTACGATACGATTAAGATCCCACGAATGTGTAAAAAACGCGAGGAATACCTACCGTGAAAATGATTAGATAGTTTTCCAATTTCTAGATTTTCTTGGTTTAAGCTTTGAACTGAAAATAGCACACAACTGAAGTGTACTAGACCTTAATATTGAAAAGTATATTTCTATATTTCATCTTTTATATTTCAATTGATTTGAATTGTATTTTTTCGTTCACATCTGACCTGGTTTGAAAAAAATAATAGTGAAGAGAAATTATTTTTTATGTTGTTTGTTTTTAATCATTTTACCCATAGATTGGAGTTATAATAAAATTATCAAATATCAAAATATGCGAGGACAGTGGGTAGCAAGCTACGGAGGTACATACCGGCCGGCGTCGCCAGTTTCTTTCATTTCCGTTTTTCGTGGAAGTTTCCGACTTTTCCTGTCTGTAATGGACTGAGCTCAAAATAATTTTATATAACTTGTATTATTTTACATTCTATAAGTGTGTATAACGGCCAATGAAAGCAATGTCGTTTCGACAAATATTTGATGAAAAATGCTTTTATTTTGTGAATGTAAATCGCTCAAAACGTTGTTCTAGCGGATGTTAAATAATCACCACATAATAACATTTATCAGCAAAGTTGTTTTCGTTTCAAAATATATTTAATAGAATAAAACCCATATTACTTCCCCTACATAACTCCCAAGACTGAGTACATTTTTATGACAGCTACATCGAATGGCCTCCTAAACCAAGTAACCTGTATCATATTGCTTAAGTTAAGTAACCTTACACTTATTGAAATGGTCTTTGACTTCTTGATGTATCTAAAGTAAAAATCACTAAAATGAACAATCTACAACTTCAAATTAAATAACCAAGAACCCTCTTTGCTGTGACTGAGAAACTAAACATTCTTAGTTTCATTTTTTTTATTTCAAAGACAGAATTAATTCCTAAATGAGCAAAACATGAAACAAAGCTTATGAGGAATTAAAAATAGTGAAAGTGTTGATCGGTTATGATCAAGTGAACACCAATTCGTCCAATTGATATGACGACGCAGACCTATTTTCCCTGGTCTGACTGGTTGGCCAACGTTTTCTTTATATGAGACAGTTTAGATATCAATGTTGTTATAACACTTAATAGCTGTCGTCGATTGAATTAATTTGTACTCAGTTATTTTTCAGTCTCTATTTTAGTTTTGTTAGATATTGATTTTTGAGAATGGACTTTGATGTAGTTAAATTATGTATGCTAGTGAAATCGGTATCTAGCCAGTAAAGTTTGAGAGTTCCCCTCAATTTCTCTAGGACCCCATCTTCAAATCCTGACATAGTGGTAATGGGACCACCTTGGGAATATACCTTTCGAATACAAAAGTAGTTTTGAAAACCTGTCCACATTGACGAAGTAGTAACTACCATATAAAAAATATATTTGAATTTAGAACCAAATCCTTCTTTTGAAGTCTATTTACTGCAGTGTTGGCGTAGAGGTTTAAATGATTGCCACGCCGCTTTTAACTATAATGCTAGCGCAATACTAGCGCAATACTTTGAGTGGTCCATAAATTGTTCTGAGTCTGGGTGTTCTTTGTGTCCGTTTCATCTATGTTTGTAAAGTTCCCCGCGATACAGTATGTTTGGTATATTCGTAAAGTGGGACAACAGAAAATCAACATTAAAAAAACTTTCCATATTGTTAATATGAACACTTATTGTTATTTTAAAGACTCACGAACAACGTTTATAGCTTTTCGTACATAGCTATACACGTTAATTTAAACTTCTCCTAACTTGCAGCATTCATCTTTCATCTTGAAGTTAAAGAAAACAAAGTTCGTTTCAAAGGCGTTTTTGCTTAAAACTTACGATTTTAACTAAATACTTGAACAACTTTAACTGTTAATTATAAATTATAGTATGTCTGATATTATGTTCTAAAGAAGTAACTTTAAACTTTTTGACCTCTTCTTTGATATACATACAATAATAAAATATAGCGTTAATGTAATATTTATTCTTGCAGTTAAGCTTTCACAGTATCTGTTGGGTGTTTAAGTCTCTAATATATATGAGTGCATTTGTTTTTTTCATCACACTACTTAACATAGGGGAGCTATGCTTCGTCACATAATGGGCCAACTCAACTAAATCCAACCTCCCCTCTCCCCTCTACCACTTACTTTATTCTGAGAATTCTGGGGGATAAGAACTCAAAGCGCAGAAATGGGCTTAAGTTACTGAAATTGCATGTGTCCATAGCGCTAGTCAGTTACATTAACTAGGTGACCCGTTTTCTTGTTCTTGTTGTTCCAAGCATAATATGACTAATGTGTAATGTTTTATTATCTTTATATATTTACACTACAAATATTTATGTTATACAATCCAGGTTATATTGAAAGTATTTATGATGGTCTTTTATAAGTTCAAAAAATCAATTGGCTCTTCGGTTTCACGTCACGTCACACTGCTCAGACAATCATTAGCCAATACTCAGTCTACTAACATTAGATACTATCTAAGTAAATAATTTACACAGGAAATATTATTTGATATGCAGTTCGTGTTCCCGTTAAATACTTGCACAACTTGAGCTGTCGGACGGTTGCATTGTACTAACTTTAGTACAATGTTACGTCTTCGTGTTTATATTCAAAAGTGCATTAAGCACTCGTAACTTCAGACTTTGTTGCCTAGTTCGTGAATGTTCTCTTTAGCATTGTGTAGAGTAAACTCACATTAACATCGTCTTTTCAAGACTTTTATACAAAGTAATTTTAAAATTTGATTTTACTTTTTAGTGACTAATACTGAAATCAGTCCAAAAACAAACATTTTCTTTCTAAAATATGTGTAACTGTGTTACAAACTTTGACAATGGGGAGAGGGATGGGGGAGTGGTTAGGGTATGGGCCTCTGGTATTCTCACTCACACACCACACAGCGTGAGCACTATTTCACAGTGGTTTTCTGTAAGGCCGTGGTATCGGTCTGGTCGAGCTGGCCCGTTCTTTATGAAAATTCAAAACTTAAACGGTGCTTTTACGAATTGGTTCAATACAATTTAACATATTATTTGTTTACTTATTGCTGATAAAATTATTTAAAAAGTTACGATTCGATTTACGATCGTTACGATCTTTATATTCCCCGATGTTTCGACGGGCTACACCGCTTGTGGTCACCAGCTGGATCTTATATGTTATGAACTATCAGAATCAAGTTAGTTTTCAAATCAATGGTACTACCGTAAGAAGAATTTATTTCATTTATTTTTCTTAGCATAAAGTAGGAGAGACATAATAGGTAATTTCACTAGAATATTAAGAGATATAATCAATGAGGTGTCTGTTAGTGGTGATCAGAGTTCCTTTGGAAGCCATACAATAATACCTGAAAATGCTTTTTTGTTGTTCAGTAACTAGTAAAACATTTATAAAGACTTGGACTGAAAAATGTAGGAGCGAAAGTCCCTTACAAAAAATGATTATTAAGCTCTTAAATGCTAAGTAGCCTTCTGTAAACATTCATAAAAGAAACATTTCATCTTATAAGTACTTAATATTATAAAGAAGGCTTATGAAAGTAAATATTAAAAACAATGTTCATATTAGACCCTGGTTTTCAAATAGCTTTTGTTCTTCGGCAACTCTTGCCACGGCCTTGTTATCATTAGTAACGTTCCTGCCAAATGATATTTCTGATAGAAATTGGAGTTACTCAACTAAGTCTATATTTTTATCCGACTACGACGAAGCCAAAAGGAAGGGTAATATTTTTGGCAGTCTATGTATGTTTGTGTGTTCCACTATGTCCCCTCAACTATTAAACCGATTGGATGAGGTGTCAATAGATTCATAATTAGAGCCAGATGTAGTCTTTTTTTATTTTATAGGTGGCAAACGAGCACACGTATCACCTGATGGTAAGCGATTACCGCCGTCCATGGCCACCCGCAATACCAGAGGCGTCACAAGTGCGTTGCCGACATTAGGGAATGGGAAAAGGGATGTAGAGAGGGGTTGGGGTATGGGCCTCCGGATCCACACTCACCCGGTGAAACACAGCTCAAGCGCTATTTTACACCGGTTTCTGTGAGACCATGGTATGACTCCGGTCGACCCAACTCATTCATGCCGAAACATGGCTCTCCCACGGTTAAGTCTATATAATTTCTTTAAATTTTTTTATGTATTTGGATTATAAGTTAGTTTTAAGCTTTTTCTTGTTTAATACTTTGTTCAATAAACGAGGATGACAACCTGATCATGTTTACCTAGTTATTAACTCAGATATATAAATAGATATTTCTGTTCTTATTTTTGATCAAAACTGTCAACTGCAATTATTTGTTTTCATGGTTAAAACCAATTCACGTATTCTAATTCATAGTAGTAGTGTAGTTCAAAGTTAAGGGATCAAACTTACGAATAATATTATAACTTCTACATCACAAAATCAATGAACCAATATCATGTCATTATTTAGCTTGATGAGAGATCGAACGTAATTCAGCCTTTAGTGCGTCTACCTAATTCGATACGCCGATAATCGTGTTGGTTTCGTACTTGAATAGGTAACACATATATTATATGGAATTGGTCGGTGTTTTTCCACTGTACTGTTTTGTGAGGTATGCTTCGACAACTTAGCGCATTGTAATTTATTGAAGAATAAATTTAACTTGTAATTAATAAATTATATGTGTGTTAGATGTCCGAAATATTTATTTATTATTTAAAAATTTATATTTAATAATTTATTTAATAAATAAATAAAGAGTTGGGGGTTGAGGGTATAAAAAATTAAATAATTAAAAAATAAATAGTTTGCAATTATCTATTTACTATTTTATAAAAGCCTTATATGAATAAGTCAAGTATGATGTGAAATTACTTCCCACCATACTTGACTAGCTTTTGTTCGATACCAAATCGCCTATCTAGTATAAATTACAATATTGTAATGGCAACACTAGACTTTGTCATATTATTATGTTTGACAGTTGAAATGTCATGTCACTCGGTTCATAGAACTCTTGACACTGGTTCGGTAAATATGTAACACGCACGGACGTGTCTTGGCATGGCCCGAGTTATTATTTATGGTAAAATTCTCCTAGAGCTTGATCGGTAATTGGAATAATTCGCTTTGGAAGTATGTTGGTTAAGTGTTTGATAGCTTTGTTGTGCTTACGGGGTCTATCATTGTAAAAGTAAAATGACTTTGAACTTTGGTCCCGGACGGACATGGCGTATATAGCTCTTGTTACAAGCCGCGTTTGTTAAGCGTTAATATAATAAAATGCGTTTTTGTGGTCGTTCGGAACGATGAAACGGAATTATCGTTTATTGCTCGTATGATCGAGGTGTTTGTAGTCGGTAGTTGAGTTGGATTAAGGAATCCACCTGACTCCTCGTACGGATACTAATAGAGCGCTGGGCTCGTAATTCGGAACCGTTGTGTGATCGGCAAGGAAGCAGCTCATCAATCGGGGTACCCCTCGCCAGCAACGAAGGTGTACTGCCATCAAACCATAAGGTCAATGTAGGTGTAATGCCTCAAGTTGACTTCCGTTCACCAGTGATCGGTCTACGAGTGTTTAGTTTATAGCCATGAGCCGTATAAGCCTAATCACAAGGTTTCCTTTCACTCCAAAGGAACGCAGCACTGGTGATTGAACTAACCAGATTTTATAAAACAGCTCACATTTTCTTGAAAAAAAATTAAGGACTATAAATATAGTATGGAAAGTAGTATCTTTATGATAACCTCAACAACGATGACACGCAGATGTTGGTCTCTGGTCTATATGCCACGGGTGCTTTCCGAAACAACAGTGGCCGGTCAGCGTCTGTGTCAGTCGTCAGGAGAGGCTGTCATGCTGGCTCTCGAACTGACCTCGTCTACTGACACAGGTGCTAGTATATAGATTCTAGTACAATTGGGCAAGAAATGATGGCTACTAACAGTTATCACAATACCTCTATGTGAAATTATGTTTATGAATGTAGTAAAGTTAACATAACTGCTTGGAAAATTATCTGAAACACAAGAGTTGAGAAAGTAACATAATGATATGTTTATGATTACTTCAATCGGTAAGTACAGATTTGCTCGTTGATTGGAGAGTTGGAATTTGATTATATTTTCACAGTTCTTTGTGTACCATATCATTCATAGTTTCGATATACCCGTCTGTCTATCGTCAATCACTCCACGGTTTAACGAGAGACTGATAGTAGTAGAAAGTTGTAATTTACGGGTTCGATTCCCGGGTCGGATCAAATATATGTATGATCTGCGATTTGTTTCGGAGTTTGGGAGTTTATTATGTGTAATATGTTTGGTTTTACAAAAAAAGTATGTATATTATCTAGTATATAGTAGTATAGCAGTTGTCTAGCACCCATAGTAAAAGCTCTACTTAGTTTGGAACTAGATGGCGTTGTGTTTTAGATGTCTAATTATTATTGCTATCAGGGGGCATGGTCGAGTCCCCGACAAGACAAGCGAAGCGAACCGCAGGGGCATAACCTACCTTTTCTCGAAGTGCTTCGTCGTTTTCTGTGTCCTCATAACTTTGGTTTCCGATATACCAGATAATTCAAACTCTCAGGATATGATGTTAACTATAGACTTATTAAACATACAAAGTTTCAATAGCATAGCTCTGATACTTTAGATTTCACTGACCCACTGAAATTGGTATGTAAACTAAGTTTAGTATACAAACAACAAAAAAATTAATAAGCCTACTACTTTTGACCCCCAACCCCAAAACTGAGGGGTGGAAGCATGGCCCCCGGGCTAAGAATGACCAACGCTTCAATTAAGAATCTCGTGGTAGGTCTCAGTTACCTACGCTGTATCAGAGTCTGGCCTTAAAATTTTGACGAAAATCAACCAATCAATCAATCAATCATTTTTTTGCGGAAACATACGTTAGTATAACATATAGTCCAGATCTTAAGCTTATTTTGAAGTTACACTATGTCCTACCACATTATACGGTGTGCAAATATTGTAAAAATAGAAATGTCTTAAGTCTAATTATTCAAACACTTATAATTATCAAAGTATGTCAATTAAAATATAAAAATGAAATAATATAAATAAAAATCAATATACATGAAATGCAAGAGAAAAAAAAGAGTTTCAGATAGTACAAACACAGGTAGATAAAATTACACAAAGTAGATTGATATTGTACGGTAACATAAGAACAATTAATATTGTACAGCAAATAATGTAATATTATAAAATTGTAGTCGATAAAAATTCATCAACAGAGTGATCACAGTTGTCTACTAGGTGTTGGAATAATTTATTTTTACACACTTTATATATATAAATATAGACATTTTTGTGGCCAACACAAACACGCTCTTCTCAAAGATGTTAGTCCTATATTGACTGCACAGATTATTCTATAAAGGACTTCTATTTCGCGATTTAAGCTCAAGTGTAAACAGCGATGGGTGATGTCTAATAAACAAAGCCATTTCAAAGAAATACAAAAATGGCAAGGAAAGAATAAATTTTTTTTGAAAGTAGTCTCTGCAACTGTCAGTTCTTTTGAGACACACACATAGCTCGCACACATCTTTTTTGGCATTTAAATACTTTATCCCATTTGATAGTATTTCCTCAGAATATGATTACATATCTGAGTCTGGAAGCAACATTACTATGATAATCTACGAATAAAATGTTAAGACTGACCTTTATAGCTAGCATATACATAAACTGTTAGGTGACTGTGATACCCTTTGGTAAACAAACTCAATATATCTTTGCAATTTCACTACATACGTATATATCAAGAAAAATCAAAAAAGAAAAGTCGTTAATTCAGTTCCTTCACCATTAAATTCTACTTGCTTTTGTAAAGTGATTTCTATTCTCTGCTTAAATTGCATTAATTTAGTTCTATCGATATAAATTAATAAATTATAATTTTGTAACCATTGAATTATTGAGTTTAAACTAATATCTATGAAACTTTCGTCAATAAATAAGATAGTGCAGTGCAGTCATCGAAAAATAATACCAAACCAAGCAAATCAACAGTATACGATAAGAATATAACAAAAACACAATAAAGACTCTGCTGATGTACAAGAAATACATCCGAAAAAAAAAAGCTGCTTTAAGCAACTTACAAAAAGAAATGAAATCCCACCAAAAGCATTTTCATGCAAATTTTTGGCAAGTACTGCATACGGCTTATTCAATGAAAAAGATATCAGACCTCATATAGAGTCAATCTTCTGAATCTACACGCCCTAACTCTACCAACCCTAACTTCACAAACTCTACATCTTCTTCACAGAATAAGCCATATTCAGTCATCTTGGCAACATTTTACATGAAAATGTTTTCTTGTAGAATTATTCTACTATATCACCGCAAATTAGGAATCTTTACGACAGCACGTGACGTAAAGGAAAATTGAGGCCTAACCTCGCAAGTGCATTCATGCTTGGGGTTCAGACAGCATTAAAACGACAACGCACATTCAGAACATAAAATGATTAGTAAGTAGGTACGTTAAATATAATGAATAATACAATTTCGATGTCACTATAATAAATTGAGATTAAATTACGGACTAAACGTTCATCAATTTAGAAATGACAAGATATTTATGGTAATTGCCAAAACAGTTGTCCATTCAGCTGCCGAACCGAGTATTCTCTGGTAGAATACTGATCACGTAAATGGTTCCACTTTACTCAATTTAGTATATTGAATCGAGTACATATTTGTAATCCATTTCAAACTGATTAATGAAAATTTCAAATATAAAAATTTAGAATTATAATTGACCGAAAAAAGTAAAATGCCACCTACTTTATTATTAAAATAAGTTTTTGTCTTCAGTGAACATTAACGAATTCAATCGTGACTTATTTTATTACTTGAGATCAAATAAAGAGTCATACTACTTTTGTTTCTAGTTTGAAATTTAAGTTATGCTGCTCTTATTTCACACTAACCACACATCCTGACTTTACACGTGTGCCACATTTGTTTTTGTAACTTCGAAACTGTTCAATGCATTTTAGTAACGCTGATATTGGCGTGGATGATAGCGTGAAACTATGCAGAAAACTGATCTTCTTTTTACTATTAATGACATTTAACAATAACGAGAATCAAGTATAGAAACGTATTTGTCTGCACAAAAAGATTTTCTCCTGAATACTTCATATAAATTTCTACATTAATTTATTGATTCGTAAGTAACAGCCAATTAAATTAATCTGTGAACCGTCTACCAGTCTAGTAATTATGCCCATATCTTCTTAAGATTATCCTTAATCGGTAAGGCTTGTAGTCGTAATTGACAATTAGGGTGTGCGTTATAATTGCTATATTTTTGTATTAAGAAAGCCTTTGCAATTTATTCTTTTTAGTAGTAGGTATTGAGATAATTTTAGTTATTATGTCATTATATAGTATGAATATGAGAATACTTGTTGAAGCTGTGTATAGAGTACAAGTAAAATTTTAACAAAAATAAAACCGCCTTCAAGGATTGACTCGATTTCTCTTGGATGCCATCATCAGATCTTAGTGTCCTTATCATGGTACTACCGTTGGGATATCTCCAATCCAAAAAAAGAATCATAAAAATCGCTTCATAAACGATGATGTTATCCACAAACACACATAAAAAAATTATATATATTTACGGAATTGAGAAACCTCCTTTTTTTGAAGTCGGTTAAAAAGTAGTAAGTACTTCATCACTTCCATAAAAGTCAGGAAATATTACAGATCTCATTATCATTTTTATAAAATTTAGGCATGAATTGGTCCTTAGTATAATAGTTAAAGTTAAAAGTGTATGTTAAATAATAACCATAACATAATGACAAAGATATCACACATATACTTCTTAGTTTTTGCTGAAATTTTTATATTTCTTTTTTAGATTTCCGTATCCAAAGGGTAAAACGGGACCCTATTACTAAGACTTCGCTGTCCGTCTGTCACCGGGCTGTATCCCATAAACCGTGATAGTTGAACAGTTGACATTTTCAGAGATGATGTGTTTCTGTTGCCGCTATAACAACAAATACAAAAATACAGAATAAAATAATTATTTAAAGGCTCCTATACAAAAAAACGTGATTTTTTTGTTCGCTTTTGCTCGATATTGATAACGGCAACAAGAAGACGCTTAAAATGTATACATAATGGGTACGGAACCCTTCCTGCGCGAGTCCGTAAGTTTTTATTTGTCTCAAACATTGTTTCCAAGTTCTTTATTGTCTTTACAATATACATAAAAACCTTTTTTATTTAGTGATTATTTAAACCCAGAAAATATTAAATTAAAAGTGAAAAATTAAGGGAAGGAAATTCAAACGTACAAAACACGTCACTGTAGGTCGAAATGAAATGAGACGTCAATGACCACTGCATCGAAATTATCGGCGTCGAAATTCACACTCACTCTGTTAATAGCGTTTGTGAGAAAAATTAACTTCGTCCATGATTTTTATAGTAATTAAAACTGTTAATATGTATAAAGTGACTGAAACACTTAATAGCAAACAAACACAAAATGACAATAACGTCATTGGTCATGTCAATAGCGCGCACAAATGGCGGCGTTTGAATCAGTGTTTTAAATTTCACTTTGAAAATTAGTTTGATTATTTTCAAGCCTATTTATATTTGTTTCTTTGTTATACAGACGTAAATGATCAGATAAAAAAATAAAAAAAGACATGCATATTCCCTACTGGCCGATTTTTTTAAGACTAAGGTAAGAACCACCGAAGGACACTTGCTTTCGAATAGAAAAAAATACATGAAAATCAGATCATCCGTTTGAGAGCTACGATGCGGCAGACAGATACACACACAGACAGACATCGCCGTCAAACTTATAACACCCCTCTTTTTGCGTCGGGGGTTAAAAACATACATATTAATGAACATCTAAATTTTTACTTTATTTTTACTGAATTTTGTTGGAAACCAATTCTTACATACTAACATGATTTTTACTCCTTTCGTATGTACCTTACTCTGTTAACGCCTTTGATGAATTACTATTGTCAAAAAATCAAATGCAGCAATTTTTCATCACATTCAATTTTCCAAATACCATATTTAAAATTTTAACAAATATAAAACCGACTTCAAGATTTGACTCGATTTCTCTTGGCGATGCCATCATCAGATCTTACACTGTTGGGTCAACAACTCCTTTCCATTAAAAAAGAATCATCAAAATCGGTTCATAAACGACGAAGTTATGCGCGAACACACATAAAAAAAATATACGTTGGAATTGAGAAACCTCCTCCTTTTTTTGAAGTCGGTTAAAAAATTTTTAGTATATATATATATGTAATAGTATTTTTAGTGGCGAAACATAAGCGAAACGTCAAACAAATAAAATCTTCTGAGATACTTACGGTGTTCAAAATCGTCAATCATTTTTATTGTACCTACTCAATGTTTTTGATTTTGAACTCTATCTGTATAATGTAATCGTAGAGTATAACAAAATGTTCAAAGAGCATAATAAACTAAAAACAAAGACTCGAGAGTAATTTTAATTTCGAATAAAACCTATTCTTCTTTGATATCTCCTTGAGCCATGGGCCGACAACTAATGAACAAAAGTGTTTTTCCTCTATTTCATTCTTACAAAATGAGATTTTTTATAAATATAATTTAGAATATAATAAAATAAAAATTATTTTCTCCAGGTAAACTAAGTGTGGATAGACATCTAGATATAATTATGTTCAAAGGTAACTTGGGAAATGGTCAACGGCATGAAAAAGCAAGAATGGGACATGTATCATAAAGTTAAACAAAAACCCCGCAATTATTAAGTAGACTAAATTGCTCGAAATCACCATGAAAAAAAGAACTCTATTAAATCATAACCGCAGCTGGTGTGGTGAAGGTGCCATGCCCAGGCCGCGGCTTCCACGCTTAGCGCTTTTATCCAGGCAACCTTTGGGTCTTACTGTTTTATCGCAGGTGTACACAAAACCACGCAAATTGTATCAGTGGGTGTGGGTATACAAATTGTTACGTAATTATCTAACCTAACAACATCTTATAGTGACCACATCATTATATTATTTTTTTATGTTGAAAAAAATGGGTTGACTTGGCAATCGCACTAAACAATACAATTTAATATAATATGTATTACTTGTGAGATACATTCTGTTTTCATGCGATGGCCAAGGCCAAGTTATTCTTTGTATTTAAAACATAAAATATTTTTAATATGAATATAGTCACTATAAAATGTTTTAAGGTTAGCTAATTACGTAATAACTTAAGACAGAAGGTCCCTTAAGTAGGGGCTGAATAAATAAACCGACTTGAAATTACCTGAATCTCATGACTTTTTACTATAAAAAAAACAAAGTTGCGAAAAGTCACGTTTTTGAGGGCTTTAAGAAATGCCAGAGAAAACTTTCGGCCCGACGCGGGAATTGAACCTGAGACATCTTGTTTGGCAGTCGCATACGTTAGCCACTCAACCACCAAGGCGTTTGATCTAGCGTTGCAGTAGTAAATAAATTAGTCAACACTATAAAATATCGACATCGAATAAATATTCGATAATATTAAACGTCTTTGATATTTTAATGGAGTCCTGCATACACTTCTGTGAATGCATTCACATAAAGTCGCGATGTGACCGTCACGTCACGAGCACTGTCATAGTTTAATGTCCCCTTACTACGTTACCATATAAATTTTGCTTATCTTGGCAAGTATAATGAAAGTTTCATACATTTAGCGCGTCTGACAGGGCTCATGTCTCACTCCGGTCAGGAAACCAAATCATGCGATATGAAATGCATTTATAAAATGACTTTACATTCGTGTAGACTGTGAAGAGCTACTTGCTAAAGTGTTACGAATTTTCTATGAAGTATTTGTGTTGACTAGAATCAAAACCTAAGTAAACAATATTTATAATATACTTAGTCTTACATTTCCAATTAAACACTAGTAATGGTCTCACAAAATACGAGGTAGTCTTAGTTAGCCGACGATTCCTTGTAAAATAATGAATTCTACTTAGCTGGGACGGTCTTCCTTTTAAACTCGTTATTGTGTTTATGATACTACTATTTCTTATTTTAATAGTTTTTCTTTTCAAATTTCCAAATAAAACCGTTTCTATAGGGAGGGATGGGGAAAGCACGCCTGATTCTAACAAAAACCAGGGCTTTAAAAATCTCACAATAGGATACTTTAATCAAATATTGTCTCCACAAACCTTTATCATTTTTAAAGTATCTATCTAATGACACCCCACATTAGGGGGTGGATGAATATCAAGAAACTAGTATCACTACTTTGAAGTAATTCCAGTTATCTAAAAGAATGTCATTTAGTATTTTTAGAATTATTTTCATCAATATTTATTTTACCACTTTGTCAGCGTGATTAGTATTTGTAGACATACGAGTATATGTTACAGTTTTCTAACACTAATAGTTAGTGAGATATAGTATGGACAATAGAATGAACGGACGGATGGAAGAAACATAACTATAAAGTAACCGTTATGCGATTTTGACTGCGGAAACATAAATAAACTGTTTCTAAAGCGGTCTGTGTAGTGAACTTGTGAAGACCAATAATAGATTATTGTAATGCTCTCGAATACAATTTTATTCCACACATCGCTGGTTTCCATTGCAGTCTAGTTACGCGCAAATTGAAGTCGTGTTGACTACCTACATAAACCGTTTCGCTGGAGATGTGTTTTGGTTATGTGTTTAGTATATACTGGCTTATTTCTGTTGGTGCCCACCTCTTTGCTATTTTTTTTCGGTAAAATTCGTTTCAAAATGCGAAAAGAAACTATTTTTAAGAAACTGTGCAAATGATCTAGAAGCATTACAATTGGCCGTCATAGTGTCGGTTAGCATACTGCATTTTTGCATTTTCTGCACTCGGTATATACATAGGTATACAAAAAAATTGTGTTTTCTGTTTTGCCTGATTCAAAATTTCCTTCTTTTTTTACGTACGGCATTTTGGGTAATGTTATTAATTTTCTTTTTTTTCAAACATGGCGGACATACTACAGCGTAGCTCCGGCCTCTTTGAGCTACTGTATACCGGTTTCTCAACAGAACATATCTCGGAGGGCTCATCAGGCAGAAAATGATGATCCTACTATTATTATAAACGCAAAAGTTTGTAAGTATGAATGGATGGATGAATGGATATTTGTCACTCTTTCACGCAATACTACTACTAAACGGATTAGGATGAAACTTTACAGTAATATAGTTAATACATTAGAATAACACATAGGCTACTATTTGCCGCGATAATTGACATATACGCGGTCGGAGCCGCGGACAATAACAACTGTTTAATTAATAATAATAGTCTAAATAAGTAATAATTTAGTCACAAGCAACCTTTAATTATCTATTTCCTACTTTACAAATAGTATTAGAATAACTAAGCATTACAAGTAAGTGTGTATCACATAAATGGATATTTTGCAACGAAGTATTTACAGATACACTTGTGTATTTATTATTTGTATGTATAGCTTACGTGATCTGAATGTGGCAATAGTATCTGATATCGAACATCACAAAATTGTTTACTTTGAAAATATAAGTTTAACTTCGTGTTTACGTGAAAATACTCATATGAAGAAAATTTTTATACGAGCGTCAAAAAATGGTGACCATATTATTTTGTTTTTCGTACTAAGTTGTTTCATGAATATGTTAGTAATATCATAGTTTAGCTACGAGTATCTAAACTACATTTAAGAATATTTTAGTGTGGTCTTATTTACCATATTTATTACTGGGTACTTTGTTCATAACGACAAAAGTTTTTTTTTATTAAAATTAAGCGCAGAAGCAAATAGGTTTATGTGGCAGGTGAAACATAATCATTGAATTAAATCACTACATAAGTATGTCGGGGGCCAACAAGCTATAACTCAGAAGTGGAGAGCGTCTCGCGGCCCATAACATTCAATCGTCCGTACGGGGGGAGAATTTTGATGACCTGTAGGAAAAGTTTGCGTCAGAACACTCTGTATAAATCCGGAGAGTCATGTCGGGATTTTCTAAATCGCCTTTTTTATTTATTACGCGACCACTACAGCAGGCAGCCGTTTAGGGAGTGACGTCATGTTATGTCTACGTGATATGTTTTTCTGGACGGACCAAATACTTATAAAAACAGCAAGGTAAAGATATATCTTAGATAACAAAAAAATCTCCATGCCGAATTTCAATGAAATCGGTGCAGCGGTTTAGCCATAAGCTTTTATGGCTAACTCACAGACAAACAGACAGGGTTACTTTCAAATGTATAAATTAGTATGTATATGCATAGTATGGATTTAAATAATGAAACATTGTCTTTGTATGATTTTAACCGATTATTTCTTTACTGTCTATTGAATTTTCATATTGAAATATTGAAGTTTTTTTAATAAAGATTGATTGAAATATGTATAGATTTTGTACAAGATAGTAAAACATCTATAAACAATATATCACAGGGACAGGTAATTAAATGCAATGTTTTTTGAATCAGAAAGAAAAAGAAACCTAACTTGTAAAATTCGCTTACTCTCTCTGCAGAACTCTTCGTACTAAAATAACGAAATCATAAGTATTAATTCTTCATAGTAATACATACCAACCCTGTCTTCTAAATCCACGTGTCATTATGGATGACTACAAAACCCTATTCTATGCGTGGCCTGACACGCACTTGACCGGTTTTCTTTTACTTTCGAAACAAAGATGAAAAGTCGACAAGTAAACTAGTAAATCTATAATTATACTTATGAACAAATTACGCACTATTCACTAATTTTAGTGTTTAATATACTAATATTGTTAATTCGAAAGTAACTCTCCATCTATTTCTATATCTGTTACGCTTTCAGTGCTAAATAACTTTTTTTATATATGGGCCTGCAAAAATGACTTTAGTCTGCCTCATGTAAAACATAAGCAGAATCCGAGAGTGGTGGTCACCAAACTCATTGCGAATGCAAACAAAGCACATGGCGGCTCAGTGATGCTTCTGCATCATTAGGCCTCAAATCAGCGTGGCTATACTACCTTAATTTGGCACAAGATCCTAGATTCTTGAGGAAAGACAATATGTCTTTACCGCAATAACTGACATACACACGGTCGGAGCCGTGGACAAAAGCTAGTAGTGAAATATTTCTATTATTGTATTTGTGTAAAGATATAATAATTATCTGCAATTGGAATAATTTAAATTTACTGCTATTTAAACCCTTTAAAGTTAAAAGATTAGTAATTTCGAGTATTACTAACAATAGTGGAGCGCCGTAAGCCGTACAAAAATTTACCGAAAACTGAAAGGGTCGAGGGAAAAAACCTAACAAATAATATTCCATAGTAAGGAATGTAAATTTATTAATGTTTAACAAAAAAATACGAGTTACAAGTAAAAATACCTACATATAGACATACATATTACTATAACACACACAAAATAAATAAATAATACTATTGTTCGTTTCTGTCGTTGTCATCAATTTTATTGATGTGGATTGAATTGTTACTGGATGATTTTTTACCTCCCTCTAGGTCTATTCGATGGTACTCTTTCTTTATGTCAGTCAACAGTTCATACACTAACAGTTAACGTGTAATAAGCCGAGCAAGTTTATAGAAATATGTAACAATCCGCGTGAAATTTAGTTCCTTGAGCCACCAAATCTAACACGACAAGCAATCTAACACAAATTTTCACTTTCTTTTCGACTTATTAAATTTAAAACTGTTTTCTTGTAATCAGAGGTAGTTACATAGCTGATTTGCTGTCTTGACTATTTAGTCTCATTCGTCTCGTGATTTCGTTCATTTCATCTTCACTTCTTCTGTTACATCAATGTCAGTTGAATCAACCGTTTAAAGTTTTTTATTTGGTTGAGAGCATACTAAAGTAGTTTTTTTTAGGGTTCCGTGCCAAAGGCAATAAACGGAACCCTTATGGATTCGTCATGTCCGTCTGTCTGTCCGTCCGTATGTCACAGCCACTTTTTTTCGAAACTATAAGAACTATATGTTGAAACTTTTCGATTTTCACAGAAAAACAGAAAAAAAAATTTAGGGGTCCCCAAATTTAAAACTGAAACTTAATTTTTTTTATATATACATTAATATTTTTTATCAAACAATATTAATGTATAGTATTTATATAGGTCTTCAAAAATGATATTGAGGTTTCTAATACCATTTTTTCTAAAGTGAAGAGTTTGCGCGAGAGACACTTCCAAAGTGGTGAAATGTGTGTGTGTCCCCGTGTAACTTCTAAAATAAGAGATAAAACTAAAAAAAATAAATGATGTATTACCATGCAAACTTCCACCGAAAATTGGTATGAACGAGATCTAGTAACTAGTTTTTTTTAATACGTCATAAATCGTAAGCCGCAATTTATCTTTCATTCAACAAACACAAATATAAAATAAAATAAAATTATATTATTTTACTTGCTGCTACGGAACCCTTCATGGGCGAGTCCAACTCACACTTGGCTGCTTTTTTAGATTATTTTTGAATGATCATTAATAGATTCTTTATTAATTTATTTTGTCTGTATACTGAATGCATGTAGACAAATTCGCGTCCTTTTAAAGACTGAGACCGTCCATTCGCCGTCTCTGTGGAAGCAAATGTTCAGCGATGATTCAATTTAATAATGGACTTGTGTATAAATATTAAAAAAATATAGTATAAAAAGCAAAAAAATAATTACAAAATACACAAAAATGGTTTCACGGAAGAGGTAGCGATAAAAGTGAGGGATTGCTTTTGCCAAAGATGAAGACGCTACCAGATTATTTTAATTATGATCAGTTCTCTCTATATTCGTTTCGTAATTTCCTTACAATTTGCAGAAAATGACTACTAATTTAACTTGATCCATTCTTAGTATTCTAATAAATATATTTTAAGTACAAAAGTAACATAGTTAAATCTGACTGATTAGGAGGACAAGCAAATATTCTAAGAAAATAGCTCTCAATTTAAGTACGTCTAACAAAAGCATTTCGGCGAAGTTTTCGGTGTTTTAAGAAGGTGACACAAATTTTCTGTCATTTATTTTACACTTCCACAATTCAATAATAGTGAATACTTATTTTCTTATAATTTCAGTGTTATTTTAATTTAAATGCTAATAAATTTCTACACGTGTAGATAAGCTTAAAAAACGTAAATTTTGTTAAAACTTATAAAACTTGGTGACACTTGTTTGAAAATGTGATTTTGTCAAAGATTTTTCTATACTCACTTTACTTACGCAAACACTTTTTTTCAAAAACCGTAGCTCAAACTATACAAAAATCCACATTTTACAAATTATCAAACATGAATACATTTCGCGTTTACACTGCAAGTATTAAAAATCATACAGCATCAAATCAACTGATACGTCGAATTCCAATTTCATTCATATTTAATTCAAAGCCTATTCATAAAAATGTCGCTCTATTGAACAACTTGCTCACATGATGCAGTAAAAAAGCTTTGCATCAAAGGGCTTTAATTAAATATCTGAGTGGGAACTCGAATAAGCTCGTAGTGGCGTTAAAATAATTCCCCTCAGTCTGCCGGAAGTGACGATGGCGGACGGCACCGGTAGCGGGCTGCGCTACGGCACCTCCTTCCGGCGCCGGTCTCTGCGGCTCCCTTGAGCCCCTTAGGTGGCTTTCATGTTACATACTAAGACAAAATTATACGAACACATTTAAAGAGCTGTGGCGATATAACAACATAAATATTTTTGAGTGTGGGCTCGATAGAATCTGTAAATTACTTCTTAAATTGGAGTGTGAATCTTCTAGTTATTTATGTGTTTTGAAATGAGAAAAATCTAAATTGAAAAGTCATATTCTTAATAAAAACAAACTGTATTTACGGAGGTTACAATTCTAATATATATGTACCCCCGACGCCGTACTTTAAATAACGGGGTGTTATAAGTTTTACATATCTGTATCTGTGTGTGTGTGTGTGGGTGGGTGTGTGTGTGCGTGTGATTGTGTGTGTGTGTGTGTGTGTGTGTGTGTGTGTGTGTGTGTGTGTGTGTGTGTGTGTGTGTGTGTGTGTGTGTGTGCATCATAGCTCTCGAAGGCTGAAACCGATTTAAAAAAAAACGAATATTCACATATATCGTTGACTGAGATATCAGATAAAACCTTTCTTTGACTTTGCCGTACCCGGATAAAATGCCCGTAATGTGTCAAAAATGGTTTCGTTTGTGATAAGGTAATTTATAGTAAAATCGATTAGCGACAATCGCTATTACAATCAGATCGAAGTATCTAACTTGACTTTACCCTAGTAACTAGTAACCCAGCATATATTTGAAAATACGTTTTAGAAACCACCATAGAATTTCAAGGCAGTAGAGTCACGCTGATTTCAGCACGAATAAATTGTCAAATGACAGCGTTCATGCTCTCGTGTTTCGTTGGTGAGTGCAAGACCGGAGGCTCAATGATGCAGATGCATCACTAGGCCGCTATAGTGTTGGTCACCATGCTGCATTGTTCCATTGTCTGCAATGAGGATGGAGACCATCACTTTTGGATTCTGCTTATATTTTCCATCAGGCAGAGTAGAGTCATTTTGCCAGGCCGCTGGCAGGAAGGCCCATACATAAAAAAAAAAGAAATAGTAAATGTTTATCAGCATTTTATTATCACAGTGCATTTATTTATTTATTTATTTATTCATGGAAAACTTACAGCTAGATATGTTAGTAAAGAACAAAGCAGATTAGTCATCAGACAGCCAATAACAAGTTTTCACTTCTAGTTATAGATTAATATAAAATATTGAGAAACAAAACATAAGCTGAACATAAGAACAAAAAGAAAAATCGCACACAATACGTAAGCACCAAATAAATAATAAATATATAATTGCCTCAACGCAAATTTAAGCAACACTGTGTCTGCTCAAAAAAACTAAGGCTTAGACACCTTCTTGCCGAGGATACACTTATCAAAAAGGGATCAATATTATTTAGTTTACATAATTCATTAAAATGTCTGCTTGCGCGTACTAAGTAGCTGTTCTGTTATATATATAATTTGTATTAGCCACAGGAATGTGAAGAGGGGGGCTAAAACGAAGTGATTTAGGCGGCACGTTAAAAAATATCTGCTCAAGTAGATCAGGACAGTCAATGTTGTGGTTCAAAATTTTGATAAGAAAAGTGAAGTCCGCTATTTTACGTCTATCTATAAGTGGGAGGAGGTGAAACTTTTTGCATAGTCTGAGATAATCTTTGGAATGATCTTTGGGATTTTCTGATGGTAACACAGATATTTAATGAAGCGTTTTTGTATGTTTTCGATACGATTGCTGTATACCAAATAACACGGGTTCCATATTTGAGACACATACTCCAAATGAGTCCTTACATAGGTACAGTATAGTATTTTAAGAGTTTTTACTTCAGAAAAGATTTTACCTACACGCATTATAAAACCAAGAGATTTACTGTTAGATTCTCTGTTCAGTTTTGGATTGTGGAGAAGTGAAGAAGTTATCATTGGGTCTACATTTACAAATTTTCTTTGTAGACAGTACTTTTTATAAAAATCCTTGAACCGTGACTTTAACCTACAAAGCATCCAATCAGTAAAGTCGTTCATTCAATTGCTACAGTAAAACGTTTGCAAATCTAGTGAAAGCAATATTAGACATTCAAATCAAACATATTGAATGCCTACCTTTTGATGTCTGTTTCAAATATTCAGCTATAACTGACCACATGTTTCCGTTAATACATTAAAATTGCGAATTTATACATTAAAATTTCAAATAATTTCTTTTTGATGATAATTCAATAGAAACTGTTCAGATGCTCAAGTAAATATTGAAGTATGTTTATATTTCAAGTGTATACTATACACTGGAAATAGAAAAACGTGTTTTAGTAATATACATATATAAATAGGAAATTATAACAAATATGAATGTAAAATTCAAAATCCACGCTGCTGCTCTAAGGTTTTCTCACTTCCAATCTTCCAAGTGTATGGTAAAGGTTTTTCAAAGAATTAAGCCATTTAACTAACCACATCTCTTTGATTTCAAGGAACGTTTTCTTAATATTGGGTGTTAAAATATACACTTCAGTGAACCTAGTCTACTTTATTACATTTTGAAGTAGAAAATAAAGAATATTGCATTAGATAAAAATATAGAGCGTCATTTTTATAAATAGGCGGCCTAGCGGAAGCTAGATATACTCAACAATATGAGACGGTTCTTCTCGTCCAAGCACTTGTTTCTTCTTTATAAGACCTAGGTTTGCTCCTGTATCGAGTACTGTTCCCACCTTTACGATGGATCAGCACAGTACTTACAAGATGCTCTTAATCAGTCCATATCAGAAACAGTCCCGAAGCTGCCTGCTCCCTAAAGCCTCTGAAGTTGTGAAGAGATGTCGCCTATATGGCAGTTTTTTATTGCTTATCTCATAGAGAATGTTCTGACGAGGTTTTCTTACTGGTCCCACCTTCTTCAACACGTGCTGGCCTTAGAAGTCACCGTTTTAGAGTAGCCGACACGCTCTCGAACTAAAAGTCTTGGCTTTTCTTTCCCCGTGCCGATCAGTTGAAACCCGGAACTCACTAACGGTGTCCGTGTTTCTCTAAGACTGTAATCTCACGGGTCCTTTAAGCAGAGCGTGAAATAGCATCTCACTAGGCCGTCATAGTGTGGGTCAACATGCCGTAGGTATATATTGCTCACATTCGCAATGATGATGGTGACCACCACTCTTGAAAAAAATTTGCAATGCGGTCTAAACAATATCAATCAGTCGAATCAATAAAATTAAATAAAATCTGTATGTAGTTTTACACAAACTGTTTCGAGCTGTTTTTGTCTTTTTCACAACTTGTGAATACGAAATTTTAGTTTTTAATAAATGTATTATAGCTCGTAAGGAATTTAAGTGTTAATTAATTTAGCTCAAACGGTTATGGAAATATAAACGTGTAAAAGCCGATGTTTTAATACTTAACTAGCTGATTTTTAACAGTTGCTTAGTTAATATTTATATAATTTAACGTCCACATTGCCCCATAAATTGCGTGGTACGTTGTACGTTTTGCCGGTCCTACGCTCAAAAGTTTTTTTGTCCCTGCTACCCCTATTTGGTACCACAATTGAAATTTTTTATTAGGTGAAAGGCCCACCTTTCACTTAACAAAATTTTTCTTTTCTTTTCTCCACAAAATGAACTACTCACAAACAATTTGCTTGATAGCAATAACTTGTAAAATTGGTTCTAGTTATCCCGGACTATACTTAAAACTGTTCTACCCTCAGGTGGTCACCACTTAATAATGTACTCTGTAGGCAGATCACTGTCCTTTATCCTCCGCTCGATGACATCAAGGCAGTCTATAATTGAAACATTGGTATATAACGATTCAACATCGAACTCACCATTATTTCATCCGGTTCTAATTGTATGTTTCCGACAATATTGATAAAATGGTAAGAATCTCGAACAAATGAAAGGAATTATGGTCGCATTTCGACAACTGATTAGAATTGATTAATTGAATGTCAATTATTATTGTAATAGTTATGTAAACTCTAATATATAATGTATCCAATATTTAATACTTATAATTGACTTTGCTTAATGTAGTTGCTACAAGATGGAATTACAAATATAAAATATTTTAAACGAATAAGTGCCGAAGATGTTTATAGTTGTACACTTTAAGTTAATTTGACCGAAAGTTTTTGTAGCGTGAAGATAAGTGCGATATCTGATAGAGGGTAAAAAGCGGATACGAATATTCGATCTTTGAAATCTCGTAATGGACGAAAACGACATCGTGAGTACAAACCGCCGTTTGTCACATTACTAATGGTGCGGAAAATCGCGAAAGTCCCGCTTTCTAACAACGTCGAAGTAAAATCGATAGATTGAAACCGAATAACGTATAATATTTTAGGCACACTTGAGTTTCTATGAACCTTACCTCCGTTTACGTAGTAAGTTGTACCTACTTACCCAAATACTTGTATTAAAAAGTCCAAATACTAGATGAAAAGTCTAAACATGTGAGGAAAAAGAATAGAGCACCACTCGTATCGTAGACTTAAATACGTAGAAGGTTGCCCTGATAATGATGATACCTTCATGCATTATCCCACAAAAGGATAGGAATAATGACTATAGGTTATATCTAAACTAGATCAATGGTTTGCCGGGTAAAAGCGGGGCCGTATAAATCCTCGCATAAGCTTTGAAAACCAAATCAATCTCGAGTTCTCGAACGTAGTTATGCTTTTATAAATTTATTCATATATTATGGTGTTCAATTTCGTTTGTATATATTAATAAAGATCGATTCAGATTTATTAGTTCTAATTTTATACGACGTGAACCTTTATCTTTGGCTTTATCAATAAACCTGTTTTATGAAAAAATCAGAATACATATTATAGTAAAGGACTTTATTAGACGCTACCGTGCCCCTACAATAGAATAATGCACCAGCTTTTAGAATATCAGGTTTTACGTTAAGATTTTAACAGTCTCTAAGTAGTGTAGAGGTGCTCATAGCCCAGTGAGGCGCTCATAGCCCAATTGCACTCGGTGATTAGAAACAATCAGCGAGGGTAAGGAACGACGGCGCTGTCAGTACCTGGATGGGTGACCGCTAGTGGCATGTTACCATGTGCTTCTCCGTGATTCGGAGGTAAACAGTCGGTTTCGGTGGTTATCATAGAATAACAGTCGTGAGGCTTAGTTGCAGGCCTTTGGGCGGCTTAAAAAACATACAACGGCAAGATTACGTAATCACGACGTAGTCTTGCCAGTTCTCAACCCGCACTGAGCCAGCATGAGGACGTATGGCCTTAACACACTCCTGAGAGGGGACACGAGCCCAGCAGTGGGACGTTATGGGTGGTTGATTAAGTAATATGAAAAACAATGAACAATCAAAAGTACATTTTTATTGTTATTCATACTAAGAAACTACTATTTGCTCGTACCGTACTACACCTCCGATCTCTTAAGTTTATGTTTTATTAAAAAGTAAGGCTTATAATTGTATGTATGTAAACAAACTTTTTTTTGTCGATGGGATGAAAAATTCCTTCGGATCTTCTGCTCCTTGGGGATATAGAAGCCAAGAACGTAAGGTGATTTGAAAAATATATATAATACCCCAGTTAAAAAAGTAAATAACTTTTAAATAAAAACATAAAACAGTATTTCACAAACAACAAACAGTATTTTCAAAAGTAGATAGATAGTAACGCGTAGTGTACATGTGATACTTTTAATCCCACAGGCTTTCTAGCGCATAATCTCTACTGGATTTGGTGCCGTTATTAATTTAGTCTGCGTCGCTTTATTCATTGAATAATCGTTCTGATCTCATTATATTTTGCATATGTAACTAACACGTTGTACAATCCTCTAAAGGCTTCCCCGGGATAGAGTCTCTCTAGACGAGGCGTCGTTCCTAGGGCTGAAATAACATGGTTCGGGTCCTCCCCAGAACAGGGCACCTGACACCGGCCGCCGGGGTAGTTTTTTGTGGAATCACCATATACCTGGCTCCTCAGCCCCCGAGGAGCCGGAGATCCGAAGGGATTTTCCAGGGTTCTAAAAGTAACACTATAACTATTAATTGCAACTCCTACGGCTCTCAAGGAATATTAAAGGCAAAGCAGTGCATAGATTCGTATAGCATCGTTCATTGTGTTTAATAAATATAGGAAATAAAAAAAAACAAAAAATCAAAAATGCACAACGTTAGTGTTTAAGTTTTCCCTTCTACCGGCACTTGCAACCCGTTGTTTTTTTTAACTAATATTTTCTTTTGAACTCGTGACTTAGTACAACTGACCTTTTGTTTGGGGTAAATTGGGTGTTATTTCATTTACATATTCATATGTTTTAACATTGATTAGATATTCATATGTATAAACAGTATTCAGTTCAATTCCAGTATCTGGATATTTCTTGGTACATTAGGAATTACTTAAAAACAACACACAAATACAATTGGTTTGAATGAGATCATCGATTATTTCTCATCTACACCTTCGCTGGATCTTCAAACTAAGTGTAAAACGCTGAAATACATATCTGGTCTCACCAGATGCCCCCCGTGGATATCAAGGACTATTCTAACCCACTCCAATACCGTAGGATATGATGGTATTAGCCGCATCATACTTTACTGCATTTTCCTAGCAATCACTCATATAATTAATTTCTCTCTTGATTCCGGAACTTTCCTCTCTCTGTGGCGCAAGGCGTATACCATTCCTCTTCCAATAAATAATAATCCTACACTTTCTGAACACTTTTGACCTATCTTTATCCTTCCCTTTCTATCTAAGGTATTCGAGGCCTGTATTCACAAGCAACTCTCACACTTTGTTCACAGAAACCAGCTATTAAGCCCTTTGCAATCCGGCTTAAGGGTCGGTCACAGCACAGTTTCCGCTCTCCTTAAAGTGACTGGCGATATTAGGAGAGGTATGGAAGACACTAGTTACAGTACCAGTATTAGTTACTTCTCAAATGCCCTTAATACCGTCAGTCACAAAACCCTTCTATCTATCCTTACATATCTTACGGTACCTTCTGAGGCACTGGAATGGTTCTCCACATATCTTCAAGGGCGACAGCAGTGTGTTCGCGTTCATGACTCGACATTGAGTTCGTGCGACCTCCGTGCTGGCGTCCCTCAAGACGGTATTCTATCCCCTCTCTTATATTCAATATTTATTAATAACTCAACAACTTCGGAACGCGTATCACCTGTATACTGACGATATGCAAGTGTATTTGCAAGCAACAGTGGAGGACATAACGCAAGCTATCGACGAAGTCAACAGGGACTTTTTTTTTTTTTTTAGTTTTTTTTTTAGTTTTATTTTTTCACAGTACAACATTCACTTACGACATTGGTGCAACAGAAAGCCTTAAAAAATAGCAGCTATAACTCAACAGTAACAAAATAATGTAGTTTTTTTTTTTTTTTTTTTTTTTTTTTTTTTTTTTTTTTTTTTTTTTTTTTTTTTTTTTTATCTACACCTCCAACATTATCGGAGCCTTTAGAATACTAGTTTACTTGCATTCCAGTTCTCTCTTTTGTGCCTCTCGCACTTTCATGCTCATACCAATTTCTTATCTTACTTTCATCCTTACGTTCTTCACGGGTGGGACTCCCGTCTATTATCCTATTCTATCTATTATATATCTTTATTTATATTGTTCTTATATTCTATCTTAACACGGGGAAATAAGGTAAACACAGTTGCGCTTTTCTATTGTACAGGTTTCTTCTTATAACTAATTATTTTCTTAAGGTACACAATATTTATGACATATCTTAATCTTGGTATTTTGGTTCTTTCTTTTATTTGTAACATTTTCGTCTTATATCTAATACATTTGTTTCTTATTCTATCTTACAGTTATTTTACAATTTTCCTTCTTATAACTAGTTATTTTCTTAAAGTACAATGTATTTATGATGTTTCTTGATCTTAACATTTTGGTTTCTTTCTTTTCTTATTCTATTTTTCTTCTTATATCTAGTACATCTGTTACTTATTTTATTTTTACAGTTCATTAGTTACAATTTTATATTCTATTTTTGATGTTTCTTATGGCTACATGCTTTTTATCTATTACATTTTATATTTATGCTTATCGTTAATATTCTATATGATATTATGTAAACATAGTTCTTAGACGCTACTTTTATTTCTCTTAATTACTATTTTCGCCATTTTAACGCAGTAGTCTAGGAATTCATCCCTATACTTGCTTTTAATGATTTCGAACAGATTTTCTGGTTTAATGTCTATTTCTATTTTACTCTCACAGTTGTGTCGATCTAAAGCAAAGATAGGGCAATTACACAATATATGCGGCACATCTTCCTTTTCAGCTGGATCACAGGTGCACGATGGGCTCCCCTTACACTTGAAACGTTCCAAGTATTCGGAGAACCCACCGTGCCCCGTCATTACCTGTGTTATAATGCTTGTAATTTTAATTTTCCTAATGATTCTGTACGCCGCCACCGCGTTCGGGAAGAACAGTTTTGTGGTACCTGCGGTTTTGCCAGTGCTATACCTGTGGTTCCACTCCTCCAGCGTCCGCATACGCAGGTTCCGCTTTACATATGAGACAGGACATAGGTCATAGTCCGGTTTCTTTTTCAATCTCTCCGCGGCCTCCTTGGCCAGGCAGTCCGCACGCTCGTTCCCCTCCACCCCTGCGTGGGCTTTAACCCAGAACAAAGATACAACTTTGCCCCGGAGAGACTGGGCTTTCAGGTTCTCTCTAGCCTCCACTGCCAGGGGGTGGAGACAACCGTGATTCCTGATTGACATCAATGCTGCCATAGAGTCGCTGAGGATGCCGAAAGTCGTGGACCCATTTCTCTCAATCTCTCTAGTAGCAGCGCATATGGCTAGGAGCTCGGCCTGGTAGACAGTACAGTATGCCGGTAGTGCTAATTTGACGGATTTTATTTCTTTAGTTTTGTCCCATACCGACAGAGCTGCCCCAACCCTGCACGCAATTTTGCTGCCATCTGTAAAGATGGTTATGTCAAAATTTGTACGCGCTGCAAGTTGTTCCTGGTCCGCCAGGGTCCCGAACTCCAGGTCAACCTGCTCCGCGGGATGTGGAGTCATTAATGCAGGGTACTTTTGCTCCACCTCCCTGTCCCCCAGAAATCGCTGCGGTACCCCCCTCCTTGCCTCATATAATGAGGCCGACTCACGAATTCGTAGGTCGAGTGGTAGCACCCCAGCCAGCACAAGCGATGAATTCAGGGAGACGGTTCGGTAAGCTTTGCACATCTTTTGCGCCACTCCCCTTTGCACTGCTCCCAATTGCTTCATTATACTTACCTTCTCCGCCGCCGAAGCCCAGACGCTGGCGGCGTACAGAATGATAGGTTCTATTACAGCTGTGTAAATTACCCTGATGACTTCGGGGTTCAAGCCCCATGTTACCCTTGCAGCCCTACACAACTGGTGATAAATTGTCACTGCTTTACCGCAGACGTTTGCAATGTGTTTGTTGAAGGTCAGCCTATCGTCAATTGTAACGCCCAAAAGTTTGATCTCTCTGGCCATAGAGACACTGATCCCGCCCATGCTCAGGCGTGGGGTGTCAAATTTAAGCTTGCGTGTAATAAGCATGGCGCTAGTCTTTTGAGGCGCAAATTTTAATTTATTTTTGACCCCCCACTCCAGAATATGCGCGAGTGCAGTATTGGCCTGAGCTTCGACTTCACTTGCTGTCTCTCCATCGAAGACCAAAACGACGTCATCCGCGAAGGCCTGACAATAATTTCCCCGGCTTTCCAATTCTTTAAGGAGAGGATCTAGGAGGAGGTTCCATAGGATCGGTCCGCCTATCGAACCTTGCACGCATCCTTTTTCCGTGCTTTCCTGGTATTCAGCTCCGGCGTATCTTACCCTGACCTTTCTGTCTCTGAGATAGCTGTCTATGGTTCGCCTCAAGTTCACAGGACACTTTTCCTCAGCCAATCGGACTCTTATGGCCGGCCACCAGGCGCTGTCGAAGGCGCCCTCTATATCCAGGGACACAATCGTGACAAGCCTCTTTTGATCGAGTCCGCCACGAATGCGCTTCACCAGGGTATAGAGGGCGTCTTCAGTGCTCCTCTGTGGCATGAATCCGTATTGGCGAGTACTTATCCTGGGAAGTATATGGAACCTGAGACGCGCCACCAGCATCTTCTCAAAGATCTTTCCCATGACCGGGAGAAGCCCGATTGGTCTATAGGCTTTAGGAACGGAATAATTTTCCTTCCCGGGTTTTCTTAGGGCCACTACCGTAGCCTCTTTCCACCTCCTGGGGAAGTGCTCCAATTCCAGGCACTTGTTTAACAGGGCCAATGTGAGTTCCGGGTCGCTGTTTATAAATTGGCTACAAATATCGGCCGTAAAACCATCTGATCCCGGTGCCTTTTTTGGGTTAAAGGACTCATGGGATGTTCTAAGTTCCGACATGGTGAACGGGGGATCACATTGTTCATCGTTTACGTCCACGTTCACCAGGTCGGCTCTCTCTCTGGTGAGGGTATGGTGAGTGCTGTCGTTGCCAGTTTCATCTTTTGGATAAAAAGTTTCCGCTAGAAGTTGAACAGGGACTTAGAGACCATAAGGTTAGGTCGACGTGATATGGCTTGTCGGTTAACCCAACTAAATGTCAGGCGATAATAGTAGGAAGCAAAGGCATGATAAGTAGAATCGATACTGCCTTAATCTCCGATTGTGTTCAGTGGCTCAGTTATTCCGTTCAGCCCCGTAGTCAAAGATCTGGGGTTACTCATCGACTCGATCCTTGATTCGCAAGCTCAAGTTACTTATGTCAGCCAGAGGGTAACGGGAAACATGCGAATGCGTCTCAAAAACTTTCTACCACCTACCAAATATTCGTTCAGAAAATCATCTGCTCCTCTTATACCCCTCCTACAATTCAGATTTCATAAACTCTTCGTTCATTATCCAGGCGTCTCTCCCACTCGAAATCAGGATGGCCACAAACCTTTTTACTTTCAAAAAGAAGGTACATGATCTCCTTTTCAGCGACGGTAGGAATTACCAATCGATAATGCCTTTGACACGGGTTGTCATAGTGTACGAATGTAACATGTATGTGTATATATACATGTATTTACTACGTATGTATTCTGTGTGTGTATATGTATGTTTCTGTTTTTTTTGTATATGTTTTATTTGTTATTCTTGATTATGCAACCTCTGTGCACCACCTACCTTACTAAATTTCTACACCACCCTAAGGTTGACTGGAAGAGAATGCCTTGGGCATTAAGTCCGCCAATGTACAAACGTGCATAAAGTTTTTAATAAATAAATAAATATGTATTCAAATAACTACATAATTTCGAGAATAACTTCATAATTTCGACATAGTTTACTAATCTGGTCTAAAATAGTTAAGTATTTTTGTCTAAAAAGAAGTGGTTACGGTATATTCAACATGCAGTGGTCAGAGTCCTGTAAGGCAATATTTAAATCAGAAACTTAATTAATTTATTCATTAAGTTAAATAGAGGATTGTTTAAAGCTAATAATTACACAAAGCGTAGAACTAATGAAGACTAACTATCTAAAAAAATGTTGTACTTCATTTAGAGATGTTCAGAGCGTGATGTGTGTACACGGCACCCCTATTTACTACGCGTTATCTAAAATAATTGTAAACTCACCATACTATAAAAACAATAGTCAACATTTATCAGATTTATGTGTCATTTGTCAACCACAATGCAAGTACTTACATAACAATGAAATCAAAATCAGTTTCCACGATTTTCCTAATAATATCTTATTTCATTAGGTCTGTTTCCTGCGATATAGAAATATTAGTAGTGGTGGGATTTGTATATTTAAAAAAATACTAGACGTTGATTATTGTCTTAAAATATAGTACTCTTTATTTTTTAGTACTAGTACAAGAGACGATCCTTACTATAATTACCAACTTATATTCTCAAACCCCATTTCGTGAATTAGGTTTACTACACTAGGTTTTACTTAGTTTAACAGTAATACAGGTAGCTTATGTACGTGCTCCCTCCTGATAACTAATGACTAAATAAAACGCTGCTCATACATTTTATCTAGATAAGTATATCACTTAATATTATAATTCGCTGGTCTAAAAATCGGTATCATCAATGGAATTTGAATAAATTTATCAATGAGCGCACAATCCTCAAAAAGGTATTTTATCCTAAATCCACAGCTAGCCGATAATATTATTAGGACCTAAGTAATAGAGGTCGGGCCGCGGCTGGCGCAATTTATACAAACAATTTCATTTCAAGAAATATTGAGATATCTGCTTATAACGAACTGATAATAAGTACCTAATGTTGATGCACTTATTGCAATATTTATGGAGTTTTAACCTATATTTGCTTAACCTTTCTTGATTTGCTCATATGTTTAATAGTCAAATCAATGATTTAGGAGTGTAATATATTTTCTTGAGTCAATATTTTTTTTCAATTCTAAAAATCGTCATACTTAAATAAGGCATATTGTTTTTTACGGATGTGTTGGACGCTGCTCTTTAGCACATATATTTTGTTAACAAAGTTTAGATAGTAACTCTGTACACTATTGAGGTGTGTAAAAACATTGGGACCTTCCAGCACTAGATTAAATGATGATGTTGTCTTATTTGTTACTTATGTACTTAACTATGTTGCTCAATGTCACTTTTAACATAATACTGTGGAGAAAATAGCATGCAGATATTTTCATAAGTACAATCCACTGTTTCATGTACAGAGAGAACACGGTAAAGCATTGATGGGTGTGTTCATACCACACCCATCAACCCACAAAAGCGTGGGGAACGCTAAGATTATACGCCTGATTAAATATTTTCGCTCCATTGCAAATAAACGCTATTCGTATGTTCAAAGAAAAATTTGCCCGTGAACATTTCGATTGTACCATACACAAAATACTTATTTAGGCGTTTCGATTGTGATTGTGTAGCTTATAGCTGTATATATCAATATATTATAAGTACGTGTATATAGGTACGTACCTACTGACAAATATAAAGATTGCTTAAAATTAATGGGACGGTTAACTGACATGATCGGGGAGAGATCAGGTGCGGCTTTACGTGCTCTCCGAGACACGAGGGTTCAGACTGCAAGTTCAAAACTCCAAACTGTTATTAAGTATTTCTATAATCAGAAAAACTCAATAGCACTTTTATCCCGACCCGGGATTCGAACACGAGACCTCTTGATCGGTAGTCACCGCTATTCGTCAACCGCTAGACCAACGAGTCACATAGTACCGTACAAACCAAATTTACCTTAGTACATAGCATCATGCACAAATAGTAAAATTTTGTGTAATAAACTAAGAAGATCACACAAAATTATACTATTTTAAAGTCAAAGTCCTTGCTTAATTTAAAACTAAAACTAATTTATTTGGTAATTTTATTCTGTGTATACATTGTAACCCGAATAGCCCTTAATCTACATGAATTATGAAACGGTCACGTATAGCACGGGTAACCAGTAGTTACTCGTCCAGATCATATAAAAACGGTCAAGTGCGACACATTTACGCACACAATGACACGAGTTCTAAATTCAGTTTCGTGGACCCCTGATAACCAAACTTAATTACACAAAAACGAACATTCACAACGATAAATTACATCAGTGAATATTACGCTTAATGAACTACCCTAGATCTGAGTTGCATTTGGTCTCTATTGTTCAATTTTTTGCCACAGAACCCTAATTATTTATAAAAGTGGCTTGAATGTAATGGCTGACCCAAATACATACGTGACAACTCCCTTTACGGGTAGGTGAGACTTATTAATGTCACATTATTTGTACGAAAATCCCTAATGCAAAAAGTAGACCTTTCCGCCTATCCAAATGACAATGTTAAAACCGGACGAAGATTTTTTCGTTGCTTCACGGTTTGTGAAAATCTCAGGTGTGTTCCCTTTAGCTAAAATGCCAAGTAATTTTCTCGCAAATATAAAATTTCATTTCTGCAATTGTTTGGTAATGTTTAGAGTTTACTTAAATAAAGCAAACCAAGCATTATTTTTATAAAATTCAGCTTGTAGTAACATAAAAACGAGAAAAAGTGAATTTTGAAAATAGATAAAACGTGAATTAAAAATATTATTATTAGTATGAAAAAATGATTTTCACAATTTTTTATCACAAAACAAACGGTAGCAAAATAGCGTATGTCTGTCCACGGTATATAGTCAGTTACGAGTATTTTGAACCAACTTCCAAAAAGGAGGAGGTTTACAATTCGACAGTATTTTTACAAACTTTTATTTAGTTTCACCTGTCCCGGTGTTTGTCTGTAATTAAATCTAGCAAGATAAATTAGAACCACTTCTCGAATGCCGATTGAGCTGAAATATGAAATATATCTTAAGTTCAGATTACAATGCAATTATATATAAGCGGTATTATTATTAATCCAAAAAGGCCGCAGTAACAAAATGGCGGCGTACATATTTCCGAACAACCCACCCAATTTAAACGTCAAGTGAAAGGGCTTAAAGTTATTTTTTTCATTAACAAGTAGCAAAAGCTTGTTTTAAAAAAAACTTTTAAATGAATCACTTGTTTATGCTTGTTACCTCAGTAATTTCGATTTATGAGGATTCTTTTATATTTGAAAGCTGGTGCTTCCCGTGTGGTCCCATTTTAATTTGGTCCAGTTCTTGAAGTCTTTTGTTAAAAAAATTCTGTAATAAAATTTGTGGATCATACACCACAAGTGTTATTCTATGTGAGATTTGAAACCACAACATTTCACGTAGTAGAAAGCGACGTGGTAACCACTTAAACCTTTAAGCCAATCGTGCAGTCAAAATTCAATGTTTGGCGTGAATGTAATACTTTGATTTTTGAGGAAGGACGTAGACTACTCTTTGGCGCGATAATCGACAAACATAGTTTCTAGTCCTTAATATATTTAATATATAAAATTCTCGTGTCACATTTATCGTTGCCATACTCCTCCGAAACGGCTTGACCGATTCTCATGAAACTTTGTGAGCATATTGAGTAGGTCAGAGAATCTACCAACAAGTATTTTTCATCCCCCTAAATGGTAAGGGTCACCCATCCTTAAAAAAAAATTATGGCAAAACGACGTTTGACGGGGCAGCTAGTAATATATATAAAAAAGTCAACGTTGAGCATCTTTAATAATAAATTTTACACCCTAATCGGACAAATTTTATAATAGTGTTTTGAGGTACTAAATGTTGTCATGAATATAGTGTCAAAGGTAGTGCGATGATGCGTAACAAAATTATTGGGCGGACATTTCTATCGATACATTCTCGTTCGGGTTTACTCGACGATAGGTGACCTTATCGAAAAGAGAGGCTATAATGTACAGTTCGACCCCGGATAAACAAAGGAGCAATGATGTAACCAAAACGATCCCTGGATTGCTCACCTAACCATTGCGAATGTCGCTATTGACACAAAAGTATGTAACATTAATTTGCTACCTTTACGAGAGAATCGTTTTGTTTAGAAATATTCTTTTGAATCTAATTAAAAGTTACTGAAACATTACATACGAATGGAAAGCACGTTTTAAGATCCTGTTACTGTTAAAACACTTACAAGAACTATATTCATTTAATAGTATATAGCGTTGTGATGAGAAGAGAGACATGAATGACCAAAGCTTAAACGTGGCCTCAGCGTTGTCGTCATACATAAGTAATCAAAAATTGTAATAAAGATTATGGTTGGCATATTCCCAAACAAATCCTTTGAGAACAGACGGATCAATGAAAATACCGTATATTATTCCTTTGTATGTATGATACCATTTCGCCTGCATCATTAAACGTAAAATCTTAAAGTACAACTTGAATTATACTCCATTTATTATCCAATTCTGTCCCTCGATGTTTTATTCATTCTATATCATTTTAGTCTGATCTTTTAAAACAACTCATTAAATAAACAAAAAACATGTTAATATTTTAAAAATTGCATGTATATGTATTTAAAAAAAACTAAACTACGTTACGTAGAAATGTACCATGACACATTAACAACGCGTGACTACGGCTTTTGAAACCTTTTTCATACTTTTTCAGCGTCGGTTTTTATCGTAGTTTTGTTCTAGTTTTTACTTTTTTTAAATGTTTTGGTGCCTCTATAATATTAATTCCTTTGCAAAGAATATTTTAAATGGGTACCATAGAAAAATCACAATTATCGAATAAATACGGACAAAGTCACGAGAAAATGCAAATAATATACATTATATTTTTGAAATGTACAAGTAACGCTCGTTTGAATGATATCAAACACGGCATATTTATCTTAAATTTATTTTTTAATACAGTACTTTATGTCGGCTAGAGGGTGCCACATTGAATTCAGTGACATGTCATTAAACCTATAACCTATAACAATTGAGACGCTTCTAACGATACCTCATTTGTCTTATTTTTATTATAAAGAATGAGGGAACAAACAAGCATACCATAGAAATATCACACTTATCGAATAAATACGTTTAAAGTCACGACCTAATGCTAATAATTTATGTGTTTTTGAAATGTACAAGTAACGTCCTTTCCGATGATACCAAACACATATTTACGGCATATTTATCTAAAATTTATTTTTTAATACAGTACTTTATATCGACTAGAGGGCGCCATTTTTCATTCAGTGACACGTTGTATAGCCTATAACCAGCGGACGATCAAGATGCTTCTAACAACGCATTTGTCCAGTTCTAATAAGTAGTTAAGGAGCTATGAGGGAACAGATAAAATCATAACCCTCCTTCGGCTTTGCCTTAGTCGGGTTAAAATATAAAAAGTTTTGTTTAGAACTCATTAAATGATTTCAGTGACATGCACGCCCAAGAAACAAACGGAGAAAACACGCTGAGAAACGAAAATTAAAGTAAAATTAATTAGGACCTTTGCATCTTCTGAACGATATTAATTATGCCCGCTCCTTACTCTTGTAAAATGTTATTAGTTCAGTTTAAATACACTCTCAAATATGTATAAATTGAGCTAGACTAACTCTGTAAAGTTATTAATCCCTGATAACTGTGTATAATTGTTATTTGAGTATCAATATTCTTAGTACATCAAATTCGAACTTATCTTATTGTCATTTAAAGCTAGTAGAGCCACGCTGATCTCAGCACAAACTCGGCCGGTTCGACCAGGGCGTTACTAATCTCGCACAGAAGATCAACGTAAAATGACAGCATGCGTGCCGTCGTGCTTCCTTGGCGAGTGCGAGACCGGTGGCCCAATGAAAACTAAAAAAGCATCTCACTAGACACGCACGGTGGGGGTCGCCAAAGCGCTGTTGCATTGTCTGCATTCGCAATGAATATGGTGACCACCACTTTTGGATTTTGCTTATGTTTTCCATTAGGCAGAGTAAAGTCACTTTAGCTGGTCCATACATTAAAAAACTGTCATAATTGTTTTAGATATAATATGAAATGAAGCCTTCTAAAACCTTTGTAAAAGATATGTCGTGTATCTTACGTTGTGCCTTATGATTTGATTAGAGAAAAAAGTCATCATCAGTAACCATCAACAGTTACTGATAGGCACAGACATCTTTTTAGTAAGGAGTTCTTGACATATTATTGGCAGCGACATGTTAGCCATGCTTGGTGTTAAAACTAGTAAAATTTTAACAAAAAAAACTAACTTCAAGGTTCGATTCGATTTTTCTTGGATACCATCATCAGATCTTAGTGTCCTTATTATCGTACTACCGTTGGGATATCTCCTTTTCATTAAAAAAAGAATCATCAAAATCGGTTCATGAACGACGGCGAACACACATAAAAAAAGATACATGTGATAATTGAGAACCTCCTCCTTTTTTTGAAGTCGGTTAAAAAGGTAAATGAATTTAAATTAAAACTGGAAATCACAAAATGTCAACAATAAAATTATGAGCCTTCAATTCTAAGATTGAAAGTTTATTTTATTAAAGTTTATTTACCACTCCTTGCCCAGTTACTGAAAAAAAGTATTAAAAATAAAAACCCGACTGCGTCAACATTTGTCATCTTTATTTTAAATTCAGATTTTTTTTAAATAAAACATATAAGTTTTATATATATTCGTTACCGTTAAAAATTCTTTATATTGATACCACACTCGATGTATTTTGAAAACATTATTATTTTTGAGATTACGTTTTGGCGCCAAAAATTTTTTTTTTTTTTAAATTTTGTTGTACCCAGTGTCACTCTCACGACCGAGACGAATCTATTGACACCGCTCACAAAAAGTACGACAAGCCGTTTAGGCTCTAGGGCGTACCAAAGAAATATACATACACTAGCTGTCCCGGCAAACGTCGTTTTGCCATAACTACTAATAAATTAAAAATTAATTAAAAAAACATTGTCCAGCGGACAAAATTGTGAATCTAAACCATTCCCAGATCCCCTTGAACACACACAAAAAATTTCATCAAAATCGGTCCAGTCGTTTGAGAGTAGTTCAGTGACATACACACTCACAGAAGAATTATATATATAAAGATACATACACTTGAAAAACATAACCCTCCTTCTTTTGTAGTCGGGTAAAGAGCAATATTTCGATATACATAATATACTTTAATGTAGGTAAATTAATATAAAAAAATTTAGACTGCCTAATTTTACTACAAATAAAAACTAAGTCCATTTAATTGCTTTAACGTTAAAAAGGCAAATGCAGTAGTACTAAGAAGATGTTTGGTCACTAGAAACGATTAGCTCAATACTTTAAGCTTGCAGACAGTCACAATAAGGCCGAGTCATGTTCTAAAATTGAGTATTGTAATAAGTCTTTCATCTGAGACCATTATACAGACTTATGGTATTGTCCGGTTCACAATGCTCGCCAATGATATACGTCGATGAAAAATATCTCCACTCAGCTGAAATGAGGGTTACCAGAATAGACAGGATTAGGAATGTATAGATACAAATATAAATGAAATAGAAGTTTTAAAATGGTTGCTCTGACCATTATATTGGTTTCAACTGTTATTTACCAATGTTGGAAATAAAACTATTTCTTTAAATGGGGTCGGTTGTGTTATTTTCAGATATATTATATCGGCATATTTTATATGACAGTTTTAAACTATATTATTTACCAACGACTCTATCGACGGTTACACTATTGCCAAGCGAAAGATTTTTCAAACACATTATTCTTGAAATGAGTGCGTTTAAAAAAGCTTTTCCGCCAAATTATCAAAAGAATTATATTCACCAGATCTGTGTTGTGTTACGACACTTCAAAAAATTAAAAGTTCAATTAAAACTAAAATTAAAAATCCATTTAAAGTTGTGTCTGGCCAAAGTGAATAAGTGTTTATGCCATAATAGTTTACAGCTGTGTGTCAGCGTTTACTCTAAGAGGATTATTACTTAGTTCCGATATACTTTGCCCGCATGTCATAACATCAACATAACTGCCACATATCTACACACACACATGCACACAATAATGGCTATGCCAACGCCTATCATCAAACTTGATCCCAGGGGTCGTTTCATCCGAGGTACTTGGAAGAGAATGGTGCCGAACTAGCGAGAAGGTAAGATTTTGACAACTCCGCCTATGACCAAACTTGTAACCTCAACGTATTTTAATAGTATTGCGCCATACACTATAGGAAATCATGAGAATAATCCAAGAATGATGGTTCCAACGAAACACGAAAGTATCTACGAATGCTGTCATTTTAGGGTGGTCTTTTGTGAGAGGGTAGTACCGCTCCGGTAATCAGCGTGGCTCTGCTACCTTAAAAAGGACTTATAAAGAGACTCAGTTTTGAACGTCAACTTATATCTAAACCGACAATACGACCATCGATCATATGCTGCAATTTTATCTTCAAATCATGAAAACTGCATATAACGACTTATTTGTTCCATACACAACACTCTTACCGTTCTGTAATCTACAAAACGTCTACAATGAGTACCCAGTACCTATTGACATGCTGATTTTCCCTATAAGTTAACGTTAAAAATGGTTATTACAAAGCGTTTGTTTTGAACCCTGCGGCGATACGCATCGTCTCCCTTCTTAAATATTGCGTCATAAATCAGAGTCGCTCTGAGTCTCGCTGTCGCCTGTCGATTATCACTAGGGAAGCGATTTTACTACACGCCAACGCAAATTGCAAAAGATAGCGATCGAAGAAAATTGAACGACAGCACTGCTATCTGAAAAAATATAACGCTGCGTAATAGGGTTTTTGAATTCGTTTAAATATTTTAATATGCATGTAGTTAAAATGTTCATGCTTAAAAATAGTTGCTGTTAAAATTAAATGAAAAAAAAGTTGTTCATCATCTGATGTAAACTGTGTGCTTGTAAGTAGTTTTTGTTGTAAAAACAAAAACCACTTACAAACAAAAAATATAGTCAATCTTTTTTTTTACAAAAAGAACTACTACGCGGAAAGCTTCCGTTAATCAGTCTAACAACGAAGTTGCGGCCCGATAGCGTCTTGATGCCAGTTATCTAATGGCTAGACATAATAATTATAATATTTTCGCTGTCAGTTCATATACTAAAACCAGTCTACTATGTTTAAAGCACATCCCTGAGGTAATCAGATAGCGGATTTCCGCGCAAATTTTGGTGTCTATTTATAAATTTATATCAAATTTAGGTTTGTCTCCTGAGTAACACGATTTTAGCTCACCAAGATGTAAATACGACTTTAAATAAGACGTTGTTTTTTTCGCCAATTATTTTATAAATTCTTCGAACAATATCATTCAGCAATCGATTGTGTGTATCAGAACGTCTTAAAATTGACAAATTGACATTGAAAAATATTATATAACGCCATCTTGTTGGCAACAACGACAAGTTCTTTGTGAACCATGTATTTTATTGTAATCTAAAAATTAAAATAACTTTTTAAGGCAATTTTCTAAAAATCGGGAAGTTTAAAATGTTATTGTCGGTGATATTAGCAGCCAAATAAATACAAAAACAATCCCTACCATCAGATACGCAAGACGGTACAAAAGTTCTGCAAGCCTGCATTTAGTCCGGGATCCCCGGAACAAATTTTACAAGTTTTACTATCAAGCTATTTTTTCATCAGTGGCTTCATTTTCATGAGGGGCCTTCCACCGTTCAATTGCGTAGCAGGGACAAAAAACTTTACAGCGTAGACCGGGGTAACGTACTACGCAATTTGTAGGACAACGTGGCTCTCAAATTGTATAAATACTTTATATTTTAAAAACCTAAAAACTACCATAACCTAAACTATTGGCCTACAAACGCTCGCTGAGAGGGGTCTGGATGTGTTAATAACTGCAGTTCCCGGACCCCTCCCTTCTCAGGCGCAAAGTGGCAAGCCGTGTGGTTTTAGTCGGTCCGATTCCGACACAACCCCGGTGGGGTGATGGCCGGGGAGGTTTCCACAAGTATACAAAAAAAGTGAATTAAGCAGTCGACATGCCGCTTTCTACTGCACCCAGTATTGTGGGTTTAAATCCCACATTTGTTGACTTGGACCAGATTTGTTGTGTTGAGTCTGACTGTTCTTTGTATTTGTTTCAAATATGTTTGTAAAGTCCCCCGTGACATAGGATATATATTCCTAATACGGAAGTTGTTATTTTTTTTAAGAAAAAAAAAGAACATTGAAGTTAAAGACACACAATTAATGATCCAGCGATTAACAAGCTGACTGTAACTACACTTTTGTTTCTGTGCTTCCGGGAACCAAAGGCTTTTCGTACCTTCACCCGATCGTCAAATCTCATAGTTCAGATCTAAATAATTACTAGAGATAGAGAGAGAGACAGTACATAGTTTTAAGAAAATGGTTCAGGAATATTATACGACATAACTGATATGTATATTTAATGTAATTGTAGTATAATTGATTAGTTAAAGTTATTGCCATGTATGTGTATGTATGTATGTTAATGTGTATGTGTGTGTATATAGATGTGTGTGTTTCTAGTTATATTCATTACAAAATTATAATTCTTCAAAACTACCGCACCGTCAACTACTGTCTCTCCGATACATTTTTATCCATCCTAAGGTTGCCTGGAAGAGATTGCTTTTGGCAATAAGGCCGCCCTTTGTACATTACATTTGTGCATTTGTCATTTTCTGTATTCTATTTTAAATATGTTGTATGGTGTACAAATAAAGAGTTTTCTATCTATCTATCTATCTAGAGATGTGCCGATTATAACTATGGCCGACTAGCCGATTAGTCGAATACTATATATAGTATTCGTCCAGTATAGTGTCCCACACTATGGCGACCTAGTGTGAAACCATTTCTCACTCCGCCTAAAGGACCCGGGATCATAGTGGAGGGGAAATACGTGCGCTGGTAGTTTTTAACTGCTCGGCACACGAAGGAAGAACGGAACCGTTTAGTTTGTAACCTTTTGTCTAGTTAAATAGTAGTAAATAAAAGAAGAGATACGTTACAGTATTTTATTAAATAGTAGAAATGTGCTCCGGCGGTTCACAGTGTTAGGGTTGTGAGTAATTCGTCTCAGGATTACAAATAATGGTGTTGCGTACGGTATGAACGTGTTTGTTGTGGTAGCCGGTGCTCCCAGCGGCTCGGCTTCTTGAGAGCTAGAGGACTGTCCCTTCGTCGGTGACGCGGTGCAGTGACGTCACACGAAACTCTGGCTGTGACAACAGAAGACAGATTTACGGGCGCGAAGAACTGTCTCACGCTATTCAGTACGCCAACTTTCCGCAAGGCCACCTTATTTGTTGGTTAAGGTCTTGGCACCTGTGTTTTCTTAGCGTTGAACTCTACCAGATTCTCACCACCCCATTGTGAAATCCAGCTCAGAACCCGGTTGAGCTCAGCGACAAGCTCCTGTAGTTTTTCCTTAACGTTTGCCAGCTTGGCTGCAGGTTGTCCAAAATATCACACGACTGTGCTGTCGTCTGCATAGGAATGTATGTTGCCAAGGGCTAACATGTCATTAATATGCAGAAGAAACAGCGCGGGCGATAGGACTAAACCCTGAGGTACGTCATCGTTTACCTCTAAAAAATCAGAGGCCACGCCGTCGCAAAGAACCCTAATGTGGCGCTGATGCAGTTATCTGTAACCAATGCCAATGATTATTACTCGTGGTGGGTAGGTAGTAGAGAACAGCAAACACTGCAAGCAAACATTTTTACTAACCGACTTCAAAAAAAGGAGAAGGTTCTCAATTCGATCATATATATGTATATACTTTTTTATGTGTGTTCGCGGATTACTTCGTCGCTTATGAACCGATTTTAATGATATTTTTTAAAGGAAAGAGGTATCCCAACGTTGGTACCATGATGAGGACACTAAGATCTGATGATCGCATCCAAGAGAAATTGAGTCGAACCTTGCTGGTTTTATTTTTTTTTATGTTAATTAATGTCAGACTTGTTTTTTATCCTAACCAAAAGTTACCAAAAGAAAGATTGCTTTGTTTTACATTTCAAAATTTGTAAGACTGATTAAAAAATATATACATTGATATTATTGAGAAAACATACAAAGTACTAAGCCAAATAGTCGGCGCTCTTTGCCGACTAATCGCCGACTACGATAATGGTGGGATAGTCGGCTTTACCGACTATTCGCCGATTAATCGCCGACTACGATGATGGCGGGGTAGTCGGCTTTACCGACTAGTCGCCGACTAATCAATACATCTCTAATAATTACACATGATGGAGCTGACAATTGAGCATGAATCAGAACTACTACTACTACTTCGCCGTTTGCTATTACGTTGAGTGTTTTGGGTTTAAATCCCACATAGGGCCTAAGGGACAACACTTTGTGTGATATACACATTGTTGTGCTGAGTCTAAGTGTTTTTTGCGACCATTATGTTTATGAAGCCGCCACGACATAGGAATATTTATAGTGCATGTCTTTAGAGAAAAAGACAATCTGCATAAAAGGGTCTCTTTCCCTAAATCTCGAACTATCGTTTTATCGACAAATCGATTTAAATTATAAATATACGAACTAGTTTACTAATGTAGATGTGTTCCGCCAACTAGCCTGTAGCTTCTGGTAATTCTACGGACATACTACTATTTTATACGCATTTAACGTATGTAACAAAATCAAATATTATACAAACAAAGATCCGGATTATTATCGTTATGCAACAGAAAAATTACATCGACGTAACAAAAAAAGGAAATTTAATACAAGTTATGTATACCTATAAGCATGTAGCAGATTACAAAGCAACTTCGTCGAAAGCTTATTACATAGTAGCGTTTGACAAATTCACTTAAATTTTGTTCATGACGCTCGCTTCCGGTAACTTTACAACTCGGTTAGTCACACAGTTGAGTTTCGTAACTGACGTAAAGAAGATTGCTAACATGTTGGAAATAAGTTTTGCCGAGATAGGCACTGTAATTCAATTAACATTGATCCTAAACAACATACCCTGTTTATCAGTTTAATATCGAAGTTAATTTATGTACCTATTTGACGTTATTTAATATTTCTTCTGACGTATAGGGTATAGTTACTTAAACTTGACGATCGATAAATAATAATTTGGCAAGAAGAACTCTCTGGTAGTTAATTTTAGTCGCTTATGTGTTTAATTGTTTATTTGGTTAACCAATAACATGGTATGTACTCATTATAATTTGGGAATTAAAATGAGCTTTGACTACAAATGCAATTAAGTTTTGTTTATTTCTACTAAGCAATTTCATATTATGTTTTAACATGCTTTTATGAGCTTCATGTTTATTTTTTTGTAAAACTGTTTTTGAATTATTTTTTAACTAGTTTTATTCTTTTCAGAGATGAAATAGTCCATGGTTTCAAAACAAGAAGAACTGTCTACCGTAAGTTATTAATGGATACGTGCAATAATTCTAAATCAATATCACAAAAATGAAACATTTAAAAAAATCCGATATGGCAAAGGCATTTTTAAATTTATAGAACTGTGCAATAGTTCGATAACTTGAAAACGAAATTACGAAGTGTAATATGTTTGTATGAGCCTTAGTACCAGGGGGGTTAAGGAATGTATAGTTTGACCTAGTTGTGGTGAGAAACTCCATGGGAACTAAAAGAGCACTCGAATCAAGCTAGTGTGAAAGCTAACATACTTGGTATCGAGGATGCATTTAAATGCAAACATTGTGAAGCTATACAAAAGTTTGTAGAAAAGTGTAGAAAAGCATTTTGCAAAAAAGTACTAAAAAAAAATGATAAAAAGTATAAAATTATTATTAATTCTGTTATGTATTTACATTAAAATCCTTCTCATATTCAATTAAATGGAAAGTTAAAACTACTAAAAGTTATTGATTAATTTTAATGAAAGTTGTCTCACCTCATCTTACCTACATTAACCGTAGTTTAATGGTATTCCTACACGTTCAGTTTATCATAACCATACCAATTTACAATATTGGGACGATTTAAAACTTGCAAAATACTATTAACTCTAAAGGGTCGTGAACTTAATTCATTTTAATTAAATTTCCAAAAGGGTTTTGGCTTCCATTTCTTCTCTTACATTTACTTGGTTCAGATTACTTTGATGTGATTGAGTTATGTAGTACAGAAGTAATCTGTATCATTTGTATATTCTAAATACAAGGCATAAAAGTGATTATCGTATCCAGTAATAATATCATTATGCGATAACCTTCAAGTCAGCGCCTAAGTAAGTAAACTAAGATTTTAAAAAAGAAAATTAAGATTCATGAATCAACTTATTAAGTAAAATCATAACGTAGTAATTTTTCTCAACATTCCAGATTAAACCTTTGAAAACTTAAACGTAGGAATGAGATTGAAAATGGAGAACGAAGAAACGATGACACACTTTCTCTGTCTGAAACACATTTAAAAAAATAATAACGCAAAAACAATCAAGGCAACAACTGTCAAGTCAATGAACTGTCGCCTGTCGCCTACGGTGTTCCCGGACCACTACGACCTTCAAACCTACAAGAAAAGAGCGTACCTCTTCTTAAAAGGACAGTAACGCACTTGTGATGCTTCTGGTGTTGGTAGGTGTTCATAGGCGGCGGTAATCGCTTACCATCAGGCGACACGTCTGCTCGTTTCCTTCCTATTTCATAAAAAAAACTAGAATCTATATAATATAGAATTGATTTACTTGCTACAGATTTTACCGTAGAAATAGACAATACATCAAGTTTTTCTATTTGTTGCCAACCACTACATATTCTGATGAAATAAATTGAATACAATTTCCTCTCTAACTAATGCATTATAAAGGCACAAAATCATGCTCATTGCCGGCACTGTTCAAACTAGATCCAGTTAAAGCGATACTGATTGCGTATTATACACCACTACATGCGAAATTGTTGCAATTTGAACTCAAATATACATGCATCCAAACCGCTTTGATTTTACTTGGCAGTGTTGTAATTGTACGTAATTTCTGGTATTTTACTGAATATTATATTTAATTAAAAAGTTTTAGTTTAATAAAATCAATAAGCAATATCTTGCTTTTTAACCGACTTCATAAAAAGGAGGAGGTTTCTCAATTCGACCGTATTTTTTTTTTACAATTTTTTTATGTGTTTTCGCGGATAACTTTGTCGTTTATGAACCGATTTTGATGATTCTTTTTTTAATGGTAAGGAGATGTCCCAACTGTAGTACCATGGTAAAGACATAAATATCTGATGATGGCATCCAAGAGAAATCGAGCTGAACCTTGAAGTCGGTTTTATTTTTGTTAAAATTGTTTTTGTTTTTACATTTTATGGGCTGTGTAATTAAATTTTTACATGCATGACATCATTCCTTTGAAGGAAAAACGATTCAGAAAGTGTTAAACCGCGTGCAGTATTCTGATCGTGCGTATTTGATTTTTAGAACATGTAGACAGCAGTCTCATATTCTTACGGTTTAAAATGCTCCTCCTTAAAAACGGACTCATGAAATGTAGTCATCTGGACAGGAAGATACGACTAACGAGCAAATAAATGACGCATGTTTTGTCTTGGGTGATTCATACTCCTGAAATGACAAAACTAACTTAGACGTCATAGTTTTTCCTTTTAAGTTCCTAATAAATATGAGATAACCGAGAAATAAAAAAAATCTGATTTATCTTTACGGCAGTTTTTAAGCTAAGCCGTGGATAGATATTAATACTATTTAATAGTAGTACCTAGTTTGTTCTTTTTAATATACTAAAAAAAATACTCATGACGAGACCGCACCTAGAGGAATGAATATTATGCAATAGAAATGCATATGTACATATGCATTTATGATTTTAAATAAAGGATGTGCTTCATCTGACCAAAAGTACCATGATGACCTTTACCTAATACTTTTTAAAACTATAAAGTTATTTCTTATAAGAAATCTGATTTGTGCACCAAAATTTTCGTACAAACTTGTGAGTACAAATCAAACATAAAGTTAAAACTTTGATCGTGGAAGATTTGTGTTTGATTTTTCAGTATTGTTCTAAGGCAAACTTAACTTGTTTTCCATAAAATACATTACATTGACATTGTACTGTAGTATAGGTTTGTAAATTGTACCTAAAGGCAGAGAATATTAATGTGTTTGAACAACAAACTATCGAAATTTTCGTTGACGAATGCTATGCCTTTACTTGTACCTACTTTTTTCAATTTAAAGTTTTGATTTTCTTTCGACAGTCTTAAAACTAGTTAGAGTATAAAGACTTTAACTTATATTTACTTGAAGTTTTTTACATATTAAAGGTATTTTATTCGAAAACATATGATATTAATCAAAAGGATCTTGGTAATAAAAACAGGGATAGCCGTGAAAGTAGCAAATAATGTGAATGAAAGACACTGAAAGTTTTAAAATTGGTAAAAGTTCTTATGCACTACATGTTTAGTTATTGGATATATGTTAGATGATTTAGATTTTTATGAATGTAAATTTTACTCATAAAAAAAAAAAATCTTCAGATGTACTCGATTGTAGTACGTAATCAAATTAAATCAAAAACGCGACCTAATCACAAATCAAATTTAATGCGGAATTTGATAAACAAAATTTCAACAAAATCTTTCGATGGTTTCAATTCAAATAACACGGATACCGAACATTTTGTACTACGCATTGCTACACAACTAAGTGGAAAATATTATTTTCCACTTAGTGGTGGAATTATTAATTAAATTAAAACAATATACTCATGAAAATACTTCAAAATTAAAACAATATACTCATGAAAAATCAAAACAAATATTTCTGAATACTTATCCTACTAATGTTATAAACGCGAAAGTTTCTAAGTATGAATGGATGTCTGTTACTCTTTCATGCAAAAACTTCTGAACGGATTTAGATGAAACCTTGCAGTATTAGGTATAGATTTATATATCATAGAATAGAATAACACATAGGCTACTATTTGCCGCGATAACCGACATACATGCGGGCGGAGCCGCGGACATCAACTAGTCTATACTATAAAATAACAAGTCCTGACTGACTGACTGACTGATTCATCATCGCCGAGCGTAAACTATGATAGTTAGGGCTATGAAATTTGGTGAGTAGGGTCGTTTTATTAAGTAGGCACCCACTAAGAAAGGATTTTTTGGAATTTCTACCCCTAAGGGGGTGAAATGGGGTTGTAAGTTTGTATGGAAGTCCGTCATTTTTTAAGATAGAAACCTGAGACTTTACTTTTAGGCTGCTGATTAAAAATTAATAAATACGTATTTCATCGTTTCTGAATATTCTACCCCTAAGAGGGTGAAATAGGGGTTGAAAGTATTTATGGAAGTTCGTCATTTTTTAAGTTAGAAATGTGAAACTTTATTTTTGGGCTACTGATTAAAAATGAGTAGATACCTCTTTAAGCGTTTCTGGATATTTTTCCTCTAGGGGTGAAATAGTGGTTGACATTTTGCATATAAGTTAGTCTGGAAGTCCGTCATATTTGAAGTTCGAAACATGAAACTTTATTCATGTGCTGCTGATTAAAAAATATAAAAAACGTATTTAAGCGTTTCTGGATATTCTATCCCTTTTTTTTTTTTTTTTTTTTTTTTTTTTTCGTGCGGAAATCCCCTCGGATCCACCTCGTGGTGGTATGTCGGACTCGAACCGACTAAAACCGCACGCCGTCTCGGGTACTGAAAGCCGGGGAACCAGGTGCACCCTAGTAAGGAAAACCCTGGAACCCCGACGTACCTCGGGCCACCTACATGGTCGTAAGTAGCCCCCAACTGTGTGGGAACAGATGTGCCCGTTACTTTCCCCGGGCGCGCACGCTCTGCAGCATGCGCGCTTCCATCCGAGCCTGCTTCTGCTAGGGTGACAGATGGCTTCATCTGTCACCCTCAGGCTTGCGCTTATGGAGGACGGAGATCGTTCTGAGATCTCCGGCGCCCGAGTCGCCTGTGGTACCTGGCCCGTTCCCGGGCCTGGCGGGCCGGTAGAGTTCTAAACCTCTCCCGGTCCCGCTCCGCCGTCTCTTTGGCAAGCATAACTTGCTCGCAGAAAGAAACGGCGGAGTTCCACGCGCTCTCGCTCCGCAACATGGCGGCAATCATGTTACCGAGCGAGAGAACCCCCACCCCGATGGCCACCACGAGATCACGCCTTGGCTCCTCCCACGCTGGACATTCTGCCAGCGTGTGGAGCGCCGTGTCCACGATCCGGTCATCGCAGTGGTGGCACTCAGGCGTTGGCTCCTTGCGGATCAGACACAGGTGATCTCCGAAGCATCCTTTCCCAGTGATCACCTGTGTCAGCCGGTATGAGAGGGTCCCGTGACGCCTCTCGAGCCAATCCTCCATAACAGGTCTTACCGCCGCAATAACGGCGTGCCCAGCGCCCGGTTGCCCAAGTCGTTCCTTCCATTCCTCCACGAGGACCTGGCGGAGTTGGGATTTCTGATCTTCGATTTCTCGAGACTCAGGACTCGTACCCAACTCCCGCGCCTCCTTGCGCCACTGATAAAGAGCCGCAAGGGCTCTCGCCTCCAGGTCCCATGGTGGAGTTCCGGCCAGGAGACTTGCCGCCTCAAAAGAGATCGTGCGGTACCCCCTTATGATCCTTATGGCCAGCACCCGTTGCGGTCGCCGCAATAACGCAATAGTGCCGGCCTTCAGGGCCTCCGCCCACACTGGGGCCCCATAAAGGGCCATGGACCGCACAACCCCCCCGTAAAGTCTCCTGCAGGAGTCATCGGGCCCCCTCATGTTTGGCAACAACCGTGCCAATGCACGTGCTGTGCCAACCAGCTTGGGGACCAGACTTCGGAAGTGGTGTCCGAAGTCCCATCGGCCGTCGAGTACGAGCCCCAAATACCTCATAGAGGGCTCGATGCCGATGCGAGTGCCTCCTACTATGAGGCTGAGTTGATCAGGTGGCTTGCTCCGAGGCCCGTGAAAAAACAAAGCCTCGGATTTGTGCAGAGCCACCTCGAGACCCAGCCGCCGGATTCGTTCAACGACTTGGGCAACCCCGGCCGTGGCCCTCAGGGTTGCCTCACGGTGCGTCTTGCCACTCGCCGTCACAAGCGTGTCATCCGCATAACATGTGACGGCGACACCCTCTAAGAATGTACCGCGAAGCACCCAGTCGTAGCCAATGTTCCACAACACTTTACGGGGGGGTTGTGCGGTCCATGGCCCTTTATGGGGCCCTAAGACCGACCCCTGCGGGACACCGCACGACATTTCACGTTGACCGAGACCGGTCCTACTTGGGTAGATGACGGCTCTCTCCGACAGATATGCCCCGACTATGCGGCGGAGGTAGGGAGGCACGCGGTGATACACTAGTGCCTCCTTGATGCAACTCCAGGGCAAAGTGTTGAACGCGTTGGCGATGTCTAAGGACACCGCCAATACTACTTCACCCCGGGAAACTGCTTCCTCCGCCAGGGCCTTCACGCGCATGATTGCATCCACGGTGGAGCGCCCCTGACGGAAACCGTACTGGTTATCCGCCAGATCCGGCCCCACCCTGAAGAGATGCTTGACGAGGCGCCATGCAATCACTCTTTCAAAGAGTTTGCACACCTCGTCAAGCAACACTATGGGCCGGTAGGCGGATGGTGAGTCCGCTGGGCGCCCCTCTTTCCGGATGAGGACCAGTTTCCCCGACTTCCACAATTTCGGAAACTGGCCCTGCTCAAGACATGCGCTGAACAGCCCTCTCAGTCGGGGCTCGAGAGCCGGCGCCTCATCATCTAGAGCCAGGACCCACGCTCGGCCTGGGATGCCATCGGGTCCTGGGGCGGTGCTTTTAGCTTTTAGCCGTTGCACCGCCAGCGCTAGTTCTGCCCAAGTGACCTCTGGCACGTCGTCATCATCCACGTTAGGCGCCTCAAGCGTCGTAGGCGGAGCCATCTGTGGTGGAGTGTGCTCCACCACTCTCGATGGAAACAGTGCTCCGACGACCCTGTCAAGCAGCTCTGGCTGAAGGCACCGGGTCAGCGGTGGAGCCCATGGGCGCATCTTGCCCCTCACCATGCGGTAGGGACGCCCCCATGGATCCCGCTCCAGTGTCTCCAGCAGCTCGCAGCGGGCCTCAGTCTTGGCCCGCTTTATGGCTGCCTGAAGAGTCCTCTTGGCAAGCCTGTATTCCACCAACAACTCCGCCTCTCGGGCTGCCGCATCTGCGGGGCGGCGACGCCTTCTGCGGAGCCTGGACCACCGACGGCGCGCGGTCACGCAGGCCTGTCGCAGTTCTGCGATCTCCGGCGACCACCAGTAGACCCGTCGCCTCGCAGTATTGGGCTTAACCCTAGGCATCGCCGCATCGCAGATACGGGTCATAGCCTTTTTTTTTTTTTTTTTTTTTTTTAACGTGTGGAAACCCCCTCGGGCCGTCACCCCGCCGGGGTTTGCGGCGGCGGGGCGGTGTGTCGGAATCGAACCGACTAAAACCACACGGTGTGCTACTCTGCGCCTGAGAGAGGGAGAGGTCCGGGAACTGCTGTGTTACGACCTCCGGACCCCTCCCGGCGCCAGCCCGCACAGATGCGGGCACCCTCCTCCAATACCTCTCCATTTAGGCGACGTACGGCACACGCGTCACGTCGCCTCCTCGCGGGCGGCCACTATAGCGGATGGAAGGGCAAACCCGTCCCGACCATCCGCGGCCACACTCAGGGCGGCATGAGGCGCTGGTGAGCGCGCCTCCGCTGCCCGGTTCGCCGGCGGCGGATCGGGTCCGAGAGGAGGTCGTCCTCCCGGGCCTTCTCCGCCGCCTCCTTCTGCGAGATGACGTGTTCGCAGAAGGTGGCGACCGCGGTAAAACTGCTGTCGCTACCGGCCATGGAGCGGATGACGGCCGGTAGCGAGAGATCCCCTCCGATGACTGCAGTGAGGGCCCGGCGCTGCGACGCCCATGCGGGGCATGCCGCCAGCGTGTGCTGGGCCGAGTCCTCACTGCAGTCGCAGTGGTGGCAGGCGGGACTCAGTTCCCTCCTGGCGACCGAGTGCAGGTACTTCCCGAAGCATCCATGCCCGGAAAGCACCTGCGTCAGTCGGAAGGAAAGAGTCCCGTGCTGCCGCCCTGCCCACTCGTGGATGACCGGCTGGAGAGCCTCCACGGCTGCAAAGCCAGCGCGTGGAGTCTCCAGCCGGAACGACCAGCGAGCCATCGTGGCTCGACGGGCGGCTTCACGCCACTCGCGTACCTCTTCGGGCGGAGGGCGAACGCCTCTCTCCGCCCGGAATTCAGCCACCCGTCGATAAACTTCGGCGAGCACTTCCGCCTCCAAATCCCACGGAGGTGTTCCGGCCAAGGCGCACGCCGCCTCGGTGGACACCGTGCGGTATCCGCGTATGGCTCTGACCGCCAATACCCTCTGAGGCCGCCAGAGGCGGGCCTTATTGAGGGCAGTCAGAGCCGCCACCCACACAGGTGCCCCATACAGCGCCATCGACCGGACCACCCCCGTGTAGAGGAGTCGCGTTGCGACGCTGGCTCCACCCAAGTTGGGCAAAAGTCGCCCAAGGGCAGAGGCAGCGTCGACCAGCCTGGGACCAAGCTGTCGGAAGTGCTCGTCGAAGAGCCACCTACCGTCGAGGATCAGGCCCAGATACCTCATCTGGGCCCGAACCGGTACGAGGACCGAGTTGACCACTATGGAGGCGCCGGGGGGCGGCCCACGACGGGGCCCATGGAATAGCAGGGCCTCCGTCTTGTCCAGGGCCACCCGTAAGCCCAGCGCCTCGATGCGCCCGACCACCAGAGAAACACCAGTGGTGGCCAGGCGCGCCGCCTCCTGGAAGTTCGCCCCCCGGGCTGTGACAAGAGTGTCATCGGCGTAACAAATTACGCCCAGCCCGGGGGGGAGACGACCTCTTAGGACCCAGTCGTATCCCACGTTCCACAGGAGTGGTCCAAGGACAGACCCCTGCGGAACGCCGCACGACATGGGTCGCCGTCTCAAGGCGCCATCTCGATCCTCGTACACGACGGTACGCTCCTGCAAATAGTCTGCCACCAGCCGCCTCAGGTACTCTGGCACTCCGTGGTATTGGAGTGCTTCCCCGATGCAGCTGAATGGCAGACTATTAAAGGCGTTGGCGATGTCCAAAGACACCGCCAACACCACGCCGCCACAGCTCACTGCCTCTTCGGTCACGGCCCTAAGGCGCATCACGGCATCGACCGTCGAACGCCCCTCTCGGAATCCGAATTGGGCGTCCGACAGGTCGGGCCCCACCTCGCGGAGTTGCCGGACGATGCGGGCAGAGAGTATCCTCTCAAAAAGTTTACCCGCCTCGTCCAGCAACACGATGGGCCTATAGGCCGCGACCGAATCGGCAGGCCGTCCCGGCTTCCTCAATAGGACCAGCTTCCCGCCTTTCCAGCACTCAGGAAAGCGTCCGGACGCCAGGCTAGCGTCCAACACTTCCCTGAGGCGGTCCGACATATGGTCGAGGGCTCGGGCCAGAACTCGGGCTGGAACCCCGTCCGGCCCGGGGGCGGTGTTCTTGGAACGAATCCGCAGAACAGCCGCCCCAACCTCCGATTCCCTAACGGGCGGCACGTCTTCCTCTCGACCCCCGTCGTCTCTGACCGCATAGGCCATCGACGGGGGTGTGTGCTCCGCCCGCTGTACGGGTCATAGCCTCCCGGAACCATTGTGCCTCAGCATCCACATCAACAGGCCTATCTGGCGCAGGAGCCCAGGCCTGTACGATGGCGGCTTCCAGGAGGAGCTCCCGATTTAAACGCTTGAGCGCCCAACGTGGCTCAGGTGGAGCCGGTGTGGGCGGCGCGTCATCTGTGGGAGCGGAGACATCAAACCGAATGTATCGGTGATCCGAAGCAGTCTCCTCCCCCACCACGACGCGCCAGTCCTGAACACGGCGTGCCAGCGAAGGGCACGCGAATGAAATATCCACGATTGAACTGCCCCTGGCCGTCACGAACGTGGACACGGCCCCCTGATTTAGGAGAACTAGGCCGAGTCTTTCGGCCCAGTTCTCCAGAGCTCTGCCCCTCCGGTTCGTGCGCCGGGAACCCCAAGCCTCTGACCAGGCGTTGAAGTCCCCGACCACAAGAACCGGGTGAGGACGACAGGCGTCGACGACGACGGCCAACTGAGCGAGCCATTGCTCATACTCAGTTATGTCTCGGTTCGGCGTAAAATAAGCGGCCACGACCGCTATATCCCCAACCACCGCCGCTATGCAACCCCGTTCTCTTGCAACCACGGCAAAAGGAGGGGTGCCGGCGGCGGTGCCGTGTACCAGTGCCGCCGAGCCATCCAAGTCTATCTCCCAGGCTGCCCCGAGAAACCGGTGGGTGTATGGCTCGGCGACAGCGGCAATGTTAATGGACCACTGTGCCATACTCTGGAGCAGAAGATCCTGAGCAACGGCACCGTGGCCCACGTTCGCCTGGAGGATGCGGAGATGAGAATCCATTATTGAATTTCCATCTCCACATTTGGCCGCGAACCTTGCCGCTCTGGAGCGGCATCATCCGGCACCGGTTTGGAGACAGAAGGTCGGTCTCCGGGCTTCGGTCTCGATCCGGCGCAAGCCTTACTGCCGACCCGGTGGTTGGCAGTCTTGCCCTCCGCTGTGCATCTGAAGCATTGCAGCGAAGCATTGCAAGCCCCCGCTTTGTGACCGGGCTGGCCACAGCGGAAACAAAGGTCACCTACGGTGACCTTTGCCGTACACTGGACGCCTACATGGCCCACCGACAGGCACCGGAAGCACCTTGCCGGCCGGGCCTGCAGGAGTCGTACCTGCGCCCTCAAGAAACCCCCAACCAGGAGGGTACGTCCATCAGCGACCTTTTGGGCCGCTGCGATGGGGCAGCTGACAACCGCTGCCCCCTGTCCAAAAGGCCCGAAGCGTATAGCCCCGGCTTTCACGTTGTCCAGAGGGCAACCCCCGACCTCCATCACGGCGAGCCTGAGCTCATCTGCCGTGACAGATTCGTCCAAGCCTGTGATGCGTACTTCAGCGCATTTTATGGGCCTGGACACTCGAACGTCAGCTGCGTCCAGTGAATCCCTTATCTTAGCCGCTAGGGCGTCAGCTTTGGGGCCACTGGAAGCACCGGGGATTTCGAGGAGCCGGGCTCCTGTTCGGGTGTTTTTGCACCGAACGCCCGGTATCTCTAGGGCCTTGAGGTCGACTTTGGCCTTAACTTTCGCCAAGACCTCGGCGTACCCCAAGCCCCTCTCCGCTGCCTCTGCCGTCAGGGTGACGACGACTGCCGCTGAGCGAGGTGTGCGGAGCTTCCTCGGCGCTCCCGTCGCAGCGGCGGTGGCCTTTTTAGCCTTTTTGGCCGCTTTTTTGGCGGCCTTCCGATTCCTTTTGTTATCCCCGACTACCGTCCAGCCCTCTTCCAGCGGACGCTGTACGGTATCAGCCGGGGCAGGGACTAAAGCTTGGATTTGGGTTGGGTTTGCTTTCTCCTTTCCCTGTGTGACCTTCCGAGGTGTTTTTAGTGCCGGCCTGCCCACCCTAGCTACCGGTTGGGCTGCTGAGCCCGCCTTGGCAGCGGCCGCGTACGTTGCTTTTGGCGAAGCCAGAGGTGGACGATAATGAGCGCTCTCTACTGCAGAGATGCGCTTCATTAACCGCTCCTCCATTTCCGCTATGAGCCTGACTATATCCGGCTCCACCCGGCTGGACGGTACCACTGGTGTCGACGACGCCAGTGTGGCGCCACCGTTGATACGAGCGGAGTCAAGCGCCTTCTTTCTTGCTTCCGCGAGCTCTACTTCGAGGCGGGCTTTCTCCCTTTCGTGGGCCCTGCTTTCAGCTACTAGGAGTTTTCCCGCCTTGACTATGTTTCGCACAACCGTTAGTAGGGCATTTTGTTCAGGACCCCCGAGTGTTTTATTGGACTGAAGTAGTAAGCAATCGGCTGCGCCGATTGCCTCCTCGAACTGGTCCACGGGGTTCTCCACTCTAATGCGTTGCTCTTCCAGCGTTGAGTCATCGCGCCTTGTGTCAGAGGTGCTCGTCTTATCGGACTCAACCTTTTCAAGGAGGGCCTTAAGCAGGAGTTCCTCCTTGGCCTTCTTTGCTGCCACAGATCCACGTTTTTGGGTGAACCGCCCGGTTTTAGGAGGACGGCCTACGCCACGAGCCCCTCGGCGGCTTGTACCCTCCGTAGGTGTCGTGCCCTCGTCACTTGTAACCGGGCTTAGATCCACCGGGAGGGGCTGGTGCCTCTTTCGGTTTTGAGAGCCCCGTTGGTACCGAGCTGCAGCTGACACAATCAAGGTGCTCGCACCACCCCTTTCTGAGGCAGTGTCAGAATCTGATACTGCCCCACCTCTATTCGCGTCTTTCAAAATATTTTCGTCACCGGATTTACCGCTCGGTAACGGGCGGGTTTGGCAGTGGTTGCTCCCCCCAGAATACGACTGGGAGCTGCCGGAGCCGTTTGGCTCCGGGAGGGACTCCCCAGGCGCAATGCGTCTGGGACCCTCCTGGGTAGGTTTTACCTTTTGTTTACCCATGCCATAGTTTTGAGTTTAATGTCCTCCGACAATAGGACGCCCTCGGCACTGGACTTCCTCCAGCGACTCAGCCCATTGCCGGGCGTCAAAGCGTGGGCTTGGAGTTTTTTTAGAGAGGTTTACGTCCTCGCGGCTTCGAAGAGCCACCGGTCCTGTCCGTTCAGGATTACGGCTGGGCCGGACGGGGTCTGCACCAGACCGGATCCATCCGCCCCGAGGTTTTTTATAGAGGTTTTCGTCCTCGTAGCCCACGTAGAGCCGTCGTTCCTGACTGCTGTCAGTCAGGCTTACGACTTGGTCGGATAGTGGTCTGTACCAGACCAATGTCCACCATCTCTGGTCAGAGCCAGCGGTGGCGGACCTGTCCGCCCCCTAATACTCTCCACTGTTCTCTCCGCTAAACGGAGGGACACGCAGAAAGCTTCCAAACAACCCAAGAGAGCTGTTCCCCCTCGGCCGGAATTGGCCGTAGGCGGCAGCGTCTCTCCTACTTGGCGGGAGAGGCGCTGCCGCCTTCGTTCCCCAGGGTGCACCACGTGGAGGTTCCGGACCTCGCACCCCTGGATATTCTACCCCTAAAGGGATTAAATAGGGGTTGAAAGTTTGTACGGAAGTCCGTTATTTTCTAAATAAGTAAGTTGAAACTTTAATTATGGGCTACTGATAAAATTACTAGATATCTATTTAAGCGTTTCTGCATATTCTACCCCTAACCCCTTAGGGGTAGAATATGCAGAAACGCGTGAAATACGGATTGAATTTATTTTATGGAAGTCCGTCTTTTTTTAAGTTAGAAACTTGAAACTTTACTTTTGGGCTGCTAATTAAAAATAAGTAAATACGTATTTCAGTGTTTCTGTATATTCAACCCCTAAGGGGTGAAATAGACATTGATATTTCATATATAGGTTATTTTGGAAGTCCGTCATTTTTTTATTTAGCAGCCTAAAAACTTTCGACTTTATGTTTCTGATTATAAATAGATGAATACTTCTATTAGCATTTATGGGAATTCTGTTTCTAGAGGGGTTAAAATATGAGTCGAATGCTTGTATGAAAGTTCTTTTAAATGGGCTATTGATCAAAAATAAATATATACTTTTAAAAACATGAATAAATTATTCATACATATTTTTACACAGTTTTAATTAAATGTATATAATCAACTTCCACGCGAGCCAAGCCACGGGCAACAGCTAGTCTAATATATAGGTATTATCTAAATCTCAAAACAATGTTGCGATACAAAAATAACCTTGACGTGGGTACAATAAACCTGCTTTATTATTAAAATACAAAGGTTCGCAATACTCAGATAGATGTTGTCTGGCGGCACATGGAGATTAGAATTTCATTACTACAGATTAAGTTTCTTTGCCATTTCGAAACTCTTACGTCATAAACAATAAATTATACGTTCTATATAATATTCTGAATAAAAAGAATTCATTCCTTAAGCCTTTTTAAATAAAACTCAACGAAACAGACAGATTTTTTCCTCACATTCATTTTTATAAACGCATAATGTGCACGAATTCCAATTTCCTTTGCCCTTAGTAAAGTAAAATTGATTCTGATTCGTTAACTTCTTTCACGTCAAACTGAACGCCGAACACACAGTAAATTTTTCAAGTTCGGTAGAATTTAGTGTCAAGTTTCACGCAAATTGCCGCATAAAAGTTACAGAATAAGAGACCCGGCTATCGATTTTGGATAGCGGCTTTCAGGTCTTAGGCAAGGGATAAGAAAGGATTTTGTAAGACTTCTCAGGGATGGAAGTAATCAGGAGAAAGTTTCAAAGAATTAAATTAGCATTTTTTAACGAAATTGGTTCTAAATGAACATCCGCAAAATAAAATCAGTTTTGACTAAGATTTTTATTGCTATCATTAAATATTTTATGAAACAATTTAAAATGAGAATTTGAATAAAACAATAAAAGTCAACTTATATTGAAATTTAAATGCAAAAAAACATTTTATTTCTCAATTAACTTAAGTGCACAATTTCATATCACAGAGTATTAATTGAACACTGACCAAAGTTTTCATTTTATTTAATACTTTCTGAATAATAATATGGTCACACTAACTGCAAAAAAAAAGTTAAAAGAAAGATTTATTACGGCTTAATACGATACGATACACACGTAAAATAATATATACAAAAAACGTAGCTTTTACTGAACTAAGTACAGTTTAATTGCTGTTTGTAGCTGTATATTCAGTTACGTACAACTAGCTTTAAAAGTTTAAAAGATTTTAATCCAATGCTTTACTGTAGTTAAGTTTAAGAAAATTAAGCTTAGGTCCCGTACAAGAGAATTGAGATCAGGGTTAATCCCCATGCTTTTATCTAGAAGCTTTGTTTTATGCCAGAATGTGTTTTATTATTATTATACTTTATACTGAGTGATGCTTAGTTGCGGAGTTCAGTCGTGACGACCAAAATACGAAATTGTATTTTGAGAAGTTCAGATTTATGTTTAGAAATGTTATTTACTGAGTAACCAGGATCACAAAAACTTCCATTAATTTAGGATAAGACTATAGCCATACTTTTCATATATGACTAGCTGAGCTGCGCTGTGTTGCCGTTGGCCTTTGCTGTTCCTTACTCATACCACGGGAACACTACACATTTCGGGATAAAAAAAAGCTTAGGTGCTATTCTAGACTATAATCATCTCTGTGCCGCATATTATTCAGATTCATGGAGCCGTTTTTGCGTCAAGAAGTAACTAACATCCATCGCATCACAGAACAAAACTCCTCTTCTGTGCATCGCATCTTCAGAAACTTTCGCCTAATATTTTCCTTGTATTTTGAGAAAATTTTAATTGTTGTTCTTAGTCTTCAGCGACTTTTACACAAACACATAGTTTTGGTTATAAAGCGGGACTTATTCGCTATAAAAATATTCAAAAGGCATCAAAAACTGCACATTTTGTAAATTAAAATAGACAAATTGAAACAATTTAGCTTGTACTTATCTATGATTGAGTAACGGTTGAATCAGCTCTTTGTTTCATCAGTGAACGTTTTCTCTTCTAGTTATTTTTATTATTTAAAATTACTAGTAAATTTGTTTATAAATAAGATATTCAATTAGACTCTACGCAGTCTGATAATGTTTACCTTGTTTACTGAGGGCACTATTGTTACCCAAAATTTCTATGTTCTTTCTATGTTATTCTAATTCTAAACTATGGAGTGAGCTTATCATGGATTGGATTGGAGTTGACAATTTAAATAAATTGTTCTAAAGACCTTACAATATGGTAGTTGGCTGTCAAATTAAATCGGATAACATTTAAAAATGTTGATTTCACGCTACTAATAGTTTCTTTTTTGTGCAGGGTAAATAAAAACCTGTATCGCGTATTATTTTTTATTTTATTAAGTTCGTTACTAATACTACATAAAATATTTTATGCTTTAAATATGCCAACACAAATGTGTTGTGCAAGGCAAGGAAAACAAATTATAGCTCCGAGGTCATCGTCTGAAGAAAGTCCCTCAGTCCATCTGCTCGTAATAAGTGTACCACATTTATTTTGTACTTGTGTTTCATATTCTCAATAGATGAAACTATCCATAAACGAGATCACAAAAGGAAAATAAATCGGTATCATTTTGCTAACAAATGAGGGTAAGCGATGTTCCAATCTTATGTTTGGTCTGACGTTCTGAATAAAGGTAATTTTTCTTCACTGTTCAACACTGTAATGTCATAAAATTATATTAAATACTGTGTAGATATGCCCTTTTCGAATTTCTTTTCATTAGTAATTATCAGTATAAGCAGTAAGTTACTAGGAACTGTAATTATGAAATATATAATACTATGATAATAAGTTTAGTAGACTATGAGTAATGTAAAGATCTGCTTGCGCTCTTCAAGAAGACATCTCTGCTTACATTGCAATAATTAATTCTAAATATTATAGAAATAAATATAAATTAATTAATACGACTATAACTTTATTACGTTACCTATAATGCCTGTATAATATTATATATTATACGATTCAGTAGTAAGTGCATTTATACTTTTACCAAAAAATGTTTTAACTATGTTCTACTCAGTATTAAAAAAACAATTTTTGAAACACAATTTACAAAAAAAATGTCTTAAATATAATATATATATAATAAGTGTAACACCTCCTTTAGTATACATAGAATCTATACACCTATACAAATAAATAAAAATGGAGTGCCTGTTTGTAAGCCATAGAAATATAGCATAAAGCTGAAGAGTTTGTTTGATTGTTTGTTTGAACTCGCTAATCTCGGGAACTACTGGTCTGATTTGAAAAAAAGTCTTTCAGTGTTAGATAGCCTACTTATCGAGAAAGGCTATAGGCTAAATATCATTACGCTAAAACTTACAGGAGCTGAGCACTAATGAAGAATGTTACAAAGATGGGGGAAAATTATCACGCTACGGGCAATAGGAGACGCAAACGAGGTTACGTGAGTCGGCTAGTATTAAAATAACCGCTAAACACGGTACATATACCAAAATAGCATCTTTTACAATTTTTCTCTCTGCTTGTCTGTTTGTTCCGACTAATCTCTGGAACGGATGGACCAACTTTCACTGATAGGTAGCTGATGATATAAGGAGTAACTTAGGCTACTTTGTTTAGGCTACCTTCGCCCCACGGCCTTACCCGCGGTACGCCAATAACCGCGGGTAACACCGTGCGACTCTCCTAGTAGGGACTATTATCTACGCTCCTACGATATAATTTAGTAATAAGGGACTAAACACTCTAACTTCATAAGTTGATTTTGGCCACATTTTCAATCTTCTTAGTCGTTCCCTCATAGCTGAAGATCGTGACTGCGATGTAGCTGGTCTACTGTGCGCCTCCATTTGTCCCGATGAGACGCTTCGTGTAGTGCGGCAATGACGGGTTTCTCCTATAGGTTGGATATCTGATCCGTCCAGCGCTTTGGACTCTGACCTCTAGGTCTTTTTTCTTCCATTTTCCCCGTTCCCATCACCCTTTCTGTTCGGTTGCCTTCAGTGTACTGTGGCGACCGAGGCCTTCATGGTGAGGAGGCATACAACCTCCTGTTAAAATGTATAACTGGCAGGTGAAATCTCCTGTTTGAAACAATTAATTTGATTTATATAATTCTAAAACTTAAATTTGAAAAGGAAGAAGAAGAGATTCGCTGCAGGAGTCAAGGAGACAAGACCTCCTAGCAGTGAATTATAATTATCTGTATTATTATATTGTAAAGTTCTGATATCATAGTAAAAGCGTATAGATATGTTTAGTCTTGTTATTTCCTAAAATTCAGGTACATCCAGTATCTGTCTACATAAACCCCTAGGCGTCGTACTTGCAAGAGTACGGTTGCTGCAGTACATGTCTATGCATAGAGAATTAAAAAATTCCAAAACGCTTAATAGATTCTTATATCTAACATTCGCTAGCCTTAATATCTCAGTTTCTATATAGATAGAAAATTAAGGACACAGTCCTCCACGACGAAAGAAACCTCTTAAGAACATGATATATGGAGCAAATATTCCTTATTCATCGTAGGAACCCACTTACGGTTGCACATGTACAAAGCCTCAAATGATGCGAACGAATGCTCTCGTTTCCGAATGTATTTTTCACCTGCCCCAAATTGTTAAGATTTATCGTTCATCTATTCATTGAATAAGAATTTCATACATGACCTAACATTTTTAATTCATTGGGTTACAAATTTACTTTGAATCTTAGTTACAAAAAAGTAGAAGTCAATTACATTTTTTTGCTTCATTACAGAAATATAATAAAATAGTGTTGTATACTTATTTTCTGTTAAATTAAAAGATATGTATCTCACACATATATGACACCGTAAGATTGTAAATACCGTTCGATTATCGTCTACTTAGCGAGATTACAAACTGTCGAAAGATTGTAAACTGTGACATTCTGCTTAAAATTTAACGTACTATTCTTCATTAGATTAAAACATATGGAAGTAAACCCGTAAAATCACAATTTGTCGCGCTTTAAATTGTCAACTATTCCTGATTGGTTGGTCTTATATACCGTCACAATGATTTTAGGGTCTTATTCTAAAGCTGTGAGTTATTTTACAACACAAAAAATGTTTACGTTCGGAAATAAACGACTTAACAAACAAATATGGCGGCGCGGAATATATGCTGATTAACCTATCAGTTCGCGTGATGAGAACCGTCGCATACCATATCACAATTCGACGGTTTTACTATAAATCGATACATTATAATCTAACTAAAAATAATACGTTAAACTGTAAGCATTATCTTATAGTTCACAATCTTTCGACTGTTTACAATATCGCGAGACAGAATAAAATCTAACGGTTTTGACAATCTCACGGTAACATATATATATATACTAGCCGACCCACGCAACCTCGTTTGCGCCTTATATTGCCCGTAGCGTGAAAATTTTCCCCGTTTTTGAAACATTCTTCATTGTTGCTCCGCTCCTATTAGTAGTAGCGTGATGATATATACCCTATAGCCTTCCTCGATAAATGGACTATCTAAAGACCAGAAGAATTATTATACCGAAAGAATTTTTCAAATCGGACCAGCGGTTCCTGAGATTAGCGTGTTCAAACAAACAAACAAATAAACAAACTCTTCAGCTTTATATATTAGTATAGATATATATTGCCATTGTATATTAGACCTAACTTAAACAGAAAGATGTTGCATTATCATTCATTTCATTCATTCATCAAGTCATTTGTGTGAATATATACATTAATCCTTATCAAGCTAATTATTTATGCATCGTAATTATTTCATGTATGATATAATGCAACATCTTTCTGTTTAAGTTATGTCTAGTATACAATGGCAAATATTTTCATTTTCATATTTGTAACTACTACTAACTGATAAAAATATATACTGTCGAATTGAGAACCTTTCCTTTTTTGAAGTCGGTTAAAACAGAAAATGTGAAAAAAACTTCAAGTAAGTAAGTTAACTAACTGCCTCGTTGGCGTAGTGGTAGCGTATGTGACTGCTGTGCTTGAGGTCTTGGGTTCGAATCCCGGGTCGGACTAAATGTTTGTATGATCTGCAAATATTTGTTTCGGAGTTTGGATGTTTTCTATGTATGATATGTATGTATTTACAAAAAAAAAAAAAAAAAAAAAAAAAACAGTATATATGTAATTATATCAGTTGTTTAGTACCCATAACACAAGCTCTGCTTAGCTTGGGACTAGATGGCGTTGTGTGCTAGATGTCCGAAATATTTATTATTATTATTATTTTTATTTAAATTTACGATCTTTTTATACATGACCCTTGTGAATAAAAATGTAATATAATAATAGTCTTATATATACATCTACGAATAGAATTTTAAAATACAATCTCGCGATTGAAGCATTAACCGTTCCTTATTCTGCGCCAGCATTTCTACTGTCAGCGAGTGATTAACGGGGATGCGACTCGCCCTCTTTTTACTTACATTGATTCCCTATTCCTGGGATTTGCAAAATTATTCTTTGAATTATTTCAGAAATCATCATGGTTTTTATAAACCCTTATCCAATTCTTTGAAACCAACCAATCCGATTCTTTGAAAAGTTGGGAATATAAACGATGCCGAATCATTCACGATCGCAAATTTGATGCTTTTGAAAAATATACTTATACATGATGTTTTTTTATTCAATCCATGCAATATACACGAGTATATAGTCAGTCGAAGTGACCGAAATATATATCACTAAACCCATTAAGTTAGTTTAGAATTATCTATACAAATAAATACAATTGGAGTGTCTGTCTGTTTGTAATATTAAAATAACCGTTTTTTAATAAATGCATGTGTATATATACACGTTACATATACCGAAAATGTAGTTAAAAAAATTTTTCTATTATTTTTCAAATTTAGAATAAGTGTGAAGTGATTGAAAAGATAAAATTAAAGGAACTACGCAATCAATTGAGATTAGTAACATAATAGACCAAATTTAATATCTCCTCATACATGGATGTCTAGTGTTTAATTTTACGAAATTTTGTTTTGTCTAATTCGTAATATCATAAGAATATATTTAAAATTAAAAAAAAAAGAAAAATAAAAACAAAATTATCACTTAAAACTTTACCGTTCGCCATCTGTGTTTCGTTTATAAAGACTAGTTTTGTTTTGTTACACATGTCTGCGTTAGTGAAGACTTCGTGCACCTATTAACGCCATCTAGCCATGTTTCATAGAAACGCTATGACTTTGCTTTCTCTGAACTGAAAATAGTGTAGATAGGTACTCAGATACCCCACTTTTACTTTGTAATACTGCCGCTAGATAGATCTTTAAACAATTGTTTAGAAAAGTATTCACTTTTTTTATACAATTTATTTACTATAGTTATTTCATTCACAATGCTATAACAAAATATAAACGTGACAAAACATAGTGAGCTACTTGATATTAAAATTTAAATAAGGTTCATGAATACCAACATTCCGGAGTTACAAAGATTATGTAGACATAGTACACAAGATGTCAGTGTTATAAAGATTTTCCTTTCAATTTATATGGTAATTTATTGTCGGTAGCAAAAGAAAAGTGTCCTCCGTAAATTGTGTCTGAAATTAAGGTCTACTATAGTGAGAAGTATTTCATTATAATAAATTTACATAGGTCTGAGTTGATATTACTAGGGATTTATAAAAAACTCTTAGAAACAGTCAAGAATGGTAACTTTACTAACCACAATTGCAAGGAATTGCTTGCACATGAAAACTATCGCTGGCATTTATCAGTTCTGAATAATCTGAACATTTCGATGATGAAACAAGGGTGTCATTTTATGTTTTGTTATCAACAATACATTTGTAACTAGTGATCGCTTAGTGGTCGTACTTTGATGATATAATTTTTATTATAAGTATTATTTTAGCTGTCTGCACTCCTCCTCTATATAATATCGTTCGCATGAATTTCGTAAATAAGGGGACAAAGTTTATCCCGCACGATTTTTATCATTATTAACAATCGATAACCTAGTTGTTATCGATTGTTAATTTAAAAATTATTATTACGACATAACTATGTCTGTTATATATATAAATATATACATAAATAAATAAATATATATATATATATATATTACTAGCTGCATCGGCAAACGTAGTTTTAAAAACATTTAGGGATATGAAAAATAGATGTTGACCGATTCTCAGACCTACTGAATATGCTTAAAAAAGTAATAAAAGTCGGTCAAGCCGTTTCGGAGGAGTATCCTAATTAACATTGTGACACGAGAATTTTATATATAAGATAATGTTTCTAATCTCATGGTAATTGAGTGGCACCCAGTCATCGCAGTATTTTCGGTATGAGCATTGCAGTAATTCTGGGCAGTAGTGCAATTTGCAGAACTCTTTCATTTGTGACTTTGTCATGCCAACTTATCTTCAGTATGCTTCGAAGACAGCGCAAATGGAAACTGTTTAGTCTTCTTTCTTGCGTACAAGAGTGTACTCAGGACACAACTTTAATAAACAATCATCTTCGTCCTAGAAGTAAGATGGTTGTTATTCCACAATCTAGTAATAGCCTGCCGAACGTCAGATTGCTCGATATAGTTGAGCTTAGATAGTAAAATTGGTCCACTACATCCAGAGCCACACCATCTAACAGAATATTGGTTTCTGATCGTAGCCCTGTGCCAAAATGACTGTCTTCCGCATTAATGGACATGGAAACGGGAGAACATGCATTAGTGAACTTGTCATAATGGGCTTGCAATTCTTGTGGAGTCGTTGCGATAAAAGTGGCATCGTCGGCAAAGAGCAATGAATCGACGAATAGGTCGTCACGTTTACTCCGTGATTTTAGAAGAGAGGCATTAAACAGCTTACCGTTCGCTGTTGTGTTCAAATGTATTCCTGGACCACATTACCAAAAGCCACCCTCAGGAGCAGTGAGAAAAATATGCCAAAGAGTGGTAGCGCCAAAACGCATAACTGTCGCACCCTCCCATCGTTTTACCATCGTGTACAACAGTGCCTCGCATACCATCGTGGAAGGACTTTTGGATTTGGACTTTTGGATTTTAGAAATAAAAGGGTAACAAAAACGAACATACTTATATTCGAAGTTATAATATTATGTAGAATCAAATAATGCATAATTAAGCATGTTTCTACCTAGATTTATATTTCAAAAAACTTAATCACACTTAAACATTCACATTAAATATTACTCACATCTTATTAAAAGCTATCCCAATAAAAATAAGATCTTTATTTACAAACGCAAAGGTTAATTTACTAAAACCCTGACACATCACATCAATGTCATTGCAAAATGGTCGTATGTGCCTGGCATCGCAAATACGTATTTTGATGTTAGTAGGTGAAGGCCTATGTGTATGAGAAGCTAAATTAATTGCAAAAAAGCTTTAAAAGTGAAGAAGAGAAAACTTGATTGTTCGTTACTAAAGAGTATTAATTTGATTAGAAATAATAATAACTAACTACTTTTGGCTTTTGTAACTTTTAAAAGTTGTAGAGTTCGTAGTAGGCAGCCTACTACGAATGCTACAGGATGATGTATGCAGGCGCTATTTTTTCCGAAATGTTTAAAAATTTAGGCTATAACCCAAAAAGTTTGTAAGACTAGACTTGTTATGAATGAAAAGGTATGGGAGAATCTTTAAGGAGAAAAGTGTCTTGAATTTAAAATCCAAGCTAATATTACAAGTAAGATTATAACGTTGTTCATGGGCTTGTAAGGTTTTTACGTCCTAGCTCTTAACCGATCTTCAATTTTTAATGCTCATACCTATTTTCATGTGTAGGTACATTAATAGGCACAGATAGAGTGCCTTGGCAAGCTTCGTATAGCTAGAGTGCAGTCAAAAGGAGAATTTATCAGTTCTATGCACACTCCAAGCTCTGAGATTTACAATGGTTGTTACTCACTCACAATTACTAATGACCTTTAACGAATGCATTAATATTGTGTTGGAACTCCGAATGAGATTTGATGATAAAAGCTGTTTGAAAATCAATGAGGTTTAGCAATACGAGTTGGGCTTATGACTACACAGCCATTGCAGCGCTTTATTAAGCACAATATTATCCTAATATTTTTATTAAAAAAAATTAGTATTATTTCGTTTTACGTTTCTATGTAAATTATTGAGAAGTTAAAACATGAATACCAATGTTCATGGACTGTTTAGCGACAAAAAGTACTAAATATTAGTTTAATTTTTAAAGTGAAACCAAATGTAGTGATATCTTTTTTGATGATAATATTAATGTCACTTTATAAATCCTAAATATATTACGCACTTCTTTCAATATTTAACTACAACTCTTTATTCTGTTATGAGATCGTGACAAAAATATTAGAAATAACTATTGTTACATCGTCACACTTTTTTAATAATTTTTTTATTATAAAATTAAGAATCTCATAAACAAAACTAAAAATAGTGAACAATTATGTTAAAATGTATGTAGTAAGTTAAAATCACTATAATTTTGTCTTGGAAATTCTAGAAATATAAAATTATTGCATAACCTTTACAATATTTCGCTGTTTGTTAATTCGCTCTATACTGCGCTGAAACCGCTTGAATCTGAATGTGCGGGTAGCGAAGAAGCGACGGTAGCGCCGCTGAAACAGTTCAGTTTCAGGCGTAAACCACGTAGTGCGCTTGTGCCTAAACTACACTCAAAACACCCACTGTGTACCAAATCCACGTGATGAAACTAACACACTGTGCTATTGTTTTTTTCTGTACTTGAGAGCTTCACAAATACAAAACGGTGAGTCAATATTAATCTTATACCTATTTATTAATTACTATTATTCAATAAGATTTAACATATTATATTCATTTTCCTAATTGTATCAATCCTATTCTTCTCGAATGATACATTATTTTAATAATTAGAATATTTTCAAGAGGGAAATTTCGGTATATGTTTTGAGAAAAATTGTTACCTAAACTAAACAGAATAAAATATTGCCTACCACAGATACATTATTTATGATAGCGTTTGAGTTTCACATTAACAGAAAATAATACTAAATATCTTTGTTTCAAAGCCTAAGCTTACGCGGCAGGCAAATAATACGATTTTATAAAACGAAAAGCTACACAAGGCAAATGCTAGCTTCTCCTGACCGCATTATAGGCCTTTTTCGTAAACTCAGTTTCTAGACCATTCACATTTTACAAGTGTTTTCTCACAAACGTAAACTTAATTTAAGAAAAAGTGAATGTTATTAACATATTAGTAACATTCATTTTATCTTTAATTGTATATGTAATTATTACAAATATGATAACTGAACAAATAGGTAACAAAAAATAATACTTTAACCAAATAATGATATAGCGATAACATATTTTTTACATTTTCACATGCGTTTGTTGATTTGTTGATGATTTAAAGTGACGTAACAAATATATAATAAACGTTGGCAATGTGAAAATAAGTTCATATCAACATATAGTAACACTTAGAAGTATTATACCGGAGCTTAAAAAGACGGTCATCAGTTAACAGTTGATAGAAAGTCTTCAAGAAAGTCTTCAGAACACTCTTTAGACGCTCCACACGTATCGTAAACAGTTCTAGACCATAGTTACGACGCCAGTACCTAAATGAAGTGTTACCGTCATCTAAAGCAATACTGCAAAGCAAGGAATTTAGGCATGTCTTGCATATTTTTGACCTTAACCTTTAATTGAGGTCTCAAAAATAACATGTTATAATTTATTTTATAAAACAAGTGAAATTATTTAAAATAAAAAACCTAACTGCGTCAATATTTGACATCTTTATTAAATTCAGTTTTTTGAACTACCACATATAATATTTAAATAAATTCGTAATCACCGTTAGGCAGTTACTTATATTTTTATCTCAAGATATCACGTTTATCCAATTCTATCTGCATGAGAAAAATACTTTATAAGTTTTGTACATAGGTACATATATATTGACGAAAGTTAAAAAAATATATAATTACAAACTTTACCTGAGCACGTGGTTAACAAGGACGATACATTCCCAAGGAGGATAGGCGTCAGACAGACAGACTGATGAGTATAAATGAAAAAGTCAAAACCATTTCACCAAACATAAAATAAAGAAAAGCGTAAAAGAGGATGTAGAAAGATCAAGGGCAGAATGATGGATGGAAGAAACAAAGTCAATACACAGAGAATAAACATTTTCGGACATCTAACACACAACGCCATCTAATCCCAAGCTAAGTAGAGCATGTATTATGAATACTAGATAACAGATATAAATACATTTATACTTTCTCTTGTAAATACATTCATATTACACGTAGTAAGTGGGAGAGTCACGCCTCGGCATGAATGGGCCGGTTCAACCGGAGTTACACCACGGCCTCACAGAAGGACGGTGTGAATTGGGCTTGCGCTGTGTTTCACCGAGTGAGTGAGGATACCGGAGGCCCATACCCCCAACCCCTCCTACCTTCTACCACCCTATCCCCCTCCCCGATCCCCCAAAGGCAGGCAACGCACTTGCGACGCCTTTGGTGTTGCGGGTGTCCATTGGCGGCGGTAATCTCTTACCATCAGGTGATACGTCTGCTTGTTTGCCCCCTATTGCATAACTGCAAAAAAAAGAAACTAACTTGAGTTATTTCAATTATAAAAGTTTTAAACCTTCCGTCCAAACATAGCTTGAGGCCGATGACCCGCCCACAGCAGTAGGTGCTTGCTTTAAGCGATGCAGCAATTAATACGTCTAGACAGGCATAGAGTACCAGTAATAGTATACACTGTCTGAAACTTAAGCAGGACGTTATGTATTAAGCTCTTAGTGGGCTGATATAAAAACTCATCAAGGCTCTCAGTATGATTAACTGCAAACCGCCTACAAGGACATCATCCCTCGAGCATTTTTCTCATACTAGGTTTTCTACTGCGCCACAAGTGATCTTTTATTTAATTAATTTTTTTACTAGCTGACCCACGCAACTTCGTTTGCGTCTCCTATTGCCCGTAGCGTAATAATTTTCCCCCGTTTATGTAACATTCTTCATTGGTGCTCCGCTCCTATTAGTCTTAGCGTGATTATTTGATTTATAGCCTTCCTCGATAAATGTACTATTCCTGCGGTTCCTGACATTAGCGTGATCAAACAAACAAACAAACATTTCAGTTTTATAATATTAAGCATAGATGTAGAGCGACTGCCATTAGACATCCGCAACTCAGTACCAGAAATAGGAGAGCTGCCAGACTATTTTTTATATTTTAGGCGTCATAAAAATTTCTTTCTAAATACGAAATCAATATTTGGCTAAGCAGTCAAATTTAAATAAATAAACTCAAAAAGTTATCGTTAGTTAAAATCAAACATTATTTTTTTTTACTTACGGAATATTTGTTCAAAATAGATTTGAAGGCATTCTGAAATAGTAATATTTTTTTCATCCGACCCTCTCGGAAAGAGTATTTTTGCTCTTCGATATCTGAGTGTAAAAGTCGTTTTTATCCGCTAGAGGATAAAGTAAAATTAAATTTAGAATATCGCGTGCACTAAGATCATTAAACCTATTTACTTTTAAATCCATGGTGCCGAATTTAGCATACGATCTTTTTTAATTTGTTAAGAACTCAGACTCGGCACCTTCTTGGGATACTTTTTTTTGATTTGCTTTCCCCGCGCCATTTTCTTTTCACGTCATTTAGTCATTTCTTCGCGAGGTGGAATGAAAAAGTTACGTGTTGCACTCGAGTGCAAAGATTTTTCACCTTGTGCTCTTTTGATTCCCTCGCCCCTCAGGATTCTCTTTATAAATCACTCGCTGCGCTCGTGATTCAATATTAGAATCCTTCGCTTGCTCGGTCATCAAAATTGAGCACGCGGTTAAAAAGCAACTTTGCACTCTTGTATAACAAATAACTATTATTGTACGTATAAATATGATCAGGCGGTTTCGAAATTAAATTTCATCAATATGGTCAGATTGAAAAATATATTTTAAATACGTAGTGTAAATATAAACATAAATATTTTGCATAAACCTAAACACCACACACACAACCACAACCTCAACCTAATGAAGTACGATTCCACTACCTACAAGTTTAGCTATTTTTATTTTATCTAAACTTCTATACTAATATATAGAGCTGTTTGTTTGTTTGTTTGAACGTGCAAATCTCAGGAACTAGGTACTGGTCTGATTTAAAAAAATCTTTCAGTGTTAGATAGCCCAATTATCGAGGAAGGCTATAGGCTATTTACCATCACGCTTAGACCTGCAGGAGCGGGACATCAAAGAAGAATGTTACAATAACAGGAGTAAATTATCACGCTATGGGCAATAGGAGACGCAAACGAGGTTGCGTTGGGAGTTATAATATATGTGTCGTAGAAGCAGCCCAAGGATTTTTTATAAGAGGTATACGGGTACTAACATTGGCCTACATTAGGTATAGCTTAGATGCTACATAAAGATCGGCTCATCACAGCATTTTTCGGACAATATTGGAGGAAATTTGTATCTATTATTACAATTCCACGTAATAGAAATCTTGTGAGTTACCGTACATAATTGAGCTGAGATTTAAAATTTATAATTTATTAATAGTAAGAGCTTTCTACTTTCAGTTTACAAATATTGGAAATAAACACGACCGCACATAGAGCAGTCTGCTTAGTTATAATAAACTACGCAGACTGCTATGTGTCTGGATGTCATAGTAGTAGGTATTAGGAATCACCTCGCCGGATGAGAATCAAAGTATCTCCAAATCTAATTTCATTGAATTCTGACTGAATTAGGCCTAGTGTTACGGGTTCAAACTCTACAGAAATCACAAGACTGAGAACAGCAATTTGTGGAGCACACAAACAACACTTTGTGTGATCCACAAATTTTTAATCCACTTAAAATATTTTTTGTGACAAAAAAATATCGAAAAAAGCTTTCATTACGCAGCGGATAAAGAAGCTAACTTTAAATGATGTTGAAAAGAATTCCATTAAGGTGTACAATAAAGCCTTGAACTAAAAGCAAGGTAATATTGTTCATCATAATAATATTATGAAGCTATTCCCTGAACGCTGTAATTGGTTTAACATATTATGTTGCCACCAATACCGTTAATCGTACCCTGGGGTCTTGTTTTAGAGACTTCGGAAATAAGTGTTTTATACAAAAATAGCACAGCTTTATTTACCCATGTTTTGTAACGTATTAAAAAAAAGCAATTCAGGTATATTAAACGTAACATAATAATGTCGCATGCTATTCCGTTAATACCAAAACACTTAAACGTAGGCTTATTTTGAGATCATACATTAATGATGCAGATATGCATCACTAGGCCGCCATATTGTGGATCTGCTTATGCTTTCCATCAGGCAAAGTAGAGACATTTTGGCAGGGCCATACATAGAATTTAAAAAAAACATACAAGTTCTCTTTTGATCAAGTAGAAATCAAATTCAAAAAGTCTTAGGCATTATTTTTGGGTTAGATTTAAGGTTAAAATAATGAAAAACAATAGTTTAAGTACTTTTATAATCAATATGTAGTTGCATGTACAAATTCTAAAGGAAGATACTTTTCAAGTTAGGCAAAGACAGCGTAGATATAAACTATCTTTCACACAAATCGACGATATGAAACATACATTATATACGTTCAATTACTTAAATAATGGCGGAAATATATAAAAATCCTTATACTAAAACATTTTAATAAATAATTCCTGTTTAGGTGTTTTTATAAGTTTCAAGGCAAAGGCAATTTTATTGATTCTATATTTTACTAGCGATTTCAGATGCATCCACCGTCGACACGATTCGTGCATTTTAAATCTGTAATATCTTCGAATATGTTCATTTAAATTACATACTGTACAGGGCCATATTGATCTATATTAAATGCACAATGTATTTAAGGTACTTAATCGAATAAGGATTAATGCCGCATTGCTTTATAAAAATAGCTTCATAAATAAGCCATAATTTCTCGGTAAAAAGAAAGGAATAAAAGTGGTCAGTGTGGGTTATCCCTAAGAGATGACATATTCCATTGCGGAATTTTTTGTAGACTTTTTAAAAATATTTAATACTATAGTACATTATTTTGATCAATCTCGTAGGTTTTAGCCAGCATTTGCAATTTTAGTGCGAAAAAAAAATTATTTACGACATCACATTAGAAACCCCTAAAATTATCATTTATTCTCCACTATATTATACTTACTCCACTGTATTATACATATTAACCTTCCCCCAGCACCACTCTATCTATCAAAGAAACCCCTTCCTAAATCCGTTGCGTAGTTTTAAGAAAGAAAGTTTAAAGAAGCATTTATAGGGACAGACAGACAGCGGAAGCGACTTTGTTTTATACTATTAATGTGTGTTAGTACTATTAGTAGTGATAGTAATGTTGTAAGTAATCAGTAATATTTGCTAATAGTTGAAAGAGTTGGGATTGATTAAAGAATGAAAAGACAAATGAAAGTTAGTTATAACTAGTAACTCACTTCTGTCTGTCTGTAGATTAGGTGCCTAATTTTGGTGCTACTGTAGGAGCTTCTTTTCTATTGCAATTTGCCTGTTTCTTGAGTATTGTAGTAAGAGGAGTTATATTTCTATTTAGTGCTGCTGTGTGGAAGGGAACTTTACGTTATTAAGTAAGCAGTTATATAGAACTGTCCATGTTAAGTGAATAACATAAAAAGTAAGTTTAAAAAAATAACAGTATAATGTTAATGTATTCAGTCCTTCTAATTTTAACACTTGCAAATGCTTTTAAATTAAAGGGGAACTCATGAATTTGATAAACCATCCGTTATGACAATTAAAAAAAAATGTTTTATTTAGCGTTGGCTTAAACATTTAATCGTATCTTTTTGTCCATGTTTCATTGTTATCAGCATGCGCAAATACTTTTATCTCGACGGCAAATAAACATACATATATCTGTCTTCTGTTCTATATTATTTGCGTAGACTGTCGACCACCAGTGGAATCCATTTATTTGACAAAGGCATTTGATCTCCACTGTTTGATTTGTATAATCATATTAAGATGTGAATAGCACACGAAAGATTTTTTGTTACAAAACAACTATGTGGAATAATATTTCAAATTTTACTGAAAAATACAAAACAAAGTAGAGGATTCACTTACACGTCAAAATAGTTTCATCAGAACTTGTCCTGTACAGTATATTGTGCCACGTCTATTGATGCCATTTAATACGTGTCTTCTAGTTCCATTTAAAGAACCAAAGCGATGGGAATTTTTAGGGTTCTGTAGCCAAATGGCAAAAATCGGAAACGGACAGACAAACATGACCAATCTATAAGGGTTCTGCCCTTATAGATTGGTCATGTTTGTTTGTCCGTATGTCACAGCCACTTTTTTGAAATAGGTATATAAAATAATAAATAAGAACTAAACTGTTGAAAGTTGGTGAGTAGATGTATTCTGTAAACTTTCACACAAAACAAGAAAAAAAAAACAAGAATATTTGGGTTTCCCCATACTTAGAACTGAAACTCAACATTTTTTTTAATCAAACCCAAACTTTAAATACCCCATATATGGATAGGTCTTCAAAAATAATGTTGAGATTTCTAATATATTTTATTTTCCAAACTAAATAGTTTGAGAAAAACACTTCCAAAGTGGAAAAAAGGTGTGTAACTTCTAAAATAAGAGAATGATAAAACTAAAAAGAAATATATGACTTACATTACCATGCAAACTTCCACCGAAAATTGGTTTGAACGAGATCTAATCAGTAGTTTTTTTTTAATACGTCATAAATCATTAACCACAATTTACCTTCCATTCAATCACCTCAAATATAAAACATCAATCAAAGTTACAACGAAATACAAGAACTTTTATATTATGTTACTTGCTGCTACTCGCGCACGAAGGGTTCCTTTCATGGGCGAGTCCGACTCGCACTTGGCCGCTTTTGTTAATACAATAATTTCTAACATTTCATCATTTCCATGATCACTCGTATCATCTGCAAATATTTGTTTCGGAGTTGGGCGTTTTCAATGTATAAGATTACTTAAAAAAAAAAGTAAAAATGTATTTATAGCAGTTGTCTAGTACCCATAGTACAAGCTCTGCTTAGTTTGGGATTAGTTGGTTTTGTGTGTGAAATGTTCAAAGTATTTATTTATTTATTATTATCATTAGCCTATTGCCGTCAACTACTGAACGAAGACCTCTCCTACGCATTGTGTAAATTAATGTCTAAAATTCATTCAGTCATTTAGCCGTTACAATAGTTCGCAAGTATTACTTTTAACAGTAAAGGCATGATTTCTTTAGGAGATCTTGTGTTAAAGCTATTTTAGTCCTTTTTTACGCGGGGAATGCTTTTCGCACCATATCCTCCATGGGAGACGAAGGGGATGTGTAGGGCTCCCGGAGGACTGGTCTAACTCACTAAACCCCGCGGCGACCTATCTCGGCAGAGGGGAAGAGCTCCAGAAACGCATCGGCGGCTTTTGGAGTCCCACCTACCGTATCCCATGACTGAGGAGCATCCCGGGGAGACCAGAATAACCCCACGGGCAGGACGCTGTCACGTCTCACTCCGCTCTACGCAGTAAAAGGTGGAACACCGACCTGCCTTAGACGAAACCCCCCGGCTGCACCGGGTTTTCACCTGTCTCGCGTCGTTTGCAGCATTCACATATCCCTAAGATGTGGCGGCAGCGACGCTTAGGCGACGATTAGCTAGCGATCTCTACCGCGTCCACTTTGCCGCCTCCTTCATGCGTGATTGGGAAAGGGCCGATCCCTTTCCCGATCACGCTCTGCGTACTCCTTCTGGAGCATAACGTCCTCACAGAAGGAGACCGAGGCTTTCCATCCCTCACCACTCGCCAGCATAGCCACGATCAATGCTGGTGGAGCTATTTAGTCCTATTCGACATTTCAATATGGCAACAATTAACAGCCATGATTGTACATAGTGATACCTCATGAAAAACGTGGTTGCACGCCACTATGTTCGATTTATATTTATTTTTGTTTCGACCAATGAAATTTTTGTTTATTGTTGTATATATTTCTTTACAAGTAATATCTAGAATAATGTACATGAAATACAACATAAGAAAATAATCGACGGAATTCTTGAGTTTTTTAAGTTCATAGGTAGTCGATTATGTTATTGCCGCATCTGGTTTATAAATCATAACTCAATTACCTTTTTTGATCAATACCTATACATAAATATAAAATGGGCCATGAAGAAAACCATAAAACAGTTTAAAATTAAACAAGAAATATACGTTTGAATGAAATTGAGAAGGGTAAAAGTTTGATAATTGCCTGCTCATCAACATAAATTACTTAAAAGAAGCAAATTGATTAGATAAAATGGCCGAGCCGATATTTAAACTGTTCCTAAGATCTATTGCAAATTCTGCGTTGGTTATAAATTAATCGTACGCCATAGTACTTCAAGGTTGTTTATTCTATATTTTATCGAATATGAACGTTCATGTGCATAAATCAATAACATCACAATCTTGTTGTATATATAACTATAAAATTAAAACTAAATTAGCACTGATATGCAGTGACGTATTTACCCAAAGACTAACGTGCTTTGGATGACAGCTCGTTAGGGACGGCAGGAGCAGTCTAGCCACAATTAAATTTTTGCCTACCCAATAATAGTGCGGGTCACCATGCTGCATTGTGCTTATTTGCAATGAGGATGGTGACCACCACTCTTGGATTCTACTCATGATTTCCATCAGGCAGGGCAGAGTAATTTTGACAGCTGACTATAAAAAAAAATTTAGTTCTTAATTTCCTAAACTAAATTAATGAGACAATGGTACTTATTCTATTGTTCGAAAACCTTCTAAACTAAAAATCAATAAAAACGAATTTAATCTTATCAAATAAGGTTATATATACTAATGACTAGTTGTTGCACGTGGCTCCGCCCGCGTGTATGTCGGTTATCGCGGCGAATAGTAGCCTATGTGTTATTCTGATGTATAAGCTATTTTACTGTAAAGTTTCATTCAAATCCGTTTCGTAGTTTTTGTGTGAAAGAGTTACAAACATCCATCCACACTTACACACTTTTGCGTTTATGATATTAGTAGGATTGCCTCAAATTAGGTATGTCAAACTAAAAATATACGTACCTAATCTAAAAATATACATACAAAATAGCATTTTGTAAGTATCATTAAAATAAGGGAAAAGAGAACAGAAAATAAATTTACAGAAATTTTAGTATACCGAAGCAACAACAGAATTACCACCGTCTAATCAACTTCATACGAGATTTAATTCTTTCATAACTTGGCAAATGAGCGGACTGTAATAAAACTAGATGAAATCATTTATTCTGCAATTAGATTACATGAACACTTTTGCAACTTAAACTTTTTTTGAGCAGATGAGTTCGACCTTTCCTAACTGGACTAGCCCTGAGAAGAAAGGACGAAACAAACTAAGGGATCACCATCTCTTTTAAAGTCCAGGCAATATTCACAAACGCAAAATACATTATTTCAATAAAAAAAAAGCAATAATTGCAATTAGAGTCACAATTATAATGATTAAAAAAAATGTCAGCTATAGCAATAATTAAAGACGAATGTGTTTCAAACTATAAATTATAGTCACATCAAAATAAATTCAAACATTCAAAATAAACAGCATGTGCAGAATGGGCAGCTCAATCCCAGGCGGTTTTTTCATCAAGATATTCTGCTATGATATAATACCCCTTTGCGGATAACTTTGATTTTATGGTATTCTTAAATTTCCTTAATGGCAAATTCCTAATATTAATAGGGAGTTTATTGTGAAAACGTATGCATTGTCCCATGAACGAGTTGCCTCCTCTGCGGAGACGAGTGACGTGAACACTAAGATTATGTTTGTTTCTGGTATTTATCGAATGAACATCACTGATTTTAGGAAACTTTGAAATATTTTTTCAAAAATAAATTTAATTTTCGTATATATGTATATATTGCAAAGATACAGTCAGTAAATTTGGAACGGAGAGGAACTCAAGGGCCTAATTTATAAATGGCTCATACGGCGTACTTGATGCTACGTGACTACCACCGTTTAACATTAACAACAGACAATTATTATGGAATGTAACAACTCAAAAGTCATTACTACATAGCTGGCCTTTGGGTAGGGAATAGGAGAAACGAGCATTTTGTTAAACGCCAGATTTTCGAGAACTTGTGACATCACTCCGGTCGAGCCTATACATTTGTGTTGAAGTATGGCTCTAATTGAGTATTCAACAAATTTTTGAATAAAGTTTGAAATGAAAGAAAGGAGAGATAAAAAAAAAACAAAATTAATGTGAATTTTCAGTTTTTTAGGGAGCCTAAATACTAGTAAAACGTTTTCGACAACAGGAAAATGGACGCTACCATGAATTAAGAATTTATTTTCTTAAAGTAGCTCTTATTTATTTTATCATACTGCGTCTTTCAATAAAACAATACTAGTTTTTTAAATTAAAACTACTAGTGTAATAAATACCTTATTTTATTTATATACGCCGTTTCAACCCTAACATGGTTTGTAAGAGGCACTCTGCGTCAGAAGGGCGGCATCATCCTCAAGGTTGTCTGACTCGTCTTTTCCAAGTTTTTTCTATAACTCATTTTTCTTGGGACTTTGTATGTACTATATATATGTATATAAGAAGGCATATGATGTCATAGTACCATTGTGATTTTGAAGTCCTTACTAAATGTAGGTCGGGTGTGCCTAGTACCCTCATCTAAATCGTCAGATTCGCATGACGTATTATACGGACATACTTTGAAAAGCTTGAGTGTTTCGGCTCTCTGTGCAAAGTGCTTTGAGACCGTACAACGTATAATTGTATATTTTACTTGTGACCATCGATCAGTAGTAAATATATGTACCTAGTATATATTAACATGGGTGTCCACATAATTATTATTAAAATGTTCTGTACTGTGTAAAATAGTAAACTAAAAGACGACGACTAAAACTAAAATTTATTTAAACGCGCTAAAAAAATAAATAAAATAAACTTTTCCTTGAAAAAAAAATTACCATCAACTTATAACGTCATCCATCACACAATTAATTTGATACGAATGCTTTTCGTGCGAGTTAAGTACCAGTACTTACTTAGTTTTAATTAGTCTTTTTTTCTTTCTTTCTTAGTCTCCGTGATTTGGAGGTCACGTTAAGCAGTCGGTCCCGGTTGTTATCCTAGGATAACAGTCGTGAAGCTTAGTTGGAGGCCTTTGGGCGGCTTAAACACATCCAACATCCAGCCACAACGTTGTCTCGCCAGTCCCCAACCCGCACTTGGCCAGCGTGGGGACGTACGGCCTCAACCCTCTGACCCGAGACCCGAGCCCAGCAGTAGGACATTATAGGTTGTTGATGATGACTTACCTAGTTTACAATTATTACATTTTAATTGAAATCAGATGTAGTTATTAAAAAAAAGCTTTGAATTGAATTTACTAGTTTATCTAAACAGGAATACAAAAGATTAAAAGTAATATTTCAGTTCAATCAATCAAAGTTAAATTCAAGATTGCACCCAAACAAACACACATACATTGCAAGTTAAATAAAATTTTGTAAAAGTACGTCCGAGAGAATCCACCCTCTAATTTGCCAAGACACCAATCTTCGTGCATTCTCACTTCTTTATAGTCTCTTTCAAGAAGCTCTTACGAACTTTTGGGTTACAGTCGGTCTCGGTACTTTTCTCAGCTGTGCGACACAATATGTTGGTATGTTGGTGGCGTCGTTAGAAATTTTAGACATACTATAAAATAACCAAATAAACTCGAGGAGTTATGGTACTTACACAAATTATTATAAGTATTCATTTTAACTTGCTACTACTATATTGCCCATGGTTAAATATTATATCAGTAAAAGATCACAAAACCGGTGCAGTTACCTTCCTCTAAAGAAAACGTTGTTTGTGCAGGTTTAGCTCCAATTATTTTCCTAATCCGTGACCCTGGAAAAATTGTTTCTAAATATTTACAGAAAGAGCCGCACTTGACATTTACCGGAGACAAGTAGCTGCTTAAGTCATAGGTCAAATGAGATTTAAATCCTACGCGTTTTAAAGATTTTGGATTTTTTTTTCGTTGACTATGATGTGGCTCAGCAGTAAGCTGTAGCCCATCTTGAATGGTAGTCAGGTTTAGATTAAATAATTTAGGTAAAGTATTAAAGAAATTACATATCTATATATTACATCATCATCATCATTTCAGCCCAAAGACGTCCACTGCTGGACATAGGCCTTCCCCAAAGCTGCCAATCCAGAACTCTTTGGCCCCAACGGCCATCTTGTCTGCGAGCAATATGCCCCGCCCACTGCCACTCGAGGCTGGCAATTCTACGGACAATGTCGCTGACCTTGGTTCATCCGCGGATCTCCTCATTCCTGATTCGATCACATATAGAAACGCCGAGAATTGATCTCTCCATTGCTCTTTGAACAACTTTGAGCCTTCTTATAAGATACACCGTGAGTGACCACGTTTCTGTACCATAGGTCATTACTGGCAATACACATTGGTCGAAAACTTTCGTTTCGAAAATTTCACGCATCTTTCCGAACGCCGCCCAGCCGAGTTGGATTCGACGATTGGTCTCTTTCAAGGATTCTTACCCCCATAGCGAACCAGGAAGTGGCAATGCAACCGCTTTTTTATAGTATAGGGTATAGGGGGCAAACGAGCAGACGTATCCTCTGATGGTAAGCAACACCAGAGACGTCACAAATGCGTTGCCGGCCTTTGGGGGATGACGAAGAGGACAGGGGGAGGGGTTGGGGTATGGGCCTCCGGTATCCTCATTAGCTCAGTGAAACACAGCGCAAGCGCTGTTTCATACCGGTTTTTTTGTGAGGCCGTGGTATCACTCCGGTTGAGCTGGTCTATGCATGCCAAAGCGTAGCTCTCCCACGGCAGAGCACCACGGCCACCACTTAAGCGATAACGGTAATATATCTAAACAAAACTATATTTCTTTCTACTACATTGGTAATTCATATTACTATTGAATTGATAATAAATATAATTAACCATCCTAACGTATCGACACCTTTATTAAGATTCACTGTCTAGGACGTGGGTAGTAATTATAATACAACTTGTTCATACAAGCATAAACGTAAATTAATGCTTTAGCCTAACACTCAACACTCACTCCACCGTTTTGTGAAAACAAAACTTTACCTACGCTTTGTAAAGCATAATTTGTAAAGTGTGTATTAATAATGAACAGATATCAAATAAGCAAACCGATCCAAAAAGATTGTTTTTCACAAGATAAATATTAGCTGCTAAAACTTCGTCTGCGTCTCTTTTCAATCATGCTCAACTCCTATTGGTCTCAGCGAGATGTTAACTATCCTATCTCAAGCACGCCAGTGAAACACACATTAAAAAATAACGTGAAAATTTATTAGTTAAATTCGAAGTTCATCGTGACCAGTAACGTGACGCGAGAATTATATAAAACAGATGTAATTATGGATAGAAATTACATTTTTTTTTATTTGTTTATAATTTAATTGTTTGTTTGGGTCAAATCTTGTAATTGAAATTTGACGGTTCTGGTGACAATACAAGTAAATAAATTCTGTTTCATTGTAAATCCAAAATGGCGGTTCACAAATTTTGTCACGACTACCTCAATATGGCTTTCAAATGACAGAGCTCGACTAGTAAAGCACAGTCCACTATGCAAAATTAAAATAAAAAAATATTTTTTTTAAAATTTAATTTAATTATAGTGGCAGTTTTTGACGAAATGACATTTTGTCAAAATTCGGTATAAAATCGTTGGGCGTAGCGTAGACTGAAACACGAGCCCAACGATTTTACCGTTTAAATAAAAAAAAAAAATTATTCAAGATTTATTTGGGATTGGGTTGAGAGTTCCTTTCGTTTAATCTACTTGATCACTCGACATCCTCTATCACACACTCCTTTATTTCATTGTAAATGGCCTTTAAAGTTTTTCTATTATAGCCAACTCCTTCATCACACCAACCATCATCGGGTATGTAGTTGTTTATAGTTCTTCTGTAATTTGGTCGTATGAATTATAATACTATGTCAAATCAGGCTTAAAGTAAAATTTATTATAATAACTGTGTCATGACCCTATTGACATCAATACAGTACTTATGACACTAATTGGAAACTCATGAATAACTATATGTCTAGCTGCGGCTATCAACGAAAACATTATCCATGCGTTCCTGGAGCTCCTCTCAATTTCGGTGGTTTAGTGGGGCCGGTTCTCCGGGTATCGTGCAAAAACCATTCAACGCGTAAAAAATCTCGGCTCTTTACAACGCAATGTAAGAAAATGTGAAAAGCCGGTATACTGCTTCTGCTGCAGTGTTTACGGGGATGACGCAATTTTGGCCGCTCCCCGTGAGGACATTTATGATATACCTCAGAACGTTCGGTGTGTACTTGTGTAAAAATAAAAGTTTTAAATTATTAATTTTAAAATGTCTACAAATATTATACATAAAATCACATATAATTATGAAGAAAATTATATGTGATTTTATATGAAGAAAAGTAATGTTGCCTTGGGAATTTATCATTTTATAATATTGTAAAAGTTTCTAAATAACTAAATCAATGTGTGAAAATGAGTGAAATTGTTCAAAGATTATTTGACAACTATTTGGATTAATAACAAATAAATATCGAATCTGAATCCATCTCTTGTACACACCCGTGGATTTTTCACTAGATTTCTAAGAAAATGACAGTTTACGAATAAGAATAAGAAAATAAAATTAATGTACGCTTAATGGTTTTTAAATATTTCAAAATACAAATTAAAATACAAGTTTATATTCGGTTACGGGGATTTTGCATAGAAGCCCCCTATGCCACAACCTATCAACAGTCTGCTGCACATCTATAAATGCCGAAGAGCAGATATCTCTACCCTTCAGGCTTTCACTGAGTTGTCTGCAAACTCTGTGTATCTGCTCAACTGTTGCATGTTTTGGTCACATCACTCACGCACCTCACATATTTTGAAGTACACAATTTTGTTTATATTGATCAGAAACTCTCCATCTATATATATATATATATAAATGAATCTCAAAAATATATGTATGCGCGGACGCTCTACGCGCGGACGTTCCGCGTAACGCTGAGTAGTGCCTTAATGTTCGTTATTATTTGGACAAGGTTTGTATACAAGAAAATCAAAGATTAACGGGATTTTTAAAATAAAAATATGGCGGTATGAAGTTTGTCGGGACAGTTGTCGACAGACTAGTCGTTTGTAGAACTTTTAGTGAAGTGTCAAGATATCAGATGCTATATTAATATAATAATTGTGTAATGAACCGTTATTGTCCTGATACTGAATAGTTACGTGGGCGAGGCGGCGTCTGGGCGAGTCCTGGGTTTAATAATACGACAGTAAGAGTTAATTTTAAATAGATAGTCTGTAAGTTATTTCTTATTGTCTGAAATATTTATTTATTTATTATTTATTTATTACATTTTTTTATTTTTTTTATTTCGCTGTTTAATCATAATTACCATTCACTCTCTAAAACTACTTACTAATTAACTACTACTATTTACTTTTAGTAATTTTACTAAAACTACTTAAATATTTTTGGAGAAAAGTAATACCTATCTTTTATACTTATTTATGTAATTACTTACATACATTAATAACATAATTGAATTATAAAAATAACATTATTGTACTAATAATGTTATTCAATATTTTTTTTCTAATTCAAAATCATTTATTCCTTTAAGACACTAAGTGCCACTTATGAACGTTAAATTGAAGCTACAGTTTAAAAATCATATATCAACACAAGACCCTACAGATAATGTAGTGTATTGTCAAGATGAATTAGTTGAAAACACCAAAATCCATTGCCTGCCTGTGTCGATCCATTACTTCCAGTTTCCAATATGCGTAGAGCCTTATTAGAATAATACTGCCAAACAAACTCATGCCCACTCTTTTTAATAGTCAGATATTCAGGTACAATAGTATAAGTAACTATTACATGAATGGTTAACAGTATGCGCACTGTTGCCGCCTGAATTTCATTTTATTGAAATGCTCCATAAGCTAACGTACTAATAAAAAAAACACTCAGTGAATCTATTAAACATAGAAATCATTCAAGGTGCACATCTACTTACAAACAGTTACAAATCTACTGTTAAAAATAATTCGTGACTGAATTGAGAGGCTAGAGTTGCAGTTGAACAAACCAAATTAATAGTATTATCAAAGCATCGCATCATTGATTAAATCCGCCACTCCATTAGTATATTTAATAAACGATATCGTTTTTCTTTCAATTGTGTACCCTGCTTAATTAATCCTTTCAACTTACTCCAATCTTTAGTAAATTTATTGACGTCATCCGTTCCCGGTTGCCGACTACATATTTAATAGGCTTTTCCCTTTCCATAAGTCAGACACTCGTGAATATAGAAAATCATAGTTCGCAAAATGTGATGTGAATTCTATCACTTCGCATTTTAGACGAAAGTGCCTATATAAAGAAATTTATTAGAAAAACATATCTAAGTAAAACAGAAATGCCATAGAACATTAATTGTGTTCAAGTTTTATGTTAGAAGGTATCTTTCTATTGTTCTAGCTTTTACGTTGTATACTAATGCTCCAAAGCAATAGTCGTGTCTCTGTAAAGTGAACAAGCACGATGACATACATTCGCTTGAGTAACTGAGAGTAAACCTAATATTATGAATACTGTGCTCTAATGAATGCTCTAAGAAGCAAGGTTTATTAAGAAAGACTTTCTTGAAGGTCTTGAATATAATAGGAAAAAAAAAATTTAATATGCATTTAAAATAAAAACACTTCTGGACGATTAATTAAAATAAATAAATAATTCTATCAACTATGATTTCGCCATTGTTCTCAGGGGCAAAAAAAACCTAACTGGAATGTAAACCGTTATGTTTCATATTCAAATACTGTAACTGTGACATGTGATTCGTTCCCACATAGAAAAAAAATAGAATGACCGTTTTTTCTAAAAATATAAAAAATCATTATAAACTACGAAGTAATTTCCAATTTACTATATGCGCAAATATACTCAAAGTACATCAAGATATTTTTAAATTTCATCACCACATACTTTCAATATACAAGAAGGTTAAAGTGTTTTCTAGGTATATCACATAAAATTACTTGTTTCATATTCTCTCTACTCTCTAACTCTACTAAAGTTAATGGGGTTAGTAGAAGTTAAAAACACATTTTATATTTTTATTTATTTTAATCATCTAATCGTTATAATCTTTAACACTTTAAGTAAAGGCGAAAGGCGTAAATTGCCTTACCAGTGATACAAGCTCCTAGTACATTGAACCATCAAGATTTTAAGCTTGGCCGTCAATGTACGCAACTAGTGACGTAAACATCGGGACTTGGCCAGGAACTAAACGTAGAAAGGCATCGCATCGCGCAGCGGCAATCGATCGTATGCGCGCGCAACTTCGCCATCCTGGCTTCAGAACCGAATGGTGTTTCCAGTTGATTACAATATTCGACAGAAATGTACCAAAGCCGTGCAAAGTGACTACTAAAGGTTTTATTACTAAAACAAGTACGGAGAACATCGCTAGGGGAACAGATTTAAGGTTAGTGATATACTATTTTCGATGTCGGAATAGGGCGATCGAAACTCTTCATTGAGTACTGCAATTATGATATACAGCAATCGCCAATACCTTCAGTTATAATTTCAAATCAACACCAAGATAATTTTATGTATTATTGAATAATTAACTTATTCTGAGAAGTGTTAAAATGTCCACGGTTTTCAATACATGCAAAAAATATAGATATCTAGTCGAAGTCCACCCAATTATATATTGTAGTAAAACCCTTTACATACCAGAACGTGTAGAAGTGTTACGTGACTATAGCGTTACTTCTTTAAGTCTGTAAAGAATGTAGCCTTTAGTTAGTACAGACCGTGAAAATTTAAGCTCGTACCAATAAACGGGAGCGGAGTTTGTAGGTCAGGCAAGTTTTTCAGGGACAAAGACAAACAATCCAATCCAATACGACTTATCCAGTATACTCAGAAGAGTTTTATACCTATAGATCGTAGGTAGTGTTATAACTTTCCATTATATATGACACGTATATTTTATACATAAAAAAGTTATTACCGATGTTAACAAAAGAATATATAGGGGAACTTAAATACAATTTGTTTCGTGTTGATTTTTAATTTAAAACAATTTCGTTTAAAGAATAATTTAAAATCTAGAAGCATATTATTTTGAATGACTAGAACTTAGCTTTAATCAACCCCAAAATATTAACTGACAGAACTAAAATTAAATAGCAGTAAGGGATTTCCAATACGAGCTACTCGATAAGAAATATTAGCATTGCTGTTCCTAGATAAATGCAGCATGCCTCAGCACGCGCGTAGGTTAAGAAGTTTTTTTAACTGACCCTATCTAAATAACTAAATCTAAAGTCAACGACTAACTAATTTATGGTTACAGACCAACTAAATACATATTTAAAATAGGTAACACGCGCCGTTCTACGTCACCTTAACAACAGATATCCTCTAGCTTTAAATGTTACGGGTAGAAATGGCAAATTAGGAACTCGTTTTAATGACTGATTGTAACATCAATATAATTAACATCACATAAAGATCTTCCTTCAAATTGATTATACTAGCCATTGAGTAAACAATTTGAAAATAATGAAATGCTCTCCAGAAACGATTGTAATTTACTCGGCACATTATACGTACCTTTGTATGAAACATTTATAAAGTTCCAAAATATATACATTTGAAAATTTAGTTGTTAACCGTTATTGTGGACATATTTGAGGACAAAAGTCAATAATTACCAAAGGAATCTCATGGCCTTCCAAAAATCGCTGTTATGCAATTATTTCACTGAGCGACTGAGTATTCCAGAGATTTTATATGTTTCTGCTACTTCTGGGGCGTCGGTGTGACTCGTACGAAAAAGAGTTTCTCTAAAACTATATTCATAGTCAGTAATAGACATAAACGTAATTGATAGATACCTATTCATTGACAGAGACAACAACAGGAACAATCAATGCGTTTCCTATCTTCTTTAGAACGTTAAACATAACCTAGGTACTTGTATAAAATACAATCTTGAGATTTGTGTGTTAATTGTGCAGGTAATCATGTCACCGCTGCTGGGTACCCTGCTACGGTGGCGGCGCGATGTGCCCGCCGAAACACCCGAAGAGCCCACCACTACACCCACATCGAAAGACATCAGTAAGCCTATTATTATTGCATACCATGGAGGGCATGTACCTTATACTGCTTATTTTGTGCTAATTAAACATTCATAATTTAACACGTTCGCTGCGTTACGGGAACTATTTGACCGTATTTCACTTGCGTACTGTGCGGCAGCTCTCTATCCTTGTATTGCGCTCGGCGCGGAGGGTATTTTATTATGATCCCAAAAAGACAACTATTATATCCGATATTCTCGCTTCAGTTTTTTAGCTTTAGTATCACTTACAATAGAAAAATAATACGGGAGCGTTTTATGGTAATGCACGTGTTTTTGACACGGAGAAGTGTTTTTTTTCGTTTGGTGCGGTATGGGAACTATTTTGTCGTAATTTGCAACCCGGTATAGCACCGCTTGTAGTTTATAAAATAAAGATTCTATGTAAATACTCATTTAAAAAAAAAACTCTTAAATTTTACATCATAGTTTACGTAAAGATCTCATGCGAATTATTAACTATTTTTATTATTAATTATAAGAAGGAAGAAAAAACAGTTTCTACAGAATTAAATTCTACGAAATTATTTACCATTTGTTGATTATGATTAACTAGCTAAACCCCGCAGTGTTACCCGCGGTTATTGTCGTACCGCGGGAAACACCGCGGGACAAACCTAGTCTAAAAAAGTAGCCTAAGTTACTCCTTAGTTCATCAACTAACTGCCAGTGAAAGTTCCATCAAAATACGTCCAGCCGTTCCAGAGATTACCCGAAACAAATAGACAGACAGACAGACAGACAGACAACATTTTAAAAGAAATACTATTTTGGTATATGTACCGTGTATACATACTTATGCATTTAGTTCACTGGAAGCAAATTCTCATAAAATTACTGATTTTGAAAAAAAAAAACAAAACTCTTAGTCTATTGCGAATATCCCCGTGCTACGGCAGCTCTATATAAGCATGGATATAATCTATGGATTAGTATAAAAAACATAAAATAACGATATTTCATGCCTATAAGAACCATAAAAGTCAGGACCCGATACGGGAAAAGACAGGCCGCAAGATTGGCATTCTTCATACGGGAACTATATGACTCGTATAGCACTAATAGTTAAACTAGTTTCAGGTAGTGGCGCAGCGAATGTGTTAAACTATTGTTATTACATAATCTTTCATTTGATCAAATATCCTGTTGGAAACATTTTTCATCGTATTGAATTAATTACAAAAAAAAAATTGATGATTTATAGAATAATAATAGGTTTGATATTTGTGTAACTGTACACTTAAAAAACTATCACTAAAGTCATTTGTCTATTCACACTCGTACTATAACGAACGATATAGATGACATATTTTTGCCATTATGTTAAGCAATGGTAGGCTAAATATAAGTTATATAATAATTATTTTTAATAATACCTCAACTAAACTGGGAGAGTTGTAGTTCGGTACAGATCAGACACCACGGGTTCACAGAAAGCAGGCCTTAAAAACTCTGTACTAGTTACTTTTTACCGAGTGAGTGAAGGTTAACTAAGCCCCACTCCTCCCACCCCACCTCCTTCTGACCCTGGTGGGAGAACTCGGAGGACGGCGACGTACTTGTAACTAAATAAATAAATATTTAAATTTAATTATTGGAAATCTGATCAGTGATTTAAAAATTATATTTAGTCTTCTTTTTTTTTCAAACATGTAATAATATTAAAAGTTATACACGACAATCCCTTAAAGGTTATCGCAGAAGGTTGAAATTATGAATAGTCTTTTGTCATCCAATCATGTTCCGTTTGCCGTTAATAAATAAAAATAGCAGTTTTCTATATTATAGGATTAACAACTATATTATAACAGAAGTTATGCTCAATTTTACCTCTTAAATGTTAATATTCACTAGTGGTCGTCTAGTGGAGGTATAAAAATGTGCAGAATTATACAAAATGTTCAAGGCTAAACATGCAGTACAAAATGGTTAGTATTGTCATCGTAGACAATTACTCGAGCTTACCAAAATTTTAACCATTTTTTCTTTTTGAAAACATTATTAATGTTTTCAAAAATAATTTAACTACAATGCCTATTAATCTATATTTTAAATCCCTATATTAAAATGATTGAGATCTTAGGCTTCACAACAACAGCTGGTTCCTGTAACAGGTATTTCTTTTACCTGTCTCTCCTTTAATACTTCCTTCCTTTTGTCACATTAAATTATCTGAGAAGTAGTGGTTGTAAGTTGTCTCATATTACGAGACTGAAATGTACTAAAATATTATAGCATCGACGGAAGGCGGAACCCCGATGCCGTCGATAACGACGTCTACGGTGGCGCCGAGCCAAGAGACAATTGGAGAGAAGACCGCTGAATTGGCGCACAAGATGAACATGGAAACATGGCAGCTTGTCGCTATACTTGTCGGTAAGATTTACATTATTCAATTGATAACCCAACATCTATTAAATCTATATATTTTATATCAATACCTACTTCAATAGTAGAACCTACCAATGAATCGTAGATACATTTAGTTCGGCTATTCTGTATAATCATAATGATGGTAATACGTTAATAACTTAGAATTAAATAGCAATTCTAAAGAAATACAAATATACCTATAGATCATCAGATAGGGAAGTATAGAAACAATAAAAAATGAAGAGGAAAGTTCTATAGAATATTGGCGTTATATTAATATATTTTATAACAATCATGCCTAATTATCATGCAAGGCCGTGTTTATGGCCCAAGATCACAGTGTCGATACTTACTTAACCCAATTAACCAGCCTAATAAAAAATACATCGGAGTCGGCTGCAGTACAATGTGCTCGCAATGCAGAAAACTATCAAAAATGGAGAGGCATCGAAAGAAGTGCAGCAACTCTATAAGTAAGCGGCGGTGAGTAGCGGTAACCCTGCGGCAGACGGCCTCGTTTCTACCAAGATTGTCCGACTAACAAGAAGAACTTACATATTTACGTATATATTTTATACCTAATAACGCTTAACATTCTCGTAGGTATCGCAGTGGTGGTGCTTGGTATATGTTTCTGCTGCATCAGGCGATGTTTCCGCAAACGTCGCTCCAAGGACGGCAAAAAGGGAATGAAAGGAGTCGACCTCAAATCCGTCCAGCTCCTTGGTTCCGCATATAAAGAGAAGGTAATGTTTCGGATACTTTTGGTGATTCCACTTATCAGGTAGATAAAGTAACAAATTTTTTACCCTTTCAATTTTACATTCTCTATTTACCATGAAGTTCTAGATTTTTGATTTAATATTTTTGACTTTTAAATCAAGTCATGGTTATTTCAAGTTGATCCAACGCGAGAACGTGAAAGTTCCTGAGAAAAAAGTTGAAACACTGTCAAAGTCCAATCAAAGTAATAAAATATTCCAAAACCCTTAAAAACAGATAATAACATTTCATTTAAAAGAACTTAATCTACTACTTATTGAAAGTATGAATCAAATACAATACAAATAAATATTGTTAAGCATGTTACTATGCTACAACATGACAACAAACGGGGCTTGATGTTTAAAGACTTCTCTATTTTTAAGAAATAAGATTTTCATGTGAAATTTGCCGCGGGACGTGCATGTAGGTTCAGCCTGACATGGAGGAGCTCACGGAGAATGCTGAGGAACCTGACGATGGTGATTCAAAGAAGGAAGAACAAAAACTGGGAAAACTTCAATACAAGGTTGGTCATAAACATTGCCCTATCTAAGAAGGAAATATGAAGAGTCAATAATGTCCACGAATCGGTTTGTAAATTTTTGAAAAATCTTCTCCAGTCAACATTTACATCGCTTTAGTTTCCATACACTGTATTTTTTCTTTTTAACACTTTAATTGCGTCATCACTAATCTGTTTATTAGCTCGTAAATATTTTAAACCATTTACAAGTTATTCTTTTGTTCACATCTAATTTATAACTTGTACCTTTACTTGATTCCTAGCAAGTCGCAAGTTTGTACAATCATTTTATTCTTATTTCAATAAGTTTGTGTTTTCCAGCTGGAGTATGACTTCAATAGCAATAGTTTGTCAGTGACGGTTATTCAAGCTGAGGATCTACCTGCGCTAGATATGGGCGGAACATCTGATCCTTATGTTAAAGTTTACTTACTACCTGACAAGAAGAAGAAATTTGAAACGAAAGTACATCGAAAGACTTTGAGCCCTGTCTTTAATGAAGCTTTTGTATTCAAGGTGAGTAAAGATAAAAAACAAGACAATTTTTACAGTTTTCGAACTTTGTAACCTTTTTATTATTTGTGCAGAACGTGCCCTATGCTGACGCTATGAACAAGACACTCGTGTTTGCAATTTTCGACTTTGATCGATTTTCAAAACATGACCAGATCGGTGAGGTAAAAGTGCCGTTATGCCAGGTAGACTTGGCGCAAACTATTGAAGAATGGCGTGAGTTGCAGAGCGTTGAAGGCGAAGGGGGTCAGGTGCGGAAACAAACCCAAAAATATCTCAAATTTTATTCTTCCTCCTAACTAAATAAGTGCCTTTTAGAAATACAGGTTTTAAATATTTTAAGGTTCTTAATACAAGGGATTATGATATTGGAAAAAAAAATATCAATAATATCTTAGTAGTTAGTTCTGAAATGAAAATGTGTGTAGGTTAATACCTATGCATTACAATATAATTACCGTAAGGATTTTCTTTTCAGCAGTCATCTCTATTACTTGGTATGAATAATTTATCTATAAAGTGTTTGGTGTTGAATTTTTATTATTGAGTAATCGGTATTAGCGCGTGCCACGCGTTAATTGTTTCTAAAATGCTTTATTTTAGGAATCTTTAAGCACGTTGGGCCATAAAGTTAAGTAACTTTATCTTCGTTTTTTTACTTGAAACTACGCAAAGCATTTCTTGTAATGTAGGTAGGTGTTGCATCAAATTACAATTGGTATTTACAATTTATACAATCACACCCAGGTCACATCAACAGTCATTCTGATTCACACAACTAAGACCATTATATCTAACTTCAATGATTGCACATTTAGATTTAAGTATACAACAGAAACGAAATATCCGAAACAAAATAAACTGAGGAGACTATTTATCTTTTTTTCTTAGCTTAGGCTGAACTGCCAAAACATGCTCACGTCAACCTCATTATTAATATTATTAGTATAAGTTTTCTATGTTTCATAAAGAGAATGTGTTCTGGTAGAACAGCGTTATTTTAATAAACATTTCACTATTTTTCCAATTAATACAACCACAATATGTCTAATAATATTAACAAAAGAAACTTGGCACTTATTTTAAATAGTAAATAACAATAATTATCATTATTGCTACAATTGCAATATTAATTGGAGGAATGGTAACATTTTTCAATTTTACTGCACTTTTTTATTCAGAGGGACCTTGACGACGGTGAACAATATTGTAGAAACTTCATAATTGTTCATAGGAGGAAATCTTTGGGAGTCAAGGCACCTCAATATGGATTGAGTCGTCATTTATTTTCTTGATAAAATTAATTTCGACAGCAAAAATGTATTTACTTGGTTTTTCTCTTTTTCTCCATATTTTCTCTGCTCTGCTTGGCTGTGTTTGATTGTGTCCTGAACAATCTTGCATGCCGCTTCAAAAACGAAATGATCATTCACGTAAGTATTATTTTGAGACACATCAAGATTATAATAAATTAACACCTTACTCAAAATAAATGTTGCCTTTGTAAAATAAACGAGTGGTTAAGTATCTTAACCAATCAAGGTTCGATTTATAAGTCATTTGTAACAGAATTGGGCCGATATTCACGAATTGCGTTGATTGTACTTAGGACGATAGGAAGCATTGTTAGAATCTGAAAATAATCCACATCTCGAATTCTGTAATCACCTTTTACCTGTAATCGCCCGTCATACCATATTATTTTTTACTTTGTCATTTTATGTTTATCCATCTGACACTTTATTTTAATTATATATTGCGGCTGGGGAATGTTGCATGCTCGTCATCGTATTGTATTTGTATATTTCTCTGTCTTGTCATTTTTATTCTCTTCGATAACAACGACTGTATGAGAACAAAATGACCATTCAGATTTATGTTTGAAACACGTACTAATTGGCTATGTATTGATGTGATTCACTTGTACTCAAACTATAAGTACATTGGTTCCAAAAAAGTCTAACGTTACAAAATTAATCAAAAAATTAAAAAATATATACATACTGTGGCACAAATGTTTCCTTGCGTGTTAATATGTTTTTATAATTGTTATTCGATCATACTAACGGTTACACTGATAATATTAACAATCATTAACAATATATTTATTGAAATATGTTGCAGGTCATCTACTGACCGAGGAACGAAGAACTATACTGATATTAC